>OY986435.1:202739379-203439379 GCA_963920525.1 Dichetophora obliterata
AGGCTGCCCAATCAAGCTCAGCTCTCGAGCGCTTAGCTGTGTTAATAAACTTCTACATTCAGTCCAGCCAGTACGAAGGACCACCACTTTGGTTTTAGCTTCCCCTTTGTTGGCATTTTATGACATGATGAAGCAAGAGAGCAATTTATTGCTTTAGATAATACATAGATCATCTTGATCAGTTGCCAATTTAGGTTTGTCAATTGGAACTGAGGGCAAATTTTTTGCTAAAGGCCTTTTGTATACTCCCCAGTTCGTCTTGCGAATATTGGTCGGAGGTATTTTTTTAGAGAACGTATCGTGTAAATTATACTCAATGTATCGGTGGTCGGAGTAGGAGTGTTCTATTGAAACCCTCCAACCACCAATCTTGTCGAAGATGAAGTCTAAGACTTATGCTATGTCCAGAGCTTCACTTTTATTTTTTATAATAAAGGTGGTTTCTTTATAGGTTGGTACTCAATAAATAATCAAAAAGTAACCTACCTCTTTCGTTAGTATCCGTGCTGCCCCACACGGAGTTGTATGCTTTTTCGTCGACCGATATAATGACCCCTCGACGACTGTCACAGGCATCGTCCACCAGGCGGGGTTTCGTCATAAGAGAAGTAGGCTGCGACCAACCAGTACGTGTCCTTGCCGGACTCGAGGCTGGCTGAAACCACATCTCTATCGCAGTATCTGTGAAGCAAGAAAAGATTAATATTAACTGTGTTTTTTTCAACATCCAAATCTGGATTTGGATTTTGATTTTCTGTTCATGAAAAGTATTTGACAACTAGATGGCGTTAAATGTAAACATGAGAATGTTAATGTAAATGTAAACAAACGCGGCTATTATTTTTAGCTACAATATACGTTCTAGGCATACCTACATTATTGGCTACCAGCGTCTTGTAACCCTCTGTCCTCCGTCCATAAACCCTGCCACCACATACCCAGGGTTCTTGAATGCGGGCCATGTCAAATCCATCGCTTTTAAGGTGGACATGGAGAATCGCCGAGGTGAGCTTGGAGTGGTGAAGGTGAATCTGGAGCACTTTCATCCGCTCCAGATTTGTAGCTGGACATTATCGTTTTGTCAGGCCCTCCTCTTCTGATGTCTCTTCAGCCAAGAGTTCATCCTCGCCGTAGAGGTCTGACACACCGGTGAGGCCAAACGAGCTCTCTGACATGACCTCGTCCAGGTCTGAAGCTGGCGTACTGCTTGGGGTCTCTACGAATTCCGCTACAACCCGGCTTGGCTGCGTTTCTGTTGTAGGGCCCCTAGATTGCTGGTCCTTCTGTACACCTTCAGGAAGACCCTTCAGAAGGAATATTAGAGGACTCCCTTCCTCTCTTCTAGCGGCTTTAGCGACTCGGCATTCATCAGCAGTAGGACCTGCCTTGAGGGACTTACAGACTCCTCTATCTTGCCGATCGCCTAGCCTTCCATACTTATGTCCGGGTTGCAAGCCCCACCTCCAGGCCAAAGCTAGCCGACTTTGCTAATGGCCACTTTTTATAACAAGGCAAACTTGTCATCGTCACAGACGATTAATTTCACATGGCCAGAGTTGTGCAACCCAGCGTCACAACACCTTGGGGGGACCAGGGCTCTCCTCCAGGACCTGGAAGTAGGTGGAGGCTATTGCGGCCTCCACCCACCTTCATTTGTCCCAGGGAAGTGCCCCGTCTTCCCTCTGTGTGTCTCAATGACACCCAGCACCCTGCCATGCCCCTTGGCCACATTATTGTATGACTTGGCATCAATGCTGTTTATGATCTTCTTTGGCCTTTTTTCAGCAGGTATCTCCTCAGTTGACCTCTGCCTCCCTCTTGTTTGCGAGAGCAGATTTGGCCTTTTGAGAAGACCCCCCTTTCTCTGTCTGGCCCTTTAGCGTTTTTGCTTTGGCACATTTGTCTTACCAGGCCTGTTTTGATGGGCGAACCCATTTGTTTTTACCGGGTGAACCTGGAAGCCGATCAGCTGCCAATCTGAGACCGTGTACAGTTTGGACCTTCATAGCAGACGAGCCACTGCCTGCACTAATTCTGACCTTGGCTTGTGCCCAAGTGCTCGGACCATCGCTCACTGCTCCAGAAGCTGTCTTAATGGCCGGTTTCCTAACTCTCGGTGTGCTGGGCTGTTTTATTGGTGGTTCAGAATCCACCTTATTTGCATTGTAGCTTGACGCCTTGGCTTGAGCCACCAATTTGGCGGCGACGGAAGCAGAGCTCCCTTTCGGTTTTTTAGGAGTACCGGAATCACTAGGCTTTTTGTTTCTGCTGGTATTGTCCATATAGTTCCCTCGGGCATGGGACAATGGACGGTCCACCTCCACAAAGGTCCGTATGCGGGTAGAGCTAATTGGTATCGGAGGTTTCCACGTATCCGATACGATCCGTTAAGGACTGGACTATTTTTAATGGGCCTCCAGCCTAGTTAACCCTCAGCACGGGTCGCATGATACCTTGATTCGGCTCATTGGAGGGGTTAAGGGGGCGGGAGAAGGAATAGATAGGATGATTAGGAAGGGTATACGGAGTGGGAGGGGATATAGGTATGTAGTGTTATCTTATTATTACATTTTAATATTGTTTCAATTGTATGTAAAACACTTTGTTTTAAAACCACTTAGTTTTTAAGTTCTTTTTGTATTTTTTAGAATTAAGTTTTCATATTTTAAATGTATAAAAATATTTCAAAATTTTTCAGATCTAATAAAATATTTCAAACGTACGAACAAATAGTTATTATATTTCTCGTGGAAATATTTAATTTCCACAATTGGCGATCCTGCTAATTCGAATCCCACAATAACACCGCCGCTACTGAAATAAACCCCGAAAACTCACAGAAACACCAACCAAAGCTAACGCCCACGACGACGACGAAAAATCCACATAAATGAGAATCCAAAATCCAGAATTCTGAACAGCAAGAAGGAAGTCAACGCAAAAATTATTAACGCAATAAAACAGCAAGAAAAAATTTGAAGTCTCCTCGATATCCATATATAAGCTAGAATTTAACAAATTACTGTTGGCGCTATATATACATCAAACTACAGCCCTAGCAGAATCAAGCGCTACGCAAAGCAGCGCGACCACACGTAGTGCAACTCAAAGGTTGAAGCTCTTTGCAACTACACAAAAGCAAAAAACACGTCGGCGCAGGCGCAACATCAGCTCAAGCATAGCAGCAGCAATTTACGCTCCTCAACTGCACTAGTACTAACGCCAAAGTGTTCACCACTACAGCTGACTCAACACAACCATCATCACCAGCAGCAGTAGCAACAACTGCTGCAGTATCAACAGCAACGCCCACAATAATATCACTACCATCGCTAGTATCAACAACACCATCGACCAACAACAGTAGTCACAAAACCCTACACCTGCCGGTAAGGTGGCGCAACAGCAGCAGCAGAATTAACAATAACAACAATAACAACAACAATAACAACGTCAGCAGAGAAGTCAACGTCAACAGCAACGCCAACGTGGACAGCGACGCCAACACAGGCAACGACGCCAACGCAAGCAGCGACGCCAACACAGGCAGCGACGCCAACGCAAGCAGCGACGCCAACACAAACAGCGACGCCAACGCAAGCAGCGACGCCAACACAAACAGCGACGCCAACGCAAGCAGCGACGCCAACACAAGCAGCGACGCCGACGCAAGCAGCAACGCCAAAGCAAGCAGTGACGCCAGAAACAAGCAGCGACGTCAGTAAATCAGCGACTAAGGATTGGTATTTATATACACTACACAATTAGCTTTTTAGCGGATGTAAAACGATAAGCCGGCGCTTATCGTTTCACAACCGTAGGCACTACACTGCACGCTAGGCACACTTCAATTTTATTAATATTATTTTAAGAAATATATTTGTAATAAAGCTAGTATTCTTTAAAACAATACAATGCAACGTACTCCTACTCGGTTATCCACCTCAGGAGACGGAGATAACCATTTAATTAATTTTGAGCCTCCTTTATTGAACCCTTTCGATGATTCATCATCTAACATTGAAGTTCATGCAACGTCAGTCAAACTCCCACAGTTCTGGACTGATAGTCCTGATGCATGGTTTATTCATGCAGAATTCCAATTTCGATCTAAAGGGATTACCACTGACCAAACAAAGTATGAATATCTTGTGACTGCACTTCCACAAGAAGTCATAGTTACGGTATTAGATTTCATACAACAACCACCTTCAACCAACTTGTATGAAGGTTTGAAGAAAGTTCTGATAAATAGACATACTTTAAGTGAGAACAAACGGTTCGATAAGATGCTATCTGACACTGAGATGGGTGACCAAAAACCATCTCAATTTTACAGATCCTTGCTTCTTTTGGCTGGTTCAACAGTCAACAAAGACTTAGTTTATAAGCTTTGGTTACGTAAACTACCTAAAAGTCTGAACATTGCTTTGACAGGATCTGGTCATAAGGAATTAGATGAGTTGTTATTACTCGCTGATAACTTGTGGGAGGTATTAGCAGAATCTGAGGTATCTGCAATCAAGAATAACTTTAATGTATCGAAACACATCTCTAATTCTAATGAGATAGCAAATATTACTAAACATTTTGCAGAACAAACATCTAAAATTTTTGAATGTTTTCAAAAACTCTCGCTTGATGTTGATGAACTTAAGAATCAACGTTTCAGTCGTCCAATTTCCAGAAGATTTAGTTCCAGAGGAACTTCAAGACGTCGATCGTCTTATAGGTCCTCTTCAGGTCAACGACCTTCCAATTGGGTATGTAAGTACCATTTCAGATTCGGTAAAAACGCACGTAAATGTGAGCAACCATGTGCATTTGTTCAAAACGACAACTTTTCACCACACAACATAACACAACACAATTCAACAAACTAAAAGACTCTGTTGTCGCGACGACTGATAATAGACCCGTCATACATACACGTCGTCTTTTTGTATTTGACCCCTCTAGTAAATTAAATTTTCTTATTGACAGTGGAGCAGAGGTATCAGTTCTACCTTCCTCAAAATTCAAAATTTCAAACAAAAAATCAGATTTAGTATTACAAGCTGCTAATGGCACAGCAATCTCTACATTTGGAAAAAAATTATTGACACTTAATTTAAATTTACGACGTGAATTACCATTTTCATTTATTATAGCTGACATCTCCAAACCTATTATAGGTGCAGATTTCTTGACAAAATATGGCCTTCTTATTGACCTTAAACATAAACGTCTCGTTGACCCTTTAACTAATTTATCTGTCAATACAATTTCAGCATTTTCTGAAACATCTTTACCTAAATTATTTACTATAGATAACAAGTATACACAATTACTCAAAAAATTTCCTTCTTTAATAACAGAACCCGATTACACAGCACCAATTAAACATCACACTGTACATCACATTGTCACTGAAGGACAATTACCTTACACAAGACCACGACGTCTAGACTTGCCAAAGCTAAAAGTAGCTAAACAAGAATTTCAGTTCTTAGTTACTTCTGGTATTTGTAGACCGTCAAATTCTCAAACATCCTCTCCATTACACCTAGTACCTAAACGCGAGCCCAATGATTGGAGACCATGTGGCGACTACAGAAGACTTAACACAATTACAGTACCTGACCGATATCCATTACCACACATACATGATTTTTCTTTAAATTTACACAACACATGCATTTACTCAAAACTCGATTTAGTCAGAGCATATCATCAAATACCAATGGCACCTAACGACATACACAAGACAGCAATCACTACACCTTTTGGGATGTTCGAGTTCCTCCGTATGCCATTTGGCTTGAGGAACTCAGCCCAGACATTCCAGAGGTTCATTAATGAAGTGCTACATGGACTAGATTTTATTTTCGTATACTTAGATGACATCTTGATTGCTAGTGAGACAGAAACACAACATTTCGAACATTTAACGCAAGTTTTTAGAAGACTCAATGATTACGGTTTAAACATAAAACCTAACAAATGTGTATTCGGAGTTGATAACATTGACTTTCTTAGCTACAACATATCTAAACACGGAATACGTCCGTCACAAGAACGTGTTAAATGCATTCAAGATTATCCACAACCGGTAACAGTCAAACACATGCAAAAATTTATAGGTATGACAAATTACTACCACAGGTGCATTCCTAAACTCGCACACATGCTTGAATCCATTTATGACATGGTAACAACAGCTTCGAAAACTAAAAGCAAACATTTACAGTGGACAGACACTACTTTACATGCATTTACAACAATCAAAGACAGTTTTGCCACGCAAACACTTATTAACCATGTTAATAGTAAGGCACAACTGTCGATTGCTGTAGATGCATCCATTACCGCAATAGGTGGCGTTTTACAACAAGAACATAACAATAAACTTGAGCCTATAGCTTTCTTCTCTAAGAAACTTTCACCTGCTGAAACGAAATATAGTACATTTGACAGAGAATTACTTGCGATTTACTTAACTATTAAACATTTTCGACACTTCCTGGAAGGTAACATTTTTACAGTTTTCACAGATCACAAACCTTTAGTTAATGCATTATCTTCTAAAACCGAACGTAGTCCTAGACAAACACGACACCTTGAATACATAGCACAATTCACTAACACAATATTACACATTAAGGGTACAGACAACTCAGTAGCAGATGCACTTTCAAGATGCGAGGTAACAGAAGTTAGAACACCCGACCTTGATCTCAAACAATTACATCAGGAACAAATCATTGACACAGAACTCAAGAGCATAACAGACAAAACAACTTACAAGTTTGAACAAGTTGATATTCCGTTTTTAAACATAAAAATTTGGTGTGAAAATTCTACAAATAATACAAGACCATACATTCCCCAAACACTACGGAAAAGAGTTTTTGATCAAATACATAACATTTCACATCCAGGAACTAGAGGTACTAGACGACTAATCACACAACGATATTTTTGGCCTAACATGAACACACAAATAAACAAATGGACTCAAGAATGTATTAGATGTCAAAAATCTAAGGTACATAGACACACTAAAACACTACCTCACAAGATAAACATTCCGAGCGGTCGTTTTGAACATATTCATATTGACTTGGTTGGCCCATTACCGATTTCAAATGGTTACCGATATTTGTTTACCATAATTGACAGGAACACACGTTGGCCTGAGGTTTATCCTCTTAAAGATACAAGGGCTAATATTATTGTTGACACGTTCCAAAGAGAGTTTATATCACGCTTTGGGGTTCCTCTGGAAATTACTTCTGATCGAGGACCTCAGTTTACATCAACTACATTCAAAAATTTTATTACCAAATTTGGTTGCAAACACATCAAAACTTCAGCTTATCACCCACAAGCTAATGGGATGATAGAACGTTTCCATCGTCAACTCAAAACTTCTCTTATAGCGAGCAATAACCAAAACAATTGGTACTCAGAATTACCACTAGTTCTATTAGGGCTAAGATCCACGTTTAAAGAAGATGTTAAAGCATCCCCTGCTGAAATGGTTTATGGTCAAACACTCAGATTGCCAAGTCAGTTAGTCATTCCTAGTGAGCAAAAATTCAGTCCATCAGAAACTTTGTTCAAACTTAAAGATATTGTTGCTAATAATCAAGCACATATTTCACATCATAATCAGAATTTTAAACAATTTGTGCCAGAATCACTCAAAACTTGTGAGTTTGTATTTGTTCGCAATGACACTATTAAAAAACCACTTCAAGAGCCATACGACGGACCATTCAAAGTATTAGAAAAGTCTCCAAAATTTTTTAAAATTCTTAAAAACAAAAATATTATAACGGTTAATATTGATCGAATTAAGCCAGCTTTTGTTAACTTTAATGTTTCAAAAACACTTTTTAATGCAAATAAATCAGCTAAGACAGTTCATTTTAATTTATTAGCAAACACTGTAAGACTAATACCGAATTCTTTGGAGGGGGAATAATGTAGTGTTATCTTATTATTACATTTTAATATTGTTTCAATTGTATGTAAAACACTTTGTTTTAAAACCACTTAGTTTTTAAGTTCTTTTTGTATTTTTTAGAATTAAGTTTTCATATTTTAAATGTATAAAAATATTTCAAAATTTTTCAGTATCTAATAAATTATTCAATCATACGTATAAATTTTTATTATATTTCTCGTGGAAATATTTAATTTCCACAGGTAGGTAGTAAGTGAATAGCTCTTAGTTCATTGTTCCACAATGGCCTGTATGGCATGGGTGACCCTACCAGAAGCTTGCGCTCCCGTCATCCCATTTCTTCACAACTTAAGCCCCCACACCAACGTCAAGGTGCTGCAATGAGGGATGTCATCACCCACCATTTCATGAAAGTTTTCCATTTATAATGAGTAACAAAACCATGGCTCATGTGTATGCAGTTCATGTCCTGTGGTTAGTTGTCATCATTTTAAATTTCTATGTGAGAAAAACCGCAGTTCCTGAGTAAAACCATCGTTTAACTCATGCTTTTCAGCACATAAATTTTGTGTTATATTTCATGATTTACGTGCACTCATTCCAGTTACTTTTCCAGCTACTTTTCCCATGAGTTGTGTGCGAAATGCATTATTTCTGCGCTCAATTCTCTCCATGTCCCTTTTGAATGCTGATAATGATGCTTTAAAAGTACTAAGTCTTAGTTTGACTTTTCAGGCTCCTGGAAACTTTTGATAGCACCCAAAGCCATCTTCATTTACAAATCTGAAGTCATGTATTTTTATTTAATTCATTTTATCTACCGGGCTTTCCGCTTACAGATTAAAAAAACTTAAGAGGCCTGGAAACTTTTGATAGCACCCAAAGCCATCTTCATTTACAAATCTGAAGTCATGTATTTTTATTTAATTCATTTTATCTACCGGGCTTTCCGCTTACAGATTAAAAAAACTTAAGAGGGCAGTCTGGTTCTATTTTTTTTTTAAATCAATTTTCGAAAAAACCCCTTTTTATATAATTAGTGTCCGACCGAATATTCGGTTTCGGTTACGACCAGTTTCGACCCTTTTTGTCAGTTTTGGCTAACTTCGACCAGTTTCGGTTATTCGGCCATATTGAAGCAAACTAGCCGAAACTTTTGGTAAAAATTTCTTGCATCAGTCATTTAGTTCAAATATATTACGTTGGTTTAATAAAATTATTTACAACGTATTGTACAAAACAAAAATCATGAATTCGTCTATAATTTGATTTAACGTGTTAACGCAAAACATTTTGGTTAATTTGATGCGTTCGATGCTATCATTTTGGATTTTGTCATCTCTTTTGCAATTAATATTAAAGTTTTATAGGTACTGAAGTCAAAAATTGATAATTAAACTTCCGAAAGAATTCTGCGTGTGTGGAATAAAAGAAAATTAAATATTTAAATTTGTATAATAATAAACCTTTAAAAAAACATAATATTTTGTTTTGTAGTTCTATGAAAATGTACATTGTAGGTGGATACTATTTTGAGTGTGTAATACTTTTGTAACAAAAATATATAAAAAATTATCTCATTTATTTTTATAGTAAACTTCAATTAATTATTATAAGCTTCAATATTCAATTAATACTTTTTTTATATTAAATTTAGATTAAATTTTATTTATTTTTAAATTTTAAATAAAATAAATTTTATTTTACAATTTATATTAAATTAAATTAAATTTATTTTAAATTTATATTAAATGTGTATGAAAGTACCTTTGTTTCCTTTTAATAAAAAACAATTATTTGTAAAAACTTAAACTTTCATACTAATAACCAGTTTCGGTTTCGGTCGGACACTGTATATAATTAATGAGATATTAATCAGCCCAATCATAAAAGTTTTCTCCCGGGGCATAGGAAAAGGGGTTTTCATTTTTAAGATAGTACATAAAAACGACTTTTTTACACTCATGAATATTGACGGTTGATGAACAAATTTGCATTAAAAATTTCCAAAATGTTTATAATTTAACACAACTGTCGATTTTTACTGAGAATCATTGTCTGGATAAACACATATAAATTGTGAAGTCACAATTTTTCAAAATTTTGCAGCCAATTTTGTTTAAATATATCAAGTCACATTGTTTTATTTAAAAAATCTTCTAGGAACATTAATTTTCCTCCGTCAGTGCAGACATATGGGCCAAACCCATCACTCTACTGCCGTCATGCTTTACTGAGGCTTTGAAATTTTTCTTTTTGAGCTCTGTATTCGGTTTTTGCCATACGTAGGTCATTGTATCTAAGCAAAAAAACCATGAGATGCCAAAAAAAAAATGAAGTATATGTAAATAAAATAAACTTTAAGCAAAATTGTTAATGCGAAATTTGTCATGATCGTCGTACAAAACAAAATTAAGTTTATTTACCTTATTTTTTGCTAATTGCATATGCTACATATGCCTTCACAAATCTGCATTTAACATTTGACTATATTTAGGTTATATTTTTCCCACGATATAACGCTTAAAATTTTTAAATTGATTAAATAAGCTGGAAGCCCCTGTATGTTACGAAACCCCCTTCTCAATAGATTATTAATTAATCGTGTCAGTGGCGTAGCACCCGGGGTAAAAATAAATTTTGAAATTATGAAGTGGGTTATCCTTATTATATTATATAGTAAAATTTCTAAATATATACAAATCCTGTGGTAGAATCGGCTAAGGTGATAGCTAATCAAAATCATCACTACTGTTCTTCGTGATTGCCAGGTGATCAAATTGACAATCGCTTTTACCTATCGGTTTTATGCGACAGCTTTTTTGGAGTCGTTTTCACATGTTTGTAACGTTTTCATTTTTTACTCAAAAAAAAAAAATAGTTGTCAAAAATAAAAACCAAAACTATAATTAAGTGAAATAAATAACTTCAAGTGTCATTCTGAGTATTCTGTATTAACTAGTGTCCGACCGAATATTCAGTTTCGGTTACGGTCAGTTTCGGTTCTTTTTGTCAGTTGGCCATATTGAGGCCCAATAGCCGAAACTAGCCGAAACTTTTGGTAAAAATTTCTTGCATCAGTCATTTAATTCAAGTATATAAGTTTGGTTTAATAAAAATATTTACAACGCATTGTACAAAACAAAATTTATGAATTCGTCTTTTATTTCATTTATCGTGTTAACGCGAAACATTTTGGTTAATTTTATGCGTTCGATACTATCATTTTTATTTATTTTTATCGATTTTATCATCTCTATTGCAATTCACATTAAAGTTTTATAGGTACTGAAGCAAAAAATTGATAATTAAACTCTCGAACGAATTCTGTGTGTGTGAAATAAAGGAAAATAAATATTTCTATTTTATAATACTAAACCATGATACAAAGAGCTACAGGTAAAGTATTCCCGGCGCAACAAACAAAATTTACTGCGCACCTCGTCATCGGTGCTCGTCAAATGTGACACTTGATGAATACATTCAAAAGAAAATGTAGAAAAGTGACGAAGATAGCAAAATGAAAATGATAAAACAGTCAAAATTCTGTCAAGCACATCAAGCAACGTAGCCGCTTTTTGTGTAAATCGGTAAAAAGGGGAAAAAGCACCCCTACAAAATATGCAAATTTTTCTTCACAAACACTACTTAAAAATATATTTACTTTATTTTGGACATGTGCTTTATATAACAATATTTATTTCATATCAGTAAAACAAGTTTTCATAAGAAAATGTAGGCATTTTAAAATCTTTATACCCTATGAATAAATTGTGACTACGTTTTAACCAAGGAGCACCTTGCACGTCACAGCAAAGATGGCGGACATGCGCAATACTTTATCTGTAGTTCTTTGTATCATGATACTAAAACTTTAAAAAAAATACTTTGTTTTGTAGTTCTATAAAAATGTACATTGTAAGTGCATACTATTTTGAGTGTGTACGGAGTGTAAAATAAAAAATAAAATAAAAAATTATCTCATTTGTTACTATAGTAAACTTCAAATAATTATTAAAAACTTCAATATTCATATAATATTTTTTATATTATATTTTTTCTTAGGTGTATGATATTACTTTGGTTTCCTTTTAATAAAACAAAATTATTTGTAAAAACTTAAACTGTCATATTAATATTTTTTTTAAATTTTTTATTGTTACAATAGTTTTGTTAAACTGCATCGAGTATATTTAACTTTTGCACTTTTAAAAATATCGATACGGTGTCTGAAAAAATATAAAAAACTTTAAGGTACCAAGATTTAAAAATTCCTTTTTCCCGCTTACAGAGATACACACTTTTCGATAACTTTATCAAAATCAATCGTTCTCTCTCAAATCAATTAACCTCTCTTCGGCTTCAAAGATAAAATAGAGAGGTCTGTAAGTCTTGGCAGCCCCATTGTAGACCGTAAATAATTTTTAATTAATTTATGTTTGGAAAAGCTTCTTTCGCATGAACCAACGAAATCGTTAAAAATAATTTTAAGCCAAGTGTTAGATACATGATTGGGCTGAATATCTATGATTCAAAAATTTTTTGATTTATACTTATAAGGGGTTACTTTTAAAAGTCAAAAGTTATAGTAAAGTCAAAATGCGCTATTAAAAAAAGTTGTAAAGTTTTTGATAAACTGAAAATTTGAAAATGATAATTACATAATTTAAAACTAACCAGTACTCCTCTTTACCGAAATCGAACAAACAAATAAAATATAAGCTAAGCACAATTAAATGACTCTACGTTATCTAGTCGTTATCATTTCTTAAATATCCATTTCTGCTTAAATAATTTAAGTCTTTAAAAAAGTCTACAAAATCCTCGTGACTGCAATAAAGAATTAATAAAAGCCTTATAACGTTGCCATAAATTATAACTAACAGCACCGAAATATCACGTATTTTCAATAAAAAACAAATTATTCGAATGATAACTCATATTTATTCATATATTGTTGAATATATTGATAACAAAATTCTATTCCAACTCTAATTAACTTTGTAGACTTTAAATGACAAGCTTGCATTAAAATTCAACTACTGCTTGTCTTCATATTGAATGTTAACAAATAAAACTTCAAAACATATGCATATCAGTTTCATTTGAACATGCGAAAAATACATTCAAAGTACTAACGAATAATTATTTTCAATTCAATGGGCTGAATAAGCGAAATAAGCATGTTTTTATTTTTAAGGAACGCAACATAGGAGTTGTTTCAATAGTTCCTCTAACAAGCTGCTTTAATTTTTAATAAAACTAAACATTATTTAATCTTTAAACTGTGGAAACATCTGAAATTCTAGAAATAGTAGGAAATTTATCGCATAATTATTATGCTATTAATCGTAATCAATGGCTGCGTTTACAAAAATCAACAAGTTGTAAGCATCACTTTTCGCAACTTGGTGTCTTGTGAACGGTGATTTGCATTTTCTGTCAACACAGTTACAAAAATTGACAAAAATTCCACTCATTTCTTTAATTAAGCGCCGCTTTCTCAATGTCCGGTTAGTCAAGCTCTTAACCAGGAGTTAGCTAACCATATGATAGCTAAAAAAACAATTTTGATTTCACCAAGTGCTGGTTAAGCAACCGTCAGTTTTTTTGTATTTTTGTAATTTTGTCAGCTGTTTAGCTGCTAACCGAAACCACAACTTGTCGTTAACTTAATCAGCACTTAACTGGCAGTTAAGCCTTAACCGCACATTGAAAAAGCTTTTTGCTAACTGCTGGTTCAAGTTCTGATTAGTGTTTAACCGGACATTGAGAAAGCGGCCACAAAAGTAGTAATTAATTGAAATGTTGATAAATTGTACTTTTCGCCTAATTTTGTGTTATTCGAAGTTTAATACTTTCACTTCCAAATGTCAAACTTTGCAGTTAAAAAATACATGTTGTTGAGTAAATTTAGCGGAAAAATAAAGCGTGGCGAAATATAGACAACATGTTGTGAGTAGTGGAAATAATACTTGCCGTTCACCAAGACTTTACCCAACAGTTGCAAAAAATGTAGTTCTGTAAACGCAGCTATTATCGTCATAAGACAAACAATTTTCTTTTTTGGAAGGAACGTAAAACGTCTTAAATCATATACGAATTTGCTTCACCAATCTATGACGTAGTAATCACCAATATTTCTTCCACGCGAAATTAAAGAAATTATCGTTAATTATTCACAGACATTTAATACTATCAGCCCAATTCTGAATGATTTGTTTCCGGGCAATTGGAAAAGGGAGTTTTCATTTTTAAGATAAAGTTAAACGACATTTTGAAAATTTTTAAAATGCCAATCTGTTCATCAAGCATCAATATTCATGAGTGTAAAAAAGGTGATATCTTTATCACCTATCTTAAAAATTAAAACACCATTTTTCAATTCCCTGTATACTGGGCTGTATATGTCACAGTGTATAGATGCATATGTTCTTTGCAGTTAACTCAATTTTTACCCTTTTGGATTAAGACGTTTTTGAAGAAAGCTACCAATATGCTGACTGTTTCTACAAAAAATTAATTCAACGGTTATGCTTACTGTTTCTCATAACACAAAAGTTTTGTGAATTTCTAAATAATTAAATACTCGTATTAATATATATATATATATATATATATATATATTGTGCCATTCTATAATGTTTATTATTAAAGAAATTCTGTTAAGTCAAACGTTAACGGAATTGCAAATCATTTCTTTTCCAACCTATTTAAGTTTCTTAGCAACACCACAAACTTTGCCATAATGCTCCTTCTGATCCAAACTATCGACAATGAATTTTGCCAGATCATATTTGGAAATCATTCGTCCTGGGGCTTCATCATGTAATACTGAAAATTCGGTAGATGGTTCATCGGCTATGTGCGGTGGCAGCACAGCAATGAAGTCCAAACCTGATGCTTTGGTCAATTCAAGCATGCGTTTGTGCTCATCATTCAATGGATGAAACATTTTCGGCACCTCAGCGATATCACGTAACAAAAACGATGACATAACAATGGAGAACTTTCGAACGTTTGCCTCCTTCATAGCATTTATAAGATTTTCTGTGCCAGTTGAGAGCTCAGTAGTGGCTTCCAATTTGTTTCGAGTACCCAAAATTATACAGACACCATCCACACCATCGACGATACGCGTGCAGTCTGCCATATTGAGTACGTTGCCTTGAATCAATTCTACTTGGTCATTTTTAAAACGATCCGGCACTGTGGCTTCCGTGCGATAGAGTAGGCGTACGGACAGACCTTTTGTAAGTTAAAGTGTTTAATATTTTGCCAAAAAGTTGTATGCAGCTTAAAGTTGGACGGACTTACCTTTTTGTAAGGCATAATCGACGACACATTGTCCGGTCATGCCGGTGCCACCGATAACTGCAATTTTTTGCATAACTATGTTTTATTTGATTCCAAATAAGAGATAAGCTTTGTTTAAATTCAATTAGGAACAGTTTAATAAATTCAACCTTCAAAAATTCAATCGCTCTTTTTATAATATCTAATCACTTATTATTCTTCTCGGTGATAATTTTTTAGTAGCACTAGTTTCCAGTTACTTCGCCGGTTTCAGTCCGACCTGAATCATGAGCACACACCAAATACACGTTCTACTTCGTTGATAAACCAGAATTAATTGTTTAAAGTTAAGTGCAAATAAAATTACGAAAATAAAATATTTATTGTATGACAAGCACTAAACACCGGTTGAAATTCTTGCAACTGTCATGCTTATGCGATGAAATCTGAAGTCAAATTGCTGTGTAGATTTCGTGAGCAAAACTTTTATGACCAAAACTTTTATGACCAAAACTTTTATGACCAAAACTCAAGGAGCGTTAGGTCGGTCGGCCTTTGACAGATGCACTAGAAACATCGAGTTCTTACAAAGTGTCTCCACTTACAATAGAGGTATTCACGATTCAATGCAGTTGAGGGCTTGTGCACTTTACAAAAACAAAATGTACGTACGTTAAAAATCTAGGAACATTTTACCTTTAGCTAAAATGGATTTTTTTAATTTTTTTTTTCAAAATGTGTATTTGGAGCTCAAAAAGCGAATAGTGAAATAATTAGAGGTCGCACTCAAGACGTTTAAAAGTTATGGGATTCCAAGGTTAGGAGGAATGGCCTTAAAAATATGCTGTAATTTTTTAAATTTTCCTAGAAAAGTAAGCATTATAAGTAAGCAGTATCAAAAGAAAGGTAATACTATTCAACTTTGCAATTTAAGTAACTAAGGAATATTTGCATTTTAAATAATAATTGCAATTTAAGTAACTAAGATATAACTAGTTACATATACGATGGATATGATGGAGGAATATTTAAGAAGTTAAATAGTTACATGAACGATTGAGGAAGAAAGGGCCACACTCGAGAAATTTTTAAAACATGTACAGAGTAAGTTATACAGTTAAAAGCCATAAAATATTAATTTTTTTAAGACTTTTTGAAATATTTAGGAACTGTTAAATAAACGGTGAATAAATAAAGCGCCACAGTAGAAAAATTGTTATTTAAAATCGCCGCGATTTTTAATAACAATTTTTTTAAATATTTACATAGTAAATTATATAGTAACATTAACTATGGTTAAAGAAAGCGCCGCAGGCGAAAAACTATTATTAAAAACCCCAGCGATTTTTAATAACAATTTTTCTTGTCATTTAAATTATCCTTAAATTTTTACATTCAAATTCATGGAATTAATTTTTGTCGTTTTTACATTCGAATTCATGGAATTAATTTTTGTTGTTTTTATTTGAATCTGAAATGCTTCTAAAATTTTGATGCAAAATAGTTAGTACACAAAAAGAGTCATATCTTAGAAAGTAATTAATGGAATTTTATGGTTAATATCCTTTTGAATAGGTAATAGAATAGCCTTTCTTTAAATACCCATTTTACTTAGTTTTGTTTATATATATATATATATAGTTTATATTTATATATATTTATATATATATTTGTGGAGATTATATTTTTTTTTTACGTGAAATATAATAAAAATTGTATTTGTACGTTTGAATAATTTATTAGATAATGAAAAATTTTGAAATATTTTTATACATTTAAAATATGAAAACTTAATTCTAAAAAATACAAAAAGAACTTAAAAACTAAGTGGTTTTAAAACAAAGTATTTTACATACAATTGAAACAATATTAAAATGTAATAATAAGATAACACTACATTATTCCCCCTCCAAAGAATTCGGTATTAGTCTTACCGTGTTTGCTAATAAATTAAAATGAACTGTCTTAGCTGATTTATTTGCATTAAAAAGTGTTTTTGAAACATTAATGTTAACAAAAGCTGGCTTAATTCGATCAATATTAACCGTTATAATATTTTTGTTTTTAAGAATTTTAAAAAATTTTGGAGACTTTTCTAATACTTTGAATGGTCCGTCGTATGGCTCTTGAAGTGGTTTTTTAATAGTGTCATTGCGAACAAATACAAACTCACAAGTTTTGAGTGATTCTGGCACAAATTGTTTAAAATTCTGATTATGATGTGAAATATGTGCTTGATTATTAGCAACAATATCTTTAAGTTTGAACAAAGTTTCTGATGGACTGAATTTTTGCTCACTAGGAATGACTAACTGACTTGGCAATCTGAGTGTTTGACCATAAACCATTTCAGCAGGGGATGCTTTAACATCTTCTTTAAACGTGGATCTTAGCCCTAATAGAACTAGTGGTAATTCTGAGTACCAATTGTCTTGGTTATTGCTCGCTATAAGAGAAGCTTTGAGTTGACGATGGAAACGTTCTATCATCCCATTAGCTTGTGGGTGATAAGCTGAAGTTTTGATGTGTTTGCAACCAAATTTGGTAATAAAATTTTTGAATGTAGTTGATGTAAACTGAGGTCCTCGATCAGAAGTAATTTCCAGAGGAACCCCAAAGCGTGATATAAACTCTCTTTGGAACGTGTCAACAATAATATTAGCCCTTGTATCTTTAAGAGGATAAACCTCAGGCCAACGTGTGTTCCTGTCAATTATGGTAAACAAATATCGGTAACCATTTGAAATCGGTAATGGGCCAACCAAGTCAATATGAATATGTTCAAAACGACCGCTCGGAATGTTTATCTTGTGAGGTAGTGTTTTAGTGTGTCTATGTACCTTAGATTTTTGACATCTAATACATTCTTGAGTCCATTTGTTTATTTGTGTGTTCATGTTAGGCCAAAAATATCGTTGTGTGATTAGTCGTCTAGTACCTCTAGTTCCTGGATGTGAAATGTTATGTATTTGATCAAAAACTCTTTTCCGTAGTGTTTGGGGAATGTATGGTCTTGTATTATTTGTAGAATTTTCACACCAAATTTTTATGTTTAAAAACGGAATATCAACTTGTTCAAACTTGTAAGTTGTTTTGTCTGTTATGCTCTTGAGTTCTGTGTCAATGATTTGTTCCTGATGTAATTGTTTGAGATCAAGGTCGGGTGTTCTAACTTCTGTTACCTCGCATCTTGAAAGTGCATCTGCTACTGAGTTGTCTGTACCCTTAATGTGTAATATTGTGTTAGTGAATTGTGCTATGTATTCAAGGTGTCGTGTTTGTCTAGGACTACGTTCGGTTTTAGAAGATAATGCATTAACTAAAGGTTTGTGATCTGTGAAAACTGTAAAAATGTTACCTTCCAGGAAGTGTCGAAAATGTTTAATAGTTAAGTAAATCGCAAGTAATTCTCTGTCAAATGTACTATATTTCGTTTCAGCAGGTGAAAGTTTCTTAGAGAAGAAAGCTATAGGCTCAAGTTTATTGTTATGTTCTTGTTGTAAAACGCCACCTATTGCGGTAATGGATGCATCTACAGCAATCGACAGTTGTGCCTTACTATTAACATGGTTAATAAGTGTTTGCGTGGCAAAACTGTCTTTGATTGTTGTAAATGCATGTAAAGTAGCGTCTGTCCACTGTAAATGTTTGCTTTTAGTTTTCGAAGCTGTTGTTACCATGTCATAAATGGATTCAAGCATGTGTGCGAGTTTAGGAATGCACCTGTGGTAGTAATTTGTCATACCTATAAATTTTTGCATGTGTTTGACTGTTACCGGTTGTGGATAATCTTGAATGCATTTAACACGTTCTTGTGACGGACGTATTCCGTGTTTAGATATGTTGTAGCTAAGAAAGTCAATGTTATCAACTCCGAATACACATTTGTTAGGTTTTATGTTTAAACCGTAATCATTGAGTCTTCTAAAAACTTGCGTTAAATGTTCGAAATGTTGTGTTTCTGTCTCACTAGCAATCAAGATGTCATCTAAGTATACGAAAATAAAATCTAGTCCATGTAGCACTTCATTAATGAACCTCTGGAATGTCTGGGCTGAGTTCCTCAAGCCAAATGGCATACGGAGGAACTCGAACATCCCAAAAGGTGTAGTGATTGCTGTCTTGTGTATGTCGTTAGTTGCCATTGGTATTTGATGATATGCTCTGACTAAATCGAGTTTTGAGTAAATGCATGTATTGTGTAAATTTAAAGAAAAATCATGTATGTGTGGTAATGGATATCGGTCAGGTACTGTAATTGTGTTAAGTCTTCTGTAGTCGCCACATGGTCTCCAATCATTGGGCTCGCGTTTAGGTACTAGGTGTAATGGAGAGGATGTTTGAGAATTTGACGGTCTACAAATACCAGAAGTAACTAAGAACTGAAATTCTTGTTTAGCTACTTTTAACTTTGGCAAGTCTAGACGTCGTGGTCTTGTGTAAGGTAATTGTCCTTCAGTGACAATGTGATGTACAGTGTGATGTTTAATTGGTGCTGTGTAATCGGGTTCTGTTATTAAAGAAGGAAATTTTTTGAGTAATTGTGTATACTTGTTATCTATAGTAAATAATTTAGGTAAAGATGTTTCAGAAAATGCTGAAATTGTATTGACAGATAAATTAGTTAAAGGGTCAACGAGACGTTTATGTTTAAGGTCGATAAGAAGGCCATATTTTGTCAAGAAATCTGCACCTATAATAGGTTTGGAGATGTCAGCTATAATAAATGAAAATGGTAATTCACGTCGTAAATTTAAATTAAGTGTCAATAATTTTTTTCCAAATGTAGAGATTGTTGTGCCATTAGCAGCTTGTAATACCAAATCCGATTTTTTGTTTGAAATTTTGAATTTTGAGGAAGGTAGAACTGATACCTCTGCTCCACTGTCAATAAGAAAATTTAATTTACTAGAGGGGTCAAATACAAAAAGACGACGTGTATGTATGACGGGTCTATTATCAGTCGTCGCGACAACAGAGTCTTTTAGTTTGTTGAATTGTGTTGTGTTATGTTGTGTGGTGAAAAGTTGTCGTTTTGAACAAATGCACATGGTTGCTCACATTTACGTGCGTTTTTACCGAATCTGAAATGGTACTTACATACCCAATTGGAAGGTCGTTGACCTGAAGAGGACCTATAAGACGATCGACGTCTTGAAGTTCCTCTGGAACTAAATCTTCTGGAAATTGGACGACTGAAACGTTGATTCTTAAGTTCATCAACATCAAGCGAGAGTTTTTGAAAACATTCAAAAATTTTAGATGTTTGTTCTGCAAAATGTTTAGTAATATTTGCTATCTCATTAGAATTAGAGATGTGTTTCGATACATTAAAGTTATTCTTGATTGCAGATACCTCAGATTCTGCTAATACCTCCCACAAGTTATCAGCGAGTAATAACAACTCATCTAATTCCTTATGACCAGATCCTGTCAAAGCAATGTTCAGACTTTTAGGTAGTTTACGTAACCAAAGCTTATAAACTAAGTCTTTGTTGACTGTTGAACCAGCTAAAAGAAGCAAGGATCTGTAAAATTGAGATGGTTTTTGGTCACCCATCTCAGTGTCAGATAGCATCTTATCGAACCGTTTGTTCTCACTTAAAGTATGTCTATTTATCAGAACTTTCTTCAAACCTTCATACAAGTTGGTTGAAGGTGGTTGTTGTATGAAATCTAATACCGTAACTATGACTTCTTGTGGAAGTGCAGTCACAAGATATTCATACTTTGTTTGGTCAGTGGTAATCCCTTTAGATCGAAATTGGAATTCTGCATGAATAAACCATGCATCAGGACTATCAGTCCAGAACTGTGGGAGTTTGACTGACGTTGCATGAACTTCAATGTTAGATGATGAATCATCGAAAGGGTTCAATAAAGGAGGCTCAAAATTAATTAAATGGTTATCTCCGTCTCCTGAGGTGGATAACCGAGTAGGAGTACGTTGCATTGTATTGTTTTAAAGAATACTAGCTTTATTACAAATAAATTTCTTAAAATAATATTAATAAAATTGAAGTGTGCCTAGCGTGCAGTGTAGTGCCTACGGTTGTGAAACGATAAGCGCCGGCTTATCGTTTTACATCCGCTAAAAAGCTAATTGTGTAGTGTATATAAATACCAATCCTTAGTCGCTGATTTACTGACGTCGCTGCTTGTTTCTGGCGTCACCGCTTGCTTTGGCGTCGCTGCTTGCGTCGGTGGCGCTGCTTATTTCAGCGTCACTGTCTGCGTCGGCGTCGTTGCCTGTCTTTGCGTTGCTGCCTGCGTCGGCGTTGTTGCCTGCGTCGGCGTCGCTGCCTGCGTCGGCGTCGCTGCCTGCGTCGGCGTCGTTGCCTGCGTCGGCGTTGCTGCCTGCGTCGGCGTTGCTGCTTGCGTCGGCGTCGCTGCTTGTGTTGGCGTCGCTGCTTGCGTTGGCGTCGCTGCCTGTGTTGGCGTCGCTGCTTGCGTTGGCGTCGCTGTTTGTGTTGGCGTCGCTGCTTGCGTTGGCGTCGCTGTTTGGGTTGGCGTCGCTGCTTGCGTTGGCGTCGCTGTCAACGTTGGCGTTGCTGTTGACGTTGACTTCTCTGCTGACGTTAGCGTTTCTTTCGACGTTGGCTTCTATTTCGACGTTGGCGTCTCTTTCGACGTTGGCGTCTCTGTCAACGTTGGCGTTGCTGTTGACGTTGACGTCGCTATTTCTGCCGAAGTTGTTGTCGATGTCGGCGTTGTTGCTGGCGTCGAGATACGCTGCTGCTATTTGCTTCGTTGTGGTGAGGTGGGTTCGCTGTTGTAGCTCTGCAGTGAGTAAGTTGCTCACGACTGCAGGCTGTGATGTTGTTGTTGTTGGTGCGGTGGCGGTTTTGGTGGTAGCGGTGCCTTGCGCACAGGTTTTTGCGGGTTGGTTGTGATGATGTAGATGTTGCTGTAGCTGCACTTTTAGTTGTTGACGCAATTGTTGTTGTTGCTGTGGCGCGTAGAGACTGAGCGCGAGAACTTATGAGCGTGTCGCGGGGTTGCTCTACTTCAGTGGCTTAGAGCGCGGGGTTGCTCTGCTTGAGTATTGATGAGCTCGTTGGTATCGTTGGTCCGGTTTCGACAGGATCGCCAATTGTGGAAATTAAATATTTCCACGAGAAATATAATAATAATAATTTGTTCGTACGTTTGATTATATTTTTTTTTACGTGAAATATAATAAAAATTGTATTTGTACGTTTGAATAATTTATTAGATAATGAAAAATTTTGAAATATTTTTATACATTTAAAATATGAAAACTTAATTCTAAAAAATACAAAAAGAACTTAAAAACTAAGTGGTTTTAAAACAAAGTATTTTACATACAATTGAAACAATATTAAAATGTAATAATAAGATAACACTACATATTTATATAAATAGTTTATATTTATGTATAGCAAAGTTTTGTTTATATAAAGCAAATTTTTTTAGCCCATTTTTGAACTTTGGACCCTTCTACTTCTAAACCAGATGAGAGCTAACATTAATTTTTTCAGATTTGGAATTTGAAGGCCTTAATACATATGTTCCATGGAAAAAAGTGAAAAAAAATCATTTTAGCTAAAGGTAAAATATGCCAAAATCTGCACAAGTGCTTTTCTACTATTGCCTTAAACTTGAAGACTTGAGCAGTTGTGCACTTGTGTGCATTGAAAAATGTTGACAACTTTGAAATAGTGATGGTGGTGTGTTCACGAAAACCTAACTGCACAACTGCACAAGTCCTTAATTGCACAGGCAAGTGCACTGAATCGTGAATACCCTTAATATTTGATTGCAAGCGAACTGTCAAATTGAATTTCATGACATATATCTCAAGTGTAGACCACTCATATCATGATATTGTTCATTTCTTGAGATATATTTCATGAGATGAGCTGTCACTTTTCTGTAAAATATGTAAGTGTGTGCATTTTTAAGAACTTTTCAACCAAAAAATATTGCAAAACCATTAAAAGAGTGAAAAAACATAAAATTGAACGGCGAATGGAAGAAATTATTAATTAAATAAACTTTTACAAACAATTCCCACAGTTGCCCACCTAAATATTATAGCATGAAATCTGGATAATTTGACAGTTCGCATGCAATAAAATATTGTAAGTGTAGACACTGTGTTATGAAGTAACACTAAATTCGACCTCAGACTTTGCTTCGATCTCATCCCGTTAAAATATAAAGCAGGGGCATGGTAGAAGTAGTGAAGGTATATGCATTTCAGACTGCTCTCTTTTTCTCATAGCCAGAATTGTCAAACTCAAGCATTTTGCTATTCTTGCCTATTTTTGCTTTCTTATCGCATTCTCATCGTTTTCAGATTTTGTATGGGCTGTCAACTTCGTTTTGACAGTTCCGGCAGTCTGTCTTTCCGAAATGCATCTACCTTCTCTAATTCTACTATGAGCAGGGGTAAAGTACGATCAAAGTTGTGAGAAGAGAATTTTTCTACTAGCTCGTGCTTTTGATATTCCATACCAATGTTGGGTTGCATTTTCGTTGAGGAAATTTAATATGTGGGTATTTCTTGTATTTTGATCAGAGAACTGCAAGGAATCAAATTTTTGAATCAATGAGCCACTTACTCAAAAATTAGTATGAATAAGTATAAGTAGTTTCCAAAGTAGTACTCATATGTGATTGATTCGAAAAAAGTGAATCACATTTTTGAATCATGAGCCAATTACATAAAAATTAGTATGAATAAGTATAAGTAGTTTCCAAAGCAGTATTCATATGTGATTGATTCAAAACAAAGTGAATCACATTTTTAAATCATGACCCACTTACACAATAATTAGTATGAATGAGTACATTGTAAAAATCAGGTAGCCTTGACATCTACCGTTTTTCTCACGAGCTGCGGTCAACGAGCGTTCAATAAATTTGGTGCGATTTCGATTTTCACTGCTTGCAAAGAAAAATATTTAGTTTTATATCCTCTTGTTGTAATAGACGCAAGTAAAAAAAACAACAACAATTCTAAGAAAAAGGTGTATGGAAAAAGTATTGTTTTTGAGATTTTACTCAAGCAATCACAAAACGAGGCGTAAAAAAGCTTCGCTTCAATAACTATCTGGGGCCCACATACAGCATCCGTGATCGAGAAAAATTACGAAGGACACGACGAGACAAGTGCCTATCAATATTGTACAATTTTGCTCGATAAAGGATGCTGTAATTCGGTTCCAGGTATACAATTTTGTTGTAAGCCTATTTTATGTTCGGAGAATGATGGATTTCGGTGAACTTTGAACCCGAATATCTTCTAATGAGTACATGGTATCATAGGAAACTCATGACAGGTTGTTAATTATGACTTAACTAAGAGGTTTGCATCAAAAAAATTCAGACAAAAATTTTTCGATTTCAGATTTAAAAAAAAATTTCAGTGAAAAAATATGGCAATTAAATACAAAAACCAAAGTCAAAAGTTGTGTCGCAGAAAAAAAAACAAGGATGCAAAAAATTTGTTGTGACGAGGAGTTTTTAAAAATATATAAACCTGATGAATATTTTTTTGCTTTTATACATTTCGTTCCACTCTTGTAAAGTATTGAACGGAATTTGTTTTGAGTTATGAAGTCACAGAATAGGACGTTTTAAACTTAAAAGCTTTGATTTTTAATAGGATAGTTTTAAAATTTCAGGAACATTGTCTTTAATATTTTACCATCTAACTAAATTGATACCATAATAAAAATTTGCAGAGATGCTAAAAGAAAAGGTAGGAACAGAAGGCAAAATGAGTTAATTTATATGTTTTTTATATTTATATGCAAGTTTAATTTTTCAATGTTACATCAATTATTATATTTTTTATAATTAATGATTAAACCAATGAAATTTATTTTGAAATAATTCACGTGACTTAATAAATATAAACATGTTAAGGTAAAAATATACACACTTGAGCTTTTGTAGAGGTATCGTGATATTTAAGCATCTGATTCATCTGGAACACCAGTAAATACATTATCATTAGCGTTTTTTGCCCTTCTCAAAGTTATGCCCATTTTAAGTTCAGATAAGAAATCCTTTACTGGTGGCTTTTGTTCAGCTCTTGGCTTGATTTCACTTACAGTTGCACCTTTTTTATTAACTTTCTAAAATATTTTTTTTGATTTTAGTCATTGCTTTAGTAATAGCTAAAAGCCTTAAATTAAATATTTGTGAAAACCAAAACTGTAAGTCAAAACTATGTAAATATCTCAAAAAAAAAAAAATACCCAATAGTAAGGAAAAATTTTGTCAGTAAAAATTTTATTTATAATTACTAGAACTTACTAAGGGCAAATTTTTCAGTGCGAGTTTAAACTTTAGACAAATTAAACTGAGGTTAACTCACCAAATTTGGACGTTTAAGCTCGGATTAACTAGATATTTTAGCATTCGTTCAAGTTAAATTGATTAAAATTATCATATAAAGTGTTTCTTTTTTGCCTAAACCGAGTTTAAACGTCCAATTTTGGTGATTTAACCTCAGATTAATTTGACTAGAGTTTAGGCTTGCACTGAAAAATTGGCCTAAGTATGCTAAAGAAAAGTATGTAGATTAGATCATTTCACTTTGTATGGGAGAAAAAATTTGAAAATTTGTTCAGTCGATTTTGAATGGCAAAAAATGTGGAAAAACGTTTTGACATTAAAATTTCATGTTATGACATAGCATATTTTGGCAGATTTTTTTTGTTTGCGTTTCATAGCCAGAGTGCTCATTTTTTTTGAAAATGTGATAGTACATTTGATCCAATGTTTTTTATATAGGGCAAAAGTCCTATGTTTTGAAGATAGAGAGAAGAGAATATATATGTAATTGCTCAAAAAAATTGAGAAACCGTATAACATTACAAAATGGACAATTCTCACAATTCTTGGTATAATTCTGTATAAAACAAGTATAAAACACTAATCATATATTATGATCATATACACGGTGCTACCGGTACTTTTGAAGTGACATTGCACATGTTGCAGATCTGTTTGAGTATTTTCGTTTAATTTTTTTTGTTCTCCCCAATTTTGTGCGTAATTTTTTTTTGTTCTCTCCTTTCTTGTGTATACCTACTCCCATCGCCACTTACTGTGTGTGGTAGATATCATCAGAGTTTTAGCGGCCATGTCCGAACAAATGTAATTCAGAATTGTGTACAGGCGTTGGAGGCCTATAAATAATTGGTTACGTCGTATGTCCATTTACCACTGGGTATATAATTATTTTCTCTTGCTCCGCATTTATGAGCACAAATGTTATCTTTATGATCAGTTGCTCATATCGCATAGGAATTAAAATCTGCACCGAATTCTCTCCGTGAATAAACTAAAAACAAAAAGCAAACGTCTTCTGACCGCCGGTGCGGAAACATAATATTTTTCGTAAATATGATATCCTTCGTGGCTCATACTTAAATCAATGTCTTTAAATTTTGTTTAAATTTTTGACATTATTAAAGTTAAATAAATAAATGAAATATATTAAAATAAATAAATAAATGATAGATATGTATATGTTTGCTTCCTTACAAAATGTTAATAGTTCGTCAAATCTTAACCGATTTTGGTCATCTTGAGCTTGTTGGAAAGACAACATGATGAGCAAAATGTTGCGATATAGAACTTTGAAAAATAAAAAAGTCACTACGGAACAAACTCATATTTTTTATTTTAAATGAATTATTTGCCGATTTGATGAAATTATGTTTGTACAGTTTTTTACTTTTTGTAGAACAAAAACAGGCTTCTAGAGTATTTTTTCTCTTTGAAATAAAACATTACCCCTCATTTTTACTATTTTGAAATTTACCAACATTTTTGTGCTGAAGCCCCCCTAATGGTTAGTTTTTTTGAAAATCTGATGCCAAAAAAAATTTTGCAGGGCTCATAAAACCCTACTTTGTAAAGTTTGATCGAAATCGATCGGTCGAAAACGAAGTAAGAGTGAAGTACATATACTTCTTCACTGTGTTATCATTCACAGTGCTGTAACTTCGTTTTCGACCAATCGATTTCGTGTTAAAATTTTGCAAAGTAGGGTTTAATGATCCGTGAACTTTTTTTTTCATCAGATTTTCAAAAAACTAACCACTAGGGTAGCTCTAGTACAAAAATGCGGAAATATTTCAAAAAAGTGAAAATGAGGAAGGGTACGTTTCATTTTTCGGAAGACACATACCCCTAGAAACTTTTTTTGTCATCTAACAAGAAAAAACTGTACAAACATAACTTCATCAAATCGGCTCATCCTAGACACATTCATATAAAATTATTAATTTAATATAAAAAATTTTAATTTATTTCATAGTAAGTTTTTTATTTTTCAAAGTTCTATACCGCAACATTTTGCTCATCATATTGTCTTTCCAAAAAGCTCAAGATGACCAAAATCGGTTAAGATTTGACGAAATAGGAACATTTTGTACATATGTATTAACATATATACATGTTAATCAGTGTTTTACGAAGAAAAAAAAAGTCTAAAATAACCGCAATTAAGTAAATTCTTCATCGATTTCGATGATCTTGTATTCAATGGAAAGGTATTTTTACTTGCAACTACCCAGCAAAATATTTGAGAAAATGTGACATGCATTCTTTGGGACACTGCTTCCAGAAGACATTCTATAGATACAATTGTGTTTTTTCTTAGCCTTATCGAGAAGCGCTTTCGAGAGGCATTCTCATAAACTACTTCTGGAAGGTATTCAATTAGTATTTAAATTCAATAAACGTAAAAATGGGCATATAATAATAATATATATTTCAGATATTTTCCGTGGAATTTTTTAAACAACAAAAAACGCAGCCATTTCTAACACCAAAATGCCGTTAAAAAGCGGAAAAATGGAAAGGAAAACCCCAACAAAACCCAAACACTTCTCCTTTCCAATACTAAAATCGCGAGAAGATCGGGAGAAACAGATATTTTTCGTGGGATTTTTTAAACCATTCCATGGTATGCCTTAAAGTTCTCCTGAAAACTCCATTGTAAAAATTCTGGAAGCACTTCTAGAGAAGACTAAGGCCGCGTTCATAGTGGACGCTTTGACTGAATCTGATGCATAAAGCTGCTTTGTCGAGCTTTTTTTGTTCATAGTGAATGCTTATTCAACGCTGCACAAAGTAGCTTATTGAGCTTATTGGTGTTCATAGTGCACGCTTTATGCTTGTGGCTGAGATGCTTTGTTTTCATTTGTTTCTTTAGAAAATAATGCCATCAATTGCATTTTGCAGAGTAAATGAAAGATTTTTGTTTAATGAGTATGTAGATTCGCGATGATCACCAAAGAAAGATCACCAATAACAAACAAAATCTCAAAGGAACTTGAAAACGCAAACCATAACAACGGTGGAAAGTTCAGCACAAAAAGTACCCAAAAAGTATGCAAGAACAACGAAAACAATGTTAACACGCGAGATAGAATACACAAGTGCATACAACTAAAAAGCACCACAAAACGAAACAACAACGCAACAACGGTTTAAATTTCAGCACAAAAAATATCCAACAAATAAAACAAAATCAAAGAAAATATTGTTAACAGGCAAAATAGATAAACAAGTGCCGAAATCCATTTAAAAATGCAGTACGACGCAATAAATAATAAAACTAAACAAAAAATTTAAACTTTGTGATCAAACAAGAATAAAGCGCCGAATAGCATTTTAAAAATGCTCTACAACAAAGCATAAAAACTAAATTATTTTGCTGTGTGAGCAAGCGAGATGGAGATATAAGCGCTGAAAGGCATTTGAAAAGAAGCTTTATTCTAGCTTTATGTTGGCACTATGAACACTTTGAGCTTTTTCCATATGATTATACATGAAGCGTTTTTCAGCTAAACCTCTCGGCTAAGCTAAAAGCGTTTACTATGAACGCGGCCTAAAGAAAGCATTCCTTCCAATGACTTGCATATGTTTAAAGAATGCCTTCTGGGTATGAACGTTTAAGGGATAGAATTCAAGACTTTCTCTTCCACTTTACCTTCTTTTGGAAGCACTTTTTTTGCTGGGTAGTTTTTGTGAAAATATTAAAAATACTAATGAAATATTATTTAAATAAAATTGATAGAAATAGCAATTTTTTTTACTACTAGCTTCATATTGTATTTTATCGGATTTCTTTATACATAGCCTTATTTAACGTTAAATTCTACTGAAAAAAGTGGATTTTATTTCTCATTTCCAACCAGGCACATGGCTGTAATAATCGCCATAACAAAATTCGAACACTTCAACTTTCAAAATTAATAAAAAAGAAAATTGTGACGACATTTAGAGGTCAAACCAGGTGCGATGGACTGTCAACATGTTCCTCTTTTAGAATCTGTATACAGTTTGGTTGTGCTTTTGAAGTCGTCACACTGTGAAATTATATCTCCAAAATAATTTAAATAAAAACTTTGATTAGAAAACTAAAACCCGACTACTAAAAAACATGCTCTAAAAAGTATGAAACAAGAAAATATTCTCATCTGAAAACAGAGTTCGTAAATACTTCTCATTGAGGAGTAAAATATCCCTCACTCACCTCAATACAACTCAAATTAGAGCATTTCGTTTTGTTTTTCTCACCGGAGATGAAAAACAAACGAGCGAGCGATCGGTAGTCTCCGAAAGAGAGAGCAAATCGTTTATTTGCAATTCGCTTTTGTTGCTGTTCACAGCATGCGTTTTTGACGAGCATAAACCGATTATGAGCGCTCGCTCTTTTTTTTCCCCTCACTCAGATTATTTGAAAATGATGAACTCTTTTCAATGATAGTTATATACAGAGAGTAATCATTGAGCTTTATTTTGATGCCATCATTTTTTTTACCAAGCGTTTCTATTGAATTTTGTTTGTTTTGTTGGTTTCTATTAAAGCATTTTTTTGGATTTTTGCTTGTAAACACTTGTTCGCTTGTTCGCGTGTTGGTCGCGTGTCTTATTGAGTGTGAAATAATTAAATTTTTAAAAAAAATTAATAATAATATTAATTATTAATAATTCAAAACTTTAAATATTAAAATGGGTAGACTATCTAATATTGATAAAACCTAACTATCTAATATTGATAATGAATAAATTAATTTGAGTTTATTTCTGCATGCGTTTTTTTCTTTTTAATTTCATTTCACTAAGTAAATGATAAGTATCAAAATACTTATCATTGATAAATTCAAATAATTTTCTCCTCAAATAAAGAGCGCATCATTTGCAGTAATCGGGGGATGAAAACAGTGAAGATGTTCTCACAAAAATGAGCCTTCTTTGTAGAGGAATAAATAACCAATACAAGTGATTGAGGAGTTTATGCGAGAGCGTAGCGTTCAACGAGTTGCTCTTAAAAGATTACTCGTTACTTGTGTTTTTAGAAAAGATAACTCTAAAGAGTAAGAGCGAATTTTGATTGCTCTACGCACTCTGTCTGAAAATGCCAACCTGAAATCGTATTTTACATGCGAATTACGCATTATTTGTAAGAAATTAAAATGTTTAGTGCAATTCCTAGGATTTTTCAATTTTGTTGTTTTTCTGAGGAGTTGACAAATATTAAAAATATAAGACAATTATGAAATCTATAAAACTATGCAAAAACTATGAAAAAACTATGAAAACTATATGAAAACGATGAGAAACTACGAAAACTCTGAGAAAACTTCAAAATTTTAATTTTTTCCCTTTTACTTCTCAGTTTAACTCTAATACATAACTATCATAATAATTTATAATTTTCTCCGATCCGTACAAAGAATTTTTACCAAAAAATTAAATTTTTAGTCGTGCTTCACAACTCCGCAAGGATTTTTGTAAACTCCAAAAACCAGTTTTTTGGACCAACATGCAAAAACTGTGGATGATTTTGGACTATATGCAAATCCTTCAACCAGGAAGTGTGTTTTAAGCTTCTCTAGAGATTCGATTCGAAAAAAAGTGAAAAAAATTATTTTTGTGATATTTTTGACCCCCAAACAAAGTGTGCTTCTAAACTCCTCACTCTCCCTTACTAATTCATAGTGATATTCAGAAGAAATCCGTGGTCGTATGCCACTTATTCTGACAAAACAACAAATTCTAGCAGTAGTAAGCGATCATAAGCTTAAGGGCAAAGTGCACCACGCTATTCATCTAGAGGGCAACATATGATCATATATGTATATGAGGTGGCATACTACCAAGTATTAGGGTGCATCGTTTTTGTTTTTTAATTCACTTCTAATAGCATTTTTCTGGTGCTTTAATTCATAAATAAAAAACCTGTGCAAGGAGAAGGTCCACAAGTGATTTCTTCAGGTGGCGCCATGCCTTAGAATGTCCGCATATCGTAAAAATTCGACTTTTTAATAGTTGTTTGATAAAAATTGATCTCTTTAAAAGCGTATGCACTGAATATCAGTGAAACAATTTTTTATTACTGAAGTATAAATATATATATACAGTTCTATTTTTCAGGACGATATTTTGAACAGATTTTAGGAAAAAATTTTACAAATTCGTGAGAATATCGCACTTTCTGAAAGAGTGCGCCAACCAAAAAATGTATTTAGTATAAGTTGTAGTATTACTATTCAACACCTTCAATTTAAGAGCTTTTGGAAGTCTCTAAGTGCTCTGGAATCAAAATAATTGTATTTTTAAGATTTTGTAATTCTAGAGTTTTCAGATGTGCGAACGCTCATTTTTCATCTCTGGAATTTTCAAATCCAGAGTTAAGTGCATAAAATGTACAAGTTTACATATTTTATCGATTTTAAAGCAATATTTCTGAATTAATATTTTTTAATTTCACTCTTATAGTATCTTGATTATTATGATAATTGATTACACGGTGCTACAGTGGAAATGTACTTTTACTCTTTTTTAAGTGACATAGTCTAGGTTATAGGTCTGGTAGAGTTCAATACGAAACCATATTTGAAATTGTTAATACACCCCCAACATTTAATTTAACCGTTAAAAACCCGATTTTTTGGTACTTGACACATTACGCAATCAGCAAACTCAGCAACTTTTCAACCGATTTTCGATTTAAAAACGGTTTTGGAAAGATGAAAGATATTGCTTCATTCATTTTAAAAGTAGTTTAATGTAAAAGTAACAATCGTGGAATGTATAAAAGGTTATTTCCCAAAAGGGAAATATAAGAAATGGTTATTCGTATTAAAAAAAAAACACAAATTTTAAAAGAAATCAAAAAAATGCATTTAATATGAGCTTTAAACTGATACATGAACCAATTTTAATACACCAATTTTAAAAGAAATAAAAATATATTTAATATGAGCCTTAAACTGATGCATGAACGCTACCAAGACCAATGGACCAATGAAGGCGTAAATTCTTATTTATGAACAAATTTAATAACTCAGTAAATTTTAATAAGATTTTCTAAAATTAACATTAATTTTTTTCGTTCTGAATTTTACTTTCAGAAAATAGTTACGTTTATAGTAATTCTTAACAAAACTTTGGCTGTAAATAATCGTTAAAGTTGAAAAATTGGAAAAAGGTAAAAATGTTTATTAGGTCGTTTATAACTCAAAACAATCTTATTTCAGTGATAAATAGATGTAAATATTGTATTAATTATTGTATTATCTCTTATCTTTTCAAAACAGTTAAATCGAAAATTGGTTGAAAACTTGCTGAGTTGCTGATTGTGTAATGTGTCATGCACCAAAAAATCATGTTTTTAACGGTAAAATCAAATTTTGGGGTGAATTAACAATTTCAAATATGGTTTCGTATTGAACTCTACCAGACCTATAACCTAGACTATGTCACTTAAAAAAGAGTAAAAGTACATTTCCATTGTAGCACCGTGTAATCAATTATCATAATAATCTAGATACTATAAGAGTGAAATTAAAAAATATTAATTCAGAAATATTGCTTTAAAATCAATAAAATATGTAAAATCGTACATTCTACGCACTTAACTCTGGATTTGAAATATCCAGAGATGAAAAATGAGCGTTCGCAGATCTTAAAACTCCAGAATTACAAAATCTTAAAAACACTATAACTTTGATTCCAGAGCACTTAGAGACTTCCAAAAACTCTTAAATTGAATAAATACATTTCTTAGTTGGCGCACTCTTTCAGAAAGTGCCATATTCTCACGAATTTGAAATTTTTTTCCTAAAATCTGTTCAAAATATCGTCCTGAAAAATAGAATTGTATATACATTTATGCTTCAGTAATAAAAAATTGTTTCACTGATCTTCAGTGCATACGCTTTTAAAGAGATCAATATTTATCAAACAACTACGAAAAAGTCGAATTTTTAGGATATGCGGACATTCTAGGGCATGGCGCCACCTGAAGAAATCAATTGTGGACCTTCTCCTTGCACAGGTTTTTTATTTATGAATTAAAGCACCAGAAAAATGCTATTAGAAGTGAACTAAAAAAAAAAAGATGCATCCTACCAAGTATATCTTCTGAACACCACTTTGAATTAGTATTAACATACAATAAAATATATTATGTGTTAGTAGTTTATTTAATAGACAAAAAATATTGAATAGTTTGTACGTAACAATTTCAGATGAGAAAATTTTCTTGTTTTATATTTTTTTAGAGCATGCTTTATAGTTTTTTAAACTAATTTTTTTCGACTAAAGGACGACGAAAAGTATTTGTATGAAATTGCAGTTGAAAAATAAATATTTTAATGACAAAACTTTTTGCTTTTGCTTTCTAAAATCGAGTGAACAAATTGGGTTTATAAAAACGAGGCGGTCTAATGTAGATAAATTCTTACCTTCAAAACAACACCATTTCGTATGCTCTCTAAAAAGGCATCTCTTGGATCCCCAGAATTAGCCGTATTTGGAATTGTAGAAACAACAGCAGCTGTGAAGGTAGGCTCATTTAGTGGAGGTGGAGGAGGCGGTGGTGCTCCATTATTAGCAGGTAGTGGTATCCAATTATTAGGTGGTGGTGGTACCTTGTAATAAATACTTGTTTTTGGCATCGGTGGTGGTGGAGGTGCAACTTCATTAGCATTCTTGGGCATCACAGCTGATGGTGCTGATTGGAGTTCGGTAACTGGTCGTTTGAGTACTGGCCTTGACTTAAAGCCACTTATAGTAGCACCTTTTTTTTCGACTTTCTAAAATAAAAATAATTGTATCGTGATATTGTATAAAAGGTCATACTAAGCCCACCTTCAGAGCTACACCCTTGCGTATGCTTGCTAGAAAATCTTCACTTGGATCCCCTTTGCTTTCCGGAGTGGGACTTGAAGAGGACAAAATGGTTGCCTTAGTCTGCAGCATTTGTGTGGGTGCTGAAATCGGTGTTCCATTATTAGAAATCGACTGTGGAATTGAAGGTGGAAATGGAGGTGGTAATGGTTCAACTGCATATGAAGTAGTGCTTGGCATCGGTGGTGGTGGAGGAACTGTAACAAAATTATTTGGCTTTGTTACTGGGGTTGGTTCCTTTGACTTCTCTTGATTTGTATTATCTGCCGGCATATAGTTCAGTGATTGTTCACGTGAAGTTGTAAAGCTCTGCAAGTAAGGTTTCTTTGAAGCGGTAGGGATCTTAACATTACTTTGTGCATTAACTTTTAATATTGGAACTTCATGCAAAATTTCATTTGGTTCAACTTGCGACAATATTGTGTCGTTTTCAATTTCAGGTTCAAACTTTGAAAAGTAAGAATTTGTCAAGTTTGGTGAAGCATTTATAAACGACGGCGGAGGTGGGACAAGATCATACTCTCTGTCGCTCTTAGGTTTGCGTGGTGGTGGTGCTGGTCTCATTATCTGAGGTGGTAGACGTAGAAGCAATGCAACATCTGGTTCTGGCTCATTGACATTTGAAAACAAAGAATACGGCGAAGGAAATTGGGAAGAATCAGCAAAACGCGAAGTCACCAATGCAAAGTTGGATAGGGGTTCACTTTTTTCCGAGGACTCAAATGCTGATACTTGAGGTGTCGGTGGTGTTGAAGATGAAAAAGATGATGATGTTGCTGGTGACGGTGGAGGAGTTTCTGCCTTATTACTTCTTGTTTGATATTGATGTTCATTTTTGGGAATTTGATTATGTCCCGGTGGCTATATATAAGAAATCCTTACATTTTAGATATACTCTGCGATATTTTATTGCACAATATTTACCATCCAAGTATAACGTGACTGCACGATCTTTCTTATCAGATCCTGTTTACGCATTCCAGCTATTTCTTCATCTTTAATACCACGTTCTATTAAATACTTCTTGAGGACGTTATCGTTCATGGTCAGAGATAAGTCGAATGCTTTTTTTGTCATATCTCGCGTCATATCGCCCGAAACATGCGTAAAATTTATTGGACCGCTGATTTCATATTTAAGTCCGTTTTTATTTTTTACGACAGTCGTTGGTGATGATGGTACATTTCTTGGCTGTGCGAATCTCTGTGACATTAAGGGACTATTTTTGCCCATGCTTTGAAGGCTACCTGATGATGAAGAGGTACTCATTGTGGCATAATGAAGTGTTGGAGTGCTTGGTTCAATACGAAGTTCCGCCATGACAGAGTTTGAGTCTTGACGAGCTTCAGGTGGTGGTGGTGGACATACTGACGGTGGTTGCTGAGAGAACGCGGTTGTCTTCATAGTTGACGGCTTCAATTTTCAATTGAGAAATTTTGTAAAATTTTATGAAAAACTTAAATAATAATACTAACCATCCAATAACCAGGCATTTTATTGCTCTTTATAATGTCATATATGAATGCTCGTCTTTGTTCCGGTGACAAACATTCGATTTCATCAGATAGTCCAGCTTTTCGTAAGTAAAGACGCAGCATATCATCATTATTTGTGCCATTGAGATCAAATGTTTTTTTAAAATCAATCGAATTTCCCTCCATGTGTTCGAACTGACTTGGGGCACTTATATAATTGTTGTTCATAACTCGCAAATATCACAAGCCAATATGTTAAGAATATAAGAATAAATAAATGTTAAATGTTTACTGAAGCAGAAAATCGTTATTGGCTATATTGAAAAATAATAACATTTATACAAACACACATTCTTAAGATAACATAATTTCAATTAATTATCAGTTAGTTTTCAGCAAGGTGTTTAATGGAATTATGATTCATGAGGCTTAAAGAAATTTTTTGTGCTCTAATATTTAGTACATAGAAGTTAGTTGATAGTTGTTTTTATTTTCTTTTGTTAAGAGTGCAAATATTTTTTTAAGTATAATTTGTAAGGTGCCAAAATCCGTAAATACTCTTAGGCTTGGTTTTTGGCGGTTTTTTCTTTAGTTTTAACAAATAATATATCAATTTTTTTCTATATTTCTTACATAAGTGTCTAACTACTGTTCCTCCCGAGTAAACAAAAATAACTAAAAATATATTAAAATCTAATCAGAAGAACCTTTCTAGCCGTTTACTCATTTTTGCACAGTTTATCGCTTATCAATAAATTATTACCGATATAAATTTTGATAAGCAGCAGGCGTTTTGATGTTTCACTCTCAGCTCAACCAACTCACCAAGTATGCGTATCCAATGAAAGTGATAAAAGTAAGGAGTACGCCTGAACTGGTTTTAAAGAATTGATTGGAAGGCAATAAAATAAGATCCATTTAGTAACTGATTTGATCATGAAGTAACCTTATTAATGTATAGTAAGGCTGGGTCGATTTGTAAACCGATATTGCCTGGGCGATTTTCGGTTCGGATATGAACAATTATTTAAAAAAGCAAAAAATGGGGGTGGGGTGTACTTTACCTTATCACACCTTCAATTTTGTGAATTTTTTCTTTAGGAATTTTTTTCCAAAATGTTTGTATGTTTGTAATGATATGAATTCTATTAAATATTATGCCTTGAAATTTGTTAATTTTTTCTCTGAGAATTTGTAACAAAAACTTTTTTTTTAAAAACGTATAAATGTTAGATCGTCTTAAGGTTGAATCGGGTGCGAAGATTTAATTTCTGGCATCAAGTGCACCCTACCCCTTATTTTTTTTAAATAACTTTTCATGCCCAAACCGAAAATCGCCCAGGCAACATCGGTTTTTTTACCATAAAACTTGTATAGAAGTTTACCAAGCCTAATGTATAGACATGAATTGTTTGCTTAAATAACAAAATAATTTTGAAATTGAAAAAATATTTCTTAAGTGTAATACTTTTTGTATCTTTTATTAGTGATACTAAATCGAAGTGATAGACAAGTTTCGTTGCAGAAAAACTTTTCTACACATTTTAGATTGAGCTTATCTGCAAAAATATAGACTCAAGCAGCAGTTCTCAAAGTTTTTTGGTGACGGAACCCTTTTGGAAAGCGAAATATTTGACGGACCTCTAAAATCATCAAAAACCGGTTTATGTGTATTGTTTATTAATAATCATGTTACATAATAAATATTCAAATATCTAATGTTAGGTATGAAACTGTTTTTTTTATCAATTGCTTTATATCAGGCTTGATAAAAGAGATTTAAATTCTCATATCAGGTTTCAGTCAGTCAGTCGGTTTGTTTTTGTAGCTACACTCAGAAAAAAAATCCTATTGATTTTAATAGAATTTTAATAATTTTTACTGAATACTCGACATCCTAGTTTTCATAACATCATCATCAAAGTTAGGGTCTGTTCGGAAATGCATCATGATGAGCAAACTGCGTTTTAGCACAAGCAAAATGTTCGCAAAATGCCAATTTTGCAGCATACAGCAAATTGTGATGCATTTCCGAACAGACCCTTATAGCGCATTCTTTTCTGGAAAAAATTCTGCATTTTTTCTGACCTCTTGAAGAGTTCTGCATTTTTTCCGTTATTTTCTAAAAAAAAAAATGTTGGTACCTGAAAATAAATCGTGTTCTTTTCTGACGAAAATTCTGACCGCAAAAGTGTAAAAAATTCAGAATTTTCTGACCTGTAAAATTCGGCGGTTCTGCATTCTGCTCTCTACTAATACCAACATAAAAACAAAAAAAAATAATTTTGACAGTAATATTATATGCTGTGACGATTGTGAGTCTTCTTCGTCAAAGTCATGGCAAAATTAGACAAGGAAGTGTAACACGGGGGTTACACGAAACAGTACTGTTAAGACAGTCGCAACACATTCACAAATTTTTATCCACACACACTCACTTTTTCAGCTGTCTGCTACTGTCTGCTCTACTGTCTTAACTTTTTTGTAGACAGTTGGCGGGACAGTATCTAGGACAGTAGAATGATATTTAGCATATCAAATGATAGAAGATGATATAATTTAATAGAATTAATTGGAAATTTGCAGTACTTTGGCGTGCTCGTAGTTTTAACAAAAATTTCTTCATAAAATATAAATTTTTTTACTATTTTGTCTACTGTCTTGCCAACTGTTTTACCAACTGTCTGGACTCTTATTTACAGATACAAAGTTTGACAACTAATACGTGTTTTCACTGTCTTAACAGTACTGTCTCGTGTAACCCCCGTGTTACAGTGCACCCTAAACAAGTGCGCGTTGCGCTGCGTAGCCAAACGCCACGCAATTTTATTTTACGCTTAACCTAAACAAGTGCGCTGCGGAAAGAACTGCTGCTCTCGAACCAGCTCAGTCTGATGGTTTAAAAATCTTAAAGAAACTTTTAGAATTGTGTAAAAATCTATTAATATAGCAAATACTTCCATTTGCAATTGAGATTAATTAATTAAAAGCAGCTAATTGCTCTTTGTTCTAATACTTTGGTTTTATGCAGCCAACTTCATATCCAAACGCACTGTCAAAATTGGAAATTCGATTCATGTTGCGGTAGTCCGGTGCGTGTTTCGGTAGGCTTCATACAAAATGTATGGGCATGAGCCGATTTTGACAGTTAAACCACGCACGCGCACTTGTTTAGGGTGGACTGTTAGGACGGAGAGCCAGTGACTGAAACTGTCAAAACGAAGTTGACATTTCATACAAAATCTGCAACCAATGAGAATGCAATATGAAAGCAAAAATTGGCAAAAATACCAAAATGGCTGAGTTTGACAGTTATGCTCACTAAGAAAGAGAACACATTTAGCCCTAACACTACCTTGTCTAGTTCTACTATGGTCAAAGTCATCTATGCTTGGAGCCAATTCTACATTGCTTCGGACAAACCTGGCGTGTTTTTTTTAATTTAGGTTACTCCGAAAGCCAGGCTTCCCTAGCTCAAAAAAAACTCCTCAGTGAAGAGGAAATTATTTGGCCAAATTGTAAGATTTATAACGCCATCACAAATTACGAATCGTTTCGATTCTATTAAAAAACTGTACTTTAATTGTGTCAGTCGCATCAGCGGATGGACCACAAACACAATTACCCTTAGCTAGTCGCACTTCACGACCCCGGTGTTGAAACGACGCGAGTCGAATGCCCGGCGTGTTTAAAACAGTTGAAAATGGTCTCTTGCGTGAATTTGGTCCAGGCATCGTGAATCATTAGAATAGCATCGAGAACAGTAGTTAATTTTTGAATACTTAGCACTACTGCTTCCACAGCCCTCAAGGCTTTGGATTATTTTCAGGATTAGGTTTTTGGGAAAGTGCGATTCGATAGGGAAAGGGGTTCGAATAACCCCTTTATCCATTGGTTGCAATAACGAAGTCGTGCTTGGAGGCAAAAACACCAGCAATAAGGGGATGTGCAGGACAGTTGTCAACTAACAGCAGGATTTTCTTCTTCTTTTAGAAAGTTCACGATCCTATGCGCGTACCCAATTGGTGAAAATGTTCTCATAACCCACTGGCAAATATCGTACATTTTTAAAACGTCTGGGTTTTTCAGATTTCGCGATTATGAGAAGTTTGTTTAACTGTGCCACTCATGTTGGCTGCAACCATCACAGCTATTATTTCCTTTGATAATTCCCCTTCCGCGCATTTTTCGCCTTTAAATTTTAACGTCTTGTCTGGGGTTAATTTATAAAGCAGCCCAGTCTCATCTACATTAAAAATGTCTTCATCTCTAAATTGCGAGCGCAGAGTAGGCCAAACTCTAGGTCTGTTCCCGTAATTGCACATTCGTACGAATTCGTGCTATTTTCAGTTCCCGTACCCAAAAAAATTCGCAAAAGAGAGCGAAAATATGTAATCCAAATATGTAAAATGTAAAATGTAGTCCTTGTCAAATGTTGCTTTTTTTTTGCTACATAACATGGTACAATTACTGACAAGGTAGTAGCGTAAACTGACTTTTTTCTCACTAGCGGCGATCGAAAATTGTCAAAATTTTTGAATGCAATGAATCAAAGAAAAGTTAAAAAATAAGCAATAAAATAAACATAGCTAGTCAACCGCAGCAAACTAAAAACATTCCAATAAACTTCGCGAATAAATTTAATGAATTAAAGAAAAGTTCAAAATAAGCAACGACTTAAACATAGCTGGTCAACAGCAGCAAACTACATCTCTTGTAGCAGTTATAAAAAACTGTCACTACTAACTTGTCAAATAATTATACTATGCTAAATAAATTTGGCGAAGCAGAAATTCGCAGCAATTTGCAAGTTGCCATTTTATGAAAGCTGATGTCAAATTAGAGTACCAGCCATTAAAGCAACACAAAAAACGACAGGAAAGCCAATTTATTCTCTTGATCCGACATTTGTCCAATTTTTACAAAAAAAATAAGCATATATTTTTGACTTTTCTTCAAAAGTTGCAACTTTTTGCTAAAAACCTGTTCCCGTCCGTACTTTTTGCAATTTTTCACACAAAGAGAGCATTTTTCCGTTTACTCTCTCAAATTTTATAACTTCCTAATTTAGGCTACTCTGTTGAACGGACAAAGACTCACCAGCACTCTTGCCAGCAACGATGTTGTGTCTTACTTTAAAACAGTGTCGACCACGTATTATCCTCGCGAGCGAAGTGACACTTCGTGCTTTCACACAAGTACGATCGGTAAATTGATTATTGCAGTGTTCCCAACTTAGGGGTTTTTCCCCTAAATTTAGGGAGAAAAAAGTGGAATGACATTTTTTAGGGATTGTATATTTTTAGGGGTTTTTTAGAGACTTTTTGATAATCTTACGCAATTGATAATCCAATTTACTACGAAGTTTTTGAATTTATTCCGTTTTTGCAATGCATTTACTCCGCAATTTTTTCTCTTTTTCATTCCCTGCTCGTTACCATGGTGTAGGAAAACAAGGTGAACGTGACGTCTAAATATTAAACTTGTTAATGAGTAGTAGAGACATAAGCTGTTTTGTATGATTTGACATCTCAAGTGTTTGATTTTTACAACAAAAATCTATGATTTATTCCCATTACATTATAAATAATAGCTGCGTTCCATTCGCTTCAAAAGAATCTGGATTTACATGCAAAGCAAAAACAAAAATAATAATCCTATAGCAAATAGGATTATTTCTGCTATCCATAAATAATTGTGATATAGCCTTTCAAAAATTTGAAACACAGGTGCCGAACCTGTATATTTTTAAGAGCTGATTTTTCATTTTTTTAATTACTTGTTTGTTTGATACAATGACTTTTAGGTAGCAATGACAGATACCTATTTTCTCACGAGCTGCGACCATCGAATGTTAAACAAAATATAACAAAACAAACCGCGTGTGTCACACACATTAGACCCATTCAGCGAAGCCAACAATTGCAATTAAATTATTTATATAATTGCATAATATTAATAATCAAATTAAATAATTTATAATTTTTCTGACGTTTAGAGTAAAACACATTCAGAGAAAAACATCGTTTACTAAGGTATCGCTACCATTTTTTTACACAACAGTTTTGAACGACACACATTCTCATGACACCTAATAGTTATTGTATCATGATTGCTTGCTTGAATTTAATTTTGACTGCAACGGTTCTAAGAGTCGTTTTTCTTGCTGTTCCTTTGAGAAAATTTGTCATCGCGATTATATTAAGGCGAAAAGAACGCAGCTAATGTCTTACTTTGTACATAGTTTGCTTATGCACAAAAGCCTGCATTTGCCTTAGACTTAGCTTTAGCCTAAGCCATAGCTTTAGTCTTAGCTTAGTCTAACTGCATTATTCTGTATCACGAAGCAGCACACCAACGACAAGCAAGACACGAGAAGCAATACTTTTTTCTATACGAAATTCTATTGTTTGTCGTGTCTTAATTGTCGTTGGTGTGCATTTTCGGTATACAAAATAAAGCAGTAAGTCCCAATACTAGTCTTTATCTTACACTTCTTTATATTTACATAGTCGGCATAATTCCAGAGCACCCGATTAGACGATCCGATTAGTGATCGGATTAGGTGTCCATGAAATGAGAGTTGTAATATGAAATGATAATCACATGTGACCAAAGATAATCTCAGTGCATCGAATTTACCACAGAACCATCCATTCAGTACAGAGGACCCATTGGATCCATAATTAACCCCATGACCACCCTTAAACTTCAGATAATTCCAGTGCTTCCATTTGACCATAGAATCATTTTATATAAAGAATTCAATAGGATCCAAAACCAGTTGCAATGACAAGTTGCAATAATTTAATAATTCTATGACCAAACAAATGCATTGCATTTATAGCATATCATTGCGTTTCTTTTATGGGTTTCATGGACGCTTTCGTCAAAAATCTTTCATTTGATAGACAATCGTAACCTTGCAACTATCCCGGCACTACAACAAAAACAAGGACTAAGACCATAAAACTATACATTTATTGTCTCCATTTGAGCCATAATTGATATCATAATTCATCCTTGACGTGAGTAGACCCAGTACATCCAATTGGCCATAAAATCATTCACTTACGAATATCATATAAAAGATTACATAGAAACCACAAAAGCTCAGCTATTACCCAGCCATTGAAGCCTGCGAAAACCCAACAAGTGCCAAAAAAGCTATATAAAGCTGGCCAAACTTATTGTAATATAATCTCTTGTCCAAAGACAATAAAAACCTATGTGAATACTTAAAAATGTGAACAAGTGTACACGTACTTTTGGTATTACACGTGTAGTACGTGTTTAACATTCACGTGTAGTTCGAATACGTGTTTTCAAAAACGAACTTCACGGAATTCGAACTTCCGTGTGCACGTGTAGCGGACACTTGCGGACACTTTAATCCCTCTGTCCGCAAGTGCCAAAATCCACTGTCTCTGAAATTTCGTGGAAAATAGCGCTGATAGTAGGAGGACAGTGAATCAAATGTGAGTGAGTTAGTAAAACTATTTAAATGTATTGGCCCATTATCATAGTCAAAATAAAGTCGACTTTAAATTTAGTGCAAGCTTTTTGACAACATATTATATTGAAAAACTGTCAAAAATGCTTATACTAAATTTAAAGTCGACTTTATTTTGACTATGATAATAGGCCATTAAGTTTATCGAATTTACACTTTCCCGTGTAGACGCTATGTAATATACTCTCTGTGGTTTATATTCAAATAGAGATCATTAGCTCGTTTCTGTAACTATTGCCCTGTTCACACTCATCACATACAATAGAACGACGTGAAATTTCCATGGAGTTTCCATGTTGTTCTATTGGATTTGACAAACGATTTAATGAGTGTGAACAGGGCAAATGATGTCACAATGACGTCAAAGTGCAAAAATATTGTGAGAACGGTAAGAAAAATTGCAGAAATTTTATTTTTTTTTTCTATTGTGGACGCTTAAAAGAATTTTCAGTAACATTTATCAGTCGCGATAAGTCTTTTGGTGGAAAAGCCAATGTGCAAAACTTAAAGTCATTCGATTAATTTTTATGGAATTTGTAGAGATTTTACCGTTTTGGTAAATTTACTTTGCATGGGAGGTAGGCGTGGTTTTTATTCGATTTAGCTCATTTCCAAACTTGATCTGTATTTTTCAATTTTAAGCTTGTATATTTATTTTCGGTACCGTAGCTCTAAAATTACGGCTGTTATGGTTAACAGAGGAACAGACGGAATGACAGAATCGACTGATTCGGCGATGCCACTCAAGAATATATATATTTATCGGCGGTGATGCTGATCAAGAATATATATACTTTTCAATATCGGCGTTAGGCGAATTTACGCATTTCACTCAAAACGATGATAGTGAACGATGACAGTGAATCAATTTTTAATTTATATTATTCAAAGTGTAAATTTTAAATTTGATGGATGATTCGGTGTTGAATGTCAAAATATATTTGTTGACTGATTAATATTTGTTTATTCAAGTTGTTGGGCTCAAGGTCTTATTTATAAATAAGTAATTAAAAACTTGAAATATTGTTTTTATTAATTTATTGTTTTTCCAATATTTCAACTTCCATCGGAAGTCATCCTCAGGGAAAACTGTTGGAGTAAACATGTATACATTAGAAAACATAAAATTTTTCACATTAAAGTTTTTCTTACATAAATATTTTTTGAAACGTTTCATTAAACAATTTTTAAAAGCGATCACATATAATTACTGAATTAAGCATATATAAAACATTAAACATTGAAAAACGATTACTCCAATAAACTTTTCTTTCGCACCCGGCGCTTAGTTTCTGACTGTGTTGTGCTTTTCTACATATCGTCTGTAAATGTGAGCGCATTTATTCGTACTCATTTTTGTGTAAGTGGCTCATGATTAAAAAATGTGGTTCACTTTTTCGAATCAATCACATATGAGTACTACTTTGGAAACTACTTATACTTATTCATACTCATTTTTTATTAAGTGTCTCATTGATTCAAAAATGCGACTCGTTGCAGATCTCTGGTGTATATAATAAATTACCTGTGTGTATATTTTATAGTATAAACGTTCCCTTTTGTAATTTGCCCCTTGAAAATATTATTTTACTCAATCAACTACCCTTTTTTGAGTCTTTCGCCGACATCTTTGAATTATCTCTCAAACTGAATATGCTAAACTATAAAATTTTTCGCAGTGTACATTTTTGCCGTATTGTGTAAAACCAGCTTAAAAACACATCAAAAACTTTTCACTGAGTACCCGAGCGAAAGCTTTCATTTCCTTTTGCAGTCGCCATATTGAATTTCTTAAAATTTTTATTGCACTGCGCAAGCGGAAGACGCTTTATAAGAAAATTATAACCTATATCGACGAACTATTTTATTATTTCAATTACTTAAAAATTATGAATTCAACAAATCTAGGCAACGTCGAAGAATTTCCAAATTCAGATGCCTGGTTATCGGAACAACTTTTTGCACAGCTGAAGGACTTCAACTCGGATTTCAAGGAGAAAGATAATGCCGTCGATGGCATGCTGCCATCTCTTGAAGGCAATGATGAATTGAAAGATGATACATTATCTGAAAAACCTCAAGATTTGACAAAGAAACGTCTGGATAGTTTTGAGTCAGTGTTCCGACAGAATGCGCCGCCATCTTTTGAGGCAAGTCCGGAAATCTTGGAGCTAAGTATTGTTGCGGAAAAGGAATGCAAAGAAGATGGTGCATCATTGCTGGACATTGCAGCATCTACAGTTCCAATGGTGGGAGCCGCAGTCGATAACAATGTACTGGATAATTCGCAGTCTATTAATTCTACTGCCTTCGATGCAACTGAGGAGGAAATGAAGTTATTAAAGTTTTTGGAATCACAGTCAAAACATGCATATTTTGGTATTTTTCTTTAAAAATTTCTTTATATAAGATAAAATAAAAGTATCCAAATTTCAGATCCCAAGGTTTGTCTGCAGACGGAGTTGCCTTCAACCGCTTATCGCATTGTTAAATGTTCAAACTGTAACTGTCTCTTTGACATTATTTCCTTCCAAGCTCATGTCTGTGACTACGATGAGCATCATAATTTGATCATGCCACAGCTGACAACTACACCAATTGCAAACAAGCAACCGAAGGAGGAACCCATGCTGCCACCGGAACCAGCTTGCATAAGATTACTGCGCGAGAATCAGATACGCATAAGACGCTTTCTTAAGGATGAACTCAAATATGATGTACATGCCGCATCAACCAATAATAATAACTCTAACAGTGGCCATAATTCAGCCATAATTTCAACCAACGCAAGTGCTTCGAGCTCGAATAAAAAGCCTGATGGTCCCCATGAATGTACACTATGCGAGCGCAAGTTTGTGCATGCCTCCGGACTTTTGCGTCACATGGAAAAGCATGCAATGGATTTGATACCAACACCTGGAACAGGACAAATGGGCAAAGCATCTGCTGCTACAGGCATCTCATTTCAGAGTGTCAATGGCTTGCGTGTCGTGATCAAGTGCTCGCTATGCGGTCGTATTTTCTTTGAGCCAACTGCTTCTTTCAAACATTTGTGTTCACATTTTCCTGGTAGTCTCAACGAGGAGAAGGAGCTGGATAATTCGGCAGAGATACCCTACGAAAGCTATGTAGATGATGCTATGAATTTCTTAAAAATTGAGGTAAAACCATAACTGTGTAAAGAAATTGACTTTAATGTTAACATATTCCTAGATAAAATCATTAAATTCGTCAACATCACCTTACCATGAAGACAAGCCACCTTCTTATCTGAAGATGGTCATTCTGAGCTGCATTTTACAGTGCGAATTTTGTGACTTTGTCTTTTCCGAAGTGTCATATCTATTTGTTCACTCGGCATGCCATCTGCCGGAACGTCGCTTTGAGTGCTTCTCCTGTGACATACACATGCGCACCTCTAAGGAAATATGTACTCATTGGCAGGCGGAATGTGTTTTTATGCGTGAAAATCTGAAGGTGCACCAGGCTACAACGCAACGCTATTTTGTTTGCAACGTTTGTGAAAATAAGTTCCAGTCATTGGATCAACTGCATGAGCATCGGTGAGTTTCTTTAAGTGAAATTGAATCCTAATTGAATTCGATATTTGGTGGTCTTCCCTAGAAACAATTTGTGTCCGTACCAAACTACTCAGCCACAAAAGTCCAGAGTATCGGACTCAATTTTATTCTTAAAAGCTGCGAGTAGTAGCCAAAAACTGCGAAGCAAAATGAAAAAAAAAATAATCTCACATTAATATTAAGTCGAATGCAAACGAGTTCAGCGAGCAGGACCCGAGAAAAAAATTTATATGTTGTGTCAATAAAATAGCTGATATGTTTCTAAACTGGCCTGAGTCTTAACTATAATGTACCCATAACATACCCAACAAGTACCTTGAAAGGTACCTGAAATAGTATCGTAGTAAGTCGGTATTGTAGAGTGTTCAAAAACGAGCGACTATATTCAGACACAATAAACTGACAAGTGCCCGAATCGGTCTTCGTTCGTGCATTGTGCCTGCCCAAGGTGTTTCAGAAAAAGCACTTCTTTCACTGGACATTTACTGACACGGGCACCGGACATATACTAGGCACTTTATTGACACAAAATATGAAATTGTTTCTCGGGCTTAATATCTCTTTTCGATTATTTAAATTTTCTACACGAGAATACTGCTTTAATCTGCTCCGGTTGAAAGTTTGTTTGCCAAAGAAAAAAATGTTTAGAAAAAATTAAAGTCAACAGAGTTAAAAAATACAAACCCTGGAGTCAATTTCATATGTAAAAATTAATAGTGAATACAGCTGCATCTAAGTTCACAATTTTTTATAGACAAGACCTGACATAAAAAAAATAAAGTGGCCATTTCAGCCCGAAGGACTTTGACCTAGCTTCTATTGATCAATTGTGTTGTGCGTGTTATTAAATGTTTGATCACAAATGATCGAGAACTTGACCTACTTTTTTTATGCCGACTCCGAACGGCTTATGTTCTTCAAGAAGCTTTACTTGGCAATTTTTACTCTCTGGTGTTTGCCATTGTCTGCAGAGAGGTGACGATCGAACAGAAAAATTAATTCAATTGAAAAAACTTTCTGTCTGAGCTGGAGTTGAACCCGGGCTGCCGCGGTTCTTTAGCTTAGGGGGCACGCACTCTACCCACTAGGCTACGATCGCCACATATTTCTGTCGCCACAAGACCTGACATATTAAACAAAATTTCCAGCCAAGAAAAATCCAATTTAAAAAAAAAAAAAAAAACAGTTGCCTTTAAACTCAGTGACAGTGAGGGCAAATAATTACAATTTTTCTTTCATCTCTCTGTATACATTTGAATGTGAATTTTTTATTTAACTATTTTGAGAGTAGGCATAACTTTTAACTTTTTGTTATGCTTTTGTATTGTGTTTTAAATATATGTAATTCAAAAATATAAAATTAATAATTTGTTTTTTATTTGAAAGCTATTTGGTTTTTGAAAGACTGCATGCACAAAATTTTTCGAGGATAACAAAAAGAGGGCGTGTCAATACTTTGTGGGTTCTATTAATTTTCAAACTAGTTAATATCAAAAAAGTTTTTATTTTTTTCAAAGGAGATATACTTATATGTACATATTTTAAAAAATTATACTTACTCAGTGTTCTTAGAAGCAAATATACTTATTTTTTAATAACATGAGTTGGTAGTATTAGTTATGGTCATACTTGTCATAGGTAAGCATAAAACGCCAATGCCTAAAGGTCGTAACCAACAAAGTATTTAAAAAATTTTTTTAAAAACACCAGTAAATCACAAACTCTTAAAATATATATAAAAAAGCTTCTTATATTGAAAGATTGTAACTATTGCTCGATCGATTAATCGGCATCGGCTGGTATCGGCAGAAAATTCAAGCATCGGTTCAAAATTATACAATCAGAATCGGTTTTATATCGGCATCGGTTCTATATCGGCATCTGTTGAAAAAAAGAATCGGCATCGGTGCAAAAATCGGTTATGTTTACAGATTAAAAATCACTTCAGTTAACTACTTTGAAACAAAATAAAATATTTATAAATTTGGCATTTCATTTATTGAAAAAAGTGATCAAAATAAAAGAACTCAAAATATCCTTATAAAATAACATTTTATACAATTTTATCGGTGTGAAAAATTTTTAGATATTGTATTTTTCCTTTTTGGAAACATTTGTTTCCATTTATTATAAAATCTTCTTTATTTTACATAAATAATGTACTTTAATTTAATTATTTTTATCTTGTTTTTTTTTTGGTTGAATAAAACTTAATATAAATATATATGATATAAATATAATATAAATATATAAATTTATATTAATATAAATATATAAATATATACTTAATAAAAATATAGATTGTTAACGTTACTATGAGTTTATTAGTTTCTTAGTACATCAAAAAGTGTACTAATGGATCAATTTTATCCATTATTAATATTTTTTTATGTTTTTAGGTACCTATAATCCTACCATGCATATAATCATGGCAAAATTAGACAAGGTAGTGTTAGAGCGGAGAGCCGGTGACTTAAACTGTCAAAACTAAGTTGACATTGCAAACAAAATCTGCAACCAATGGCCGCATTCTAGCCGAAAAAGTGCTCAAGTAGCGAAGTAGCATAAAATATTTTCGCTATATAAATTGTGACATCTCAAGGAACATGTTCTGTGAGAGCATACCATTCAGCCCGAAAGTTGTGGAACAGTTCTTTCCGCTGAATGCAGGCAATGAGAATGCAATATGAAAGCAAAAATTGGCAAAAATACCAAAATGGCTGAGTTTGACAGGAATGGTCACTAAGAAAGAGAACACATTCAGCCCTAACACTACCATGTCTAGTTCTACTATGATTGTATTAAATTAATCTTCTTTATATAGTTATGCTTGCTTATGCCAGGCAGTGTGACCAGATTGAATTTAGGAAAAGTACGAATGTTGTTTTAGCCCATAAAGCGCCCAATCGACAACTCTTAACGCTTTATTTAGTACAACGAAAATTCACACCAACTACAAGCAAAACAAGAGAAGCAATAAAATTTCGTATAGAAAACAGTATTGCTTCTCTTGTCTTGCTTGTCGTTGGTGTGCATTTGCGCTAAACAAAATAAAGCGGTTTTTCTTTTACGCTTTATATCTCTATTTTTAAGCAACGAACATTTTTTTTGCGAACCAACAACTATTTTTTACGAACTAACATCTATTTTTTACGAACAAACACATATTTTCTGCGAACGAACAAAGTATTTTTTACGAACGAACGAACGAACAAAATATTTTTATTTTTTTCTACGAACGAACGAACGAAGAACGTTCGTGCAAGGCTCTGATTACTAGGAAATACTTGGGTTTATTTTTTTTACACTATTCAATACACTTTAATAAGTTACCTAAAATATTTAATAAGTTTAATTTTGAAGTGGTCGTTTCTAAAAAAGCGGTGAAACAGTGACCAAAATAGCAAAAGTGTTCTATATATTCGCTGTTATAAAAGATATTAATTTAAAATTTTAAACACGTATTCTACACACATACAGTAACCTTTCTATGAACCATTTCCAACCATTCTACAAATAAAATCTAAAAGAAATTACCTAATGAAAACGACTCCTTAACTGAAATTAAATTTGACCAAGGTAAACAGACATATAATTTCCATAAAATTGTAATAAAAAATTTAAAATTAAAATTTAGCAATACCATTTTACAATTGTTCTTAGAGTTAAATATATTTTTTTTAACGCACTACTTCTTGGATTATGTAATTAGATTATTGGTAGTTAAACGAGCTATAGGTCAGATTTTTTTTCTTAATTTATTTAATATAAATTTAAATTCCAATATTTCGTTTTTCGTTGAAAAACATCATCAGGGAAAACACTAAAATATATACAATAATTACAAATTACAATATAATCACATAACATAAAATTTAAAATACATGAACTTACAAAAATTAAATAAATATACTGAATTTACATTGATTTTTTAAAAAAACATTTGAGAAACGATATGACAAAAAACATAAGAACATCTAGCATAAGTAAACAACACTTGACGACGGACTTTGATGACTAATTATTGTTAGTTTTGTCTTATAATGTTTTGTTTATTTGTTTGCTCTTTATTTATTAGGTGTCTGTAGATGTGAGCGCAATTGTCCGTGTCAGTCTTAAAATTCAATCTCAATTGTTTAGGGACGTTAATAATAAATAGAATATAATAGAATAAAATATGACAACAAAATTTATTTACAACTACGAGGCACGGCCATGGGATCACCTGCATCACCAATAGTAGCGGACGTAGTAATGGAAGACCTTTTAGATAAATGTTTAGACGATCTCCCAGTGAAACCAAAATTAGTTACCAAATATGTAGACGACCTTTTTGCGATAGTTAGATATGACCAAATCCAAAACACTTTAAACGCACTAAATTCATACCATAGGAGAATAAAGTTCACTTTAGAAAATGAAACTGACAATAAACTACCTTATCTTGACACATTACTTATGAGAAAAAACAATAAAATAGAAATAAATTGGTATCAAAAACCAACGGCAACAGGACGAATAATTAATTTTCACTCAAAACATCCAAAAAATATAATAATTAATACAGCTAAAAATTTTACAAACCGGGTTTTCGAAATAAGTGACAAAAAATTCCATAAGGACAATGCGATTAAAATTAAAGATATTTTAAAGAAAAACTGCTTTCCGGAATATTTAATTAAAAAAATTGTTAAACATAAAGAAAGAACAGTAAACGAAAAAGTGACGACAAACGACCCCCCTAAAACTTATAAAAGCATGACATATATTCCCGGTTTTTCAGAGAAGTTTAAAAAGTCCAACATTTTTAATAAGGACCAGTTTAGAATAGCTTTTAAAACATCAAACACTTTACAAACACTTTACACGAACACTAAATGTAAACTTGACAAGCAGGACAAATCGAATTTGATATATCAAATTCCGTGCAAAGGTGACGGATCCAATTTATGCGAAAAGGTATATGTTGGAACAACAAAAACTAAATTACGGACGAGAATAGCAGGACATAAGTCAGACTTTAAAGCACTGGACAAACCTTTAGAACAAAATGCAGCATTAGCAGCCCATTGTACGAAGTCTGGACACGCTCCTGATTTTGACAAAACAAAAGTTCTGCAGCAAGAGAAAAATTATAGGAGACGATACATGCTTGAAATGCTACACATTATTAACGTCCCTAAACAATTGAGATTGAATTTTAAGACTGACACGGACAATTGCGCTCACATCTACAGACACCTAATAAATAAAGAGCAAACAAATAAACAAAACATTATAAGACAAAACTAACAATAATTAGTCATCAAAGTCCGTCGTCAAGTGTTGTTTACTTATGCTAGATGTTCTTATGTTTTTTGTCATATCGTTTCTCAAATGTTTTTTTTAAAAAATCAATGTAAATTCAGTATATTTATTTAATTTTTGTAAGTTCATGTATTTTAAATATTATGTTATGTGATTATATTGTAATTTGTAATTATTGTATATATTTTAGTGTTTTCCCTGATGATGTTTTTCAACGAAAAACGAAATATTGGAATTTAAATTTATATTAAATAAATTAAGAAAAAAAATCTGACCTATAGCTCGTTTAACTACCAATAATCTAATATAAAAAAGGTCAAAAATTTAATAAATTAATTATGTAATTAGTTTATTTGAATTGGCCAGTAAGAACAAAGTCCGGAACGGGTAATTAGTACAAAAACTAATTTAAAACAAAGTTGGATTTTTGCAATTATTAACCCTCCCTCCCCCTCGTCAGCAAGAGTAAGCAAAGCTCTAACCCCCTCCCATGCTTACGTAAACATTGGTACATGCATCGGGAATCCCTGAAAATGTGTTTAATTTTCAAGCATAGGCAAGTAGGGTGGCATATGGGGCATTCTACGTGAAGCGTACCACAAAAAATTTTTGGCATAATGTTGTTTTAGAAAAACTACACTAATTATTTTTTAACTGCCTTTTTTGCTGAGATATAGACTTCTGAAAATTGCAGTGTCTGTAAAACACGATTTTTTAAAAAATCATTTTTCCAGGTAAAAAATAACAAAAAATTGTTTATGGACTTATCCATGCTAAAATTATTTATCAGGTAGCCTTGACGACTACCTATTTTCTCACGAACTGCGGTCAACGAACGTCAAACAAAAGAAAACATAGAACGAACGTTCAATAACAGTTTTTTTTTTAAACTTACATGAAATTTATTTATTTATTTTCTTTGATATTTCCATTTTGCATCAGCTGCCATAGAAACCATTGCACACTCTCGTTTTGATTTTATTTTGTTTGACATACCGTCGCTTGAGAAAATAAATGTCGTATGTAAAAATTTTCACTTTTGAGATTATTGAGAAAAAGGGGCTATAATACAAAATCTAGCTGAGCAATATTCTTCAGAATTTCAGGCCTATTTGCAGACTCATTTCACAATAGATTACGAAGATTTTGTGGTTTTACCGCAATGTTTTGAATTTATTCTCAACACCTTTTTTCTCAATAATCTTAAAAATAAAAATTTTCACATACGATATTTATTTTCTCAGGCGACGATACATTGACCGCAGCAACAATTGTCGCTTCTACTTTATAATAATTATACTATGGATTTATCTAGAAAAGGTATTGCATTTTCGAACTCCGGAAACAAATTCGAAATTAGAAAATTTTTTCTATTTCAAAACGAAGTTACAAATTTTGAATCAAAATTCGAATAGTTTCGCCAAAATTTTCGAACTTCGAATTTGATCCCGGAATACGAAAATACAATAAATTTTCTATATAAATTCAGTTTTTCAGCAACTCCAATTTTTAGAAGTCTATAACTCAGCAACCAAGGCCCATAAAAAAAATTGCGAATTAATGTACTTTTTCTACGAGAACATTATGATAAAATTTGAAAAATCCGAGACCCATCATTTTTTTTTGTAGTCCACTTCACGTAAAAATATCCCATATCTGTTTAAACCAAAATCGACTAAATTTTATAGGAAATTCGAAAAAGTAAAAAAAGAAATACTTCTGATCAAAAATAAGCAAATCAAAGTCCCCCACCCCCTGTAGTGCTTTAGTAATACTTGGAAGATCCGCTGCTGTATATGTTTCAGTTACAGTTTAAATTTTTTGGAAAAAGATTTGTAAATTTAATACCATTCTTCTCTTCTATTACTCCACACAGCTACACAGCTTATCACTTCTTTCCGCGCTTACACAAATCTTTGGGCGTACTTCAGCTACCCTGCGAATACTGCGATGTTGTCTTTGAATATGCCCAGGAATGCGTTGCTCACTACGAGGAGAAACATTATAAAAAATACAAACGTGATAAAGACGGCACTGGTTCATCTGGCAAGACACGCCAATATCTGTGCGACATCTGTGGCAAGTCATACACACAGTCCAGCCATTTGTGGCAACACTTACGCTTTCATCAAGGTTATGCTTCATTGATATTTTCTTTTTGCACCAATACTAAAATGGTTTCTTCCAACTAGGCGTCAAACCATTTGCTTGCAAGGAACCTGGTTGTTCGCGTAAATTTACCATACGCCCCGATCTGAACGATCACATCAGAAAATGTCATACCGGAGAACGTCCTTACCACTGTCTAGTGTGTGGCAAACGTTTTCTAACTGGCTCAGTTTTCTATCAGCATCGTCTTATTCATCGTGGCGAACGTCGTTATGAGTGTGAGGAGTGTGGGAAACGTTTCTATCGTGCAGATGCTTTAAAGAACCACCAACGCATTCATACTGGCGAGAAACCATATGGCTGCCTATTCTGCACAAAGAATTTCCGTCAACGCGGCGATCGCGATAAACATATACGTGCACGTCATTCGCACTTGGATGCAAATGCACGTCTGATGATGCAAATGCAGAAGCTGCAATTGGAGGCTGCAGCAGCTGCAGCTGCAGCTCAGGTGCAGGCACAGCAGCAACAGAATGTAGCGGCGGCTGGTGGTTTGAGTAGTGGTGTTGGTAGTGGCATCAATGAGCAACATATGGACCCGAATGATGTGGTCATGATTGGCAATGTGGCCTTTCCTAAGAGCATGTTTGAGTCTATTATGCCAGATATTGATCCAGATGCGGCATTGAAAGCAATGCAAATGTCTTAAATTAATTACTGTGATATTTTTCCCAGCAAAAAAAAACAATTGAGTTTACATTTGAAAGATGTATAGCGTATATGTTGTTTGAAAACAATTTATACAACAATTTTTTTTAATATTAGCATGTAGTTTTACTTTAGTCTTAATTTGTTGTAATATTTAGAGATGGCATTTTGCTGAATTGAGTTTTTGTAGCTTTTATGAGTACATTTTATTTATGTAGCTGTAATTATTTTAAAATTTGTACTAAATTGTTAAAATTTTGTTATATTTAAAAGCTGTTTTTTCATATATATATATATAGTTTATATTTATTGCTATAGTAATATTGAAATTTTATGCATACATTAGACTTATTACATTTAAAAAAAATTTAAACAATTCTGTTTAAATGAAATCGTCTTAATTTACGTCGATTTTTTAACTAATTATTTTTTAACTAATTGTCTTCATTGAGTTACAAAAAGCGCCTAAAGGTTTTATAGATATGTGTAGAATGACACATCTTTGCCTTATTAACTTTTTAATTTAATTAACTAAATGTTGCTATAATAAAATTTGGATTTAATAACAATTGAAATAAAGATAAATACCACAAATAAAGCTTTGAACATTTGATGGTTTTATTTTAAAATTAAGTAGGGAAAACCATTCTTTACAAGCATGTGCTGCATTTCGTGTGAATTCAATTCGAAGTGAATTCAATTTATAAAAAAGCAACTGACCGAATTAAAAATAGCGTAACATAGTAAAAACCTGATTTCTGTTACTTGTTCAAAACGGACTATTTGACATGGTCATAAAAGGTGAAGTGTAACGTGGATACAGCACAAGGTATTTTGGTTTCACATTCAATTTCGTACGAAAGTGAAATGCAGCACATGACTGTTAAAAGTATTTTCCTATTTTCCAATTTGAAATATTTTAATACAATATTTTCTAGTTTATTATTATTTATATTAAAAAATTTTTTGGCATGTAAGAACAATTCTTTTGCATGCCGAATTTACAATGAATATAACAACAATGGATACATAATGAAAATTAATATTACAGACTGCTATCAATAGTAATTGTACTTAAAAAGACTTAAATTTAGACAATGAACTAGCGTCAAATGAATGGACAACCTATAGTAATTGAATCATGGTCACGACCAAGTAATTTTTTACAACAGACAGAGATATGATCAAACTTTCTAAGACCGTATACATAGCTAGCTTCATTTTTAAAAGCGACAAAGAGCTTATGTAAGGACCTAGAGTCAAGTTTGCAGTACACGACTTCAGAGTATGTTATGATCGGCATAATCAACTGCAAGTTTTGTGGATTTGTTGAGTTGGCGTAAAAGAAATATACCCGTACGAAAGTTTCCTTAATTTAGAAATAAAAAGGTGATTTGCCATCTTGTATTAATGCGTTAAGTGCACATTGATTGATTAAGTTTTCTGCTCGTGAAAGGTTTTCTTAAATAAAATTATGTGTGAAAGAAATATATGAAAACTAGCAGAAACCCAGCGCGTTTTTGCCACGCCCCCGTTGCCAAACTTCCATAAAATGTTATCAGTAAACCTGTATGTGTAAATTGAGTTCGAATACTGAATTCCGAGGTTGTGCGACCTATAACTCCAAAGTTATTCGATATCACAAATTTGTGTTGTATGGGAGATGCCACGTCCCCTTGTCCAACGTCCATAAAATGTTATCAGTGAAACGGCACGTGTAAATTAAGATCCAATACCGAAAGAAGGATTCCAAGGCTGTGCAACCTATAACTCTAAAGCAATTTAATAAAATTGCCACGCCCATAAAATGTTATTAGTAAAACGGCACGTGTAAATTGTGGTCGAATACTGAATTCCGAGGCTGTACGATCTATACTTCCGAAGCTATTCGATATCGCAAATTTGGGATGTGTGAAAGATGACACGCCCCCTTCTATAACTCCCATACAAATTCATCAGTGAAACGGCATGTGTAAATCGTGGTCGAATACTGAATTCCGAGGCTGTGCGGCCTATAGCTCCAAATCTATTCGATATCGGAAATTTGGGTTGTATGGGAGATGTCACGCCCCTATTTTCCAACTCATAAAATGTTATTAGTAAATCGGCACATGTAAATTGTAGTCGAATTCCGAGGCTGTTCGGCCGAAGCCATTCAATATCACAAATTTTTGTTATATGGGAGATGCCACGCCCCTTTTCGAACGCTCATAAAATGTTGTGAGAGAAGCGGCTGTTTAAATTGTGGTCGAATACGGAATTCCGAGGCTGTGCGACCTATACTTCTAAAGCAATTCAATATCGCAATTTTGGCTGTATGGGAAGTTCAATGCCCCCTTGTCCAACACCCATAAAATCTAATCAGTAAAACTGCATTTGTAAATCGTGGTCGAATACGGAATTCCGAGGCTGTGCGACCTATACTTCTAAAGCAATTCAATATCGCAATTTTGGCTGTATGGGAAGTTCAATGCCCCCTTGTCCAACACCCATAAAATCTAATCAGTAAAACTGCATTTGTAAATCGTGGTCGAATACTGAATTCCTAGGCTGTGCGGCCAATGACTCCAAAGCTATTCGACTACTTCCCTCTTTTCCTCTTTAGACCTAGCCTAAGTGGAAGTCTATCTCTCTGCCAAAAATCGAAGGATCTTTAGCACTTTTTAACTATAAACATTTATCACAGGTTTTGTTTGCCGGTGAGAGTTAATTTAATTTATTTAGTTCCGATGGAAGGCGAAAACTGACTGATTTCGCAATAAAAATTTTCAACATACGGTTAAGCACGGTGGAGGATTAGTTATGGCTTGGGGTTGCATTTGATTCATTTTGTTGAAGCTATAATAGATAAAAATATGTTCCTTGACATTCTCATAGCGCACGTAAGAGAAAGTGCGCGTGAATTATCGGACCCAAAACCAGAGCTGGGCGGTAAGAATTACATGTGTAATTGATTGCAGTAAGAATTACGATTATTTTAATCCCAATTTAAAAATTTTTAAAATGAGGATTGCGGCAAATCTGTCATTGAATGATCATAGATTACGATGGCAGCAATCGTAATTTTAAAAAAATTCAAAATTACGACTACTGCAATCGTAATCTAAGTTCATTCGATGAAGGATTACGTTAATTGTAGTCTCGCGTTTTCTTTTATAAGGTTTACAGTAATAGACTACAAGGATTACTTTTACTAACTATTAGTGAAAATCACTGTTATTTACAATGAAGTGTATTGCAATGAACTGAAGTTTACCATCAATAACAACATATCTCCCATCATTAAGTATCTTCAATATTAACGAAATGAACATTTTACAATGTAGCAAAGACCAAAAAAAATTAGAGTGCCTGGTGGTAATCGATTACTGTAATCCTTATACAAGAAAACACGAGATTGCAATTAACGCAATCCTTCATCCAATGAATTTAGATTACGATTGCAGTAAGCGCAATTTTAACTTTTTCAAAATTACGATTGCTGTAATCATAATCGTGTGGTAATCGTAATCCTTATCGCCCAGCTCTGCCCAAAACATACACCGCTCTTGGTAAAGAATTGTTTACTTGATAATTGTCCAAGTGTCTAGTGGGTAAAGTGAAGAGTGGAATAAGATTGGAGCTGATATTTGTAAAAATTTGGTTGCATCTATGCTAAAAAGGCTGCAGGCAGCCATAAAACAAAATGGATTTCCAACAAAGTATTAAATTCTTTGTCTTAGCATAGAATTCCCTATCTGCCCGGCTTTCAATGTTTGAATGAGCTCGTTTTTATAGGTTTGTTTTAATATTGTTTCACCGTTATTTTTCAATTTTTTTATTGTTTTTGTTTAATTTTCTTCAACAAATAACATTTTGAAAAAATATTTATTTTTGAAAGAACCAGTGGGAAAGTGCTAAGAAATGCCTGCTCGACTTTCGTTGTGAGCCACTGTTTATTCACTTAATATCATTTGATTTGTAACTATTGTACTTTGTATTGGTTTTTGTTGGGCATACAAAGTTTTTTGAAAATATGGCACTTTTTTAATTCGGTCATTCAACGCACTTTTGTGACTGTTTGCAATATGTGCTTAAGAAGCAACATCTGAACATAGAAGTTGATGCGATTATTTTTGCTATGCAATGATCGCTACTCTATTTTTTAAACCATTGTATAAGTATTAACTAAACTATTGAAATAAATTTATAAATGATTAAATAAAAATTTAGTGTTTTTATATAAGTAAATACATGAATTTATGAACGTTTTTTCAACAAATTAAAGTAAACTAATAATAAATGTTTTTAACTATGATATTAAGAAATCCTGTTACATGACTAAAAAAATAGCATTCACACAAATTTCATCACTTCATGTTAACAGACCAAACATAGCAGACTGTCTGTGAGACGCGCTGTTCTTGCAAAAAGCCAATATGTCGCAACATCGTAATACGGTTCTGCAGTTTCTTATCAAGCATTTTATTAATTTTTCGCGATATATCGCCGGGTGTTATAAAATATCTACCTACAATTTAATTATATAAATATTGATAAACTTAATAGTCACAGCACAGTAATACACACTCTTACCTGGCACATATGCAGCTTGTTCATTGTAAAGCTTCCAGAGTTCCAAGTCATTACGGTTGCGAACCGTGCTGCGATGTCGATGCTGCAGCTTGTATTTGTCATTAAAGCAGGGAATAATAATCGATTCCAAGAAATCATTCAACTCATCAATACATTCACGCCCACGCATATATCTAGAATAGTGTAAAATTAAATGCAAAATCTAACCTTTCAGCTCTTCCTTACTTTGGTATCGTAGCGAAAATCTTTGGTGTGACCTGTACGTCAAATTCTTGAAAACTAAAGGGTATTGGATTGACACGATTCCGTAGCACAAGCGGCGATTCTTTGTATTCAGGTATGCTCATCTTAGGTGTAGTGAAGACCTAAGTAAAACAAAAACATGTTATTCTCAGATCAAATCTCGACTCTTAACAGATGTACATTGCCTGGTTTTAACTGCTTCCTAATACTTCCCATAGAACGTGCCGAGCCAAGTATTTGATTCTGTACTTCATCGATTTCCTTTTCTTGCTGTTGCTCAATTTTTTTACGATTTATCAAATGATCCAGAATCACAGTCTGTTGCTGACGCATGCGATTCATAAGCTTGGTGTGTTCGAGCTCCATAGATTCCAGTTCATCATTAAGATTCTGATACGCAGCCAACATTAATTGTCGCACTTTTTCAGTTTCCTCAGGCAATGGCGTAAATTCATGGGCAATATTTTCGCGGCGTAAACTCAGCGCAATAAATTTTTCCATTTTGTCAATTTGTTGTATATTCGTTTTAATTTGATCCTTGAGTTCATTCATATTAAGATGTTATTGCACGGTATTAGACTATTAATTTTAACACGAAAAAGAATTAGTTTGTATAGACGAACCAAAAGATTTGTAGAAAACAAAATTGAAAACAAAAATTTACGAAAACGGTTTTACTTTAAATGATGGTGAATTCTCGCATAAAACTTGACGTTTGTAATAAAGAAATTCACCTCAATGTCAAAATCATGAATTACAGTGCTGCCGTATCCTCAAAGAAAAGTCAATACAAAATTCGTGATACAGGGTGTGTGTCAAAAGGAAATTTTTCAGTCGTGGTAGAATAAAAAATATCAAGTTGAATAAAATTTGTGTGTGTTGAAATAATTTTGTTTTTTTTTGCTGTGTCAAATGGACGATAAAATTTTAATAGTTACAAATTTTGACGTGTCACATTTCGGTTGTGTTTTAGCGCAAATATTTTATTTAATTTGCATTTTATTCAATATGCGACATATTTAGTTTTTGTACTTGTACTTGCAACTTATTTCATAAACTTGTAATACTGTAAACTTAAAAAAGAAAATAAAATAAAAAACGAAAGTGCTTGAGCTTATGTGTGCGTGTGTGTGGGCCAACGATCTCCCGGTAAATCAGCAAGTGCAGCAAAGTCAAATTGGCTTTCTTTGCTGGCAAACGTCATCCAAGTACCACTACCAGCAGCACAAGCAAGTGCAATGCAAAATTTGTTGCTAGCCAACATCCTCCAAGTGCAACCAGCAGCAGCACAAGCAAGTGTAGCGCAAAATTTCCTGATTCTTTTGCTTGCCAACGTTCTCCGAGAGTCGCCACGAGCAGCACCAGCAAGAGCAGCACAATTCAATTGGCTGGTCAACTCTCCAATACTTCAGAAGCACCATTTCAGCATGTCTCAAGCGCAGAGGCAAATCTCTGCCATTGTATTCCGTCGTGAATTAAAGAAATTGAAAGCGGTGAATTTGCGCTTTATTTGCTTGTGCTGATGGTGATAGCACTTGAAGGAAGTTAGCTAGCAACAAATTTTGCACTGCACTTGCTTGTGCTGCTGGTGGTGGTACTTGGAGGATTTTCAACAGCAAAGAAAGCCAATTTAACTTTGCTGCACTTGCTGATGCACCGGGAGATCGTTGGCCTACACACACACAAACTCAAGCACTTTCGTTTTTGTTTATTTTGTTATTTTTTAAGTTTTTTAAGCTTACAATATTAAAAGTTTACGAAATAAGTTGCAAGTACAAGCACTCGAATTAAATATGTCGCGGAAATTGACGTGTTGTTTTTTTTCTATATTTTTGAGTGTGTCAAATATTCGCTTTCGATTGTCAAATTTGTAGTAGCCCCTGGGGCTAGCACAACTTTGAAAATTATATTCACCTCACAAATGCCAAAAATTGCTTTACCAACTGTCAAAATTTGATCATCCGACTGAAAAGATTCCGATCGACACACACCCACAATTGCGAGGTAGGCTCACATTTTACAGTTAAATTAAGGGGCATGTCACACTTAACGGACACGGACAAATTTGTTGTTGTTTTCGCAGGTAAAATAAAAAACTGGAAATTGAGATAGCTTCTTTAACCCGTGAAAACAACAACAAATTTGTCCATATCCGCTAAGTGTGACATGCACCTAAGCCTACTTCTTATATAGGTAGTCGCGTACCTATATGTGACATGATTGCCCGCGCGGTCTACATATGCATGCCGATCTTAAACTAATAATACATTTACACCGAAACTAAAGCACATTTTATCGCTATTGTATTTTATCTCAAAGCACGACTGCTTACACCGCCTTTTTCACGTATTAGTTTGACGTTAATGTTTTCTTATGCCCATATTACACAATGCTCGTTTGCTCGGCGTGCACATGACCGTGCAATATGGTTGTTGTTGTATTCTACAAAATTTTTGACAGTTTCGCATTGGGAGCAACAACAAAATTATCTGCTTGCCGAGCAAACGAGCATAGTGTAATATGGGCATTACTGTTCCATTTTTGCTTTTATTTTGCTCCTTTTCGTGAAAAAATTAAGCTTTGACAGCTTGAGGTGTTGCCACCTTTCATTTTTACCATGATATGTTTCGACCTTTACAGTGTTTTAATGGTATTTTATAATTGGACAATTGACAGCTCATGCTAATTATGGTTTAATGTGCTAGTTCTGAAATGTGCTATTTTGCCTGTTAGTTTTTTGTATTTGTTTTGCATGTAAACACAAGTAAAATCGGTGTGTTAAATGTTGCCACTTTTGTACATGCCCTAAGGCATGCTTTTGTAGAGTGTTAATGTGTTATTTCGTGAACAGGTGTTTTACGTGAATCAAAAAATAGGTTGGCTGGTAAGTAATTTTGGTGAAGTTTTTAATAAAACTGACTATTAAATGGAGTGATTTAACTTTTAATAGAATCCAAAACATCTGAGCTGCATATTAAAGATTTGAGCGCTGTTTTGAAACTAAAAATTAATACTTTTCACTTTAGTTGTAAGTGAAAAGTATTGATTTTCAGTTTCAAAACAACGCTGGAATTTTTAATATGCAACTCAGATATTTTGGATTCTATTAAAAGTTAAATCACTCCATTTAATATTCAGTTTTATTGAAAACTTAACCAAAATTATTTACCAGACAACTCCATTTATTCACGTAAAATAGCTGTTCACGAAATAACATATTAACACTCTACAAAAGCATGCCTTAGGGCATGTACAAAAGTGGCAACACTTAACACACCGGTTTAATTTGTGTTTACATGCAAAACGAAAACGAAAAATTCACAGGCAAAAGAGCACATTTCAGAATTAGCACATTAAACCTTAATTAGCATTAACTGTGAATTGCCTAAATGAACTGTGAATTGCCCAATTAAAAAATTAAAAATTAAAACGTGCTGTGAGGTGTTTTAAATTTCGTATGGTAAAACACTCGCAATAAATGCATAAAACACGTTTTGAAGGTTTGGTGTAAATCTACTATAAAAATAACAGATACAAATTTAGTCATTCTTGTTTATTTATTTTTAAATCCTATTATCATTTTATTATTCATTAATATTAATAAAAAGGAGCATAAATAACAAATATAATAACATACTTTCTGTACTTACAAAGTTATCTAGTTATTAGTTAGATAAAATAGATGCAAGACTATTAAGAAATTTGTAATGTAACATAAGTGGATTACATATGAAGACCGCTGGACTACTGCAGGATTTAACAACAACAACAAAAGTGCTACAGTTGAAGCACAGCCGCGAGTAAAGTTTTAAGCGACAAAAAGTAAATTGTTCACAATATGTAAAAAGCGTTTTAAATGCAGCATACAATTTCTAGATACTTGTTTTTAATACATTATGGAAATACTTTGGTAAATAAAATACTTAAGTAAAAAAAAATATTTAATATTTGGTTAGTAAATCGAGTATTATTAATGTTAAAAATGGATAAACGTTACATATCCAAAACACATTGGTTTTTAAAACGTTACTCCACTTCGCAAAGCAGAGATTGCAATGGCTTTTAAAGCCTTATTCAAGCAATTAAAGCATAGCAATATAAGAACTTTTTGATGGGATCCTTTTCGTTAAATAAAATGTAAATAATAGAATTAAAAAATTTATTAATGAAATAACCCTAAATAACAAAAACAAAAGTTCATGCTAAAAACTTAAAAGAAAATATTTGAAAACCTTCAACAAAATATATTTGTTTGCTTTTGAACACGAACTTAATATTTTTTATTAATTTAACTAGAGATTAATTTATATAACTCAGCGTACTTTTCAGGAAAATATGAAAACATTGCAATTAGATCCTTTTTCTTTTAATCACTTAATGGGTTCTTTTAGAAGAGCTGTCATCGTATATTTTGCCAAGTTTTGAGTTCGTATGGAGTTACCTCGCACAATTCAAGTAAATATGTTAAAAAAGCCGTTTGTTAGTTTAGTTTTTATTTAAGAATTTAAAATAATGTTCATTTATTGCAATTATACGGAATTTTTTGCAAGAAAAGAAGCATAGACAGTCACAAATTTATATACATAATAACAATCTAATTACCTAAAAACGTAATGTGAACTTACAAAATTATTCCGTTTTACCGGCTCTGGAGTGCTTTTTGGAGGAAAACTTATTGTTTTCTTAAAATATATTCATTACTACAATTATAAATAGAAAAAAGTATATTTTACACTTAATAATATTTTAAAAACAAGCTGTATTTGAACACCGCCTAGTAGCTCGTTTCCGGAATATTATAAAATGGCCGAATATTCGGTTTCGGTCGGACACAAATTATAACATTTAAGGAAATCCTAAAAATACCTTAATGCCTTATTCTATACTATTATATAATAGGAGACTCATGAAATTTGACCAGAATGAGCTCGGTAACCGCTGAACCGATTTTAATAATAATTTTTTTATTCAATTTCTATAACTATTTCGAGTGTCATAGCTTACCAAGGTTTAGGAATAGTCTATTCTTTAATATAACAAAATCACGCATTTTATTTTATGCTTACATTCAACAAACAGAACAATACAACAGCAAAGTACTGGTTTATACTCGTCAAAAATTTACGTCAATTCTTGGACATTCCCTTTGGAATTTCCTCCCCTTACACTTGACTGTCAAGTCTTGAGGAGTATAAGCCGTGACAAGCAAAACTTTCCTCTCATTCGCGCGAGAGCTTCTCTCAATACAACACGGCAGTCATGTTGTATACACTGAGAATAAAGACAGCGTAAAATCAAAAATGCCAACTTTAAATCAAAAATAAACAGTTAGCCAATTGACAGTTTATTGTAAATCGGACTGATTGATGCGTAATTCTTGGTTTTTATAAGTCTGATTAATTTTTTGTTTTTGTTTTAAACGCAAACACAAGTTACGCAGGTCTGATTGGTTGATTGTGCATGCCTTTAGGCATGTTATTGCAGCGTATTAACTGATAATTACGCAAACAGCACACAACCCGGACAATCACTTTTCTTTTTTACTCATACTCAGATTCAAGCTTTATTTTTGTTGAGTTGTTGAAAAGTATAACTTGATATATTTTCTTCATTCTTTCATGGAAAGAACTGACTCAACACCAAAAATTTACAATATTATATAAAACTGTGAATTTCGTAAGAAACAAAAGTAGGGTAAGTTGAAAATTTTTAAATCAACTACGATATTTTCATTTCGAAAATTAATACTTTTTTATTTAAAAAATGGGTCTTACGGCCAGTTTTTCAGTGCTAGTTTAACTTCGTTTGAAGTTTAAACTAAGTTTATACCATGAATCTAGTTTTTCAGTGAACTTTAATCGAAGTTTAAACTACCGATGTTGGTGAGTTAAGCTCTAGTTAACTTTCTGTTTGACTTTAACTTTCTGTAATTAAATCGATTTGAAATTTTCAAGGTGGTTTGAAGTTCAATTTATGCAAAGGTCAAATCGACTTGAAGCGTCGGATAAACATGGTAATAGACACGTGGATGGCTTGATAGACCAAAATCTAAATTTTTAGATATTTTGCAATGCTGGTCAAGCGGTTGATGTGTGTATGTGCTTGATCGATCAATATTTCGTCAGTTCGTTTGTTTTCGTCGTGCGATAAACATGTCTGCAGGAAAAAAAAGCTGTAAACAAAATATTTAAGAGTACAAACAATTTTTAGCAAAGTTTATTAACTCTTTTTTTCTATTTCTACGCTTTTTAATGTGTAGCTAATAATTGCTTGATTAGCAAGTAATACAATATACACGATGCAATTGTTTACTTAACTCATCGCAAGTCTGTGTTCCATAAAAAAATAATGAGGAATGAACATTTGACATAACAATTGATGTGTGTAAGGGATAGCATCAATCCACACGTACACTTGCTTGTTGTTAAATGATTGACCGTGTAAAGTCCACATTACGTGAAGGTTTAACAAAATGTAAAAAAATTATGCTTGGATTTATTGCCGATACAACAAAACTGATGCGTCAGAATTATTAAATAATATTGCAAATAAGTTTTCACAAAATATTCAGTTATTGTTTTTCATGATTTTTGTGAAACCATCTGTATCTGTAAATTGTTCTTCAAAAACCAATAGGGGCTTTCAGACCATCGTACATGTGCGATGACTTGGTCATGCTCGACGACATGTACGATCATTCGAAAGCAAATGAGACAGTCGGACCGACATGTCGGACGAAAATCAAAATTTTTTGATTTTTCTGCCGGTCGGACCGACATGTTGGCCATGTGAACGCAAGTCGGTCCGACTTACTGCATTTTTTCATTTCATTATAAAGGACAACGGGTGAACAGCAACGAAGCGGAAAAAAATATTAGAGAAAATGAATATGCAAAACGTTTGAAACATTTTATAATTGTTTATAATTAGTTAACATTGATAAACAATTCTCTAAATTTGGAAAATGACTGCTAAATCATAAGGTCATAAAAAAATTGTTCTGCCATTACACCGATGTGTTCTATTTGAGAGCCAGCAATGAAATGAAGTCGTCGCACATGTACGATTGTTTGAAAGCTCAAGAAAATATTCCCGTTATCTTGTCCTCGTACATGTCAGTGCACATGTACGTTCATCTATGTATATAATGTTACTATTGACAATTTATGTTTATTCGTTCAGCCATAGGGATGTATAATTTGCTTGTAGCCGTATAAATCAATTGAGTACCCAGATTTTATGTATGAACATGTAAAAAAACTAAACAAAAATCTTAAAAATTTCATAAAATGAGCTAAGTTTTAAGATATAATACATAATTATTTGTAGTTTGGCTTTAAATGAAGTAAATGAAAGTTTTCTTTTAATATAATTTTCATTCGACTACTTATTCGATTGTGTAGTAACCAATTTATTTGTGTAGCTATGTACGGCTGATTTAAACTGTCAAAATATATTTTGATAAGTGAAATTGCTGCTGGAAAACATAAAATTTATTTAATGAAATCGACGATTGTTTGCTAATTTTATCTTGCTGGAACGGAAGCTAACGAACTAGCTAATGAACTGTTTTCGAATTATCGCGACGGGAGGAAGTTAAAGGAAGTTATAACATTTTCAAAACGGCTCATTTTGACGTTATAATTACGCCTTTGTTATTGTTTTGTTGTCGGAGAGAGCGTATTTCTAGTGCATTTACCTGGTTATTCTGTCATGAGCTGAAACCAAATCATGAGAACAAGGTGTTGTAGATATATTCTTTTTTTGATATATACTCTTCTTCAGCCCTGTTTTTTCTTTTTATTCGCCACACTCCACTGAACAATAATTTAAACTCCCCATTCGTAATTCACCACAGCAGCTCGGCTTCGCCGTCGTTGGGCAGCCATTTTACCTTTTCTTTCTTTTCCAATATCGTATCGAAGTCACCAACATGGGTTTCGCAAATCTTTGGTATTCGCATCCGCGAAAATATGGCCAAGGCTCCAGATGCTGGTAATTATTGATATTTCTAAAATTTTCAATATTTTAATATAAGAATCGCATTAATGCGTACAAAATTGGCGAAGTTGAAGCAATTTATCAAGCGATGAAAAAATGAGGTTATATTGTGTGCTTGTGAAACGCCCTGCCTGGTTTGATGCAAATTTTCTTCTGATTTGCTAAATAAATTGCTATACCTTCGCTTGAAACAAGCCCCCGGTTGAGTACGGAAATTAAGCTGACTAAATATTTGCAGTTTCCTTAATTGAGGGTGGCAATAAAAAAAATGCTTACTTCAGCACTTAATCGAAAGCGATTCTGCATTTGTGTGCTCAATGACGCTAGTGCGGGGGAAGCAACATGCTAATTTAGCTTATATAAGTGGTATTCACGATTAAGTGCAGTTGAGGACTGTGCTGTGATGTTTTCGTGAACACAACACTACCACTGTTTTCCTAAAGCTGTAATGTGCACAACTGCTAGTCCTCAAGTTTGCGACTGCAGTAGAAAAGCACTTTCAGATTTTTGACTTACGTGTATTTTGTTTTTATAGAGTGCACAACTCACCTGCACTGGCAAGTGCACTAAATCGTGAATACCTTATTGTTTAATTAATTGCCGCAAGTTAATTATTGACTACTGTGTTTTATTTTCAGCCGCTCTTGCTCTAACCGTCACGGTCTCATCCGCAAATACGGTTTGAACATTTGCCGTCAGTGCTTCAGGGAATACGCCAATGATATTGGCTTCAAGAAGGTAAAAAACTATTTAGTCCAACCAGACAAATCCTCTGGATTCTGATATTATTTTTACATTTAGCTCGATTAAGTAATCTCCAGTTCAAACATTTTTTGACATGGAGAGATTCGTAACATTCGATGTCTTCAATTTTGTTGTCAATCTATATGATGACAACTCAACAACAACAACAACAGCAGTAGCAGCAATAACAACAGCCGCGTCAGCAACACCAACAACAACAGCAGCAACAACAACATCATCTGAAAGATTAAATAAGACTTCAGTTTGAACATAGCATTACAATCCATCGTATAGACATGTACATACATATACTGTATATCAAATATCTTATTTAAGCTTTCAGGTGAACATTATAACAAGTTAAAGTAAAATCCAAATTGCACACATGTTTTTATTTTTAGATTTAAGTTTTAAATTCCTGCAAATGAAGAGGATTGAAAAGGTTGTGGGTGAGTAATATAACCTTTGAATTAATTGTATTATTGCTATTGCTTGTGTAAAGGATTTAATTCATTTCTACATGATCAGTGTCAGCATTATGTAATTGAAATCTTTACGTACAACGTAAAATTATATTTGATGTTTTTAATTCGTCAAACTATAATTGCGTATGAAATAATTTTTATTTTGCATCCAATGTCCAAATATCTAATTTGCAAAATCACTTCCGCGGTAAGCCGACACTATCGAAGAATTAACGCCTGCGCAAACTTGATCCTGTCATTGAGCTAGATTTATATAACATGAAATTCAAGAAATCGCATTCAAATTTTACGTAAACAGAAAAACTAGATGCAGCTACAGTCAACCAAATACACAACGCGTTTGCTCAACTTGCCGTCGAGAGCTGTTCGTTTCGCTTCTTTCGGCATTGACTAGCTGTGGCACTAAAATTTTTAACTGATTTGCCAGTGCTTTCAAATTGAAAACCTGCTTGGGGAAAAAATTAAATGATTGTAACACAATATTAAAAAAAAACAACATCTTATGGCTGCTCGGGACTAGTTCAAGAAGTCAGTGGTGATATATTGCACCAGCTTAACCATTGCTGAGTAACGTTAACAGGCATGTGTCCCGGTGTATTAAAAGTTGCCAGTGAACAATGAAAGTGCCTCCAAGACAAAATATACGGTTTATCATGTCCGCGGCCCATATGTAAGGGTGAGTTTCCCCCTCCCCCATATGTTAGCTTTAGGATACAAGCACCTCATTGGTGAAATTTATTAGTTATTTATTTAAATGAAATACCATTAAAAATAATAATATTTGGGCTATCGGCCCAAAATTATGCCGACAGATTTTATAACTTACTTATAGTGAAATTTAAAAAACAAGTACGCTTGTTCAATTAAACTGAAGTTTAAGAGCATTCGAAGTCGAACTGATACCTTTGTATATATATACATATTTCTCTGTGATTAAACCGTAAATGCCTTTTTCTGTTCTTTGATTTTCGATTCTTATTTCGAATCAATTCGTATTCAAATTGTATGTTTAGTTTTGTCCGTCTTCAGACTGCATAAAAACTTGTGGGTTGCACATTTAGTTAAAATTAAAAATATTCATAGAAATATTTAAAAATTAATTAAAAAATATCTTTCGCTGACCAAGTTTAACCATACAATTAAGTGACTTAACACATTTTTACCACTCTTAAGATATCCGTGTTTTAACATCCTATGTGTGGGGTGCATACAAGTTTCGAAAAATTTGTAAAATAAACTGTCAATAATGAATTCTTTCTTAACTTTCTGATAGCGACATTAGTTTTTGAAATTTGTCGATATTAACGTCAATTCCTTGTCAACGCAAAATGTTTGTTAATAGCTGTTTTGTGTTGACGTAATGTTGATTGACGTGCAGAGCCGGATTATCCATAAGGTACATCGAGAAAAAAAAATTTTAACGTTAATTTCATTGAAGTTCATTTAATTTGTATCCTCAATGAAAATATTCAGGGTTGTTATGAAAACCGACAATTGTCAGAAACGGTTTTTAAAATGACACATTTCATTTTATTCTCATAGTAACCCATTATCGATTAAGAAACACAAAACCAATTTCGAAAATTAAATCAGTTTCTAAATCGATATTCGTTTTCTATGACACCAAACTTAAATATGTGTCAATTTCAAAACCGATTCTGACAATTGTCGGTTTCCATAACACCCCTGATTATTGCTTTATTTTTTTTTAACCGACTTCAAAAAGGAGGAGGTTCACTCGTTGGTTTCATTATTATTTTTCTTTTGTTATATTTTAATGTACATTAGAGTGGAACGAAATGTATGGAAGCAAAAAATCTTCATCGGCTTAATATATTTTTGAAAACTCCTCGTCAGAATAAATTTTTCTGCATCCTGGGTTTTTTCTGTGACTTAACTTTTGACTTTCCTCGAGGGTTTTTGTATTTCATTGGCATTTTTTTCAATGACTTTTTTAATTTGAAATCGAAAGATTTTCGTTCTAATTTTTTTGATGCAAACCTCTTAATTAATAGCATTTTCTTTTCTCGAAACAATGCTTAGTTTTTTCTGTCCTAGTTGAATATTCGGATCTCTTGTGGAAAAAAACGGTGACCTCTGATATTGAATCGTGTTGTTTTCTCGAAAATGTTGACCTCAAAAGTAAAAAAATGCCGAGTTATCAAAGAGGGCACAAGAGGGCAGAAAAGAAAACGCCAAAAATCATAATTAACAACTTGTCCCTATGATACCATGTTCGCGTTGTTCATGTTCAAAGTTCAACGAAATCGGTCATTCGTGAATATCTGCGCTCTTCTATGTCTGACAAAATATTTATTTATTTATATATGTTTGAGATCATTAAATCGTATTCGAACATTCGTAGCATTGCTATTCCACAATCCGAACGCATCAACTTTTGACAGCAGATTTTCGGGTTTTTTACCGAAAGCTTTGCCTCGACGGATTTGTTTACGACAATAGAAAACAAAGTAATTTGTTTGTTTTAAACTTAAGTAATTTTTGGTAAATGCAGGTAAAATATTTTTTTTTAAACCTGTGAAATATGTTAGTTGAAATTTATTAATTGCATTTCCTACATTTCGGAATCCATTACCGAAGGGTTGATTTAATCTCGCAATATTCTTCGATGAATTTTCATAGATTCTCTTTGTGAGAAATCTTCCTCTTATTGTTCGAAAATTGCAATTGGAATGAAATCCATTAAAAATCACAGCTAAAAAATACAATGTTGGTCTAAAGCACTTCAATTTTTAAATTTTTATTTATTTGTCTGCTGATGAAATCAGTTGTTTTCGAACTACCGAAAGTAAGTTCGAAAAATGGAAGTTTCGTTTGGAACATGGATTAGCAAATTTGTCGTATTCGTAGCGTAGCTTTACGTTCGGAAATTCATTACGACGGATTCTGGAAGAGGGCTGGTAGTCTGTCGGACAACAAGGTTACGGCGACGGTTTTTTGGGATGCATGTGGAGTTATTTACATTCATTACCTTGAAAAGGGTAAAACGATCATCGGCGAGTATTATTCACAGATAATGGAAAAAATTGACATTGGTTTGAAGCAAAAACGACCTCATTTGGCGAAGAAAAGTGCTCTTCCATCATGACAGCGCGCCGGGGCACACGTATGTGGTAAATTGGGCTATGAACTGCGGCCCCATCAAGCAAATTATCCAGATTTTGCCCCCTTCGACTATACTATTTCCCAAACTTGAAAAAATGGCTCGATGGTAGGAGATTCGGGTCTAATGAAGAAGTCATCACTGAAACAAACGTCTATGAATTTAAAATAGGAAAAACGCTGGACTAAATGTGTCCAGTAGAGCGTACCATCTTACAGGCAAAAAAAATACAGTTAGCCGCACACCAGCTTACCGAAGCACTTTTGAAAGACAATTCAGAAAAAAATTTTCATCATATCTTCGGCATTTACAATCTGGGGCCGAATTACAGCATCCGTGATCGAGCAAAATTACGAAGGGCACGACGAGACAAGTGCCTATCAATCTTGTACAATTTTGCTCGATCACGGATGCTGTGATTCGGCCCCTGATCCTAAAGTATGATACGTCAATTTTTTTTATCAAGACAAGTTTTTTTACTTCAGAGGTCATTTACACACCAGGGGCCGAATTACAGCATCCGTGATCGAGCAAAATTGTACAAGATTGATAAGCACTTGTCTCGTCGTGCTCTTCGTAATTTTGTTCGATCACGGATTCTGTAATTCGGCCACAGATCAGGGGCCGAATTACAGCATCCGTGATCGAGCAAAATTGTACAAGATTGATAGGCACTTTTCTCGTCGTGCCCTTCGTAATTTTGCTCGATCACGGATGCTGTAATTCGGCCCCTGTTTGTACCACCCTAACGTACCATCCCAATGTCAAAGAATTAAAGTTTACAAAAAATCATTAAATTTTTACTAAAGAAGTTTTTCGATTATCCACTGGAACTTCTTTTAAAAAATAGTCGTTCCAAAAATTTGAAGAATTAAAGAAAATTAAGTTCTGTAATAAATTAAATCTTGCAATGTTGAAATATCTATATTGGCACCGGCATAGCAACAGTGTTTTATTCTCTAGTGTGAGGTGTTCCTTGTTCAATTACCGGCCTGGCTGAAATAATTTTTTGTATTAAAAAAATACGTTTACTTTTATACCTTTTTTTCAATGTGTGTTCGGCAAAAAACATTATTATTTTTTTAAAAATAGTTCCAGTGATTCCACAATCGATCTTTATTTCTCTGTACGACGCACTCTTTAGATTCTAGAAGCATTTGAAAGTTTTTAACAGGTTTTTCCGAAAAAAATCGAAAACTTCTGCAGTAAAAGTTTAATGATTTTTTGTGAACTTTAATTGGAATTATCTTCCAAAAATGCTTCGGATACGCTGGTGTGCGGCGAACTTTATTTTTGAGGTACGGTCTAGTGTCCAGTAGCTCGTTCTTGTAAAATAGTCGGCAAGTTACCGATATGTGTGACGTCACGCTGTGTCGATCCTTAGTTACCGATTTTGTGAGAACTAGTGTTTGTGCACGTTCAAATCGTTAAAAATTTGGTCCGTGATGATAAAGAACACAAATCGTGAAGAAACGTTGTGAAATTGAGTCAAATGACAAGCAGCTGTTTACTTGCATTTATTTTTTTTATGTATGCTAAAATTTTATAACAAATAGGTGATGGTCTTGTCATTCGAAAGTGATTATATGAATTTTAAGAAAATTCAATATGTAATATTGACGTGTAATTATGTTTGTGAAAATATTCAACAATTATGAATGTTAATAATTTGACACTAAGGACCAGTTCTTCAGTACGACTTTAAAGTTTAGTCAAATTAAACCGAGCTTAACTCACCAAAATAGGACGTTTAAACTCGTTTTAACTAGATATTTTAGCATTCGTTAAAGTTTAATTGACTTAAATTATCATATTTATTTTTTGCCCAAGCCGAGTTTAAACGTCCAAGTTTGGTGAGTTAAGCTCGGTTTAATTTGACTATACTTTAAACTCGTACTGAAAATCTGGCCCTAAGTGATGTGTAACAAAAACTTACTTGATGTAACCGGGTACTTTTGCATTGCTCTAACATATATTTTTTTTGGTTAAATCCCTTCTTTTATGTAAATGGGCATTTGTTTCAAATTGCATTAACTTAAAAAATAAAACTTTTAAAACAAACAAAAATATAATCATTAAAAAATTTAACTTAAGTGAAAGTACCCGCTTTAGAATATAAATTGCGAGTACTTGTTATTTTATATATACACAACACAAGAATGATAGAATAAGAGATTACGCTTTGCGCAGGTCCGTTACTTCTGCTAATCGAGTTTGACAACCAGCTGTTCAGTTCATTACGTCACAATATATTATTTTTTTGAGAAACGTACTGCGATCGGTTGTGTTTTATTTAATTGTGTTAGCTAATTGTGCTAAGAGTAGCAAACAAATATTTTTCAGAAACCTGATGTTTGCAATACATACAAAAATTAAACCAAGAAATTGTAGAAAATGCACACAAACGAAAACAAAAATACAAAAATATGTTAACAAAATTGGTTTCATTATTTAAAAACTTGGAACTATCATTTATTTGTACTTTCAATTCACAGGTAAATTAATGGAAATAAAATATCTGGGAATGTTTAAACTACATCAATTAAACTCTTAATAAACATTTTTATAAAATCCAAGTCGAAAAATAATGCTCACTGAAGTTGGTTTCTCAGACAATTTTGTTTTTTGACTAAGCTGCTTACTGGCTGTAATAAAATAATAGTTAAAATAATGTTTGCAAAGGAGTACTTAATAAATTCACCTTCTTCTCGTTCCAATTAATTGGTTTTTTCTTCTTTTATTTTAATTATACAAACTGAAGTGTATGCAATTTTCATTTCTGTGTAGAAATCGTACGCAAAGTGAATGCTCTCCAAAACAGCATTGATATTATGACGTACATGCGCAGAACAACAATTTTGTTGTACTCATTTTCTTGTCTTCGGCGCAATCTTTGTATTCTATCATTCTTGTACACAACATAACTGTCATTTATACAAATCGGTAGTGTTCTCACTTGCCGCAGAGTGAGTGAGAAAAGCATGAACTTTTATCGATTCACTTTTCTTACACAAACACTTTTTTTAAAGATTCCATTGAAGTCAAATCGGAACATGTCACAGCTTACCGATTTGGAACGATCGAATCGAATAGAATTGATTTAGATTATAGGTCTGTTTCCGTACTAACTTCAAGTAAAGTTCGAGTAAAGTTCAATCTGTGAGAGTAACTTAATTATCTGTCAAAATGTGAGAATATGCTAAAAAGTACGGAAACGACTCCAAGCAAGTTTCGAGCAGAACAGTTGCTGTTGACAGCTGATTGACAATAAATTGAAGCAATTGGAAGAAGAAGATTCGTGCTCGAAGAAATTTTTCAAGTAAAGCTCAAGCTAGTTTCGGGTAATTGTAATAGAATATAGAGTGATATTTAGCTGTTCTTCTTCTCTCTTAAGCTTGAAAAATGTGTAAAGAAAAGCTTTCAAGCAACTTCAAGTCACTTGAATCGAGTACGGGAACAGACCTTATTACACAAACAGTGTAGGTGAGAATTACGTCAGAGTGATGTCAAATCGGTAAAATGGCTCTACAGTGCTACAATGGAGCTACAGTAGCTCGTTCCTGTAACAAAATCGGTAAGTTACCGATTTGTGTGAAGTCAGCCGTTATAGATCCCTTGTTACCGATTTCGTGACAGCTAATGTATCTGTACGTTTAAATCGGTAAAAACTCGGACCGTGATGAAAAAGAACACAAATCGAGAAGAAAAGTTGCGAAATTGAGTCAAATGACAAGCAGCTGTTTACTCAAATATATTATTTTAGTTGCGTTAAAACTTTATAATAAATAGATGCTTGTCTTGTTAATAAAAACTAAACATTTTCGGTTTAAGAAAACTTATTATGTTATAATGGTTTTATATATATATAATAAAAAATATATATATATATAAAATATATATAAAATATATATATATAAAATATATAATAAAAGATCAACAAAATATTACAATCAGTAAAAAATTCAACTCATATGAAAGTAACAATTTTTAAAGGTATATTTCGAGTACTTATAACTTGATAATACAAAACATTACTGACATTAGATAAATCGGTAGAATTCTCACTTGCCGCAAAGCCAGTGAGAAAAGTGACACATTGTTATCGATTCACTTTACTTAAGGTGTCCCCAGACTATCAGCCCTATTCTGGCAAATTAACAAATTGTTAACCAGTATTTTGAATATTTCTATATGTTTGTTGTAATTTTTTTTATTTCAAAACAAAATCTGAAGCTCAAAAATAAAAAATTTTGATAAAAATTGTCAACTGCTTTTCAGTTATTGACATTAACAAATTTTGGTTTTTTGAGCTTTAAATTTTGTATTGAAAACAAAAAACACATAGAAATATTCAAAATACTGGTTAACAATTTGTTAATTTGCCAGAATAGGCCTGTATATGTTTTATACAGATGACATTTCAAAAAATTACATACCGAATTTTATCTGTGTGTCAAAATTAAGTTTTTGTCAGACGGCTTTTTTTTGTCTCCACACTATCTGACACGTCATTTGAAAATAAAAATCAGCTTTTGAAATTTTTGTAAGGAGAAAAGTGTCCTAATTTGGCCATTCAAACTACAAATAAATTAATTAAAAAGCAATTTATTGAATAAATATCGTAAAGTTTACCTTTTCTTCCATTTTCACAAAAAAACTTTTAATAAATTTTATCAAACTGACATTTTGTAGAGATAGAAAAACACACGAAAAAAGAGACAGTTCTAATTCAAAAATTTACAGACGCAAATACAAACGAAATTTCAAAACCACAGTTTCTTATGTTCCACACTATCTGTAGCTAAAAACCATTTGTAATTTTTGAAGTGTCATATGTATGAAACATTTAGTGTAGAGGCACTTTTACAGAAACACTTTTTTAAAAGGTTCCATTGAAATCAAATGGGAACATGTAATAGCTCATCGATTTGGAACGAACAAATCGAATAGAAATCGATTCAGATACGTACAGAACCATTGCAGGTGAAAGTGACATTAGAGTGTCGTCAAATCGGTAATATGAGTCGGTAACTACAATCGTTAATGTTAATGTTAATGTTGTGTGGTGGAGATGCGTACTGCGACCTAAATGAGATCTATTGTACCTCCTTCTCAAAGCTCCGCTGGGTTTGCGGATTACAGAATTTCATCCAGCCCTATTTCTCTAATGAATTTGAGAATATTCTTAGGTTCAAGGGATGAAACCTGCTCTAGACTCAGCTCATAATTCCCCAGTGCTAGTTTACGTCTGCGAGCCACGGCGTCGCAGTTTGTAAGTAGGTGTATTGGAGTCTCCTCTGCTTCTTCACAGAAACGGCAGTTACTATCGGTCTCTATGCCCAATTTCATCAGGTGGTATTTGAGTTTACTGTGTCCTGTAAGGAACCCCGTTAGAATCCTAAGATTCGGTTTGCCTAAGCTTATGCACAATTTTGCTCTCCGAGTGTTAAAATCTCTGAGGAGCAATTTGGATTGTCTTAGCTTTGGGAGGCTTTTCCAAAGGTTTGATCGTTTATGCCTCTCCTCCCTTCTTAGTTCTTCTTTTATAGAATGTGTGCCCAATCCGCAGAATGGTTCTGGCCCTATAAATTTTGTGGCTGCACCCTGTCGTGCTAGTCCATCGGCTTCTTCGTTATACAATCGTTACGAGTTACAAGAACGAGCTACAGGTATGTTTTACCGGAAAATATAGATTTTTTAAAAAAACATTGGCGTAGCAAGCGGGGGAAAAGGGGGCAGTTGCCCGCCGCTTATTTAGCTAGATAAACAATTTAAAAAGAAAATTTCAAAAGCTATTCAAAATATCAGTTTTTTTACAACTATAATATTTTCGTATTATATATTTTGCTCTTCTTTCTCTCTTCTTCATAAGCATGCTTTTGGATAACCATTTTCTTTCTCTGTGTTTGCAAAAAGATAGAACACAATGTAGAGTTTCTACACACTACAAAATTTCAAAAATAAATTCACACCGGTGAGTGGATATTTAAATTTTTTACACCGAACGGTGTTAATTAACACCGCTTATTCGGTGTAAAATGACGAACTTATCCGATCGATGTGAAATAAGATAGGCAAATTAAAAATTGAAATTTACTACGAAATAGACCCCAAAAAATTAAACAAGTCCCAAAAATGTACATTTTTGGGTGTTACTTCATATGAAATATCTCCCAATTTTCGGAGTTATTTCATATGAATTAGAATTATCTCATACATTTTGGGAAATATTTAATTTTTTTGTTTGATGAAATAAGCTCCAATCAAATTTTATTAGGGGCTTATTTCATATGACGATTAATAAATTTAATGACAATTTAATAAAAGTTGTAAAAAACATCCTTTCGAATATTTAAAAATTACACCATTCGGTATTAAAAAAATAATCACTCTGCGCATTATAAATAAACACCTAATAGGGTACAAAACAAACATCCTATCTTGTATATACTTTTTTACACCGTTCAGTGTTAAAAAAATGTTCTCTTTCGGATATTAAATTCTAACACTTTGACACGGTGTTTTTTAACACCGAACGGTGTAGGACTGCCTGAAACACCGATCGGTGCAAAAATTCTATACAAATTTTTACGTGTGTACTGCGATTCCAATATGAAAAAATTCGGATACACTGAAAAAACTATTGAATGAAGTTGAAAAACTTGTTGCTTTGGTTTTGACTGCGCCTGCATCAGCAGCTTCATCTGAGCGTCCTTTTAATGCACTAAGACGATTCAGTTGATAAAATATTTTGCAGAGATCGGACGTTTTATAAACTTGCACTTCATTATAATGCATAAGCGTTGAAACAAATTTAAAATCAAACCCTAAATATTTCTGGAATATCTAAATTGGAAACGCAAAACTAATCCATGGGTATCCTACAAGCCTGGAGTTTGACGGTGTTAAATCTAATAATACAGTTAAATCTTGTAATATGTTTGCCAAATTTTTTCAAACTGTTTATGAAAAGTTACAAACACAAATTATTCAAACATTGATACTTCGCATCTAGAATCTTTGGAATCTATAGACATTTCTGTGCAGGATGTGCAAATGGCTATCTCGCAGCTACAATCAAGTTTTAAATGTGAACGAAATGATTTTCCGCCAATATTTTTAAAGCTATGTGTGGATAATATTGCAATCCCAATAACTTTTCTCATTAACTTATGTATAAATAAAGGAGTTTTCTTAGATTGTTGGGAAATGTGTTTAGTTATTCCAATTTTCAAAACAGGAGATCGTTGTGATGTAAATAATTATAGGGCAATTGTGAAACAGTGCACATTTGCCAAATTATTTTATCATATACTTAAAAATAAATTATATGAACATGTTAAGGAAGTTATTTCGGATTTCCAACATGATTTTTTTTCCAGGTCGATTGACATGCAAAAATTTACTACTCATTTCAAATAACATTGTTAGCGCAATGGAAAATGGGAGATGTCATCTATACATACTTTTCCAAAGCGTTTGATAAAGTTGATCATACTATTATTTTATATAAGTTAAGAAAATTTGGGCTGTCTAACATGTTATTATTGTTTTTTAAAAGCTTTTTGAATGATAGAAAGTTCCATTGTTTCTGATATAACTATCAGTGCAACTTCAGGTATTCCACAAGGTACTCATTGTGGGCATCTATTATTTTTAATTTTCATTAACGATTTACTAAAGCATCTAAGGTTCTCTAAATGTTTAATGTTTGTTGATGATGTAAAACTCTTTTTAAAAATTAAGAGCATTTCTGAATGCATTAATCTACAAAGTGACTTGTTCAAGTTATTTGATTGGTGTGTTTCTAATAATTTGCGTTTAAATGCAAATAAATATTGCATTATTTCATATACAAAATGTACAAATCCGTTTCTGTTTTATTATAAACTAGCTGAAACCCGACGCGTTGCTGCCACTCTCCCTTGTCTAACGCCCATAAAATATTATCAGATAAACAGCATGTCTAAATTGAGACCGAATACTGAATTCCGAGACTGTGCGACCTATATACACAAAGCTATTCGATATAACAAATTTGGGTTGTATAGGAAGTGCCAAGCCCTCTTGATCACCGCTCATAGAATGTAATCCATTAAACTGCATGTGTACATGGAGGTCGAATACCGAATTCCAAAACTGTGTGACATATAAGTCCAAAACTATTCGATAGCACAAATTTGGGTTGTATGGGAGGTGCCACTCCCCTTTTCCCTACGCCCATAAAATTTTACCAATGAAACTGCATGTGTAAATTGAGGTCGAATACTGAATTCCGAGGCTAAGTTACCTATAGCTCCAAAGCTATTCGATATCGCAAATTTGGGTTAAGTTGGAGGTGTCACGACCCTCCGACAAACTCTAAAAAATTTTATCAGAAAATCTGCATGCGTAAATTTTAGTCGAATACTGAATTCCGACGCTGTGTGACCTTTAACTCCAAAGCTATTCGATATCGCAAATTTTCGTTGTATGCAAGTGAAACTGCATGTGCATATTGAGGTCCAATACTGAATTAAAAAACTGTGCGACCTATAACCCCGAAGCTATTTGATATCTCTAATTTGGGTTAAATAGGAGGTTTCACGCCCCCTTGTCGTACGCCCATAAAATGTAATTAATGAAACTGCATGCATAAATTGAGGTCGAATACTGAATTATGACGCTGTGTGACCTATAACTTCAAAGAAATTCGATATCGCAAATTTGGGTTGTAAGAGAGATGTCACGCCTCCCTGTCCAATGCCCATAACATAAAATCATTGAACTGCATGTGTAAATTGAGATAAAAAACTGAATTCCAAAGCTGTGCGGCCTATAACTTCAAAGCTATTTGATATCGCAAATTTGGGTTGTATGAGAGGTGCCCCTCCCCCTTTTCCCACTCTCACTCACTGAAACGGTACGTCTAAATTATGGTCGAATACCGAATTTCTAAGCCGTGTGACCCATAACTCTAAAGCTATTCGATAACACAAATTTTGTATATGTTTGTGGGAGGTAAAAGAGGGTATGGCATTTCTCGTACTCAAAGCAAAGCCACTTACAAAATTTGAGCTCAATCGGACCAATAGTTTCGAAGTATTTTAATATTTTCTTAAAAGTAGGCGTAGATGAAGTGTGACCACGGCCGTTTTTATTAAAGTTAATGACAGTTATCATACGAACTTATTTACCAAATTTTAATTTAATACGACCAAAACCGTCTTAAATATAGCATTTTTATTGATTTGTGGGCGATAAAAGGGGGTGTGGCATTATTTTTTTCCTAAACCTTTGCGTAGCAGTAACGAACAAACCAGTAGAAGGAAGAATCTAATTTGGTTCAGTCGTTTTTAAGTTTTAAGCATCCGAACAAATCACGATTAATTTTTATATATACAGATATTGATTTGTGGGCGATTTAAGTGGGCGTGAAAACATTTATGTATCGTGACTGCCTCTTGGAGCACATACATATCAAGTTTCACTATAAAAATGTGTAGAACTCCGGAATTGCCATGATTTCGAAAAAGTGGGTGTATATATTGCGACCACGCCAATTTTCTGTACAGTTACCACCTGAAAAAAATTACTTAATCTTAGTTTTTTACGATCGAAACGGTCTGAAATATATCCTTTATTTGGTTTGTGGTTGATAGCGCGAATTCGGCTTGCATAAGAGGTACCACGCCTCCTCGTCCAAACGTTACCAAACCTCATAGGAACACTCACTCTCCTCGGCAGACGTTGTTCTACCATAGACCGCCTTACTGCCATATACGAAAATGTCGAATAGCTGCCGAAAGTAACCATATGAACTAAATAACCAAATTTTGATCTAATACGATCAAAACTGTGCGAAATATAACATTTTTGTTGTTTTGCAAGCGGTAAAAAGGGGTGCGGTAAAATATTTCCCTTGAGCCATCTCGTAATCGAAACAAATCGACTGCCCAAATTTCAGCTGAATTCAGGTTAAGTCTGGCGCACTTTACTTCACTCGATGCTAACTCCCCGAAAAGTGAGTTTAACTAAAGTGGGACAGGTCTATTTTTAGTGCACTTGCCGAGAGTAACCATATGATCTGAATTACAAAATTTTTGTCTAATACGACCGAAACATTTGAAATAAAACGTTTTTATTGGTTTGTGGGCGGTAAAAAGGGGTGTGGAAACCAATTTTTAGTACGATTGATTTCTCAAAAAGTGGGTGTGGCTATATATCGATGACGCCCTGTTTTAGTACAGTTGCCGAAAGTAGCCATACAAACTTAGGTATCACATATTAGTCTCATAAGGCCAAAACTGCTTCAAATATAGTACTTTCACTGATTTGTGGGCGCAAAAAGGGGGCGTGGAAACCAATTTTTCGTACAGTTACTGTCAGTGACTACTTAAACCAAAGTACCAAATTTAAGTCTTATACGACTTAAACCGTCTGAAATATACCATTTTCATTTATTTGTGGGCGATAAAAGGGGGCGTGGAAATTGAATTGAAATGGAATTTTTAGTACAGTTGTCGACAGTAACCGTACATACTAAATTACAAAATTTTAGCCTTATACGACCCAAACCGACTGAAATATAACATTTTTATTGATTTGGGGGCGTTAAAAGGGGGCACCATCTCGTGCCTGAAACAAAACGACTGCCAAAATTTCAGGTCAATCTGTTCAGTAGTTTTGGAGTCTATAGGCATCACAGCCAGACACACATCGTTTTGCTTTTTATATATATAGATTAGGGCGGGTCAAATTCTGGCTCAGCGAAATTCGTAAAATACATGTAATTTCAAGACTTTTTCTCCACTACAGCATATACAAATTCTGAAAAAAAGCTGTGCGGACTTTCGTAAATAGATTCATACACATACATTCATACATTCATATTTTATAATTGAGAACAAAATCTATTTACGAAAGTCCGCACAGCTTTTTTTCAGAATTTGTATATGCTGTAGTGGAGAAAAAGTCTTGAAATTACATGTATTTTACGAATTTCGCTGAGCCAGACCTCCAAAAAATTCGTCCATACAAATTGACCCGCCCTTATATAGATATTGATTTGTGGGCGGTAAAAGTGGGCGTGAAAACATTTATATATAGTGACCGCCTCTTGGAGCACCTACACAGCAAGTTTCTCTGTAAAAATGTGTAAAACTCCGGCATTGCCATGATTTCGAAAAAGCGGGCGTATTTATATTACGACCATGCCCATTTTTTGTACAATTACCGACAGTAACCATCTGAACAAAATTACTAAGTGCTTTATTTTGTATCACGAAGCAGTACGCCAACGTCATGCAAGACACGAGTAGCAATAGAATTTCGTATAGATAAAAGTATTGCTTCTCGTGTCTTGCTTTTCGTTGGTGTGCATTTTCGTTATACAGAATAAAGCAGTAAATCTTAGTTTTTTACGATTGAAACCGTCTGATATATATCCTTTTTTGGTTTGTGATCGATAGCGTAAATTTGGCTTATAGGGGAGGTACCACGCTCCCTGGTCCAATAGTTACCAAACCTCACAGGAACACTCTCAAGATGTGGTTTCAGTTTCCCTGAAAATTTCATAAAGATCGGTTCAGCGGTTTTAAAGTCTATTTGTGATATAGCCACATACCCACATACCCACATCCCCACATACATACATCCATTTTTATATATATAGATTAAATAATTCTGCGCTAACTCGAGTTACCGATATTAAAGATTTGGGCGTAATTTTTGATTCCCAATTGAATTTTAAAAGTCATTATGACTACATTATATCAAAATCATATTTAATGCTTGGATTTATCAAAAGAAATACGGAAAATTTCAAGGACCCTTTTACGATTAAATCTTTGTATGTATCTTTGATTCGTAGTTCTATTGAATATTGTTCTATTGTTTAGAATCCATGTTATATTGAATACTCCAACCGTATCGAAAGAGTTCAAAAAATATTGAGTAAATATGCGCTTAAAAAATTATACTGGCAGGATGGTTTGCCAACATACGATGCTCGCCGTAAATTACTTGGCTTACAATCTTTTAAAGATATAAAAACACAATGTTCTCTGATATTTGTTTTTAATATTTTATCTGGGAAAATCAATTGTAAACAATTATCAGATCTCTTTCAATTATATACTGCCCCAAGCAATTTGAGACGGAATCGGATGTTGGAAGAGCATTTTCATAGGACTAATTATGCCTATAATGAGCCTATAGCCAGATGTATACACTTATGCAATAATTCATTCCAAATTGTTAATTTTAATGTATCAGAAGATAAATTCAGATTAAACTTATTTATTCTTTTTAATTAGTATAAGATATCAATATATAGTCTGTAAAATTGTAAGATCAGTAGACCGAATAAATAAATAAATAAAAAAATAAAACATATCTTCGAGCAACTATGACACAGAAACGACTCACTCATGCGGCACTTATACACATTCACTAAGATAAAACCGAAGAATTGAATTCGATGAAGGTGGTGAAAGAGTTTGTTTCTCGCAAGGACAGAAAGAAACATTTTGGAAGAATTTAAATTGATATAACTTTTTGTACCTTATTGCATTTAAACCATGTAAAGATATACCTAGTATTGCTTTATAAAAGCAACAATAGACATTTTTTCAACTAACTTAATTGCATGATGCTATTTCTCGATCAACTTATTACAACGATAATCTTCCAGACTCAATATTATATATCTTTAAGAAATAAATCCAAGTTAATAAAATATCACGTAATCTAGCATTTATCTCCACTCAATAGCAAAATGAATGCACTTCCCAGAAGATAAAATTGCTATTTGCGGCAAATCTTTCTTCATTTGTTTTATCACTCTGTGGCAAAAAAAAAAACCCGCAATTATTTCATTTGTTGTGCTCTCCACTGGCTCTTGCCAACGCTCTTTAATAACGCTTAACACTGGCTTAAAGGCCTTTAAATGTGAGACTAGGTCTGGACTGAGAGCAAGTGTTTGTTTACTGTTTTTGTTGTTGTTTTAGTTAACGTTTATTGCATTCAAAACTACTCCACGGTCCAAATGTGCCCATTTTTGCCAATTTTATTTTGCACCACCTTGTGCATTGAATGCGCTGAGTAGCAGTTGTTGTAAAATTACTTAACAGTTTTGGTAGCTTGTATGGAAATGGCTAATATTACAAAGCACAGTTTCAATTGAGACAGCGGCGCATGCGCACACAATGCGCAGCAGTTATAAGTTTTGAGTTTGCTTAAATTTGTTTAAAGTCTGTTTTGACTAACTTTCGTATAAATCGAACAATTTTAATTGATCAAAACTAATGTGTTACAAAAAAGAGTTAAGGTCAAAGTGACCCAAAAATAAGCTACTACCTACCTAACGTAACTTATGAAATTTAATAAAAAAAAAAAAATAAAACAAAGTTAGTTAGTCCAAACAATTTACCTCAATTGGCGCGCACGCGCACACCAAATATTCGAGACTAGCCGGAAAATGAAAGTGGTTAATAAAGCACGAGTGCAGCTCGTTACTCTGCTGATCTTTAGCATCTCTTTTGACTATTATGTAACAGCAGCCGCGGAACAGCAGCAGGAACTGCAAGAGGCGGAAATGAATGGTGCACCAAAATCAAGTCACAAAATTAGATTTGGCACAAAAATAGCTAAAATAAAAAGCTTATCTGTTGAACAGGCAGCAACAACAGCGCCAACAAGACCCGCAGCTAGGCAACGAAGCGCAGCAAACAACCCACAAACTGCATCAAATGTGCCAACTTTAAATGTTCCAAGAATCTCACGCAGATTCGACTACCATCGAGAGGCACCACCGCCAGCACAATTGATTGCACAACCAGAAATTCCCAAAGCGAATAAAAAATACTTAGCTGCCACAGTAAATAGTTCCCATGGAGTTCAACAGCAGCGGTCACACGGTAAAACACGACATAGATCGGATTCGCCATTTTCTTCTAACCCTTCACCACAGTTGGCAGAGCAACATAGTGCATCAGCACAAACTCAGACTCGGGGACGAAATTCCAGTCGGTTTCGTGTAGTGGATGTCGAAAATTCAAATGCTAGCAGTCATGCAAATATTGGATCTAGTCAAACTAACCGTTTGACCCTGAGTACAAAATCTGGAACACTGTTGAATGGTGATGCAGCAAGAGTAAAGAAGAGTACCACAACAACTACAAGTAAGTCGAGAACATGAAATCTTTTTCTTGTGGTCAAGTTTGGCTCTTTGATTGCCGAAGCAAAAACTTTGGTTTTAAAAGAATAAACGGTTTATTAAAAAAGGTGGATATCACCGAAAGGCGTCTTAACCCATTAACCGCAGCTCCCAAACGCTTCAGACGCATTCTTTTAAATTGCGTGTGCTTTCTTATATTAATCACAGAAACAACCACACCAAATTTCAACTTTGTGCCTTTCATCGTAATCGAGATATGAGTTGGGTATAAAAATACCCATCCATCGTTAATGTGTTCTAAATGGGCACAAATTCCTTCTGCAACGACAGCACAGTTTTATATAAGTAATTTTCTACCAATAGCAGGTATAGTTGGTTAGTTTGCTAAAATAGATTTTACATTTTTTTTATGTAAAAAAGTTTTTACAAATGATAAAAACACAAATTTTCTGATTTTTAAACTTAATCACTTTTGACTTTGAAAATGTAATAGTTAACGTAAAAATTTCTTCACACACTCCAAAACCCATTTATAGCTCTATGTTTTCTTAAACCAACAAACAAAAAATCAAACACTTAGCTGTTACCAATCCTGCAATATGATCAATTCTGCAGAAGCATTTTCATGCTGGTAACATTCAGTTTTAGATTCTACATGAAACTCTGAGCTAAAAACTTCTTCGGACCATATACAGCTGCGGTCAAAATAATAGCAGCGCCCTTATATTCAGACATGTTTGGATAAATAATACTAGTCTACCAATTTCGGATCCGGTAAGTCCATTTTCATTGCTATATGTACTTTAAACACTCGTTCCAACTCCGTACTCAGTTTCCTCCTATATTGTAAAACTTTCAAGATACAGGGTGTTTTACGGTTTTGGTACTTGTTTAATATTATTGATCTAGAATCTAAACTACTCACCATAAAATAAAAAATAATATTTTGTATTTTAGAAAAAATATCAGATTTTTCATAAGTATATCAATCGCTTTCGTGTCATGTGCTGTAGCGGAGAAAACATTTTGAGATTATCCAATAAAATATAGACAAATTTTCTATCTTTTGTTTTAGCGGAGCTGTTACTGTCCAAAGTTAGAATTTCAAAAAAATACTGTTGATTAAGTGTATTTTTACATGAAAACAAAGTCATTTTAAATTTGGACGGTTACAGTTCTGCTAAAACAAAAGATACAAAATTTGTTGATATTTCGTTGGATAATCTCAGAATTTTAGCTTCGCTACAGCACATGACATGATAGTGGTTGATACATTGATAGAAAAGTGGATAATTTTTCAAAAATATAAAATTATACTTTTTATTGTATGGTGAGTAGTTTAGATTCGAGATCAATAATACTAAACACTTGCCAAAAACGTGAAACACCCTGTATCTCGAAAATTTTACAATATAGGAGGAAACTGAGTACGGAGTTGGAACGAGTATTGAAAGTACATATAGGAATGAAAATGGACTTATCGGATCTGAAATTCGTAGACTAGTATTATTTATCCAAACATGTATGAATATAAGGGCGCTGCTATTATTTTGACCGCAACTGTAACTCCGATAAAATTTTTCCCAGCGAAAAATCGTTTAAATATTCCTATAAAATAATTTTATACAGCGTTCGTTTTTTACTGTCTAAATGTTCACTGATTGACCCGCAAAACAAACTACTTGACCTAGAAAAATGAAATTTATACGAATATTTCTTGGATTATGTAGATGCGTACTTAAAAGTTTTTTTTTAAAGTTATGTCTCTAAAGGGATAAAATTTGGCAAAAAGTTTTAAAAATGTGTCACGGGCTACTTAGAGTTATACCTGAGATGTCAAAGTTCTGTAAACGGATTCTGATTAATTTCATTATAGTTAAAAAAACTAATTCAGGATTTTTGAAAATTTGATAAATTTGAGGAGCCAAAGGGTTAAAACTGTATTTTCTTAGGGCAAATTGAAAGTGTCATAAGTCGACTAGGTAAAAGATACTGACTAGCTTTTTACGGTAAAATACTCTTCAAACTAATGCCTACACACTAATAAATTTCAAAAATACATTCACGATGGTAAGCGGTTATTTACATCTTTTACACCGAACGGTGTTAATTTACTCCGCTTACTCGGTGTTAAATTACGAACTTATCCGATTGGTGTGAAATGAAAAAGACAAAGAAGAAGAGCAATATTGGAATCTCATTCCCATTGATAAACAAATTAAAAATTGAAATTTCTCAATTTGATTTGTTCAATGTAATGTTTTAAATCTTGGTTAAAGATTTTAATATAATTTTTGGCACCACGAAAAAGACCTCTTATGGTCTATTAAATAAGCCCTAAAAAATGTCCATACATTTTTGGGTGTTACTTCATAAGAAATAACTCCCAATATTTGGGGACTATTTCATAAATCTTGGGAAATCTTTAATTTTTTGTTTTGGTCTTATATCATTATGAAATAGAGTCCAATGAAATAAGCCCCAATCAAATGTTATTTGGGGCTTTTTTCATTTGACAATTAATAAAGTTAATGACAATTTAACAAAAATTGTAAAAAAAATAAAAATCGGATAGCTAAAAATTACACAGTTCGGTGTTAAAAAATTATCATTTTGCGTATTACAAATAAACACCAACCAGTGTTTGCACCAATCGGTGTGAAAAAAATATGCTCTTTTGGACTGTAGGACTCCCTGGAACACCGATCGGTGTAAAAAGTCCATACAAATTTTTAAGTGCTTAGAACATAAATTCTTGATTTTTTTTTTGTTTGATCGATAAAGGTTTAAAAAATTCTTTTAAAAAGAGAAGAACTCTGCTTTCATTATATTATTTAAATATTGTCATGTCCGCACTTCCGAAGCTGCCATTTTAAATTTCAAAATGTTTACCTTGGATTTATGGTCATGAGATCCTTAAACCCCCGGAGTACCATTTTTGTGGCGATCCGTAGCCCCTGTAAATTGATGAGCATATTTGAGCAGTTATGGATTATGAAAAAAAATTTCTTCGATATGGGAATCTATAACTGATTTTTCGCTGGAAAATTTCATCGGAGCTGTTTGGTCCCAAGGAGTTTTTTACACAGAATTTCATATAGAGTCTGAAACTGAATGTTACCAGCATGAAAAAAATTACTCCTTCCTAATATATATAATTAACTGAGATGTGGACTCAGTCAACCCGGTAGATAAAAATATTCGTAAGACTTTGAAAATATTTTTTTAAACTTACATAATCAATTTAGTTTTTCTGTAGTGACCATTTGTTGTAAATTTTATTTAAGACCAGCAATACATGAACATTTTTTTGAGAATCGAAATTTTGAAACATCTATAAAATTAAATATCTAAATAATTTTTGAATTATTTGCTAAATAAAATTACAAAATGGTTGAAAAGTATTGAAAGCAAAAATTAAAGAATGCTATTTTTTAAGTCAAATTAGTTTTTAAGTTAATTATTCAGAGTTGATTGTTTTACCTTTCTGAAGATAAGACATGGTGCCAAAATGAAGCTTTTTTCTACGGCGCAACTTTTTGAGTTAATTAAGATACATGTCTAATCCCATAATTCACATTGTTTGAATTGACTCTGGTTCTCGAGATAAACCGCTATTTAAAAATAAAGGAGGTTTCACCACATATTTAAGCGATCACCAATTAGTAAGTCAGACTACTTTCTGCTAATGCAAAAAAATTGGCAATTAACCTTCCCACGCATCATTGGCCGCATTCAGCGCAGACAACAGTTGGCAACTGTTGTCTGCTGATCAGGCATCGGACGCCATTTAATTGAGCGAACAAATTCTATGCTACACGAACACAACTGTTTGTTTAACTGTCAGATGCTGCTACTGACGCTGCTAAATTAATAAACAGAGAAAAAACGCAGCAAATTTAAGTGAGAAACCTTTGCAATTCAATTAAATTTACATAAAAATTATATATAATTAAATTGAATCTAACTTCTGACGTGTCGAATAGCAACACATTAGCTAACACATTAGGTAGCGCTACCATTACAGTTCACAACAGTTGTCTGCGCTGAATGCGGCCATTGATTCTCACAGGTGCTGCTGCAGAGTTTGCAACTGTTCTAAGCTCTAATTTGTGGGCTGATAATGTCTTCGTTTCTGAGTTTAAGCCTAATATAGGTCTAAAAAGACGATCAATATCGCCAGTCAGACCTTAAAAAACTAAAAAGGCTTTCCCTTTACTATGAAAATGTAGGGAAACTACCTTCAAAGACGCGAGCCATTTTTTTCAACTCAGAATTTTTCTGAAGATATTATTGCGTTAACTGATACTTGGTTGAACGGAGGTATTACTGGCTTAGAACTGTTTGACAGTAGTTTTCAAGTGTATAGGAAGGACAGACATGTGGAAAATAGTTCTACAGTTGGTGGTGGTGTCCTTTTAGCTGTAAGAAACTCCTGTGTTAATTCCTTTATTGATATTCCCAGTAGTTCCAGTCTTGAAGAAATCTCAAATGAATCATGTACGATTTCTCTTGATCCTTGACGAAACATGCTGATTAGGCCATACATTTCATTGACGAAAATTTCATATAAATGTTTCAAATTCGTGCAAGACGCAATGCAGAAACGTCGGGATTTATCATACACGAACCCAATATCTAAATACTGAGGAAGTTTCGTTGTCGAAAACTAGTCAGGAATATAAAGAAAATTCGTCAAGAAATTTAAATCGAAACGTGTAATAAAATTCGTGAAGGAATGTTATACCGAAACGTTGAAGAAGTGAAAACGCTGTATTGTTGCAGTTTAGCCTCTGAACGATTCGGCGAATTACAACAATCATGAATATCTTCAAGTTGTTGTAATAGAGTGGAAAAAATTAGGCGCTGACAACCTTTGCTTTGCATTATATTTTGTATGAATTTTTTTTAAGCCCAGCAGCTCATGCAGAAACTTCCTTCAAGAAATCATCACGAAAAGTTCGCCAATGATGCCGCGAACTACTGGGTATGATATCGAACTTATATGCGTTAAGGTTGTACATTGCAATTCTAATGTATATGTAATTAATGCATACGTTCCTCCTAAGAGCAGTGTAGAGGTGTCTAAGCAAGCCTTGCATAGACAAGAGTCACACGAATTCTTATGCTCTTTCGCTCACCCGACAAAAAAATCAGTGGCGAAGCAGCATTGTTTCGGATGATATGCAATTGTTTTTCTCATGGCGAATAATAAGGTACGGTAAGTAGGTGTGACAAGACCTATCGTTAATGTCAAAGTGTGTTTTAGAGTTGCCAGTTTTCTTTATTAATGTTATTTCTGGGATAAAACATGGAAAAGGAATTTTATGAAGCATAAATAAGATTAATTGAGGATATATGTATCTATTATGAAATAAATAAGCTTTTAAGAAGTTTTGTAGCTTGACAAATTTATTATTGCCCATACTTTTTTGTTTGGTTTTTTTAAATTTTCAATTTTTTATTCAAGAATTTGATTCTCACTTGCAATATAAGAGTTTCTTGATATCGTTTGCTAAGCAATGGACGAACAAAAATCAAAATTTTTTTAAATTGGGACAGTGCTCAATTTTAAAACCATTAAACTTACTCGCAACGAAGGCAATGCATTCGGCATCGAGCGTTGTTTTTTGCAACATGGACCACTTTGTATCAAATGACTGCAACGACGCACTGTTTGAACACTAAAAAACTTAAATTTTCTTTATTCCACGTTGTCCGACAAATTGCACAACTTCTTTTTGCCATTTTTATAATTTTAAAAGTTATTAAAATATACGTAACTTCACACAAAATTCTCTATGAAAACCAAAAATACACGCTTATATTACCAATAATAAATTTGAAGTGGAAGGCTCAAGCTGGATTATAACATACAAAATTATTTCGCAGAATAAGTCCGCTTCAAGCTTGTCTTGAAAACAGAAAACCTTTACTTTCCCGTTATAAAGTATTTTTAGATATCATCAGAAACGCTTAGGGAAAGTATGGATTTTTCATTGGATTTTAATTTGTGATATGGCAGCACCATATTTTGTGATTTTGACATTAACTTCAACTTTCAGTCTCATTCTTAATTTTGCCGACCACTGATCTAATTCGAAGACACGCCAAAGATTGAATCTTTTTTCGCTTATAGCAGAATTTGTTTTAGAATCAATTCGTTTTTCACTTACCATAAAAGCAAGCAAGGAATCTAACAACATTTACTTTATTATAAATTGTTATATACTTCATAATCGATTCCTGCAGCAATAAAAACGAATCAATAAATTTTTTGTTTATTGATTCCAATTCATAGGTTTTGCTTTAAATTTATATATTCTTGGGAATACATTCTAAAATGCATCACAAGAATCCATTCAATTCCTGATTTTTTTATGAATTAATTCTCATTTTCCCGGTGGGTAGTCTTAACTACAGACAGTAACAATGTAATTGTTAAGGGAGGGTTCTCCTGGATTTTTTTGGATTTGGCCGAAAAACAAGCGAAATTTGAGAATGGTTTGTGGGAAAATGAAAAGACATACGAACTTATGCTTTTGAACTTTGATTCGTGGTTTATTGACGAGTAAAAAAAAAAAGATATTTGAAAAATTCAAAATGGCGGCTTGAAAATGGCGGATCTCGTCGACCTCTGCGCGCAAAACATCGACCTCCCGCGGACAGTGTGGGGCCTCAGGTAGTGAACTGAAATGAGAAATGTATAAAATTTATTAAAATTGATAACATTTCATATGCCTGGAACCTAACTTCAATTAAGTTTGGTAAAAAAAACCAATTTTATGGACTTTTTTTTTACTTAGATCTCGTTTAAAAATTATAAATAAACAATTTTTTATGCCAATGTTAGGTTCCAGGCGTACAAAAAAGTATATACTTTCAAACATTCTTTGAATGAAGGAAATCGGATCAATAGAACAAGCCCTGTGCTGTCCGTTAGATTAGAAAACATGGTTCCGAGAAAAACGCGTTTAAAGTTTTTAGAAAGTTGGTACGCGCGCGTGACATGGGTACGTTTGACACGCTCTAGCTCGAGAAATACGCGTCGTATTGAAATATCCCTTGGCACAAACATTCTAAATATATGTAACTTTCATTTTATGTAAAAAAAAACGATTTTTTCAAAAAAATCCAGGAGAACCTTCCCTTAAGAAGGCAATTCATACTCTTACTTCTACTGATATTTACCATACACCATTGAGTATTTGGTATAAATCTGATAGGGAGAATACGGTAAATTCAAGCTCTGTTGACACAGTTTATGAATTCAATTTCAAAAGAGCTGACTTTTTGAGGTTGAATAATTTACTTTATAGTAAATAAAATATAATTATAGAATACATAAACAAGAATAGTCTTAATAATTTAATCAATTTTTTCTATACGGAGCTCCTTGCCATGTTTTCTTAGTCTGTACCATATAGTCTCAAATTTGCGAAAAAAATCTGCGTATCCTTGCTACACAAAGGATTTAAAGACTCTTCGCAACAATAGGAATATTGCTTGGAAGAAATATGTTTGTAGTTTTGACTCAAATGACCTAGAAAAACACAAACGTTTGTTTCTGGAATTTGAAAATCGCTCATCTGCTTTATACAATGAGTATTTGGATAATATTAAACTGAGCATATTGTCCGATCCAAAGAAATTTTGGGGATTTATTAACGTTACATACCGTCTCCAAGAGGTATAGCATCAAGGCATCGAAAAATCTCATGGAGATCGCTTAAGCCATGGATAAATAACTTTGCGATAAATGCCGCGATTTATTTCATGGCATCTATCTCATGGCATGAGCTGTACTGCATACCTGAATTTCAATGGAATTGAAGTATTTCAACTAACATGCCATGGCATAGAATGCCCACCAGACAAATACTGTGGCATATTTTGAGAGTTGGTGCTCATGCCTTGATGTATATGATGGCATGTGATATGCCTCGTGGAGATGTTATGTTAAGAAGAAAACTGATGGATTTCCTTCTTCTTTCAAATTCAGAATGGATTTACTGACGATTCCACGATACTTTGTGGCCTATTTGCCAATCTTTTTAAAGAATCATTCTGTTCACATTCTTTTAATCCTGATCTAGCGTATTTTGATTATATGCACAACGCACCAAAAGTTTCTTTGGAAAATATATCATTTACCTCAGAGGATATTTTTAAGTATATTGAATCAATCAATAAAGATTTTAGTGCTTATCTTAATGGAATTCCTGCCGCAGTGGTAAAGCCCGTATGATACTTCATTGTTTTGTCCAATTTCAAAATCTGAAAAGAAGTGGCGCGTGAGCTAGACAGATATATATTGTTGGAATAGGATGAAAACATGCATCGTGCCACTTTTTTACATCTCCGCAACGTGACTATTTTATCTCTCAGTTCTTCTTGGCTGGTGGTCAATCAAATAAAAAGTGGTTTTTGACACTTTATATTTGATCGAAACTTAACGATGAACGAATTGAGAGAAACGTCAAAAACAATGCATTGAAAATGCTGTCCGTCGCACATTTTTTTGTCCGATTCGTACTATATGCGTATACACTCACACTTCTTGAATTTTAGGCTTAGCACTATTTCAACTGCTCTAGTTTCATTGTCAATGAATAAAAATTGGACTATACAATGAAGTATCATACGGGCTTAACTGCATGTTACGGTAACACTGTGTATGAGTGCTTTCACTCATCAATAGAAAACCCCATTAGAAAATAAAACAGCATGGCTTTTTCAGCATATATCTGAACCACAACGAAAGCGTTACGTAACAGAAAATTTAAGCGGTTTTTCATCATTTCATCAGCTCTTAGTACTCTCAAAATATAAAATTTAAAAATTTTTCTCAAAAAAAAAAAAACCAAGATGACAACATTTTGTTTATGGCTGTGTAATACAAAAAAGTCATAATATAGCAATAAAGAAATGTTATGTTATGGTGGCTTGCTTGCGTTATAATTTTATTTTATTTCATTATTTCATTTTTGTTTCATCTTGAACCCCTTCCCATGCATGGATTTCGATATTGCATCTTTTGGAAACATGTTTCCATTTCGTATTGGGTTAAAAAACATGGAAACAAACACATGGAATAAAAAAAGCAAGCATTGACTTAAAAAATAGTCGAAAATAGCGATAAGAATAGAGCGTAAGTTCAAACGCAGTTAGTGCGTTTCCATAGGAAAATACGCAAGTATTTAATAAAAGTAATGACACATAATTTTTATACATATAATTTATTTATCTACTCGTATCTGTAAGTTTAACACACTGTATGTTACCTTCAAGGTTAACTTAAAATTTTTTAAAGTTTAAAACTACTTATTTTATAAAATAACGTTACATCAGTTTAATTAGTTTCCAATAGAGTTGCCATTTAACACTTTAAATTTAAACTTTGATAGGGAAGCCTCAATGATGAAGAATTATAATGAATCATAATAAATATAACTTTGTTTCATGGAAATTTTTCATAATCAGACAGTTCTGTGGATTTTTAAAGTATAGTTCGAAACCTCCTGAGAGGTTGGACCCCCAAAACACCCCGTGCGCACGGGCCTGCTAACCTGCTATGAGTTGGTACTCATAACTGGTGTATTCGATTCTCCAGAACTTCTTTCCCTTATAAATTTTTTAAACTAACCGTAGAAGCAGTAGGAACGCTAACAACTTGATTTATTTAAAATCCATTTAATCGCATGAGTACCTTTGTTAACAACTGTAAAAAAATATTTATATATTTTCAAGTGCCGCTAGCGAACTTCAAGTTGGAAATCTGATTCAAAAAAATCACAAGAACTTTTTTGAGTGCAAATTTTAACTTAAAATGACTTCAATAATTTTAAAAATATATTAATGATTTTAGTTAAAAAAAATTTTAGTTTAAGGGTAATAAAAATTGAAAAACTCTAAAAATGAAAAAAATTAAAGTTTTCACCACTCAAGTCAAATTCCAATAGTAGTTTGCCATCGGTCAGGGTTGTCGAGAGGGCGGAAGCAACGGTGTGTTTTCCCCCGGGCCTGGAGTTTTATCGGGGTCCGGAGTGGCAGGTAAGTAAAGTTACAAAAAGCTGATTTGTTGTTGGGGGAGAGAAAGGTTTTTGTTTTAAAAGTATAATTTGTCATATTTCTTACTTTGCTTTGTATCGACGTTATCAAAAATTAAAATGAAACTTTTTTAGAAACTTAATTATGCTCGTGGATTAGAAACTTTTGAATTTTTTACGTTGATACCTTTGTATGCCGTAGAAAAGTATCTATGGATATGTTATATTGCAAGTTAATATGAGAACATGAAAGATCACACTTTGAGAAAAAAAAAAAAAAATCGGAAATGTTTGAGAAACCAGTTGAATGAAAAATCGAGTTATGTGAGTAGAAAATCGAGTATAATTGTACTATTCATGCTGTGCTGACAAGGAAATTTTCGAAAAAGAACATAAATTCGTTACAAAACCACCTTTAGTAATTCAGAGGTACGTTTTTTTTTAATATTTATGCTAGAAATATTTCAACATTAATATTATTTCGAAATAATAAAAGTTAGGCTTTTTTTATAATAAATAATATTCTGGATGTTATAAGGTTTTTTGAAAAATCTTTGAATAATTCTGATCGTAAAAATTTTGCTTGAATTTTTTTTTTAAAGTCAAAGAAATCAGTAATATTTGTTAATGGTGATGATTAAAAATGGTGGAAAAGTCATGAAGATATTTATGCACATAATCAGTAAAATTTGTTAATGGTGATGATTAAAAATGGTGGAGAAGTAAACGCTGTTTTGTTGTTATATTTAAACAACTCTCTCAAGAATCTGAAATATATGTGTATGTTTAGATATATCATATTTTGAAAGAATGTAAAAATACATTGGCGTCCTTAAAAACACTGTAACTTGTAAACTCAACCTAAGGGGTCGTCCATAAACTACGTTACTGATTTTCCGGTTTTTTTTACCCCCTCCTCCCCCTGCGTTACTTTTCGTAGTGCTTTTCAAAACCCCTCCCCCCCCTCCTTAAAGTAACGTGACATATGAAATTAATTCATTCGAATGATTATATATTTTGACTAGCTCTGACAATTTTCACTAGTATTAGTGACTAGTATGACTTGATACATTAAAGGAACAATTGGAAAAAAATCAATAATTAATATCATCTGTAAAAGCTATTCCATCTGCGATCCAAGATTTGATGCTCTCAATCACTGGGATAGAAGAAGCTGGTAGCTTTGTTGAGGATTCTTCAAAATAGAATTTTTCATTGGATTCTATGTCGACCCATTCAGGTGAATCCTCATTTCTAACGCAAAGAAATTCACCTGGTCTTTGACAGAGTACCCTTAAAGGCTGCACCCGAGCTGCACCAAGTTCTGTGTTTTTGTGTTAATGCTTTCTGAAAATTGATTTATTTAAATAGTATTTTTTATTCCGATTTATTGTAAACGATATAATACAAACTTATGGCAATTAATAGAAGTTCTAAAAACGAAATACAAGCCGCAGGTAGGACACGACCTTGAACCGATTTCTTCTTTCTGAGAAGGACAGTACATGTCATACTCTCCTTTACATGTCATAATCTCCTTTGATCAAGAACATTCAGGCCTTAACGTCAAAGCCTTGTGCAAAAGCAAAGACCCAAATTTTTCAGACGTGTGCTGAGATGGTGAAGGAATACCAAAAGGTTCCTGTGTCGAGGGAAAAGGTGGTGGAAGAAATAGTTGAAACAAAAGCTAACCATCAATTTAGACGATCAAACATAAACATGTAAGGTTAAAATTTTTTGAAATGATTGTGTTATTAATTAGAGGTTTTTCGTCGATTTTTTTAATTTTTGGTAACGTTACAATATCTAAACACCTCCCCCCCCTACCGTTACTTATCGTAGTGCATTTCAAAACCCCTCCCCACCCCTAAATTGGTAACGTAGTTTATGGACGACCCCTAAGATTATCATGCAATTTTGACAATTATCGTCTGAAGGTTAGAACTTCCTAAACATTATGTGCGCCATCTATTTGTCATCATCCGAACATATTAAGTTAAGTGTTAACCTTAATGAAAATGTTTTAAATTTACCTTCTGCAAGATTTGTGCTGTACTTACTTCGAAATGGCGCTTTACATAAAAAAAACTTAACTACATGCACTTTTCAAGTGACCTAGTGTAAGTTGAAGATCTGGGTGAGTACTATACGAAATGGAGCATAAAATTTGTCTAACACCGCTAAAATGATATTGCAATACTGCAAATATTATTTTAGGTTAGCGCTAAGGTTTAAACTTTGCCAAACTAGTTTTTGGGAGATCAAGCTTCGTGATCCATTCGATCAAGATCATTATTACCAATACAATCAGTATTGGGACCTTGACTGGAATTCGAAAAAAATTCTTAAAGAAAAAAGCTCATGAACTCATGCTGCTTTGATAAAAGTTGGCGTCAACTCAGACTTCGGCACTATAAAAGGCATTTTATGTTTGTAATATAATGATTTGTAGAAGGTTAACATGGACAGGTTTAAATTTAAGTGGTACGCAGTCGCAAAAACACTTGAAACTACACAATATACATATGTGCAGCATGCAACTTATGCGATATATACAGTCGACGACAAAAGTCTACATACGCCATCGAATTTTTGATTATTGCAAAACTGAAGAATTTAAATTAAAAACAAAGTATAATTACAGATAATTACACGGTTATTTGAAAGCATCAAGAAAAGTTGGTTGTACAATGAATTGCCACTATCCATTTCTAATGTAAAATCGATTAGTGATTCCGAAAACGTAATTATTTTTTAATTAAATTGTGACCTTTTCATGATTTTCCAAGGTTATAATATTGAGCTTTAGGTTAACTAATTTATGAAAGAAAGCAACACCAACAATTTCGTATGTTCCTTTGTATTTACTGCGTGTGCGATTGGAATCGATGGTTTTTTGTTGCCTATATGCAATAATACAGCCTTCAAACTCAGTTTGTTGCTATCGATAACAAAGCGCTACTCTTTGGGATCGTACGGTTGACCGAAGGTATTAAATAAACCAGGAATGTCTTCCCAATAGCATACATAGTCTTTCTTAGTCAAGTGTCTGGAAAATGGGTTTTCACGATGTCTGTAGTATGTAGTAGTATCACCATCACATCGGTTCCCAAAAAGTTTAATGGTTGCATACGAAAAGCATGCAATTCCAATTTTTGGGATTCAGTTCCGATTTTTCTTCCAGTAGTTCCTCCCGACTCCACTGAATTAAAGAATTTTCGATTTTTTCACGTGTTAAATCGGAACGAGTAGGATATGGAACATCATCAGCTAGATGAGCATATCAATCTGAACATTAAACCCAAAAGTAAATCGGAACTGGATGAAGCTGTAGAAGGCTTTACAAAACTCATTCATGAAGCTGCATCCGTATCTACTCCTATAAAACAAAAATGTTCTTCTCATAATAGTTTTAACATACCTAGCAGATATTTGGGAGTCATTTGGAAAAACCAACTAGTTCATTTCTACCTCAATTTGTACTTACTATAGAATAATACAAGAAACTTTCAGCGTAGAACAGTTCACTTTGATTTTATTTTGTTTTCTTGTCAAAACTTTTATTGAAACAATTAAGGACTGTTTTTGGGTATAATTGTCTTTTCCTATAACATCAACGCGTAAAAAGCGTCAGTTAAATCAATGTAAAAGTGTATTGTAGGGGGACCATCACTGGTCCCTTTTTGGAACTAGTTCAGAACTATTTAAAAGTTGATCACATTTTCTGCAGGATATCTACTGAAATAAAAAATCTTGTAAGAAATAAAAGAAGAAGTCGAAATCCTTTAGATAAAATAAACTTTAACCGTGCTTGTAGATTACTGGAACAGCGACTTTCGGAACAAAAAAAAAAAAAAAACAAATCAGTGACGGAATTGTTAATGAAAATTAATGATTCTCATCATGACGAAAATTTGCTGTGGAGGGCACCAAAGTATTTGAAGGGACCAACAAGACGTAATGTCCCCATCAGAAACTTTGCTGGCGACTGGTGCAGAAGTGGCAAGAGTAAATCTGAAGCATTTGCCGAGCACTAAGAGAATACTTGCAAAACATTTTTATTCAATTCCCTAACTGAGGCTCAACAGGTCCTTGAGTTTCTTCATTGCCCTTGCCAAATAGACCTAACCTTTAAACATATCTGGCTCTCTGAAGTGAAATCTGAAATATCAAAACTTTCTATAAAAAAATCTCCTGGTTATGATAATATTGACGCAAGTGTAGTAAAATCACTGCAAAAATGTTTAATATATTTAACAACGTTATATAATTCGGTCTTGCGACTTAGCCAATTTCCTAATTAGGCAGAAAATTTATTAACCTCATATCGTCCCATAAGTTTGCTGGTAACATTCTCTTAAGTATTCGAAAGAATATTTCTACGAAGAATTTTACCGCTACTAGAAAATAACATCATAATTCCAGACCACCATTTTGGATTCCGGAAACACGGAACCCGCGAACAGTGCCATGGAGTTGTTAAATATATCACAGACACCTTAGAACAGAAAAAGTATTGCCCCACTTTGATAGAGTATCGCATGAAGGTCTTTTATTCAAAATCAAAAAGGTCTTACCTGCTCCTTTCTACCTTTGACTCAAATCTTATCTAGTAAATCGACATTTTTATGTAAAAGAAAAAGAAGAAACTTCACATATATGTAGCATTAAAGCTGGCATTCCTCAAGGTTGTTTTTTTGAGACCAATCCTGTATAAACCACTATATTTACGAAAAACATGATTTTTGGAGATTACTTCAAAATGGTTCAGCTCACTAACGTGATAGCCAAAATATTTTGGGAATCGTCATAAAAAAGATCAAGGATAATTTTTAGTCAGTGACATCGACACATTTTTTTCTATGGAAGTCAAGGCACCCGAATGCACAAGATAAGAGAGAACAAAAAAATTTTTTTAAGAAAATCTTCTATATGCCAAAATTAAAACGAAAAATAACACAACGAAAGCAAATGACGCCAAAAATTATTTTAACAATAAGTTTTACAATATAGATGACCGAATTTATTAACTTTTTTACTAGCATTTTAGAGTTAACGTTTAACAACGCATATTTATTTTATATTGATTAAACGTAGTTCTGGTTCAAATATAAAGATTAATATTTTTTACAAATACACTTCACTGCAAAAGTTCTTGCTAGAAAGTACGATGTAGCCACACAGAGGAATAAAATCAAACGATTCTCTTAGCAATAAAAAAATATCGATCTAAACAACACAAATCAGATTTGGTCACATCTCGCTTACAGTTCTGCATTACAATGCCATCACTGAAGAATTTTAACAAGCGGCGGGAAGAAGCTGTTTCACGCTCTTTGACTTAATCAATTTAATTGTAACTTTCTTGTTGAATGTTTTTGAGTAGAATTCTAACAAAAAGTTTCTCGAGTTGAAATAAGCATATTTTATTTAATTAACGTTTATAACGCATATTTATTTAATATAGATAAAACTTAATTCTGGTTCAAACATAAAGATTAATAATTTTTACAAATACACTCCACTGCAAAACTTCCTGCTAGAAAGTACGATGTAGCCACACAGGAATAAAATCAATTTGATTGATTGATCAACTTAATTGTAACTTTCTTGTTGAATGTTCTTGAGTAGAATTGTAATGAAAAGTTTCTTGAGTTGAAATAAGCACATTTTATTTTTGGACAAACAAAGGCAATTTTTTCATATTATTGGATAGAAGGGATAAATTATTAGAGGAAGATTTGATTGGAACCTTACGTAAATTATCGATTTGGCGGAACAAACGTGAAAGACAACTTGAATTGCTTATAACCGAGGCTAGTGTGTTATACCTTAACCTCAGCAAGCATTTCCAGCCCTCAGTTGTTCTTGTCCTTTAATTCCACATTTGACACATTTTCCACAGTTAAGTTGTGGATTTTTTGTTTCAATAATTCTTAAATGTAGTAAAGAACAAAGAAAGCGAAAAGTACCATGCCCGAACTCGGATTCGAACCGACGACCTCTGAGTTGATAGTCTAGCGCACTTTTCACTAGACTTCAAAGGCCGACAACTTGCAGAACTTAAAAATTCGATGCTGTATGCAAACTTTTGTTGACCACTGTATAGCATTATAAATGTGGGTAGCCAGGTCTTGCATGTGTTTTATGAAATAATCTTCAAGATAAAAGAATTACATTGAGAACTTATTGTACATATAAAGCCAGCTATAACCAGAATAAAGTATGTCAGATTTAATGATTATGATGCTTTTGCAGCAGCACACAACAATGCTCCCAATCAGATTATAAAAGCAAGGCTAGGGGAATGGAATCAACTACAGCTGAGGAGTCTGTTAAAGTTTACAAGTGATTTGAAGTGGAGCGTGGAGTGTGACTGGCGGTAATTTGCAAATGTGAATGACACTGACCTAGCTTAATGTTGCAGCTTTTCTGTACATTAAACTTCAATATAAAGTGTAGGCTATGATTTAATATATTAAAATCAGGTGACTTTTAACGTTTTTTCTAAGATCTTAAATTAATGTATTTAAATAATATTGATGCAATGACTCAATACTAAAAATATTAATTATTGGGTGAACTGACAAATAACACTTTGCGCATGCTCATTGTCTGTTAATTAAAAAAGCTGCTTTGGTGGTGGCAAGCTGTGCAAATTAACAAATTCAATGTTAACTAGAACGTGAAGTTTGCCTTTCATTGGTTTAATTTTCTGTGTGAAATACTTTTTGTATTTTATTTTCCATTCACATGTTTTAGGTGAAAAAATTATGAAATGGCTAAAAGGTTTAGTTTAATGGAGTTTTTTAGAAATGCATCGAGTGTGCACTTTAAGTAATAACAATTTTAGTGAAATAAAAACGTTATTGAAAGTCTTATACATATAGTGCAAAAATCTCCACATGAAAAGAGATATACAAGCTTATAATAGCCTTTAACCCTGGATGTTCATCGCTATTTCAACCATGTTTGTAAAATTTAATAAAATTTAGTTTTTTTTGATATATTATATATTTTACAAGATAAAAAAAATATACATTATTTTGTTTTTAAAGTGGGTATTTTGAACAAAAATCTTAGTGATTTCATTCAAAGAAAAAAAAAAAAAAAAAAATAAGCTTTGTGAGTCGTTTCAACTAACGAAACACATCCAGGGTTAAAATCATTTATAAGTGTTATAATAACATGAGACAAAACAATGAGAACAAATATAACAACAAATAAACTGTCACTAGGAAAAAGTTTTCATCAACAACACAATTAGCTACTATCGAAGGCGAGGAGAAAAGCGCTTCAAAACCTTCACCACAGTTGAACCATAATAGAACACGTACGAAAAATTAGAGGTTAACTTTTTCTTTCTCAGCAAAATTTTTCAAGGAATAGAAAAATCTTTTCAAAATTATTTAAAATTACATTAAAATGATATTGAAATAAGCTAGGTAGTACTTGCGTTTGAACACATAAAGTGTCTTTCAGTAGACTTTCCCTATGACAATATTAATATTTTTAAATTTACATTTAATTGATCATATTTTTGATGGTTTTCCTAAAACTAAAAGCTTGTCCGATTTTGGTTTTGGGGTCATTGTATAAAGATTTATTTGAGTTATATGAAAGAATTTCATTTTACCTCAATAACTAAGGACTCCTTTGTATATTTATCTCTTTACATGGTTTTGTCAACATAAACTGTGCACAAAGAGATGCCTGTTAAAATAATATGGCAATTATAGTTTGTGCATATGCAATGTACTCACTCTGTTGATATACAGTGATGGAAACAATAATAGAAACGATTTGCACTTCTTTTATTTTGCGTATTATTGTCACGTGATATTAAAATTATTTTAATGTTTACTTCTTTTCTTAAATATGAAGTGTATTTATGACTGAAGTCTAGTTATAAAAAATATAAAAAAAAATTAATTAAATTTATTTCATTTGGAGGAAAAAATAGAAATAAAACACTTCAAATTCGTTTAGGATTTGAATTTATACTTTGTAGTTGCAGCACGAATTTTTAAAACTTCGCTGCACCGACGCACAGTCGGTCGATCAGGCATTTTCCTTTGGAAAAATCGTAACTTCTGAACGAAATGAAAAATCTCGATGTTTTTTGATAGAAAAACTATACAGCCTCTTTTGGGTAAAATTTGATTTAAATAGACCGATAGGATGCTGAGAAATTAGTTTTTTTAAGGTAGGCTTTCTGTAGTGTGTAAAACTAAGCGAATTTAGCTTTTTCCATATGATTTTTCTTTGAGAAAAAACTGATGAAAACTGATGGTTAACCAACATGAATTCGAAGTCAATTTCGTTTCTAAAAGTCTTAAACTGAAAACAGATTGTTTCAAAACATAACAAAAACCGAGAATATAAACTATTTAGTACTCCATTTTTATCACGATCCCCACTAAAATTTTTTTATTAAATAAAAATAAATAAAATTTTATTTAATATATAAAAAAATTTCGAACAAATCAAATTTTAGTTTAACATGAAATTTTACATAAATAATAAAATTCAAAAACTTAACTTATTTTTGTTGAAAACATTGTACCTGTGACATTTTTAATATGTTCTTGTTTTTGCCTGTATTGAAAAACACACATGATAATAAAAATTGAAATGTGTAAGAAAAAATTTGGCAAATCAATTTTTTTTTGTCTGCTATGAATACTCATTATATATAATTAGAATATATTGCCTTATTGCCCATTGAAAATTTGCAAGGAAAAATGCCATATTAAGCTACTGCAAGCGGGACAAGAAAAAAAAATCATAGGTGTCGTTATATAAATCGTTATAGAAGGCAGGTATGCAAGCATATGCAGCCATTTCTTTGTGCATTGTGTTCAAAAATGTTCAGCCCAACTTTTTTTTTAAAGCAGAAACCGCGACTCTACAGTACTAATTTTTAAAGTCGACTTAAAGTTTAAAAATACGTAAAAATAGTGTTTTAGAAGAATGCAGCCTCATAAAAAATAAAAAAAGTAACTAATATTCTTTGGTATTTGTTTAATTGAGCAAACTATTTGTTTAATTGAGTAAAAAAAAACTTGGATAATTGTTTAACAAACCTCATTATTAGATTTGCCAATTTCAACCACACGAAAATTGATTTTCGCAACCAGTTTTTAAAAATAAAGCAACTGTACGTCGTCTCATAGAGCTCATAAGATTAACACAAATGGAAGGATTAGTAGCATGCCGTTCAGCTTAGACTTTTTCTAAAAATCCACTTTGTTTTTAGATTTATAGCAAGCAATCCTCTTTTTAAAATACCATTGGGCTAGATAAAATTATTGCGAAAGCCATTCTAATAAAGGAACCTTGTTGACCTGGAACCAGGGTATTACAAGTTGTGAGGAGTGTTTGGGGTCATTATCTTTCATTATTTTCCACTTCAATGGCATTTCTCCTTCTGTGTATGGCAGCATAACAATATTTAAAATACTTATATAATTCGTTGGTCATATTTTATCTTATATCCAATATATTTAACCAACATCCATGAAGAAAAAAAAAATCATGATGTTACCAGCATCAAGTTTAATGGTTTCTTTTTTGTGTACTTAAGATCGGAGCGGTATTTTTTTGGCCTCTTACATGAGGCTCTCCATTGGATCCAAACAGATTTGCCTTAGTTTCATCCAACCATAGCACATCTTTCCAACTATTTCGCAGAAGATGTTTCTTTGCGAAAGTTATTCTATTGCGTGTGTTTTTTTTTTGTTAAGAAAAGGCACTTTTCCTGTAGAATGTGCCTTCAAATCCTTTTCTATCAGCCTATTTCGAATTGATCGGCTGGTTACTGGTGCATTTAACTCCTTCCTTAGTTCTTCGGATAAAAGAAACGGATTTTTTTTTTTAGATTTTCGAACTAACAAATTATCAAATTTTTCGTGTTTCTTCTTTAAGCGCGAAATGAATTGCAGGGAACACCTTTTTTTATAGCATTTCTGCCATTTCGCTCATGTTTTGTCTTAATTTTTTTATTTACGCAATACGATCTGCGACCCATTCTGAAGCAATAATTATTCGATTTTTAATAATTTTTTAAATAAGTTCTAACTTTTACCTGAATAAAACTATTTTGATGTTTATATTTGTTATATTATTAGGAAAATTTAGGGGCAGTGCTCATCTAGAGGTCCAAAAACACGGTGATGTTCTTGATTTTTTTTTTTATAGAAGGAAATAAATGAACACCTTGAGTTTTTTTACAGTTATTTACTGATTCTTAAAGTGTAGGAAAATTTTTTTGTTGTGCATAAAAGTGTAATGTGAAGTGTTTATACGTCGTCAAACGTCACGTTGAAAAATAGGTTGCCATTAGTGTCCGACCGAAACCGAAATTTTGGCCGAAACCGAAAATTCGGCTATTTTATAATATTCGGCCGAAACCGAAACTGGTTATTAATATGAAAATTTAAGTTTTTACAAATAGTTTTTAAATTGAAACATTAAATTAAAATGAAAACAAAAGTACTTTCATACACATAAGAAAAAAATTTAATATAAAAAAAGTATTTTTGGAATATTGAAGTTTATAATAATCCCACTGAACCAAAAGCGAAGGTTTTGCGTAAGCTGAGAGTTTTGCGAACTTTTTTGGATAGATTTTTTTTCAAATTTTAATTTATTATATTGCCGCTTAAAAGTGTTTGCAATAGAAGATTACATTCGTTAAAACTTTTCCCATAAATAAAAACTGTACTTCTATTGCAAAATTAATCAAAAACTTATTTTGAGTCGAAAAAGAATCATGTAGAAGCTAAAAATTCCTCGTAAATGAACCATTTTTGTTCATAAATGAGTTCAGAAATAAATCATAAATGTTTCTTGTTTGCATTCTTAAATGAGTTAAAAAAATAATAATTTTTTCTCACATAAGTAGATTTTATTTTTATAATAGTAAATTAAAATGTTTACCTTCATACAAACGTTATATAAACTTTTTCACCAGTGCGAATTGATTTTCGTCATAAGAAGAGAGATAGATGTACTACTACACGTTCGCAAACTATTTTCCTTTTCATCTATCAACATTTCTGTCAAAAATTAAGATCAAGTCAAAATAGATAGAAAACCACGACAATTTTCGAGTGCAGAAAAATAACTTTGCTATGGTTAATTTTTTAACTCATTTCCGAAGAAAAAAAAGTTCGTTTCTGAGAGGCATTTTCGTCCGGCGATTGATTCAAAAAGGGTTCATTTCCGAGTGCGGAAAAAGAACTTTTCTATGGTTCTTTTTTAAACTCATTTCTGAACAAAAAAAGTACAATATATGGTTCTTTTTTAACTCATTTCCGAACAAAATAAGGTTAATTTTTGAGAGGCATTTTAGTCTGACGAATGATACAAAAAGCGTTCTTTTATGAGTGCCAAAAATGAATGTTTCTACCCAAAAAGATTCATAAATGAATTCGAAAAGGGTAGTTTTGGTTTATATTTATGGGAAAGTACAGTTTATATTAATGGAAAAAATTTTCACGAATTTAATCTTCTATAGCGAGCACTTTTAAGCGACAAAATAAAAAAATTAAAAAAAGTTCTATCCAAAAATGTTCGCAAAACTCTAACCTTACGCAAAACCTTTACTTATGGTTCAGTGAGAATATATGGAAATAAAAAAAAAACAACGGACATTTCAATTTTTCGCTCTTTAAAGTTCTCTAAAAAAATAAAACCGGCAAATATTATCTGAATTTAGGTTTATAAGCCAATAAAATTTATCTACTTTAAAATCCAAAAGAAAAAAAAACCAAATTAATCTATTGAGTAGTTCTTGAGATATCGTGGAGGCCAGCTTGCAAAACATGATTTTCCAGGAAACGCGTTTTAAGATTTGGTTAACGATTTTTTCGAGTGTGTTTATGAAAATATGGGTTCCTTTCGTATTCGATAACTTTTTTATGCGGTAGTTATCGGCCAACCCGCTGTGGGAAGATATTGTGGCATATCACAAGTTATCGAAAAAATAGAGAATTTTTTGGTCGAGCTTCATGAGAACCTGCCCCTAATTGGTTTCTTTTTTCCAAGCCAAAACATTTTTTATTTTATATTTTTTTTATTTTATATTTTATATTTTTTAATTGATATTTTTGTAAAAATATGCTTAAAGGTTTAAATTTAAAGTACCGTTAAATTATAAAGTGCATCCAGCTTTTTTGAACAGTGAGATGCGTGTTAATAATTTACTCAAGGCCGCTTTATGGATTTATTTGACGTATTTTCAAGAATTTTTTCCAATAGTAATATGCATTCAAATTAATTAAACTTTTTACGCATTATTAATGATATGGTTGAGTGTATAAGAATATTGTTAAAAAAAATTTTTAATCATAAGCGGCGACAAAATGGCCAAAAAAACGTACGGACATGATGTCTCCAGTTAGAAACTACTGAAACAAGAAATCCAAAGGATTCTTAAAATATATGTTAGTACTAGAATTAAACATTTTGCGCATAAGAAAAAAAATAGCGAACTTTTGAATTTTTTATCGTTTTTTTGCAACTTAAATTGTTCAAAAAATTGGTTAAAAATTAACATAAAATTATGATTCTACTTCGGGCTGAAACTATTCATGTTCTGAACAATCTGTCAAAATTTCAACCCAACCGGTAAAGTAGTTCTTTCAAGACAAAATCGTGTCCGCAAGGTCGAAAAACGCGGTTTCATAAAAAAAGCGTTCTGTGAGCTCTCATAACCACTAGCTTATAAGCATGTGAAGGACTTATCCTCGGTCGGTAATCGATTTATAACTGTTTGTGCACAAATTCTACACACATACGGCTCACGAATACAGTGAAACTTCCCTAACTCGAACTTCTGTAACTCGAAATTCTCCATAACTCGAAGTAGAATTTGAAGTCGAATTTCCATAACTCGAATTTTTCTTCAACTCGAACCGAAATCTCATTTGTATTAGGAATACTTTCATGCATATTCATCTCCATGACTCGTATTTCTCTCACTTGCAAAAACTTCAATATTTCTGTGTGTTGTAATTCGAAGAATTGACTTCGTCGGAGCATCGCGCTGCAACCGCATGTAAAAATTTTGCATGGCATCTTTGTGAGCTTGCGTCGAAAGATATAAAAGTTATTGTATCTTGTTCTGTGTGTATTTTGTTGGTATATGTTTTGTGTAGTTAAAGAGATTTATTGAATTTTCAAGGGAAGTGGGGCTAATTTTACAGTATTTGAGAAGATGCTTATTGACTTAACGAATATATGAAAGTTATAAATCTGATGACTCACAGCCAACAATTTTCGAAAGAAATCACTTCGCAGACAAAAATGAAATTATTTATATAATATTTTATTCTATAGCTCGAATTTTCCGTAACTCGAAGTTAAATTCTAGTCCCTTGACACTTCGAGTTAGGGAAGTTTCTCTGTGCTATGTTTTTGGAAAATCTAACTTTTCAAAAAATAAACCCATAAAAAAGTGGCCTTAAACAATTAATGATATTGTGTGCAATGACAAATAGCTTGCCGTTTCTATTATTTTGTCCATCACTGTTACTCAACTTGTTTACGTTGCTCACAAACCACATTTATTCATTTCGCGTATCGAGAGTAAACAAAATTAATACACAACTATTTAAGCCAAGTAAAGATATGAGTGTTCATGAACTTGATATTAAAGTTATAATTATAGCTTCATTTTAATATATATATGCATCTGTGAGCATATAATAAATGAATATACAATCCAGTACTAGTAGTAGTATAGAGCTTAAAAAGAGACTTTCGGGTGAACAAATTTTAACTTCCGACTTACTTGAACTCCATGTCAAGACATAAATGTGGCATAAATTTGGCATATACGTGCAAATATATGGTATTTACACTTAGTTTAAATTTCAAATAATATGACAAAAACCACTTCCGGCATTCGAAAGGTCATCGTAGAGTTCTTTAAATTCATTTTTAGTGTCATGAAGTTGCCTCATATGCATTAACAATAAAACAGTTCTGTAGACAAGATTTAATAAATAAGGCTGAAATGTCAAAAAGGTGTAAACAGTGATTGGGAAAAAAGAGACAGACAATTATTTGTTTGAAATTGGACAGTTTCAACTCAGAAAGGGAGAGTATTGCCAGCTTTTTTAAACTACCATGTCTGTAACCTGAAGTTCAGTCAATGAACACTGTGCGCAGTTTAACGCCTATTTAGTGTTACTCAAAGCATTCCTGAAGAGTAAGCAATTCCATTACAACAAAAGAAATTTTGTAATACTGCAGTTAAAAATACATCATAAGCTCGCAAACAGCTGTTAAAAAATGCAAGTTAATATCCATCGTAACTTAATGCATTAATTGTTATTTGTTTTTGTTTTTCCTCGAAGAAAATAGTAAAAGCAATATAAATATTTGCTAATCTAGAGCATGAGTAATTTACATGCAACACAGGGTGCTTGTGCACAACATGCGTACAAGGGAAAAATTTAATAAAAATACTTGAAAATTACTTGAAGTGAATCAAAGGAGTTGTTATTATGCTTTTAATAAACTAAATATAATGTTAAGCCATTAAAGGAAAAGGCTTAACGAAAGTGTTGGTTAACTGAACAAGTTTCCCGTAGCACCGAATGATGAAATAGAATGCTAAAGTGGGGCTTACCACTAATGCACTCAGTGCGGCAAAATTGCCCTTTTTTAGATGATCTGCCCCTGAAAAAGGACTTTTACAAAATTGTGTTTATTTGCTATTTTTTGTTACAATGTGCGATTTTTCTCCTTCTTCAAAAATTCACATAAAAATCCGACAAATCATGAGGCCAAAATGTTATAATAATTTTTCAGAAGAAGAAAACATAACGATGAAACAAAATAGTTTAAAACTTATTGATGAAATATTTTCCAGAATTTATTTTAATGTTAAAATACTTTCTGTTTAACGATGTTAGCCCCAAAATTATCAAGTCAAACGAAGACAGTAACTACTTTGACCTATGGCAAAGTCTAGACACATGATACGTGAACCAGAGTCATTCATAGAATAATTTTAATTATTAGAGTCAAAAGCTTTTGACTTACATTCTAATAGTTTAAATATCAGATATTGAAATATTTTGGCATAAGATAGGAAGTGTATAAAAATAATTTCAACATAAATAAGTTTCATCATTTATATAAGTTGGTAGCTCAAATTTTTACTTTACCTCACAGCAGTGAGTGCCTCACAAATACATAAATGAACAAACAAATTAAAGGTCGAAACTTATGAATACATGCTTTCAGCGTTAAATTTAGTAGATACAAAACTATTAGAAGAATGGAATCCAAGTTTTATTCTCATGAACAAATTTAAAAACATTGTTCCTCATCACTTTCAATCTCCCCAAGACGTTATTAGCTATCTAGTTCTTGGACGAATGTATTACAATCGATTTTTATGTAAATTTGATTTTAAATTTATTCTATGAAATCAAGGAGTGTTACCTTAAACTTTTCCAAATTTGGATTTTGTAGATTTTATTTATATTGTTTTAATTTGAATTTTTTATGTGCATTAAATTTTTTATGTACTTACTAGCTGATATACCCGGTGTTAATCGAGAATTATATATCTTTATCCAAATTTTTGAACTTTTTTGTCATCGCCAAACATACTAAGGTACTCAGATTCATCAAACACCTTAAATTTTAAGGGTAAATAGTCTGCCATGCAAGAATTTTCAAAGTTATATTATTGCAATTTGGTAATTGCATACCTTTGTGGTAAGTAACATTCTTGGTTTAGATGTCTTTTATTAAAAAATTTCCGTTATTTATAGATGTTCCTATAAATAATTCCGTTATTTTTTAATAAACGTTTTTCCGTTATTTTTTCATTAAAATTAATTTTTTAATTTTAATTCCGGAATTTTTTAAAATTAAAGCAAGTCCAAGAAATTGACACCACAAAAACTTTCGTACCTGAAACACACAAAAAGTTTTTAGTACTAATTTTATTTGTTGGAGAAATAAAAAAAAAATCAATCAAAAATTAAAGTGCTTGGCTTGAAAGTTAGTAACTAGGTCATGTTACAAAGGATTGCATTCAATTTTTTTTTGTTTGAAATTTTGATTAATTGTCAGTCCAACCGTGTTTCAACGTTTTTCATTTTAGTTTCCCGTATAATTTTTATAATTTAAAAAAAAACCTTAACGAGTTCTTTTATTTCGCAAAAAACTTTGTTAAAAATATTTGTTGTTGAAAAAATATTCAAAACCAAAAATGGCTTTTTTAATGTTCTTTCATATGGTATGCATAAATGTAGGGTTGATTTATTCGATCAAAAAATCAAGCTATCATAAAAATTTAAGATTTTTTTTTGTTTATTTTTATTCATTTTGTATTTTAGTAATTTTGTTTGCATAAAAACAATGGTGTAGTGCAAGAATCATGACTATTTCTAAATTCGTTTTGAGTTATACTCTCAAATGCCCCTTTAAACACTGCCACAGCAACAACAGCTCCACCTACCGGGTCAAACTTTAAAACAAAACCATCTACAGACCCAGCCTCACACACACACACAAAATTTCATCAAAATTAGTCCAGCCGTTTAGGAGGAGTTCAGTGACAAAGGCATGTACAGAAGAATTTTATATATAAAGATAAGTTAACCTTATGCCAAAATTTTATATAAATTTAAAAATATTATAATTCCACTTCTTGTGGAATCAGCCGCTCTTGACGTTCTAGGCATATCGGTCCAATCTGATGTTTTAGACTGATATGGACCACTCTTATCGATATCATTGAGATATTTTAATATTATTTGGGTTGGTTCTTAAGATGAACTAATGCGGAGAAAGTGCGAAAAAGCTGTAGTAGCTGAACTCTATTGTTATTGCATTTAAAAAAAATCATAAATATATTAATTTCTCCATGAATATAAAACCTTTAAAGCCGCAGCGTTTATATTATGAAAGTCTGATTATATAAGCGCTGACTTTAAAGGTTTTATATTCATGGAGAAATTAATATATATATGATTATAATACAAAATAAAAAAAAAGTTATAGTAATAAGATTTTCAATTTAATAATATATAAATAAATAAACAAATTTGACCAAGGATTAATGTGAAAAGCATTTTAAAATTATTTTTTACTTTGTAGGGGTTTTGAAGTTGGTATTTTTTTTTGGTTAAAAGTTTTTATTTCTTCCTTTTTAGAGATTATGATAACAATTTTTCCCATTCTTGTAACGAATTTTCGTACCCTACACTCTAAAAACTGATTGAAAAATCTCTACAATAAATGTTGTGAAATTTTACGACATTTATTGGCGATTTTGTAAAAAAACCACGCTATACAGTGAGTTTTTTCAATTTTGTCTGAAAATCAGCGTCTTTTTCCAAAATATGTTTATTTACTCTAGTATTCACGCTATTTGAGCGTGTTTTCGCTCAGAGAGTCTTAAAATATGTATAGCTCTCTACTTTTCACGCTATTTTAGCGTGTTTTCGCTCAGAGAGTCTTAAAATATGTATATGTTCCCTACTTTTCACACTATTTCAGCGTGTTCTCGCTCAGATACTCCTAAAACGCTCCAGTAGCGGCATTTTACGCTTGCCCTAAAAAGTTTATTCGAACAAGTGTCCAATTATATACAACTTAAACAGTATATTGGTCACAGCTTAATTACTCAAGCCTACTGGAGTAGGAAAGAGTAGCGCCTTCTGCTAAGTGATTGACTCTGTACAGAGTTGTTGTTGTTGCCATGTTCAAAATTTACTTGAGAGATTTCACGCATTTCTAGCTTTTTTATAAGCGCAGACAAGATTGGAAGAAATAATTTTAGAAGAGAGTTTTTACAAGAGAGCGAAAGAAATAATTGTAGGTGAGAGGATTCACGCATTTTTAACGATAAATATTTATAATTTTGCTCATGGGACTTAACGACAATAAATGTAGGCAATCAGTTGCCAGCAATTATTGTAGTTAATTCCCGTGAATTTTTGTTAGAGTGCAGTGTCAACATTAACTGAGAAACAGTATTTTCATATATTGCCACGCCCTTTTGTCCAGTAACGCCCACTTTCTTGACCGTTAATATTCATAATTATGCCTACCCCTGTATCTAATTTCAGTATCCTAGTGTCAATATTATTCGAGTTAAGGCGTTTTTATAATATTGCCACGCCTTTTTCGAACAACGCCCACTTTTTAACCGTAATTTGTAATAATTATTCCAATCCTGTACCAATTTCCATTACCCTAGTGTCAATAATAACTGAGATACAGTATTTTTTTTATATTGCCACGCATTTTTGTCCAACGACGGCTTCTTTCTTGACCGCACATTTTCATAATTATGCCTACCCCTGTACCTAATTTCAATATCCTAGTGTCAATGTTATTCGAGTTACAGAGTTTTTATTATATTGCCACACCCTTTATCGAATTACGCCCACTTGTTTGACCATATTTCGTAATAATTGTTCCAACCCCTGTACCAAATTTCAGTACCCTAGTGTCAATATTATTCGAGTTGCAGCGTTTTTCTAATATTGCCACGTCCTTTATCGAATAACGCCCACTTTTTGAACATAACTTTTAATAATTGTGCCTACCCCTGTACTAAATGTCAGTACTATAGTGTTGATATTATTCGATATACAAAGTTTTTCTTATATTGCCACGCCCACTTTATCGTCGAATACCGACGGGCACCTCCGCGTCTGATATCTCTTTCTGTTGACAATCGGGCAATCGGGCAAGTACTTTAGGAGTTATCGATGTACATACATTTAAAAAAAATAAAAACCCAACCAACTTGAGAACCTCCTCCTTTTTGAAGTCGGTTAAAAAACTTTGGTCAATCACTGTGTGATGTTAGAAAAAGATTTGTAAATTGAAATAACTCCTCAAGCATGTAGGAAACAGCAAAATTTTGATTAAATTCAAGCAAAATTTTGCAAAGTTATTATATTTTGCAAAAGCAAATTTCTACTTAATTCAAGCAAATATTTGCTAAGTTATTATAATTTCAAATAGCAAATTTTTACTTCATTCAAGCAAATATCTTCTAAACAGACGAGCAAATGTTTATTCTTAATAAAGAAAATTAGACGACGATTAGTTAACAACTGTCATGGTCGAATGGATAAGCCTATGCACTTACACTCACGCGTCCGAGGTTCAAATCTCCAAATGGTGGTAATTTTTCAATATTATATAATGTTAATAAATATTTCACTTCAAAAATATGCTAGATTTCAGCAAAAGCTTATCAAAATTTGCTATTCCAATTTATAATAACTTAGCAAAATTTGCTTGAGTTAAGTAGAAATTGGCTTTTGCAGTTTATTGTATTTATTACAAAAGCTAAATTTTGCTTGAATTAATCAAAAATTTTCTTATGGCCAGTTTTTTAGTGCTAGTTTAACTCTGTTTGAAGTTTAAACTAAGTTTAAACCATGTATCTAGTTTTTCAGTGAACTTTAATCGAAGTTTAAACTACCAATGTTGGTGAGTTAAGCTCTAGTTAACTTTCTGTTTGACATATGATTGATATGACATATGAATGATGATATACTTCTAAACGATGAACCAAACTCCAAATTAAATATTTTTTCGATCTCCTTCCAGGCCTTGTTTTTTCTTCACTGCTGGTTCTATCCGTCTGCTTGCATTCAATTATATGTTTAAAATCTGCAACCAGCTCCAGCAAGTATTCTACTTTCTCTGTATTAAAGTTGTTACTTCTTTTATTATTTTGTACGCTCATTTTTCATAAAAATACTTTTTCTTATTTAAGCTTTTTTTATTTTGCTTCCTATTTTATGGCAAATTTCATTGTCAGCTGTTAGAAATTCTCAGTAACTATATGACGTTTACAAGTGTTGCCATATTATTTATACCTAATCTTTATGTTATTAAACCAGCACTGAAAAACTGATTGCTTAGTTAAGCTCAGATCAATTTGAATCTACGATTAACTAATCTCAAGTTAAACAAAGTTTAAACCAGCACTGAAAAACTGGCATTTAGTTATTATAAATTGGAATAGCAAATTTTGATTAGTTTTTGCTGAAATCTAGCATAATTTGGAAGTGGCTGAGAATCAAACGCAAGTTTTGCTTAACCACAATACAAATTTAGCAAACAGTTTTCTCCGTGTTGGGGAGATGCTGGCTCATAGCTATTTGTTACCACGTTTATCCGGCACATTAAAGCTCATTCTCTGACATCGTTTTGACTCAGTACAGTTTAATGTTGTGTGTTTATACCCAAGCATTGAATCGACTTCAGTGAAAGCAATTGTGGAAGCGTATTGAAAATTTAAAGCAATGGAAAAACAGCTGATTTTCGAAACAGTTTAAAAATAAATTCTTGTTTATGCACACTTTCTAAGCGACTTGAAAATTTAAGAACCGATTTGAAATTTGATTTTATTAAATCGCTTTGAAATTTTCAAGACGGTTTGAAGTTCAGTTTAAGCAATGGTTTGAATCAAATCGACATCGTTCAAAACGACTTGAAGCGTCGGATTAACATGGTATATGTAAGGATAGGCGCTATTATCAAGTTATTTAATATATATAAGTTAAAATAATGTATATAATAATAGGAATAATATATTAAGTTAAAATGATAAATATAACAATAGGAAGGGGCAGAACAAAGTCGGCCTGGCCATCTATTATAAAGATAAATAAAAAAAAGTGAATTACAATATAGTCTCTTATATTCCAGCGCAACAATCATTATTCTCCAGAAACTTCCAACAGAACAATCCCTTTAATTTTATTCCACAAAATTTCTGGAGTCTATCGGGACCACCTTCAACGGAAGCAACGCCACCGATCACCACAACAGCGAGCACCAAGAAGCCACCAAAGAAATATAAGCACCCCGTGGTAACGCCCACACCCTTCGATGACAAATTTAGTTTCCCAAAATTACAATCCATCAAAACTACCGAGAAGCTCAACTTGACCAGGCGTCAAAACAATGATGGCCCATTTCGTATTGCCTTGCCAATCATTAATTTTCTAAATCCACTAACTGAAACAACAAAAAAGAATACTGAAAAGGAAAAACGCAATACTGAGCAGCCACTTCGGGAACGTTTTGATTGTCCACGTGAGAGTGAGGTGCGCTTTCAACTGTTTCCGAAGATCTGCAAAACTGACAAAGATTGCAGCATCTGGAATAGAGATGAGTTGTGCTGTGAAATTTTCGGATCCAAAAGCTGCGTCAACGGCATACCCAAGCCGTTGGAGGAAACTTCACACATGCGTATGATTTACTGTCCTATTCGCTTTAAAAAATTGACTATTTTTTTATTAAAACTTCTATTTTTAATTTTCCATAGCTATACTTGGCTTAATACCACGCAAATGTCCGACACGTCCATTAGCCGAACTCTGGTGGGATGTCAAGGAATGCGCTACGGACACCGATTGCTGGCCGCGTGTCTGCTGCCCAGATGGACGTAGACGCTATTGCAGAACCTCAGAGCCGGAATTGGAAGCGGTGCCGGTACCAGTTAAACGATCTTTAAACTATTGTAAATAATTGTGTGAAAAAAAGTTTATGAAAACATTATTCAAACGTATTCTCACCCCACCACTAGTGACTGAATATTTGGAATGCACTCCACCACCACCGCCTATTTTCGATTTGCATCCAAAAGCCTGCACCTCGACTTTTGACTGTTTTCCAAATGTTTGTTGCCAGGAGGCGGGACTGCGTCATTGTCGACCACCTAAGAAATCGTTGTTAACATTAATGGCCAATTTTCTCAATGTGGACTTTGTTAAGCGACTCACACAAAATATTGTCATCAAGTGAGCGTCAATAGATGAAGAGTGTGTTAAAAGTGATACTAGTTTTTTAACTTTGGTCTGACTTTTTTCTATGGTGATATGATACTTGGTAGTTGAAATATTGCGTATGTACTCATATTATTTTTACCACAGCCTAAAACTATAGCATTGTAAATATTATGTAAATGTTAAGATGTCCTACAAACATTAAAGTAGTTTTTGATATGACTATGTTTTGTAATTGTGTGTTTTGAAATTCGAAATTAGTTTAAAAATAGGGAACTAGTCTACTAATACATTAAAAAAAATAGAAAATTTTAAAAATTTATCCAATTGAAGCAGTCAAACAAAAAAAAAATCCTAACGATTCCCGCATTTATGTTACCAAATATCGTAAGAACGTTTTATTGTCTTGCAGTATCTGTTAAAAAATTTACCGAATCGTACCGATTCTTTGTGAAATCTCATTTTGAAAAGTGATCCGAAATCGCTATTTCACAGAAATTTATTTTCGTATTAAACTAAAAGCTGGTAATTAAGTTTATATGGTTAATATCAGCAAATGCACTAAAACTGGGATTGGTCCCACTGCAGCTACGCCCACTTTTAAGAAATCAGAAAAAGATTTCGAAACTGCTGGGCCGATTAAGCTCCAATTTTGGCAGTGGATTTGTTTCGAGTACGAAATAGTTTAGGAAAAAATTGCCACACCCCTCTTACCGCCCACAAATTAATAAAAATGCTATATTTCGGACTGAATTAAATGAGTGCCAAAAAATTAGAAAATATTTACCCGTAGCTCACCATTTCTATTTTTATTATTTTTTCCAGAAAACGTGAATAAGAATTAGGCGAGTACGTTTAATTCTTAGAAAAAAGTCTTCAAGGGCATATAGGTACAGTTAATTTTTTCCTACTAAATTTCGCTCAAAGAAATTGATTAAATATGAAAGTTCAACGTGCCGTTTGAGTGTCTTTTAAATCAAATCAAATTTCTTAAATAAAATTTCGCTAAAGTTTTTACAATCTGAAATCATTAAGTTTCGAATTATATATAAAATTCTTAGAAAAAAATCATCGGAAGATTAAAGGTACGATTAATTTAATTTTCCCTAAATTTCGCCACCTTTTATCTTTGAATTTTTTTTTCGAAAATTTTCTATTTATTTTTATATCAACTAATATATCGTCATATGAAATCAAAACAGATGGAAAAGCAAAAAACCTTATAAATTTCTCAAGTACTTGCACTAAGGGCTTTTATAAATTTGTTGATAAAAACGTCGTTTTTAGTTAAAGAAGTGCAGTATTTTGCAGAAACATGTACTTTGATACATGTGGTATAGTACAGTGGACAAAAAAGGTGGTTTTTTGGAAAAAAACTGTAACTTTGGAACCAGAAAAAATAAAAACAAAATTTTTTATCAGATTCAGAAAAGAATCGAGCATTAAAATTTTTAAAAACAAGTAAAAAGTTTACAGATTACTTTTTAAAAAATTTTCAAAAATGAAAATTTTTGAAATTTCTTAGAAACTATTATAATTAAACTTGAAAAAAGAGTGACTTATTGATTCATTAGAAAAAAAAAGAAAGTGACGCGGTTGGGGACTTCGTTCTTAACGGTTTTTCTTTAACTCTGAATGAAATTAAAAAAAAACTTGTTTATTTTTTTGTTATTTCTTATTTGACATATTTTTTCAAAGCAAATAATGTAAATGAACAATCGAATCATGAAGTTTAATTTACTATTTTAGGAAAAAAAAATTATTTATTGAAAACCAAAATGTAAAATTCTTTAATCGTGTTGCTAGCAACAGGGCGTTGAGCATTGAACATATATCATGTTCCTCGTATTTAGCTTGAATTTATAGAAAAGTTGGTTTGAAAACTGCCATAACTTAAGAGTGTGAACAAAAAAAAAAAAAAAAAACAACACATTTTTAGGGTCCACCTTAGTGCCAAAAATATTTTGTTAAATTTTTACATGAGATTCGAAATCGGCAACGAGTGCATTTACAAAGAGTATAAAACAAAAATACCTTTTGAAGGTCCACCCTAGTGTCAAAAATTTTTTAAATTTTAAGATTCAAAATCAGCTTAACCCTTCAAAGACGGGACACTTTTTAACGAATTAGCAAACTTTGACCTTCCTTTAAATTTGACTACTCATTGATGATCCCGTGATCCCGTTAGCTTTGTGACATTCTACTTAGTGATGCCATATGGCATCATCGTCCTCAATGGGTTAAGGAAAGGTTCTAGTAGAAATTACGGAACATTTTTGTTTTTGTTTTTTGCTTTATTTTCATCCTTAGGATCTTGAAAATATGTAGTCAAAAGGTATAAATGTTTTTCTCGAAACACCTTTTTTTCCGCGCTGTACACGATTCCGCTTCAACGACTTGACCGATTTCGATGTTCGACGGCTCAAACTAAAGCTCATTCAATTTAGGGGGCCTTCAGGAAGCGTTTTTTCCAAAAAAAATTATTATCATTATTTTTTTAAAGTTAAATCAAAAGAAAAAGGAGGAAAATGAGGGGTTTTTTCAGAGGGCCGCCATTTTTTTAAAAAGGGTTTTATTAAAATCGGAAAGGGTTTTATTAAAAGGGAAAACAAGGCCCCCAATTTTCATCTAGGTTAATAATTTTTTTGGTTTTTTCGTTTCAGATGACTTTTCAGGGCTGTAGAGTATACAGCGCACATCGGACATCGCCGCGCACGGTTTTAATCAACGAGACCTTCAGCCGCCGTTTGGAATTATTTTTCATTGAAAAAATTTTATGTTTTTTCAAAAAAGATTTACGTTCGCTCAAAAAAAAATCTATCCTAAAATTACGTTACGTTTCTACTAGAACCTACGTGAACCTCCCCTTAATACTGCCAGCACACACACAAAGACTATAATGCGAAAAAACACATTTTTAGAGTTCACCCTAGTATCAAAAAAGTTTTTGAAATTCTAGCATCAGATTCAAAATCAGCGACCAGCGCATCGATTAAAGTATAAAGCCACAAAACTCATTCTTACTCATTTACTAATTTTTCCACCCTATCGTCAAAAAACTTTTTAAAATTCTTACATCAGGTTCGAAATAAGCGAACCCTTATACTGCTAGCACATATGGACATTTCCGCCAAAAGCTCTACCGCGCCTAATGGGCTGTCAACTTCGTTTTGACAGTTCCGGCAGTCTGTCTCTATGAAATGCATCTACCTTCTCTAATTCTACTGTCACGTGCGTAGCTACGGAAATGCTCATATACAAAGAGTATATAAAGAGGTTTGGGGGGTTAAAAACCCCCAAAATGAACGAATTTTTACGAGCTTAGAGAGAAACATTAGGGCTATTCGCAGTTTTAATACGCTGCTCTGCTATTTGTACGATTTGTTAAATGTACGCTAATTTACGTAAGCGTATTTTGCTTTGTTGTTGTTTTGCATGTAAACGCAAGCACGCGTATATTAAAGTAGCCCTTGGACGTGTTTCTTGTACCTCGTATTTTTATGCTCTGTCTACAGCTCCATAACCACATACATCACAGGCTTGCAACATTTTTTAATACGACAGTCTCATTACGGCGTTCTCACAGTTTCAACAATAACAAATGCTATTAATACGATTTTTTAAATGTACGCTTAAACTGTGAATAGCTTTACTCAGCACAACATGGCAGCCGTTGTGTGTTTATGGTCACGACAAAGATCTTGATCAAAGTAGATCTAAAATAAAAATACTCAATTTATTGTGAAAAGGCTATATTATGTAGACTTAAAAATATTTTTAAGTACACTGAGGGAATATGTGTTAAAATTTAATGAAACTGTGCTCATATTAAATAAATTTGTTTTTTAAATATAGCTTGAAACAATTGCATTTAACTTTAACTCAAATGTTTGTACAGTTCAATTTAAAACAAGTTTTTTTTTTAAACAAGTTTTTTAAATTTACTTTTATAGTAAACAGTTACGGTTTAAAAACATTTGTTTAGAAAAAAAAAACAAAAACTCAAGTATTGCAAACAAATATTTAAAAACACAATTTTAAAATATTGTTCGTAAATTAAAAACAATAAAATTAAAACGCCATTTTTTCGATGCCATTTTTTAATTTTTTCGAGTTTTCGATGTCAAATTCGTAATTAGCGACCCCTGGAACCCCTCGAATACCATATTTTAACTCCATTCCATTAAGTTTGCATTTTGTTGCGGCTTAAAATATTGAAATATTGTAAATATTAAAATAATAAATTAGTTTGTATTTTATCTAATTTTATCTAAAACCAATTTAAAAAATGTTTTCACACAATCAAATGTGAAATCGGAGTTTTTCTCAGCTTGGTCTCAATTGTCTGGGAATTACTGTCAAAGATTTTACAGCACATAAGTTTTCATTTCAATTTAAGATAGCTACATATTTTTTGTTATTGCAAAGAAATAATATGAGAAAATTAATAAAAAAAAATAAATGAGTTTCTAGTTGAAAATTTAATATGCTTATTTTCAATTTTGTTCTGTAGAAACGCAAAAGCGTCAAATTTTTATTTTAAAATTTTTTGTTTAATTTTAAAGTATGTTTTTATTCTCTGTGTAAAAAATTTTTGTATTTAAATGCATCTTCTTTTCGATAGGTGGCATAAAAAGCAATCCTTTTTAGCCGATGTCAAGATATTTTGGTCCCAATTTATAGAAAACAAAAAAATCTAAGTGCATTTTTATAAGGGTACTTGTATCTACAACCTTTACTAGAATTATTAAGTTTGGCCCAATATTAAAAATTATCGGGGGAAAATTGTAACCAAACCTTATAACAGTAGTTAAGGTTGTCGTAATCTTACTAATATGCTCTTTAATTTTTTTGTTGCCGATAAATTGGGCTACGATAAAAAGGACTACTTTTTTATGCCACCTAGCAAACAAACAAAACATGTACTTTAAAAAAAATTTATATTATTTACGTAAAAATTTTTTTGGTCTCTATGTATTGTATTTTCACAATAAATATCAACTCTAGTTGAATTCGTTAATAAAGTTTTTACGCCATAACTTCTGAAACCTTAAAGAACACACTTGACTTTCATTTCTTTGGAAAGGTAATTGAACGTACGAAAATGAAAATAATGAAAATTAAAAAATTATAGCGTCTGTTGCTGGCATGGTAATAAACTTTGTAATTAATAATGGGTCATGTAACTGCAATTTTCTCAAAAGTCTTATATTTTTCCCTCAAAATAAAATTTCCAATGATAAAACTTATTTATGAAAATCGCATTTAAGTTGACTAAGCTACGTTGTTTCAAAATAGACCCTATTTTGGCATTCGCATGGCTATGGGTCTGCGATAAAATCTCAAAACCTCAAACTCCGGATTTGGTTTTCTAAACAATAAAAACAATTTGTTCCTACTTTGACGAAATATGTTTAATGCAAATTTTTTTAAAACATAATTGTGGTTAAAAAAATTGCTTAAATATTTTTAGTTTAGTACAATTTTTGAAGTTAAACTAACTTTGCTATTTTTTAAGATATATTAATAATTTTGATGTCGTTAAAAAGAAAATTAAATAAAACAAAAATTTGATGTTAAAAAATTTGATTTATTACGCGAAATTTTTAGAAAATAGTGCTCAATCTTAAACTTTTGTAGTTTCAACGGATTTATTTCATCTTCACACGAGCAAAGCTCGGTAATGGATAGGTTGGGCGGGTTTGTTGATATACCGTTAGAAAGGTCAATTTATTGTCTTTAATATGAGCTCTAAAAATGAGTTTTGCATGAGTTCGTTTTTCTGCTAGAAACAAAAGTATGAATCAAAGTCATGAAATAACAATTAACCCCGTAACTCCTAAGGGTGTGAAAATAGACCCCCTCCCATACTTTTTGCTAAACTTAACCTCTTCTTTCACCTCCGTAAATATTCGCACTCTTACACGGGACACCCTGTATATATCGGATTCGAAAGTGGTCGCATCTACATTTTATATAAATGTAAAGTACACATGCTGCCATTTACGATGATACTATTTAGTCCTTGGATGGACTTGGCCGGAAAATATTTATCTTTAAAGTTAGAGTTTACTTTAAAATTTATTTGAATTGAAAATTTATCAAATGAATATAAAAACTTATGAAAATAATTTTTTCTTTTTGGAAATGAATAACAAAGATACAAATTATGTGAACGCATCAAAATGCAATTGTAAAAGGTCAAATTATTTAGAAAAATCTTTGTTCATTTTTAGATAAAAAACTACGTTTTATACAATTTCAAAATGGCCTGACTTTCGTGAATTTTATAAAACAACAAAATCTTTAAATACTATCTGTGAATTGAGAATTAATATCGGAGCATTTGCCTAAAGATTAGCATGTTTATATTTTGAGAAATGTAAGCTTCAAAAATTGTCTTTTTCCCACCTGCCGTGCATCATAATCAATCAAAAAGTCGATTTTGAATTTTTTGTAACTTACGGTTTTCTTATTTCATATGACGAAATGTAGTCTTGGGAACATCTTGTGAAATTTCCAGGAAAATCTACTGGGTAGCCCAAAATCATGCCATACGCACGTATGTGATGATTAACTTTTTTTCATATATTGCTTATGTATTCTTGTGAGGAAACTAATAATGAAATGTTGTAACAACATATTTTTTGTGTTTTTTTATATATACATAAATTTAAATCTTAATTATTGCTTCGATATTTTAAAATTTCAACACATTCGCATTACTTTTTGACCAAGTCTCGTATTTCAAAATTTTTTTTCTTTGAAAACCTATCCTAATTACTTGATTTTACAACAAAATAAAAATAGTAATAAAATATTTGAAATTTCTCCAAAAATATGCTTGTTTTAAATTATCTTACATAATCATATTTTATGATTTTTATAAAAACCGCGTCTTCGGACAATTTCCCCTTATTTTCTCGGAAAGCACTTATTCGATTTGGATGAATTTTTTTTGTGATAATAAACATAAAAATGCATCGGAAAAGTCTCTCAAATGAATCGGCTTTGAATTTTATTATGCTGAAAACACTAACAAAAACTTTAAATGACTTTATCTTGAAACCACTTTTTTGCGATTGGTTGTGATAAAAACTTATTGAAATTTTTGAGAATCAAAATTTAAACATCTGTTATTTTCATTCTAATTAAACATTAGAAATTTGGAAGCTTAAGTTTCGTTAAATATTAAATGACCCTTTTAATTCTAGTTTCGACGATAACGGCACTAGTACTAAACATGTTACTGTTTAGCTTTTTATTTTCAGATGATGTAGACAAATTTTTTCATAACAACCAGCGGCATACCTGTTTTTTTGTCAACTTTGACATGACATACAATAAAAACAACAAAAGCAACAGCAAACAATAAACTTTGATGCTTTATTTATTCAATAAAAAACCATTGGTCGATATCAAAATTTCATATTTTTTGTGTAATATAATTTTAGCGAGGCATTATTTGCAATCGGGTCGCATAGGTTAAAAGTGGTCTTAAAAACGTTAATGTTGTATGAATGTGCACCATGACGTATGAGTGTTATGTAATATGAGCAATTTGATTTGAAAACATAAACTCATAAAAAATTCTCATATAAATCAAATACTTTATACGAAATTTTCCCAATTTTGATTTGATTTTATTTGAAAGTGCACCACGACGTATGAGTGTTATGTAATATGAGTAATTTGATTTGACCAATACCAAATTGCATTACGATAGCTTTAAAATTACGGCAGTAACAGGGTTGCCAACTCATACCATTTGGCCCGGAGACTCCGGTTTTGAAGGGTCGATCTCCGGGCTCCGGCCCTTACAGATTTTCTCCGGCTTTCGCACTTTAAGATTTTATTTTTTAATAAAAAAATTACAATTATATAAAAATGTAATATAAAATTATTTTCTTTGAAAATTTTTTTGAAACTAAAGTCCGTATGCACTTTAGCGCTTTAAAAGCATGACAACAAAAAATTATTCTTAATGATGTGGTTGGAGTTTTAAAAACCTTAGTGTATTTTAGAAAAATTTAACAATTTTGAGGAAAGCTCTCAAAAAGGGAATTTCTATGGAAATTCTAGATTATTTATATATTTTGAAGCACGAAATCACTTGAATCATGGAACGTGTATAAGAAGCCTCGAAAATTACACAGTGCGACAGCCAAGACGTGAGTAAGAAACCGACAAATGTGTTCAATTATTTCCGGACTCCTTATTACGAATATGGCACCCAAATTTTTCCATCACATCAGGATTTTGAGAAATCCGTGATTCAAGGTCAAAAAATTCTACTAAGAGAAATCAACTTGAATCGTCAAAAATAAAAGTTGTACGCGATTCTTGTTTATGGCAAAGATATTTGTTAAAAGTTGATAAAAAATTGACTTCATCTGTGCCATGGTGCGTCTAGGGTAATTTTGTTGTTGGAAGATCCAATAAGTTTTTTAATAGGGATGGTTTTTTGCCAACACATAATATTACATTTCTCAATGGTTTGCAGAATACAGCTATGCTAAAATAAATTATTTTTGAAAAACGTAAAAATAAGGGTAAAAAAGGGCGTGGGGGGGATAGAAGTATGAAAGACAATTTTTTATCAACTTATAACAAACATCTTTGCCATATTCAAAAATCGCATACCACTTTTAGTTTTGACGATTCAAGTTGATTTCCCTTAGGAGAATTTTTGACCTTGAATCATGGTTTTCTCAAAATCCTAATGTGATGGAAAAATTTGGGTGCCAGATTCGTGATTAGGAGTCTGGAAACAATTGAAAACATTTGTCGGTTTCTTAATCACAAAAATAAAGGCTCTTTTTGGTGCACAGTGTTATTAATGTTGAATAAAATGTTGACGAACTTTTTGATAAAGTTAACTATATCAATAAACCCTTGCCAACATTAAAGAAAACCATTTCATCGGTAGCTTATATTTGGATAGCAATTTTAAAAACCAATTAAAAACTAGAAATTAAACAACTTGGTATGAAAGTGTTTGTAATACCAATAAGCAACGCATTCGTTGATCGTTTATTATAATTGAGTCTGTATGAAGAGCCGATAGAAAAAAAATGAGCGATCGTTTGGTAAAAGAATAAATAAATAAGGAACGAATAAATTTTTATTTTGATTGATAGCAGCTTCTGTTGTATCTTCAACACCCGGATCAGCAAGAACTTGTTAGAAGCTCATAATCGCAACTCAAATATAATTTTTAAAATGTGTTATATTGACTCAGATTTAGTCTTTTTTTTAAATATACAAATCGTTATGTACTTTTTGCTAAAACAATAAATTATAAGATTGTTTATTATATTTACGTATAAAAAATTAAATTTTTATTCTAAAATAAATATAAAAAATAATTTGAGAAAATGAAAAAAAAATTATGTTAGAAAAGCTCCGGGCGGGGAGCTTCCAAGAGTTGGCAACCCTGGGCAGTAATCATGTCGATAAACAGGCTTACGGACGGAATTTTTTTTCTTATTTGAACCCACTCTAATTAAAAAAAAATTAAAAGTTCCCTCCGTCCTCTAAATAAATTTATATCCATTTTCAGAGTTCAATACCCCAGTGCGCACCGTATGGAAGGGACTGAGACTCAAATCTCCGTCAGTTTTTCTCTGATTAAAATATTCTACTTTCATCTGACAAATTTTGAAAAAACGATAAAAAATAATCTACCACCCCCTTAACCGAATTGTAGCCAAACTGTAATTCAACGCATATTGCCTTCAAATATCATATATTCACATTATTATATACGTAAATATATTTTATATATAAGTCCTAAACATATGTTTATCGAATAGCAATGTGGCTGGAAAGTCATTTTTATTCAGGTAAATTATTGTGGTTGAGTTTCACTTCAATTTGCAGCTGCTAATGTGACAACAACAGTCTCATCTGACAAAAATAACAAATATATTAATAACAACAGTTAATTTAGTTTGAGTGATAAAAATTCGCTTACCGCATGAATAATTGCAATTCTTCCGTTAAGCTTTCTTCGTGGAACATTTGCAGCCCGAGCCACAGGGGCAACCTCCAGACTGAGTGCTACACTTGCAATCTGAAATTAAAAAAATAAACACATTTTCAGTACATCAACACACTTGAAATAAATTTGATAAAAATAATGATCTAATCTCTGTTGAGTTCAGTTCTTGTAGTTATTCTTGGTTCGCTTACTGCTTCCACATCCACAGCTTTGAGCAGGGCCTGGCATTTTGTTTTTTGTTTTGACTTGTGTCTTCTTGTTAATTAGCAAACTAAGCTTTGTTAAGTTTTTTCGTCCAAACACGACTTCAGCTTCACGATCGTCAATGACAACTAATGATTCTGTATACCGGCATTTGTCGTTTTATACACATGAAATCGCTTGACTCATTCCCTCCCATACGCCACAGATCCACACTTATTTTTAATTTAAGCCCGTAACTAATAATACACTAAGAAAAAGTTTAAAAGTTTATGAAATGTGTTATTAATTTAACGAATTTGGTGTTCAACATAAAATAAACAACAGATTTTGTCAAAGTAACAACAAATATTTTATTTTAAAAGCATTTTTCCTGAAATAAAAAATGAATTAATTTGAAGTGAGCTTTATATGATGTTTTTTTTCTGTTTTTGAATGTGGCGATTCGTCACCGACGTTTCGTTCCGATTGGAAAGGAGTTCCCTTCAATGGTTTTGCTGTTGTTGGGGAATTGGACTGTATCATGTTTTTGAAGAATTAGAGAAGATTATGTGTGACGTCATAATTTGAGTAGTGCTTTCGAATGATGACTGTGGTGTGTTTTGCTCTCTTATCTATTTCAGTATTTACTTATAGCATTCTATACATGAAATGCGACTGAGACATTTGCTTTAATGATTTCTGAAAATGGGCTTAAGCAATTCTTTTTTCATTAATGATAATGATAGTAAAATAAGCAACGTTCATTAAACATAAGAGTCAGAATTTCGTAGTACTTTAATTATAATTAATTAAAAGAAAGTATCTATGCCTTTATATTTCATAGAAGTGTTATTATTAAGACAGTAGAAGTTGCTTAAAGTATATTATACCCACGAAAAATGCATTAGGGGTATATAAACTTTGACACTTCGTTTGCAACGCCCAGAAGAAGACATGGAGGGCATAGAAAAGAGTATTTATTCTTGATCAGCGTCAACTCCTGAGTCGATTAAGTCATGTCCGTCTGTCTGTACGTAGTATGTCAATACGATTTCAGCTGCAATTTCGAAGCCATTGTTAAAGCTTATGAAGTTTATATTAAAACAAAACTAAGAACAAGTAACAAAAACACTGTAACGTTTTAATGTACGCTGACGACGTGAAACTTTTTCTTTGTTACAAATCGACATCTTTTACAATCTGATCTAAATAGACTAGTGGACTGGTGTAGCTTAAATATACGAAATCTTAACTTAAAAAAATGTAAGCAAATGATATTCTCTCGTAGATCTGCGAATAACATAAATTACACTGTAAATAACACTAACTTAGAAATAGTTTACAGTTTTCTCGATCTTGGTGTTATTATGGATTCAAAACTTCGCTTCAATCTCCACGTTAATATGGTGATTAATAAGGCAAGAGGAGTTCTTTGTTTCATTATAAGATGGATTAAAGAATTCAGTGATCCCTTTACTACTAAATTATTATATACCTCTCTCGTAAGGCCAATTCTTGAATATGCATCAGTTATATGGAACCCTCAATATAATGTCTACATCGACGCCATAGAATCCGTTCAAAAACAGTTTTTACTTTTTGCTTTACGTCATAGTCGTTGGAATCCCAATATTATGCTTCCATCGTATGAAATACGCCTTACGATTAGTTTACTACCTTCCCTAGGAAGCAGAAGAATGATGCTTAATATCATGTTTCTAGGCTTGGGTAGTTCACGAACGAACTAGTTCAATTGAACTATTCGCACTCATGAACTATGTGAACTAGTTCGTTTCTTTTAGTTCTTTAAGTTCAATCGATTTTGCAGCGAGTCAGATCGAAATGAACGAGAAAAAAATTTATTAAACAATGTTTTAGTTCCTGCTCATACTAATGAACAGTAAAAAACTTTTTTGGAATAAAAAATTTTTGTGGCAAATATTGTGTGAAATGCCCCATATGTAGTATTTTTATGTAATTTATGTTTTGTAAGTATTTTTATGTAAATTTCTGCTATGTCTACAGTTAATAATCGATTCGCTCATATAGCTCGTTTCATTTTATAGACCTGATCATGAACGAGTAAGCAAAACGAACTAAAAGACCTATTGAACTAAAAGATATAACGAGCTAACATACATAACGATCTAAAATACCAAACGAACTATAAGACCTAACGAACTAACAACATGAACGAGTGCACGAAACGAAAGAACTAAATGAACTAAAAGAACTATATGAACGAACTACATTTATTAAACTCAACTGAACTAAAAAGAGCGATCTTTTTAGTGAACTAGAATGCCCAAGCCTACATGTTTCTGTATAAATTACTTCGTGGCGAGATTAATTCGGAATATCTCATCTCAGCTCTAAGTATAGGAACTAGACATTTTCTGTTTTTAAATTTTAGTCAGTGCAGTTCTAATTACGCCCTTCATGAACCTTTACGATGTATGTGCAGTGATTTCAATGATAACCTTAACATGATTAATTTTTCTGATTTGGTAGACGTCTTAAAACGTAAAATTATATTACATTTAAATAATTAAATCAATTTAACTTCATCCTATTATACCTAACACAGTTTTTCTAACAATCTAATATCGTTAATTGCGATTGTTCTGTTTCTCTTTTTTGTCTCAATATTATGTTTTATAAAGTAAGCACCATCAAATATGAATCGTTTTTAAGTATTCAATATTTTCATTTTAAATCGAATTGTGATTTACGTGCTCACGTGGCTTCCTGATTTGAAATTAGACTGAACTCACACTATCACCTGGATTGGTGTGCCAGAGTATATATCTTTTCCACACAAGTTTATGCCTGCGTTGGCCCAAATGCATATCCAACTAATTGGAATTTTTATTTGGCGGGTATGAGATTTATCTCATTTCCACGTAGGTCCTTGGGTTGGACAATGGCCGCAAACCAGTTAAAATGAGTAAAGTGTTTTGGATTGTTTTTGAAATCAGGATGGTTTTCGAGTACCTTAAATTGATAATTTAATTCGATATTGTTTATTTATATAGAATTAAATATACTTAAAAACGCGTTTGATATATATTACATTTTTAAATTCCGCTGTAAAGCCAATTAATGTGCTTAGTGGAAAATCCTAATTGCCAATAGGGGGTATGTTTTAGTACGTAGGTGCATTATGTCTGTCCCGGCTGATCCGGGTAGGATCTAGAATGTAAATCGTGCATGCGTATAGGTCGGGTATACGTATCTTTGGAAGATTCCATACCTCCGGGCGAATCCAAAAAAAGTTCGAAAATTCTAAAAATCGAGTGAAAACCACGCCTACCTTCTATACGAAGTGACTTTATAAAAACATTAAAATCTTTTAAAATGCCAATAGAATAATGTAAATAATAATGTCTTCGAATTCCATACATAAGCTTTGGTCTCAAATATTCCCCTTACATTTGAAACTTATCAAAATATAATGAAAATCACGTCTACCTCCCATAGAAAGTGGCTTTATAAAAAAGGTTACATCTTTTCAAAATCCACAAAAATTATATTTTGATCTATTTTTGACCAAAATTAAGACCATTAACTGGGCGTAAAAAATGTTATTTTATATACGTGAACTTTGCAGCATTTTATAATTAACTAGTAATCCCGGGCAGACGTTGTCCTGCCACAGACCGTCTTACTGCCATATAAGAATTTTCATGCCAATCGGAAAAAATAATTTTATTTATCTAAACTGGCATAACTGTAGTGCGACCACGCCCATTTTTAGTTCAGCTTACGAAAGTAACCATATCAACTAAATTACCAAATTTTAGTCTAATATGACCAAAACCAACCGAAATATGGGCATTTCCAGAAAAAAGTCAACCGTGACCAAAAACTTAAAACTTATTAAAAACTTTTTATTTTATGATATTATTAAGAGAAACATTTTAATTTTATTAATTTCTGAAATTTCTATATAAATTCATTAATCATGACCTGCTCTTTCGCTCGAAAAACAGCATAAAATACACTAAAAAACAGAAAAAAAACGTAGTGTCATACGGGCATAAGTGTCAACTTTAGACCCATATCAAAACTTACTTAGAAGCATAGCTGTTAAATTACGATTACGATTAGTAAGATATTAAGGGTTCTCATCTAAGCATGTAGCTGACCCGTAAACATTGTAAACCTTGTGAACTTACATGCGCGTAAGCTATCTGTCAAAATTTGTATGGGCGTGAGTTTACATCATTTCCGAGCCTATTTTGTAGTGTAAACTAGCATGTAAATCTACGTGTGTGAATGAGGGTTGCCTTTGGCGCTAATCATTACATATTTAAAGTAGTTGAAGTAAATATAAACACGTTTTATTTATTTTTCTATATTAATGGAGGTTTTTAAAAGGTTTAAAATTTAAAAAAGTCATCATGTTGTCGCAGCCGTAGCCGCCATTATGTCGACATTTACGCTATTTACACTTTATCGCTCATCAAAAGTTTAAATGCTATACATGTTTACATGCTTAGATGAGAACCCTTATTATGTTATATTTGAAAAAGAATTGTAATCATTATATAATCTTTGAGGGAAAAGTTTATGATTAATAATTGATTATGATTACAAATAATCAAAAAATAATTACGATTACTTGAAATTACAAAAATAGTAAAAAGAATCAAAAATTTACAAGAAAAAATAATCCGACTACTTAAAGAAATTATTTAAATAATCAAAAAGAATCAAAAATTATTTCTAAAAGTAGTCGGATTATTTTTTCTTGTTTATTTTTGAATCTTTTTGAGTATTTTTGTAATCTGAAGTAATCGTTATAATTTTTTGATTATTTGTTATCGTAAATGTTAGATTACGATTGCAAACAGAAAAGAATTGTACTTAATCAATTATTATTCCTTTAAAAAAAATAATCGAATTACTAATGATTACGATTTTTAATTTTTTTTTAAAAAAAAGAGGACAGGGAATAAAACCTTCAATAGTTAAAGCAAAAACAAAATACTTATTTATAGGTAGAAAATAAAGAGAACCTTTATGAATTCCTCAAAAATGTGTAATTGTTTTGGATTTGGCAAAATAAAAAATAAAAACTTATCAAAATAGTACACATTTTATTTTTTTTTTTAATCATTTATTTATCCCAAAATTAACAATTTATAAGACAAACAAGTAGAACAATGATAACTACTTACTATAAAAAAAATACAATTATGTAAATGCCCTTTAACGGTACTCGATACATACAATATTTTTTTTATAAGTTTATAATTTATCAATCTCAAGTTTTTATAGTTTAAAATAAGTTTTCAAGTTAAAATAAACAGCAAAAAGGGAATAAAAACTGTTAAAAAGTGTATTTTGGTTTTGTTTTAATTATAAAAAAACTCCTAACAATAAAAAATAAAAATGTTAAGGCTGAATGTTACCTACTTGCCAGTCAAGCCACTAGTATTTATTTGTATTTAATCGATCATTATTATATTTGTCGCGTTCAGGTATATTACTACAATATTTCCAATCTATAAATCGGTTCGAGCCTATCATTGAAGCATGTTGAATTCGTTTGTCAGTCGCCCTTCTATTTACGTGGTAAATTATTGGTATGTTGCATGAATCTGATAGATAACCTAGTGTATCGAGATAAAGAAATGCTTCTGGTGGTATTAACCCTCTCTCCAAAGATTTTTCAAAATACAAAGGATTTGGATAAAATGCTCCAGAAATTATGTTATTTTTAGCTTGTTTTGCTCTTGCAAAATGATTTCTGACCAGTTCAAGTATAGTGTTATCGATTCTTGATATATCAGAAGCTTCTAGAAGTGTTTTGTTTGATATATAATGTGTGTATTTTGAATGTTGACTTCGATACATATGCATACATGCTCTAAGACATTTTCTTTCAAATGGACGAAGTTTCTCCATATATGACGGACTTATATTCCACCAAATTGGGCAAGCATAAGTTAAAATTGGTCTTATAAATGCTTTATAGCAAATTATTTTTACATCACAATTCAGATGTTGTGAGTAAAAAAGTTTTTTTAAAAGCATAAATGCAGATCTTGCTTTTTCTAACATGATTTTAATATGTTCGTTAAAATACAAAAATTTATCTAAATGAATCCCTAAATATCTAACGTTTAATTTTGTTGGAATTTGATAGCCGTTTGCAGTAACGATTTTCAAATTTTTCCAGTTTTTACGAAGATCGTGATTTTCCACGTCTAAGAGGGGAACGAATAAAATTTCACTTCACATTTTGCGTAGCTTATCTTAAGTTTCCACGTGTTACAATAATTTTGAAAATAATTAAATTTAGTTTGTAAGTTTCTTTGGATATCTTCTATTTTATAGCCATGTGCATATAGTACCACATCGTCAGCAAAAGCAAGGGGCATTTCTAATTTATTTAATATCTCAGAAGTATATATATTGAATAGGATAGGAGCGGTGACTGTGCCTTGTGGCAGTCCATTGGGTATATCAAATATTCTGTTTGTCGTATTGTGTCCATCTGTTACTACAAATTCTTTTTTCTTTTATCATTGATATAATTATTTTTATGAGGTGATTGGGAAACTCATATTTTATAATTTTGTATATAAGCGCGTCAATCCAAACCGTATCGAATGCTTTTTCAATATCTATTGCTCTTGTATTGCTCTTGTCGTTTAAATGCCAAAATATATCGGATGTAAGTTTGTTTATTGCGTCAACTGTTGAGTGCTGTTTCTTGAACCCAAACTGATATATCGGTATAATGTTGTTTTGATCACATACGAATAAAATTGATTTATTAATAAGCATTTCAAATACTTTCCCAATGTTAGGTAGAAGGCTTATTGGCCTATAATTAGATGGATCAGAAGCATCTTTTTCTTTTTTACAATTGGAAAGACTTTCGATGTTTTCCAGTAGCTTGGAAAATAGTAGTTGTTAAGTAGGTTATTAAAAATAATGCAATATTTTTTAATTATTTCAACGGGCATGTGTTTGAGAGCTATGTTCGGAACATTATCCAAGCCTGACGATAATTTGTTGTTGAGTTTTCTAAAAATTTCTGGTAGTTCTGGCATTGTTGTATAGTAATTTAATGTTTGGTTTTCCATTAAGTTGTCAGATTTTAGGTTATCGGAAAAATTTAGAAGGGTATTTGAAAAATTGTTCATGTTAAGAAATCTTGATATTTCTATGTTTACTAATTCTTCCGTACTAGTTGGCATTGTTTCAATTTGGTATACACTTTTAAAATATGATCCAATGATATTAAGTTTTAAATTTTCTTCTCCAATTATAAATTTAATATCAATTACGGGTATGGAAGCGATATCAATTCCTGCTTGGGTTACGAGAAAATCTGATGAGATAGGTATTTTTAAGTCAGGTATGTTATTATTGCAACGAGTTCTAAAAAGTTGATTTATTTTTGGAAACATGTTTTTCGAGTTTGATTTTATTATTTGATCCGCGCGTTGTTTCCAGCAGTTGTTTATACTATTTCGAAATTGTTGTTTTAATAATGTTTACACATTTCTGAGGATAGCTTTAAGTCTTAAATTATCGCTATTAAATGACATATTAGTAGATTGTCGTTGTAATCTATTTATTTGAGTAATTAAAAAAGACACTGTTTCGATAGTATCGTAAGTACAGACGTAGAATTCTTTTTTATACAGTAATAGAGAAAAATTATTGTTTTTTATTTATATTTTTCAAAACTATTTTAAAACATTTCATCTTTTAAATAAAAATTATTCAAAAACGAATTTGTATTTGTATTTGTATTTATTTATTTGACAATTGTTAGTACAATAAGATAAAGTAACATCTTTTATAGTACAACGAATAATATACATAATCAACAAATCACATATATATATAAGATATAAATATAAAACAAAAACTACATTAAAAAAAATCTAGCAAATACTAGCAATGTATAATAAGTTTTATGAATGAATTGTTGTTGTTGTTGCCTTCTTCAAACTTACTTGATCTAAAAAGCTCTCAATTGAATTCATGTTAAAATTTGTTTTGTTTTATAAAAACTTTTCGTTTGATACATATATTATATATGTTAATGCTCTTTTTTACAGGCAAAATAAATAGTTCAAATTTTTCTGATATTTATTTCCATTTATTAAACGTAACTTTGAATTACATTTAGTTGTAACCAACATAAAAAACTAACAACAAATTCATCGCTAAAAATATCAAACGAAAACTTTTTATAACACAAAACAAATTTTTACATGAATTTAATTGTGAGCTTTTTAGATCAAGTAATTTTAAAGAAGGCAACAAAAACAACAAATTTGTTTTTAAATTATTATTATTTAGATGATGAAATGTTTTTAATTAGTTTTGAATAATATAAATGAAAAAACAGATTTTTTCTCTATTACTATATAGAAAGGAATTCTACGTCTATACTTACGATACTATCGAAACTGTGCTTTTTTTTTAGTAAGCAAAGTTTCTCTTTGGTATTTAAAAATGCTTTTTTAAATTGTTTGTGCATATGGGACTTGTGGTATTTTTTAATACGAATGAGATTTTTGTGGTAATTTTAAATGCATATGGAATTTGTGGTGGTATTTTTAAAACGCGTGGTATTTTTGTGGTAATTTTTAATGATCGTGAGATTTTTTTTTTTGATATTTTTTTATTGCGGAAGAAACTTTTTTGTTTATCTTTACAATGGTAATTTTTGTTGTGTTTAATTAATGTTATTGTTAAAAAGTAACTTTCTGTCGGAATTGTTTTAAATTTTATCTGGCAACCTTGGCTAGTAGTAGTACATTTTTTTGTAGCCGCATACTCTCTGGCTCTCTAACTACATGCATCTGTATTCTCTATTGCATTACAACCCAACAAGCCATGAAACGGCAGCGTCTGATTTGCTGGTATGAAAACGACATGTTTTTGCACCTTTAAACCGTTCTCTATATTATTGTAAAGTCCTTTTTTATATTTATCAAGAATCGAATTGAAATTAATGTCATATTCACTTGATGCGTCGTTTGTTCTTGTATTTTTTCCCTCTCTTTTTCACCCGTTCGCCAAAAAACTCTAAAATATGCATTGAATCCTGCATTGAAATCAAGGTAGTGCAGTTGAGTTGCCGTTAATTGTTTAGTTTATTGTTGCCAATTAATAAAAACCTTTTCAAGAAACGGTTACAATTGTTTAACAACAAATAACATTAATATACAACTTAAAGTTTTCTATATGACCTTGTTATTTTTTGTGTTGATTTTCTATGATTTAAATACAAATTCTAATTGTTTGATAGTTTAAATCATTCTTGATTTTAAATACAAATTCTAGATGTTTGATAGTTTAAAATCGTTTATTGAGCTTTAGGTCAGGTTAGAACAATTAATTGCTCTAACTAGTTAATCAATCAGCTAACTAATTAATCAGCTTGTGATGTTTTTTTTTTTCTTTTCATATTGAAAATGTTGATGCTGTTGTTTCTTTGAAAAAAATTCGTTAGAGCAATAAATTGTTCTAACCTGACCTAAAGTGATGTGTATTTATATATGTATGTTTTACATATGTATGTTTTACATACATATTAATAAAAAACAACAACAACAACAAAAGCAGCACAACAAGGAACGACGTGATAACGAACCAAACAAACAAACACAACAACAATAACAACCTTAAAAACATCCCAGTCGGCAATGGCAGGAGTTCGAAGCGCTACTAGCAGGCCTTCATATGGATTTCGAAGTGCTTCCGCTCTCATATCCAAGTATACTTTCTTTTTTCTATGAAACGAGAAAATTTTTCAGGCCTTCCGCTCTCCTTTGCTCAAAAAAGACCTACCAGAAGCGCTTTTTCGAGAATGCATTTCAACTTAACTTCCCTGATGAGTGGTGATAGAAGCACTCTTTAATAATGGCTGATAATTGCAATGCCTTCACCATGCTTGTAAAATGTGCTTCTTTGGCAGGCTTCCTCATATCACTTTTTTTATAAGGGCTAAAGATAGTGATCTTTCAGAAGGTCTTCCTACATTCCTTCTAATGAAAAGGCTAAAACGTAATTTAGAAAGAAAAATAATAACTTACAACAAGAATTAATTAATAACTATGGATAATTGAAAACATATATTCATTTCAAAATATACATATAAGTGAGATCAAGGCACATACAAAACGTAAAAATTTATTCAATGATAAAGAATTGAAAACATATATTCAGTTTGTAAAAAGTTAAAATGAGATCATGACTTTCGATATTAAAGAACAAAACGAATTAGAGCTGGGGCCGAATTACAGCATCCGTCATCTAGCAAAATTACGAAGGGCACGACGAGACAAGTGCCTAGCAATCTTGTACAATTTTGCTCGATCACGGATGTTGGAATTCGGCTCCAGAATTGTTGCATAGAATCTTTATGATTGACTTTGGCTCAGTTTGTTGAAATGCTTCTGTTTGTATAGATGGTTTTTTGAAAGTCTGAATCCAGCCTTTATAGTCTTGATGACGACAACAGTTGTGAGCAAGCTTCTAAATCTTTTATGGAAACGTTGAAAAGAACATGGAGAAGCCAAAAATCCAACATTGCGACAAGTGGGTAAGGTGATTCAATGCAAGCTTTATTTAAGCGCATTAAGATCTTTCATTGTGGACTACTTTAAAAAGAATATGGTGAAGCGGAAGATTCAACATTGCGACAAATGGCATAGTTGATTCAATGCAAGCAATTCTTCATTAAACGCATCAATATCGTACTTGCAGGATTTGGTACCAAGCTTGAGCACCAGTTGATTTTCCGGCTTTATGAAGATTTTCCTGCCATGTTACATAAATTTTAAATAGTTTCGTTTGATTCTTGTGCCATCGTCATGTGGCTGCAGAAACAAAACCAGGAACAGCAGAAGCACCAGCTTTTTGGAAGAAACTATCGAACGAAGATCCTTGTAACTAAAATAGAACCAAGTAATCCCAACATGATATTTTTTAAGTGATGGGACTCGGTGTGAATTTAAAATGTATTTGGAAAGAACGTTTCGATAATTTCATTATGTATTTACATAATGTACCAATAAAAGGAACAATCTTCTTTTGATCTTTATTTAAGGTGTTTTTTTAGGATTTTATAAAAGGAACAATTTTCTTTTGATTATTTTTTAAGGTGTTTTTAGATTTAAATGAAATTGTGAAAGTTTGAATAGCCAGGTAAAAGTTGTGAGATGCGAAGCTGAAACTTAGGTCAAAGTTGTTTTCTGGAAATTTTTAATCAGTAAATAAGGTACAAAATTTTCAAGTGATTACCGTCAAATCTTTAACCAGTGGACATTTGCTATTTTGCAGCTATCTGAAAATCTAATAACTTATCCATTGGTTAAAGATATCCAGAGGTGAACAACACTGGCCTAAGTCTATCATTGTCCAACACGCAGTCATGATATATTCAGCCCAATCGTCAAACATTTCTCCTGGGGATTCGGAAAAGGGAGTTTAATTTTTAATATAAAGTGCAATAACATTTTGGAAATTTTTAATGCAAATTTGTTCATCAACCGTTAATTTTCATGAGTGTACAAAAGAAATGTTCAGCCCAATTCTGAATGATTTTTCCTGGGGAATCGGAAAAGAGAGTTTTAATTTTATACACATAATTTTTTTACACTCATGACTATTGACGGTTGATGAAAAAATTGGCATTAAAAATTTCCAAAATGAGCTCAAAAATATAATTGGCTTGTTATGTCTTTATCTGCTGTTTTAAAAATGAAAACTCACTTTTGCGATTCCCTGGGAGAAAAGTTTCATGATTGGGCTGATTGTCCTTAAATGTCAGCGCAAGTAACAGTTAAAAGCTGTAAAAGTTTGAACTTTTGTATGGTAGGCTGTGTTTGTTGAAATCACCTGGAAAATTTTCCACTATTTTCAAAAGTTTTTGGCTTTAACTAGTTGTGCAAGTAGTTAGTTTTGATAATTTTTAAACTAGTTCCGTTTGGTTAGTTTTGCAACTGGTTTATTGTTTAACTAATTCGGTTTCAACCATTTTTGTAATTAGTAAATAGCGACAAAATATTAAATAGTTTGTTTTGAACTAGAATAAAAACTGCTCATAATTTACTGCTGATTATTCTTACACTGCAGGGAAAAAAACGAAAAAAATGCTTGAGTAATCAAGCAAACAATCTTCAGGCGGAATTGTTCTTTTGCAATTAAATTTAAATTAAATTGGTTGCAATGAAAAAAAACAACATAAATATCCTTTGTTCAAGCACTAGAAAATATTATATTGAAGTGTGCCAAATTTGAACAAGATCGGTTCATAACTTTTTGAGAAATCATGACAACCGACTTTAAAATTAAGTTTTGAGAAAAACGCACTTGAAGTTTTAATTCTAGGCTGACATGGCCTGATGGACGGAACTTCCACCTCTCTTCGGTTTTTTTTACTACCTAATAAGACAAAAATAAAGTTATTGATTTTAAAACATACCTAACCCCTTAAAACGTCGCTTTTTCAACTGATTTAATGTATAATTTTTAATTTTAATTAACGCTTCACAAAAAAATACGAAATTTTTTGTCAATTAATAAACCTTTTAAAAGTTTAGAAAACGAAACTATTTTGATTTGATTTTGATTATTTAATAATATTTAATAGTAAACATATATAAACAAATAAAAGCGCATTGGAATCTCAAACATATCGCACGAAAAGAAGAAAATATTTTTACAACTCATTCAATAACTAGGGCTTACAGAAGCGCTCATCAATGCAGTGATCATGGAAGGTGTATTGACGCCAATAATAGCAGTGCTAGCATGCCTTCTTTTGCGAAGCACTCGCGTAGTTGCCTGCTGGGATCATAAGCAGTTACTGCAGCTACGCCGCTAAGCAGCTTGCGCATTTCTCATACGAATTTATGAATTTTTCATCTTCTTAGATTTTGCTATTTTATAAGATATTCGTTTTATTCCCACTAAAACTGATATTTTGGCATTTTTTTTTCTTTGTACGATGAATATTAAAGGCTGTAGGTATACCCCAAAGTGTCAAATATCGCTTTGAAAAAATTCGTGAAACTGACCCCCATACAAACCGCGCTGTAAGACGTAATTCTACGTCAAAACTTTTGTAATTTTGAAGTGATCGAATTTGATCGTTTACAAAGCATTCCATAGAATTTTTGTTTTTAAATTTTGGAACTGTTGAATTAATGCTTGTTATAGCTATTGAATTCAGTTTTTGAATACAAGTTTCGCATTCTTCGTTAGTTAAATTTCTATTATTAGGAGCTTCAGACGACGAAAATGTATTTATATATTCTCTAAGAGCTCGTTTTGAAAACCTATGCCAGTTTGTTTTTCTAAAATTAAATCTACGCAATTCTGAGGTATTTTCAATTGGAAGTAATGTTTCGTCAGAGAATGATGTTATCATTAATATAGCATTGTGATCACTGTCATAAGGTAAAATGGGAATTTTATTATCTTGAATTGTTTCTATTTGTAATCGAACGTCTGCAAGACAAAGATCAAGATACGCATTACTATTTGGATAGCTTGGAGTTACTGGACTGAATAATTTTATTTTGTAGTTTATTTGATTACAATCAATAAAATGTTTTAGGAAGTTGCCTCTTCCATTTGGATTTATATCTAACCAAGACTGATGCTTTGCATTAAAATCTCCGGCTAAAATAAAATAGTTATTTAAATTATCTAGTTCAAGTGCATCAAATAACTTTTCGAGTTCGATGTTAAATTGAGTGTTTGTGGGTGGTGCATATGCTGAAATAATAAAAAGAGAATTGTTATCAAGAAGTGGCATTGAAATAATTGTTGTTTCTAAACAATTAAAATGTGCGATTTCTTTTCTGTAAATTCTATTAAAGCTAAATTCCTTTCTAATAAGTATCGCAGTACCACCTCCTCGGGTTGAACCATTTCGGTCGGTTCTTATTATATTATACTAGCTGAACCCGGTGTGCTTTGCTACCCCCCTCGTTATAAAATAAAATTAAAAGTATTTATATATTTACAAAAATTTATTTATTTAAATTAATTATTGCAATGCATCGCCTCTTTTTTTGTTGTAAACCAATTAGAATTCAGCACTGAATCGCATGTTATTTGCTTCATGCTCCCCCTTTTTATTTTTAGACCAATCAAAAAGCAGCAATTACACAATCAGCTGTTTCGCAGTCAGTTGTGGGAGAATGAGAATGGGGTTACCCCACTCTCTATTTTAATTAACACGTATTATAAAATCAGCTGTTTTGAAGACAGTGGTGGAAGAAAGAGAATGGGGCTACCCCACTATTTTAATTAATATGTATTTTAAATTTGTGGTAAAGCCGTTAATAAACGTAGTAAAAAAGTAGGTGCTGAAGTGTGCATGGTCGAAAAATATTATTATGTAATAATTATTCCTGAGTCAAAGCTGAACGCTGTGAAAATTTAAGATCAGTTATCAGGTCCAGCCTCCAATATATCGCAAACAAAGGGGCGTGCTCCGCCCACTTTTCTTTTGGTACGTATTTCTATTCATGCCAATACCATATATAGCAAATACTGCCGCCGTTGGTCAAAAAATGCCCAAGATATGACGATTTTAAATTTTGGGTTATATGGGAGAGGCCACGTTCCTTTGCCCACTCACAGTTTTATAAAGTCAAGAATTTATTATTTCGTAAGAATATCCTATTGTGAAAATTTAATGACGATCGGTCCAGTAGTTAAGACTATATTGCGATTTTTAATTTTCCTTAAAAGGGGCGTGGTCCCACCCACTTTTCTCCTGGTACGTATTGCTAATTATGCCAATACCATATGTACCAAATAGCATCAACGTAGGTCAAAAAATGACCAAAATATGGCGATTTAAATTTTTTAGTTATATGGGCAGTGCCACGCCCCTTTGACCACTTCAAAACTTCACATAGCCTATTATTCTTTTCAGAGTCATAGTAAAATGCTGTGAAAGTTTCAGGAAGATCAGGACAAGGGTTTGGCCTCCTATAAAGCACAAACAAACAAACAAACAGACAGACATACATTCATTTTTATATATATAGATTGAAAGCAGATTAATTATAATTAAAGTAAAATGGGGCGAAAAAGGGGGATTTGGTAATAAAAAAATCTATGGCTACCTTACCTGTAGATAAAAAGTATATAAAACTTTAGGTAAATACATATTACAAAAAAAGTATTTTGTATAGCAAACATTGTTAATGGTATAAGTATATGAATTAAAAAAAGGGGGCGGTGAAGTGGGCGTGGTTCATAGTAATATGGCGACTTTAACAGAATTAAGAGCAATATACTACCAAATAAAAAATAATACGTTGGAAGGAACAAATTTGTACAGAGAACAAAAAGTTTAAAACTTAAATTTAGCGTGAAAAGGGGCGTGAAAGGGGGCGTGAAATGGGCGTGAAAGGGGCATGAAATGGCGTGAAAAGGGGCGTGAAAGGGGCGTGAAAGGGGTGTGAAAGGGGTGTGGCGTAAGAAATGTTTATTTCTACCTCGCCTGGAGTATAATATGTATACAATTTGAAGTAAATCTGTTAAAAACTATATGGGAGCCATTACATAATTTTTAAAAAAAGGGCGTAAAAGTAGGCGTGGTCAAAAAATCATCCCTATTAATCATGCTAGAGTCCCAGTTAAATGCTGTGAAAATTTCAGGAAGATCGGTCCAGAGGTTTGGTCTCCTATAAGGTACAAACAAACAAATAAACAAACACACATTCCATTTTATATATATAGATTCTTTAAAACTAATCTTATGTTTATTATTAAGCTTTGTCTCGTTTAGAAGAAGTATATCTATTCTTTCGTTTTCTAAAAATCTTAGAACGTCAGAGCGTCTTGAAATTGAAATAATGGAGTTGACATTAATGGCAGCTATTTTTAATGATCTTTGTCTAAGGTTGAACATTAAGATGTTGTAGCATTTCTAAGATATTATTTAGTATTAATTTAGTTTCTGTTACATCTTTAGTAAGTTTGTTTATGTCGTTTCTTAAACTTTCGTTAGAGTTAGGCAAAATATTACGTGAAGCAATATTATTTTTAGTCGCGCTTGCGAATGAAACGCCTGTTTGCACGTGATTTTCTATAAAGTTTATTTTTTGTAGTTTGTTTTCTTTTAATTTATTTGTTTTTGTTTTTAATTTATTGCTAAGGTTTTGGAAAACCTCGCATCCACGCCAAGATGCTGGATGTCCCACCTTATTACAAAGCACGCAAAAAAGATGTTCTTTGTTTGTTTCTTTCTGTACAAGGCATCTACCAGGCTCTTGCAAACTTTGACATTTTACGCACCTAAACTCCATATTGCAATTGGATGAAGTGTGTCCAAACCTTTGACATCGATGGCATTGTAAAATATTGTTTCGTCTAATTTTTTTGAAGGATATGACGCATCCACCAACATGTTTTATATTTTTAAGATTTTCTATTTTGCTGTCAGGAGATAGTTGAACAACTAAGAGAGGTAAAGTTATATTGTCGCGTTTTGACCGCGATGTGACATACCTGAACGCTTTAATAAAACTGAGTCCTTCACAGTTGTCTTTTAGTTCTTCTTGTATCTCTTCTGGTGTATAGGTTTCAGACAGCCCTTTTATAAGAAATGCCCTGCAGTTAATGGCACTAGTACAAAACTAGTGATTTCACTAGCCCCTTGGTAGCCAGTACTAGTTCCACTTCAATCTACCTTCTTTGTATTCAACTGGCGAATTTTACCCGAGCATGTCATAGGAAGGGGTCAATTGCTACCTTTTACACACCCATTTCCTAGTTATTTCACTAGTCATGAAGTGCTAGCTTTTTCGCTAGTTGATATTGACACAACAAAAAAAACATGACAGAGTTACTGATATTCTTTATTCAATATATTTATACCTTTTCATAACGATATTTTATTTATGTTGCTCAACGAAACTGAAAAGCTTTATGTGTCATGTTTTCTCGAATAAGTCACTTCGAAGTATGAGCTCGTCAGAATAACTTTTTTCAGTCAGTCAAGACGTTAAAAAAATAAACAAGAAACAATCGAGACGGAAGTTGATTGAACTGACCCTTTTATGCATTACCTTGGGTCAAAAAAGTAGCTAGTGCGTATAGAACTATTGAAGGTAGCTAGCGTGAATGGGTCAATTGATACTTTCGATACTGGCGGGTGTTTTTAGTTTTTTATCTTTTTCTGTGTAGGTATAAAATTCTGTTTTAGTTTTGTTAAGAATATTTTTGACAATATCAATGTGTTTTTTTGTTATAAATTTGAAGTATAATTTTGTCTTTGTTAATATTTTTTAAAAAGAATTGAGCTTTGCCAATTGCATTTATTAACAATTTGTTAATTTTTTGTGGATCTTCTTTAAAATTACTAATAGGTGGCGGTTTGAATGTTTTTAAAAGATTTTCAGAGTCTGTGTTTGATTTTTTGTTTGTATTGTTTAATGTTGTACTTATATTTGGGTTGTTTCGTTTTAATGTGTTTTTATTTCTTATTTCTTGTATAATTTCGTTTGTATTGTCTGATTGTAATAGAATAATTTCGCTTTCGTTTATTTCGATATCGCTTAGCATTGTATCTTTTTCGTTGATTTCTTGATCCTTTAGGTTTAAGCCCTCGACTTCGTTTTATAAATACACATTTTATAAATACAAACAAAAAAAAAGAGATATTGGCTTAAATTTTGTTGATAAACATTTATCTCTGATACATTAATTTCATTTTAAGGAAAGGTAAAATGAAAAATAATATAAAATTTTTAAAGTATAATTTTTTGAATCTTTGCAATTTTACTCAATAATAAGGTCCAAGTTGAAAACATACAATACAAAAAATAAATTTTTTTCAAAACTTAGAATAAACGCAAAAGTTACAGGACTTAAAATGGCTTATATGTTGGCAATATCTTATTGTTATTCCTTGATTTCTTACTGCACTTATTACTCTGACTAATATGTGAACATGAATTTTTTAATTTATTGCTTATTTTCCTAACGCTATCCTTCGCCCATATTTCTGCATTTGCCGTTTTTTTGATCTCTTTTGGTTTAGAAGTGATCAAAACAGCTACGTGCTTGCACTACTAGAAACGCTCTTTAAAAATTAGGTTTTTTGCTCTTCTAAAAAGTTGCCGAAAAACACAACCATTTCTGTAGGCACAGCGACGATATATATTTGGAATAGTTTGCTACTCTGAAGACAGTTATTTTCTAAGCTATGTAAGTAAAATGGTTCTACAATATTATAAATGTAGAAGTAAAAATGTCTAATACTACGAAAAAATTTTGAAGGCAATCGAAATAAGCCAATGCGTTGGGAAGATAAAGTAAAAAAATAAGCAAAAATATCGTTTTTCAGATATTTGTCCAAATCTGTAGCTGATTCGCTTAATTTTAATCATCAAGATTTTATTATTGTATAACTTGCTTGTCTTAAAATTTACTTAACATTGCTTAAATTGGTGTAGTCACCAATTTCACTTATTTTATCAGCCATTTTCAAATGGGGCGGAATGCAGAAAAATGTCTCACAGAGTAAAATAGCAGATATTTACTAGATAGATCTATCTATCTCTTAAGTGAAATTTTTAAAAGAGTGTAATCTTTGACTGAAACTCCAAGTTTAATTAAAATATCTTAATATTTAAAGATACTGTAAATGAAATTACTGACACGAGAAATGTGTGACGTAGTGCTACATCTTAGTGAAATTAAGTTGCGGTATGTTTATTAGTATGACATACATTTAACGCCAATATTTATACTTAAGCAAAACAATACAATTCTAGCTGAATAATGTTTATAGATTGGCAGACAGTTGAAATGCGATAACTTGAAAGTAGTAGAAACAACTAGAGTTTAATCACTTTCGTCGTTTTCATTTTAAAATAATTTATAAGCAAACAACAAGTCAATTATAAAATTTTTGACCTTGATGATATTATTTTTATATGCATATTTATGGTTAAAATACCTATGTATGTATGTGAATTCTTATCAAATATGATGTCCCCATTACTTAAGGTAATCTTTTGAATCAAGTGCGTTGTTGCTGATAGAATAAATAAAAAATACAGAGGGCTTCTACTCAAGCGCGGATCCACGCTGGGGCGATCGGGGTGATCGCACCCCTAAAGCTTCTTAAAAATGCTTTTTATATTCCTTGATAATGCGATAATGGATTTAAAAAGTTGATTTTCAAAAACAACTTTGGATTTATATTAATTTCCCATACTGTATCCACATTCTGTTGCCTGGAAAACATTACATTATCTACACAAGATATAAGAAAACTATATGACGGATATTCGATAATCTTCAAAGAATCTCAAGAGGTTTTAGATGAAATGTAAAAAAAGAAAGGTATGATTCAAGTACTACTGCTATACACTCGACAGGCTCACTTTTGAAAATCAGGATATCCTGAATTTGAGGAAAATCGTTTGAGTCTCTAGCCACCGGAAACGCCGATGAATTTGTCTCCAAAATCGGGTTTTTTATATATTTGATCGTTATTTTTAAAACACGTACAAACTAATCTAAACTGTTTGTGGTGCTTGAGTATCCAGTAGAGCCACGTGATTCAGTACAAAAATAATTTTGATTGGCTTTCTTTAACTAGTGCAAAAAAATTAAAAATTCATAGTTTTTTTCCCACACTCAGAAAAAAGTTTCTTAAAATATTTGAGAAAAACGGTATCATATTTAGAGAAAAATGGTATTGACTTTACTCCAGAGAATGCTTTTCTCTAACTGTGATCACAAAAATTCCCTAAAAATGGTAAAAAGCAAGGCTCATTTATAAGTTAAGAGAAATTAGCTCTCTTTCCGCCTTTCCTTGAACTGTCAACTGTGCTTTTTTTTTGTTCTATGCATTCATTTTCTTGATTTCTTTTCATCTATTTTAATAGTTCGACCGAATTTGCTCTCAAGTGAAATAGCCTTTTAAATGCGCCTTGGTACAAAGCTGCCATGAAAAAGAGATCTTCTCATTAATAAAGACATCTTCTCTTTAACAGAAAAATATTTTTTATAACAGGTTCAATCGTTTTCTTTATTGTGTCAATTTTTCCCGAAAACAGAGAAATATTAATTTAATTTTAATAAATATTTTCTTTAAATTGCGTTAATAATTTCTCACAAATGAAGAACTTAATATTGGTACAACATATGTCTTATATTACTTATGTTACATATATCTTTTAAGAATATCTGCAATTACGATAAAAAATGTTTTTTTTTTGTGAAACATTAATCTTAACTCAGTTATACGCAAAGTAAAAGTATTAATATGGTATTGTGATTCGGATGTAAAAACATAAGTTAAATATGTTAAGAGGTAGAGGTAGAAAAATTGTTGTGGCATTGTTTTTCGGGATAAATATTCCAGAAATTTCTTCATAAAAAAGATTTTATAAATGCATCCAAAGAACCAGTGATCCACATCGCTTTGTGTAGCTGTGTTAAATCAAAAAAATCCTTATTAAGGAACAATCGTCATAAGATGCAGAATATGCAACACTTGCTTTTCACAACATCATTCACTCGCTCTCACGCTTTCTTTTTTTTTTCCTAATTCAATATAAGATAAATATATCGTTTTTAGGGAAAAAGACTTTTTTTGAGAAAGGATTTGTTTTTATTAAAGAAAGTATTTCGTATAGTGCATATATTGCATCTACAATTGAGAACATTTTTGAAATGAGTATTTTTAGTGCAAGAAAAATTCTTATCATTACTAGAGACATGAAATATTTTCATTCCATGAACATTTTATTTGAAATAGAGAAAATTGCTATTATCGAAAATAGAGAAATTTTTTATAACAAAATGATTTTTTTTTGTTGGTTTTTTTTTTCTGAGTGCAATGGCAGAGTTCAGACAAGCATCAAATGATGAAGTCATCACCTGTTTTTATTTTCATTGATTGATTCTGGTCTTGAGCGTCGTTTAAATTTTGATTACGTTCGAAGTTAATTTTCGCTATCGCAGAGAGTTCATTTTTTAGTTCATTTAAAAATATTAACTAGAACAAAGAACTATCATTCGATTTGGACTAACGAATAAATTATTCATTCATTCAAACTATAAAAATAGTAGCTAGTACAAAGAACTATCAAATGATATTTGCTATCAGTTCTAGTATTCATTCATTCGACTTAAAAACCTCTAAATCGCTATTACCTAGTGTGATTTCATTATAATTTTCATTTAAACACAAATCAAGCAGTGTTGTTAAACGTAATTTTTTAGTTTAATTAGCTGTACTCACAATTTGTTCAATCAGTTGAAAGAAAGCAAACGAAGTACGAATGAATGATTTAAAACTATCGAATAATTTGAATATTTTTATTCGATTGTTCCCATCACTATTCATGGAAACATATTTTACGAAAACAAGAAAGATTGCACGGACTTGCTTTATAAAATATTCATTATGACATTAAAGTGACTGTGGATCAAGTCGTCGATAGATAATGCAAGGAAGGACAAACTAGATTTCGTGTCGTGATTAGATTTTTCAAATAGGGTTTGGAAATTTTGTAGTTAATTTCATTTAAAAATTTAAGACTGCAATTTTATTCGTTCCTTTTTATTTTCTTTTAAGTCAGGCGAACTTTTTTGTATTTCATACTGGATAACTGGTCTTTTATTTGAATTAATCGATAAACTGATTTTTTTTTAAATCACCATATTTGTGTTAGTCAAGATGCCAGTTTTTATATTTGCCAAATTTAAATTAGGTTTTGAATTGCATTGCAATTTTTAGTGAATTGAATTTTTATACTCTGAAATATTTCTTTTAATTAAATTTGTTCATATGCTTACCACGTAATATTAGCGACTATCGTCAATATCTGCAAATACTACGAAGTGACAAGTAACATCTAGTCAGCTATCTAAAACAAAGAAACCGTACTCTGTGCCCTTCTAGACATAGAGGGAGCCTTTGACATCACTTCTCACGAGGCTGTGAAGAAGTCTTTACACAAAAAAGGAGTAAAGGATATGCTCAGCAGATGGATATGCCAAATGCTTAGCACTAGAGCTGCAGAAACAAAAGTGGGCATCACCACCATAAGAATTAAAACAACAAAAGGCTGCCCACAAGGCGGAGTCCTTTCTCCACTGTTGTGGAGTCTTGTTGTGGACTAACTATTATCGAAGCTAACCGAGAATTTCATAAAATGTCAGGGTTACGCAGGCGACATCACCTTAATAGCGAAAGGAAGTTCAAGGATACTGTAGTGTTCCATAAAATATACTTTGGTATTTTCTTACTTACTCAATACAAAAAATTGTAAAATTTCATTTTGTGTTCAGTTGATCAGTTTTCAAAATATTTTCGCTTGTGATATTTTTATATATAAAATAAAAAACTTCAATAGAGAACAGACGTGTTCTTATTAAACCCCATTCAACCTACAAATTCGGGAGTGATGTAGTGTTCCATAAAATATACTTTGTTATTTTCTTACTTACTCAATACCAAAAAATTGTAAAATTTCATTTTGTGTTCAGTTCATGGCAAAATAACCAGGTAGATGCAATTCGGAGAGCAAAAAACGAGAGAGCAAAACATTGGCGTAGCTATAATGTCACTATTGACAATTTATGTTTATTCGTTCAACCATATGGATGTGTAATTGACTTGTAACCGTATAAATCAATTGAGTATCCAGGTTTTATATATGAACATGTAAAAAACTAAACAATAATCTTAAAAATTTCATAAAATGAGCCGTGTTTAAAACTATAATACATAATTAATTGTAGTTTAGCCTTAAATGAAGCAAATGAAAGTTTACTTTTAATATAATTTTCATTCGATTACTTATTTCGATTGTGTAGTAACCAATTAATTTGTGTAGCTATGTACGGCTGATTTAAACTGCCATAATATATTTTGACAAGTGAAATTGCTGTTGGAAAACATAAAATTTATTTAATGAAATCGATTGTTTGCTAATTTTATCATGCTGGAACGGAAGCTAACAATTAATGAACTATTTTCAAATTATCGAGACGGGACTAAGTTACAGGCAGTCCAGAAAATCCATAGTCAAAACAGAATAAATAAGTAAGTAAAAATTGATAACATTTTCAAAACAGCTCATTTTGACGTTATAATTACGCCTTTGTTATTGTTTTGTTGTCGGAGAGATCGTATTTCTAGTGCATCTACCTGGTTATTCTGCCATGGTTCAGTTGATCAGTCTTCAAAATATTTTCGTTTGTGATATTTTTATATATAAAATAATAAATAATAAAAATAATAATAAAAAAAAACTTCAATAGAGAACAGACGTGTTTTTATTAAACCCCATTCAACCTACAATACGCTCTGTAACCTTATACAGAGGCGACTGTCAGTTACAAAGGAATGGTGCAACACAGTAGGATTAAATATCAACCTAGTGAAAACTACCATAGTATCTTTTACCAACAAAAGAAGCCTGCCAAATCTCCGAACTATGAGAATGGATGGCACGGAAATTCCTTTCAAAGTAGAAGTAAAGTAGCTAGGACTCACACTAGACTCAAAGCTTCTCTGGAGAAGCTTTATAGGTACAGAGGAAACTATAAAAAAGCAACGCTCGCACTCATGAAATGTAGGAACCTGGCGGGAAAAAGCTGGATTTGTAACCCAACAATTCTTCGCTGGATGTATACCATGATGGTGAGACCCATCCTCACCTATGGTGCAATAGCATGGGCTGAAAGAACCAAGCAAACCACAATGAGTAATTTGCTAACAAAGGTGCAGAGACTGGCCTGCGTATGCATCAAAGGTGCCATGAGGACCTGCCCTACAGCAGCACTAGAAGTAATTCTAGACTTAACACCCTTACACCTTGTCATAGAGGGAGTAGCTAAGCGAACTCTGCTATGCATTGCAAAAGAGGGGACAGGCTTAGGCAAAACTATCAGCAGTAGAGAGAAGGAGGATATTGAAAGCACATTCTTATCGATCTACCAAGAGACGATATAGTAAAAAGGTACAACTTCGAAAAACACTTCGATATTAAGCTTAGTACCAAGAAAGAGTGGAACAACGAGATAATATCGCAAGTCAAGAAACCACACAGTATATCACGGTATACGGATGGCTCCAAAACGTTGAAAGGTATAGGCGCAGGGGTGTATGGGCTAAGAACAAAGCACTTTAAACCTATGGGGACAACACTCAGTATCTTCCAAGCGGAAATCCTAGCAATACAGCTATTTGCACAATTCAACCTGGACCGGAAATACAAAGGTAAGGATATTATTGTGATGTTACACAGCCAAGCAGCAATTAAAGCATTAGTTTCCGGTGAGATATCGTGAATAGCATGGTAATGCCTAACAAAACCCTAACAAACCTAACAAAACTGGAATACTATGGATTCCAGGACACAAAGGAGTACAAGCTAACGAGGAAGCCGATGGCTTAGCGCAAAGGGGTGCAGCCACAAAATTTAAAGGACCAGAACCATTCTGCGCATAGGGCACAGATTCTGTAAAAAAAGAACTAAGAAGGGAAAAGAGACACAATCGTTCAAACCTTTGGAAAAGCCTCCCAAAGCTATACAATCAAAATTACTCCTCAGAGATTTTAACACTCGGAGAGCAAACTTGTGCAAAACGGGGTTCCTTACAGGACACTGCAAACTTAAATATCACCTGATGAAATTGGGCATAGAAACTGATAGTAACTGCCGTTTCTATAAGGAAGCAGAAGAGACTTCAATACCCCTACTTACAAACTGCGACGTAAACGAACACTGGGGAACTATGAGCTGAGTCAAGAGCATATTTCATCCCTTGAACCTAGGAATATTCTCGAATTCTTAAGAGAAATAGGGCTGGATGAAATTCTGTAATCCAACAACCCAGCGGAACTTGGAGAAGGAGGTACAATAGATCTCATTCAGATTGTAGTACGCAACTCCATTATACAACATTAACTTTAACGAAGTCACATTTTTTGGATCGCCCCCCACAAATGGAGTGTCTGCATCCGCCACTGCTTCTTCTCCTCAGTAGAAAAAGTAGATAAGTCAGGTTTACTATAGATTATAACTATAGAATCTCCGACAAAGCGGAAATTCACGCTTTTTCTAATTTGATGATTTTTAAAAAGCCATACCTCAGAATCCGTGAAAAACTTCATTTATGTGAAAAAACAAATGTTATAAATGAAACATTTTTTAATAAAAATTGATATAAAAACAAATTTTTTTTTCTTAAATAAGGGAAAATACAAGAATTTGCTCGCTTCATTTTGTATTTTATCGTAATTCTTTTTATATAGCCTTATTTAATGTGAAATTCTACTGAGAAGAAGTGGATTTTGTTTTTGATTTCTAACAAGGCACATGGCTGTATAAATTCAATAAATGTCGGCACAACAAAATTCAAACACTTATTTATTTATTTATTTCTTTATTAAAGTAATCATAAGTACAATAAGAGCTATTCTCTTTTATAGTACAACATTTAATTAAGTTGAAATTAAAATTTAAATTTAAATTCAGAAAATAACAACTAATAAAAAAAGAATCACACTTCAACTTTTTAAAAAAAAAAAATAAAAAAAATTGTGAAGACATTGAGAGGTCAGACCAGGTGCAATGAACTCGCTCCATGTCCTTCTTTAAGAATTTCTATAAAGTTTGGTGTGCTTTTTCATTTGGTCGATCTCGTCACACTGTGTTTCTTCCGAAAAATCTCGTTTTAGGCAATCCTTATTTTAAAAATTGTTCCAAGGATGCAGTTCTGCATCTAGTGTAGTTGCAATAATTTTGGTGTATAATTCGTGCTTATCCGATGTATGCCTTTTTTATGGCTTTTATTTCCTTGCATCGAGTGCACAGTTAAAATTAAAATTAATTTGCAAAACTTGAATTGTAGGTACTTATTTTTGTCGAATTTAAGGAGATTTACTGACTTCATAAAGTAACTTTGTATGGGAGATAGATGTTGTTTTCATTAAATTTCTACAAATTTAATTTTTAGTGCATATTGAGGCAAAATTTGAAATCATTAGATTAATTTTTGTGGAATTTTAAGAGATTTACCGTTTTTGTAAAGTTACTTTGTAAAGGAGGTAGGCGTGATTTTTATCTGTTTATGACCTGTACTGAATTTCGTTACGATAGCTCTAAAATGACGGCTTTTATCGTGGTCGCAGACGGACATACAGACAGACGGACTTGGCTAAATCGACTCAGGAGGTGATGCTGATCAAGAATATATATACTTTTCTATACCTGCCGCGCCTCCTTAGCGGCGTTACGAACGGAGTGTAAAAATTAATATGCCCCTTAGTAATTTTCATTTACGAAAGGGTATTATGTCGAAAAAAAGGTACAAAATAAAAAATTTCAAACATTCCTAATTCTGCTGCCATTAAATTTTGTCTCTATATCCGAACCACAACAACGAAAGCGATGCTTAATGCAACCATGCCTACCTCCCATACGAAGTTTCTTTACCAAAACAATAAGTCTCTTTAAATTCCTTAAGAAATTAATGTAATGACTTCAAATTTTGCACATAAGTTTTAATCAAATATGCACTCTGGGTATGAGAATTTTAAAAGTCGAAGTGTAATGAAAACCACGTTTATTTCTTATTCAAGGAGACTTTTTGAAAACGGTTAAGTCTCCTTAAATTTCACAAAAATTGTCTTCAAATTAGACTGGAAAAAGTAATAATCTTTCTTAACTGTGAATTCGATGAAAAAACTGACTGAAAACGCCACCTATCTCCCATACAAAGTGACGTTAAACAAAAAATAGTTAAGATTAATATTTTACACATAAGCTTTGATAGTTATAATATATAAATTGAAAAAATTTCAAATTTAAAATATGAAATAAAACCACGTCCCAGAAAAGTGACGTCATTAACGTAAAATACAGCTGTGGGGGCTTAAAAACATCTGTCCATTTGAAGATACTTCCGTTCTGTATATAAAAACAATTAAGTTTTGATCTTTTTGAACCTGCTAAAACTTTGTCTGAATTCCTAGAAATTTAGGAAGGATATAAAGACAACGAAACTTTGTGCATAAACTGCTCATAAGAGTTCTGCTTTATCGTTAAGAGTGGAAACATATTCTTCTGATTTTAAAGGTTTTATTACAACATATTATAATAAGTTATGTACAATTTTTAATATAATAATATTTTAAACTGCTTGCAACTATTTTTTGGTTTCCAAAAGACCAAAATTACACACTTTACATTGAAGAAACTTTGAATGTTTATTTTTTGGAACCGCACTTACAGCCACTTCCACATGGACAACCTGGCTGAACAGCACCAGGAGCACACTTGCAATCAGCACCACAGCGACATCCACTGCCGCACTTGCAACCACTTCCACATGGACATCCTGGCTGAATTGCACCAGGAGCACATTTGCAATCAGCACCACAGCGACATCCACTGCCGCACTTGCAGCCGCTTCCACATGGACATCCTGGCTGAATTGCACCAGGAGCACACTTGCAATCAGCACCACAGCGACATCCACTGCCGCACTTGCAGCCGCTTCCACATGGACAACCTGGCTGAACAGCACCAGGAGCACACTTGCAATCAGCACCACAGCGACATCCACTGCCGCACTTGCAGCCGCTTCCACATGGACATCCTGGCTGAATTGCACCAGGAGCACACTTGCAATCAGCACCACAGCGACATCCACTGCCGCACTTGCAACCACTTCCACATGGACATCCTGGCTGAATTGCACCAGGAGCACATTTGCAATCAGCACCACAGCGACATCCACTGCCGCACTTGCAGCCGCTTCCACATGGACATCCTGGCTGAATTGCACCAGGAGCACACTTGCAATCAGCACCACAGCGACATCCTCCACCACAGGTGCATGTTACACAGGGGCATCCGGCTGCTTTACTTCCAGGTGTGCACTTGCAATCAGCACCACAGCGACATCCACTGCCGCACTTGCAGCCGCTTCCACATGGACATCCTGGCTGAATTGCACCAGGAGCACATTTGCAATCAGCACCACAGCGACATCCTCCACCACAGGTGCATGTTACACAGGGGCATCCGGCTGCTTTACTTCCAGGTGTGCACTTGCAGTCTTGAATAAAATAGAAAACATTATAAACACTCGTACACTCAAGTTTAAAACTTATCAAAGTGTATGTCACTATGACGTCACTTATAATAACCACTCAGTTCTCTCTTACCGTTTCCACATTTACAATTCTTTCCAGGGTTTGGCATTTTGTTTTGTATTTGGTGTGTTTTCACTTCTTCTCTTTATCAGCAAATTCTTAGATAGTATTTCAACTCAACTTGAGCTCGTTGATCGCAAGTCACAACTATGACTTCTGTCCCTCAGCGTACGCTGTTTTATACATATGAAAACACGCAAATCGCGCTGGTCGTTCGGATTGACTTTAGTGCGGTGTGCAAATGGTTAAACTTATAAGGTTTAATAAACTTCGTGGAATTATGTTCACCCAAACCCAATAATATGCTTGGTACTTTCAACTCTGAATTATTAACGCTTATGTTGTTGTTGCTGTTGTTGTTTGGGTTAAGCTTCGCGGTGGTTATGAAAGTGGAAATAGTCGTGTGCATCAAGTCAAGTATTGAGTATTGCGTTGTTTTGGGTTGCTTGATGTATGGTATGATAAGATTTTGCACACGGAACTTCTTGTTGTTTGGCAAGATAAGCGATGCCTTGTGGAAAGTTCTAGGGAACACTTTGCTTTAAAGGAATTTACCTACAAACACAAAAATAAGGTTGGAGGCTAACCAAACAATGACGTGGGAAAAATTAAAATTGTTTTTAATAATAAAAATAAAGATGGTTTTTGTTGAAGAATAATGTTGTGGCTTGAATTCATTAATAAACTTTTTGTATATTATAACAAATATATTTTTATATGATTTTTTTGAGCTATTTTTGAAGTAATAATGTGTTTCTAGAACCAATTTTTTTTCGCAGTGTATTTGTGGCACACGAAAAATGTGTGAGTCTTGGCTAAGCAAAGCGATTTTATCAAGTCTGTATGTGACAATGTGTACTACTGACAATCTTAAGTTGAGCTTTAAGCTTTAAGCTTTTGTTACGACTACCGGCCAGGAGACATAAATAATGGTTTTTGAACTCGATACTCGTGCGCATTGGCTGGTTCATGACATAGATAATGAGCAAACACATCACAGTTGCGTGTCAACTATGTTTAAAAGTGGTATTCACACGTTACTTTGTTAAAGTGTTAAGTTGTTACAATTTTGAACAATGTGTGAACACTTTTAAATTTTTTTAATGCACCTACACCATAATCAAAATTAAACTCTAAAAGGCAAATTAATTTTATTTGTTTTTCTAATGAGAAACATATTTTTGAAAAATTCAGCATATATTAAATATGCCTAAAGTTGCTTTCAGACGACGCACAGTGATGCGAAAAGGCATGCTAAATGGAAATAATTCGAAATCTTATTTCTGAATTTCGAACATGTAGAACCCTTAGAAATATCCACTGATGTAAGGAAAAAAGTTTGACTTACCTCCGCTTTCAACAAAAAATACTAAAATTGTAAAATGTTGACCCAAAAAGGTGATATTTTTGGAATTTTAGTTCTTGAGTTTTCTAGTTATATTTAATTATATGTTTAAAATGTTTATCAACATCCAAAAGAGTTGAAAATTGGTAGGCTTATTAAATAAGATATGTTATTTTGAAATAAAATAAATTCAATAGCGTATCTTTTTAAATGTAGGCGCTATAATAAGAATTTAAGGATATGCGTAACAACGGAAAATTTGGTAAAACATTTTGGAAAATAAAAAAAATATGGGATACCTCAGATTTGCAAATTTTTTTTTATTTAATAACTATTATGTATTCTTTAAGCCCTGGGAGTGCCAATGTGCACAACTTTTATTAAAATATTTTTTCGAATCTATATGATGGTCCTAAAAATGCCTGTAAAAACCGTGCTCTGACCGTTTTGTATGAAAAGTGTCGAATTTAAGGTCAATGAGAATGTATGAGGATTTTAAACATTCTCAACACATCACAACATATTTTTACACTGAAATAAAAAAATTTCAATACATACAACATGATAAAAATTTTTCTTAAATGAAGGTTTTTTCTTAGTAAAAACAGAAAATTTGGTAAAACGATTTTGAATTAAAAAAAAATGGGATACCTCAGATTTGCAAAGCTTTTTTTATTTAATCTAATACTATTGTATGTACTTTAAGCCATAAGAGTGCCGAGGTTCGAAAACTAATGGTTGTCTACACTGAGGGAAATATGTGTTAAGATTAAATGAAATTGTGCTCATATTAAACGAATTTGTTTTCGAAAGAGAGCTTGAAACAAATTCATTTAAGTTAAATACAAATGTTTTTAAAATTTAATTTAAAACAAAAGTTTTTGTTTTCAAAACAATGTTTTTAAATATACTTTAATTGTAAAAATTTTAAGTTTAAACACATTTTTTTTACAAAAAATTTAATGCAAAAACTTAAATATTTAAAACAAATGTTTTAAATGAAAAACAAATAAATTAACCCGCAATTTTTTGATGCCATATTTTTAACTTTTTCGAGTTTTCGACGTCAGATTCGTGATTAGCGACGCCTGGGACCCCCCAAATAACACATTTTTTGACTTCATTTGATGAAGGTTGCGTTTTATTCAGGCTTGAAATATTTTAAATATCAAATTAATTAATTCGTTTTTATTTCATCTTATGTTCAATATTTGTAAGACTAATTCAAAAATATTTTCAAACAATCACATGTAAAATCGGAGTCTCAGTTGACTGGCAATAATTTTCAATGATTCTACTCCACATAATTTTTTAATTCAATCTCTGATAGCGACGTATTTTTTGTTATTGGAAGGAAATAAGAGAAAATTATATAAAAAAACAGAAATGATTTTATAGTTGAAAATTAAAAACGCTTGTTTTAAATTTTGTTTTGTAGAAACGCAGCAAATGCGTTAAATTTCTATTTTAAAATTTTTGAAGCGAAGCTTTTTACGCCTCGTTTTGTGATTTGCTTGAGTGAAATCTGAAAAACGACACTCTTTTCCACACACCTTTTTCTTAGATTTAAAATGTTGTTTTTTTTACTTGCGTCTCGTGAGGATCGAACTCGCGCCTTCCGATCGAGAGTTCTACACACTAATCACTACCCCAAACCAACCATTTCTGATGTAATGTGATTCGTTCAATATTAACTGAAGCTATGTTGCAGTAGATTACATGAATTTATTAAAGGCATTGTTCATTAGCTGCCCTACATATTCTATTGTGAATGCGTGAAGCTATAATGCAGCAGATCACAATTATCGATCAAATACTACGTTTCCATAGCGAGTTTAATCGAGGTTGACTCGGGATTAACTTCCCATGGAAACGCGAGTTGAGTCGAATTTCGTTAAATCCACGAAACTCCGCGAAACTTATTAGATTTAACTGAGTGAGATTGGATGCGTTCGGAACATGAAACAGTTGCTCAACTGTTGAGTGAGGTTTTCTTATTGAAATTAAAATTAAGTTCTTAAAACAGCTGGTTTTCTACCGGTTATTAAGTGTAAAATATACGTTTTTTAATTTGAACTTTGATTCTAGTTCCAGTGATAACCACTGTTGTTATAAATAGCAATTTTAAATTTCAGATGATTTGGCTAAATAGCTTTTGTTTTTTCTACAACACCATGCCGAAAAAAGGAGTTTCGAGATAAATGCGTATAAAGAGAATGAATGTAGATGAAACACTGTGGCTCTACACCTACTAAAGCGGCTGTAGAAGTGAAAATTCAATGTTCAGTTGCTTTATGACAAGACGTAATGTAAAGTAACGTAGAAGTCTAAAATCCACGGATTTATACGTCCCGTCACGTTTTGTTACGATTATTAAAACCACATGTATAAGAGAGCATTGTTTTAAACAATAAGTGAAAGAATGCACTGCTCAACTGACATTAGATCACATTACGTTACTTCTATTATAATTGGACATTAACGTCAGAAAGACTATACTTTTGATATATAAAAAAATCAGTTTCATAAAAATTCTAAGCCTTAAACAATGCTGTTTTGATAAATATAATTTGCGAAGGACAAGCGATCCAAATATTTGCACAACAAGATTAGGACAACTATTGATGTAATATTTGCTAGAAATATCGATGACATCTATTATACGTTTGATATTTTAGATATTAAAACCAAATAATTTCATTAACATTTACAAAAATAATTCAAAATTAATAAGGGTTCTCATTTAAACTTTTGATGAGCGATAAAGTGCAAATAGCGTTAATGTCGACAAAATGGCGGCTGCGGCTGCGACAACATTATGACTTTTTTAAATTTTAAACCTTTTAAAAACCTTCATCAACATATAAAAATAAATAAAACATGTTCAAATTTACTTCAACTACTTTAAATATGTAATAATTAGCGCTAAAGGCAACCCTCATTCACACACGTAGATTTACATGCTAGTTTACACTACAAAATAGGCTCGTAAATGATGTAAACTCACGCCCATACAAGTTTTGACAGATAGTTTACGTGCATGTAGGTTCACAAGGTTTACAATGTTTACGGGTTAGTTACATGCTTAGATGAGAACCCTTAATGTAAAATAATAATGTAAGGTAATAAAATTTACTGGTGGGAAATTATTTTTTTAGTTATCATTAGGTATTTAAAAATTTTCAATTTAAAAATTTTTTTATTAAGAAAACCATTAAGTTATGAAACGTATAAAACTGCGAAAAAGCTTCGCTTCTCTCGTGTGTCCAGCGACACATCTGTTTTTCTTTTGGTTAATAAACACTAATTGTTTTTGTTTGATATAATTGTATGTTATATTGAAATCAATTATTTTTTGCAAGGTTTTGCGAGAAAAAGTGTAAAAGTTTTTCAACTTCCCCGATTTCTCAAAGTTTTGAAACACATCCCTAAATTTACCATATTTCGCTTGTACTTTTTTGCACGATTTTTTTACACGTTTTACTTAGGAACGTATCTACCGTGTAAAAAAAGAGTTGAGTGTAGAATGGCTTCAAATTTTGCAAATAAACTATATTTACCCCCTATAATAAATTTTTATACGATAGACGATAAACGCTTGCAAGCGTATTGTAAAAATCAAGCTTTCGAATTATCGTTTTTTTATGCCCGATAGATATGCTATTGTCAATGACAGTGATTTTTGCTTACATTTTACTGTGAATTCAAGAAAAAACAACTGAAATTCTCACTTCAAGATATTAAAAGTTCAAAAATAAAATATTTAAATATGTTTCCGACGTTCCATTAAGTTCTTTGCACAGCATAGATGCTCGCTTCCATTCGGCGTTTTCTTCCATTGAAGTGGCAAGACGCTCCAGTTGAGTTTTCGAGCTCACCACTTTTGGCCAGAAAATGTCGCATTGATTTTGCTCAAATCCTGTTCAAAAACTTATTTCTATCACTTTAGTACTAACACATTTCGAAAAAAGATTAAAAATTCATATAGAATTTTAGCTATCGTACAATAATATTTAGCCGCTTTCAAGCGTATGAAATTGAACAGCTTATCCGATACGTATCGTTTCGTAATACCATTTGTTTCCGAAAACGATAAACGCTATCTGTCGGATTTATTGCGACAAATGTAAGTTCGTAATACCGCATAACAGAATGCAAGCGTTTATCGTGTATTCATAAGGTATGCTATCATGTAATATTGCCCTAAAATTTTACAACTAAAATTTACGAGATATATAAATGCAAATAAGAAACAGCTGTTTGATTACGATACTTCAATAAACATAGGTTTCAGAGTTGTAATATATTAGTACTTTTTTATATGGAAGGCAACCATTAAATGTTTAAACTAGCGTAAAATCTTAAAGGGGTTACACATTAGCGAACCTGTTTGTCATACGGCGGCCATGTTCTAACCAATTTGATAGTTAAGAAGCTAATTTGATGGTTTGTCGTAACTGTTGACCTGTTGGCAAACATTTTTGATGTTCTTCTTCAAACCAGGGTTGTAAAACAAAATGATGATGAAAAACAACAAAAATGCTTCGCTTGTATAACGAACACGTAGCTTTAATTTGAACGCTACCTCTTTCGAACAAGTTAGACCCGCATGTTGTTTGAGGAACAAGTTCGCTAATGTGTAACACCTATTAGGACAATATGACATTTTGTTGATAGCACACCTTGTGAATTAAGCATTCGATTTTTGGAACTTGGTGGAAAAAAACTGAAAACTTCCATACAAAGTGTCAAAATAGTGAAACCTTCATAAAATAAAAAAATATATTAATTTTGAAAGTTTATATTTTACACATATGTTTTGATAATTAAAATGCATTCTGAGTTTAATTTTTGTTTATTGAGATAAAAAGTAATACCAATAAAAATGGCTTCATCAAAATAATACAACATCCAAAACTTCAAATATATTAAAATACGGCTGTGGAGATATTTTAACTTCAATCCAGTTGAAGATAATTCCTTACTAGTCTTAAATTAAATATATAACTCGTTATTGCTTCAAAATGGTTTTGAAATTTTGTTTTTTTTTATCTTTGTTATCATTGGTATTTTTGAGAAGATCAAAAAATTGACTTGACGTGTCTTAACACTCGGCAAAAAAGGCAATGAAATTTTGCGTATCAGTTGCCCATATACGAGTTTGTTAGTCAAGCTTATGCTTTATCGTTCAGTGTGAAAACAAAAATATCAATTCTAATTATTGTATTTGTTTTAAGGATTTAGAATATTTATAAAATTTAAAAATTATTGTGCATTTTTTAAATAAGATAATTATTGTACGCGATTTGGTTTCGAAATCATTATTTACCTGTAACTGTTATGACAAAACTCAAACGTTAAAGACGTTAATTCACACATTTTTGTGGAATTAATAAAAGGTATGATGGTGTCACTTTGTATGGGAGATTGGCAGATTTTTTATACAATTTTACTAAATTTCAAACTTAAAGTGAATATTATTATTCTTGGCATATGTGCATGATTCTAATACATTAAATTAATTTTTGTGGAATTTTTAGAGACTTAAACTTTCTCATATATGTAGTTACTTTTTAAATGAAATGCAGGTATTGTTTTTACTTTTTTGACAAATTTGAAATATATGGTAAATATCATAGTCATTATATTTTTATTTCTGATGAAGCCTTTAGCCGGGCCGAAATTATAATAAAATCAGCTAGTGATTTTTTCCTTTTCATATTGAAAAACTTTGCTGTTGTTGTTGTTTCTTTGGAAAGATTCGTTAGAACAAGTAATTGTTCTAACTTTGACTTTAAGCTAAATAAACGATTTTAAACTATCAAACAACTAGAATTTGTATTTAAAATCAAGTATGATTTAAACTATCAAACATTTAGAATTTGTATTTAAATCATATAAAGTCAACATAATATTTAAAGAGATTTTAAAATTTTTTTAAAGTCACTATATAAGCAAGGTAGGTGTGGTTTTTATCCGAATTAAAATATATGGTAAATATTTTAATCCAAAGCCTATGTATAAAATTCCAAGTTACTACATAAATTTTAGTGGCATTTTTAAAGATTTTCTTGTTTTGATAAAGTTACTTTGTAACGGATGTAGGCGTTGTTTTCATATACGCGTGGGTATATAAATAAACATAGTACTTTAAATTAGGGCTTAAAGTGTTCAATATGCCAGTTTTTTGCATGTTTCTTCCATTAGAAGAGAAAGTGGAATGAAGAGTATGGACAAAGAAGGCATTAAAGACATTTTTTCTTTTATATTCTTATATTATTTTCTTGAATTAAGAGTTTTATTACAACATATTTTAATTAGTTATGTACAATTTTTAATGTGAAACTTTTTCAAACTATTTCCAATTATTCTCTGATTTTCAATAGACCATAACTTAACATTTTTATTGGAGAAACCTTGGTTTTATACGTTCTCTATTTTATTTTCTTATTTATAAGTAAAATTGCAGATACAACTGAATGTTTATTTTTTGGAACCGCACTTGCAGCCGCTTTCACATGGACAACCTGGTTGAATTGCACCAGGAGCACACTTGCAATTAGCACCACAGCGACATCCTCCACCACAGGTGCATGTTACACAGGGGCATCCGTCTGCTTTACTTCCAGGTGTGCACTTGCAATCAGCACCACAGCGACATCCACTGCCGCACTTGCAACCACTTCCACATGGACATCCTGGCTGAATTGCACCAGGAGAACACTTGCAATCAGCACCACATCGACATCCACTGCCGCACTTGCAACCACTTCCACATGGACATCCTGGCTGAATTGCACCAGGAGCACACTTGCAATCAGCACCACAGCGACATCCACTGCCGCACTTGCAACCACTTCCACATGGACATCCTGGCTGAATTGCACCAGGAGCACATTTGCAATCAGCACCACAGCGACATCCTCCACCACAGGTGCATGTTACACAGGGGCATCCGGCTGCTTTACTTCCAGGTGTGCACTTGCAGTCTTGAATAAAATAGAAAACATTATAAACACTCGTACACTCAAGTTTAAAACTTATCAAAGTGTATGTCACTATGACGTCACTTATAATAACCACTCAGTTCTCTCTTACCGTTTCCACATTTACAATTCTTTCCAGGGTTTGGCATTTTGTTTTGTATTTGGTGTGTTTTCACTTCTTCTCTTTATCAGCAAATTCTTAGATAGTATTTCAACTCAACTTGAGCTCGTTGATCGCTAGTCACAACTATGACTTCTGTCTCTCAGCGTACGCTGTTTTATACATATGAAAACACGCAAATCGCGCTGGTCGTTCGAATTGACTTTAGTGCGGTGTGCAAATGGTTAAACTTATAAGGTTTAATAAACTTCGTGGAATTATGTTCACCCAAACCCAATAATATGCTTGGTACTTTCAACTCTGAATTGTTAACGCTTATGTTGTTGTTGCGGTTGATGTTTAGGTTTAAATTCGCGGTGGTTATGAAAGTGGAAATAGTCGTGTGCATCAAGTCAAGTATTGAGTATTGCGTTGTTTTGGGTTGCTTTATGTAGGGTAAGATAAGATTTTGCACATGGAACCTATTGTTGTTTGGCAAGATAAGCGATGCCTTGTGGAAAGTTCTAGGGAACACTATGCTTTAAAGGAATTTACGTACAAACACAAAAATAAAGTTGGAAGATAACCAAACAATGACGTGGGAAAAATTAAAATTGTTTTTAATAATAAAAATAAAGATGTTTTTGCTGAAGAATAACACTTGTTAGTACAAAAAGATAAAGTAACATCTATTATAATATTCGAAACTATGAAAGATGTTACTTTATCTTATTGTACTGACAAGTGTCAAATAAATAAATAAATACGAAATAATGTTGCGGCTTGAATTCATTAATAAAATTTTTGTATGTTATAACTAATATTTTTTTATATGATTTTCTTGAGAAATTTTTGAAGTAATAATGTGTTTCCAAAACCAATTTTTTCGCAGTGTATTTGTGGCACACGAAACATGTGTGAGTCTTGGCTAAGCAAAGCGATTTTATGAAGTCTCTATGTGACAATGTGTACTACTGACAACCTTAAGTTGAGCTTTAAGCACGTTTTGTTACGACTACCGGCCACGAGACATAAATAATGGTTTTTGAACTCGATACTCGTGCTCATTGGCTGGTTCATGACATAGATAATGAGCAAACACATCACAGTTGCGTTGTAAACTATGTTTAAAAGTGGTATTCACACTTTACTTTGTTAAAGTGTTAAGTTGATAAAATTTTGAACAACGTGTGAACACACTTTTAATTTTTTTCATGCACCTACACCATTATCAAAATTAAACTGTAAAAGGCAAATTAATTTTATTTGTTTTTCTAATAATGGTATTCCCTTAACGCTTATTAAACTGCTTAAACCTCTTAAACTGCTTAACTTTAAGCAATTGGGGAATTTTAAGCAAATTTTGTATGGAACATTTTTTACAAGGTTTAAGCTACAATTTCTATGCGTACATTATGTAAACATGTTTGCTTAAACTATCAGCTGTCAAACTTGAAACAACTTTAGTATATACTCAATTAATAACTGCTGAAATGCAGATTGTTTTAAATATTTAATTAATTTTTTCTTTTCACTTTGCTTAGGCATCATAAATGTTTAAATTTTATATTGTTCAATTTATAACATCAGCTGTTATTAACATATGCGTGGAAAATTAAACAGAATGACAAAGAGTGCATTGCTTTAACAAGAGCTCTGAAGTTTACATGTTTACGAAATGGGAAATTTAAATTTTTAAAGGAATACCATTAATAAGAAACATACTTTTGAAAAATTCAACAAATATTAAATATGCATAAAGTTGCTACTAGACGAAGCACAGTGATGCGAAAGGGCATGCTAGAATAGAAAAAACAAATTCAACTTCGGTTTAAAGTCAGGCTTTTTTAATAATCATGAAAAAAGCTCTTCTATAACTGGAGTAGACGAAAAGCTTAAAAAAAAGATTTTATATAAGTTTAAGCTGTAACGAGACTAAGGCTTTAAATATACAACTTTATAGCTGGTATTTTAAGCCGGTGACAGTTCATAAAATTCTCTGCCATGCTAATGAAATAGTGTAACAATGCATCGTTGGAATAAGGCAATTATCTGAAGAGCCACAAGAGGCTCGTAACAAAGACTGTAGACGTTTTCATTTGACAAACACACGTAAAAGCTCAAGAGTTAATACAAATACGGATTTAATGAAAATGCTTCTCATCAGTTGTGATCCTTTCGTTGATTCCTACCGAGAAAATCCTCTAACTATTGTTAGAAAATTGCATCCGGATGTATTAGTTTTTCTTATTCCTGCTGATGAATCATAAATAACAGAAATATGACAATCTCGCTTTCCTCTTGTTAATGATGATTCAACTAGTGTTGAATGGTCCAATCCTGAGAGCGATTTTTTGTCGCCAAATTTTAGTTAAAAATTCCATTCTTAATAACGTTAAAATAAGAAAAAATAAATAAATTCTTAAATTTAAAAATTTTTAGTTTAAGTAAATTTCGTTACAGCAGCATTTCTCATTTCTGTATTTGTATGAATTCTCACTATGACGTCAATAAATAATAAACTATGCCCACTTCTCCAATCGTGATGAAATTTTTTAAGCTTTTTGGAAATCACATAATAAACGACTACGTTTGATTTTGTAATCGTACTTTTTTATTTCCCTCATATAGCGCAAAATGTGTTTAAGTTGCATGGAAGCTGCCACGCCCACTTGTACAATCGTGCTGAAATTTGGAAATCGCATACTAGATGTCTTTGCCTAATTTTGTTATCATAGCTTATCTCATTCCTAAGATATGTGTTTAAGTTGCATGGCAGCTGCCCCGCCCAACTTTCCAAAATTTCTGAAATACTTTTTTGTACTTTCTTATACCTTAAACATTGAAAAATAAAAAAAAAATTGACAATATAATATTTTTCGTCTAACTTGCACCAATCGCATCACTGTGCGACGCTTCAATGTCTTAAGACAAATTTTCATGTGACTGTCAAATTTTGTCCGATGTGAAAAGTATTCTCCCATTTGATTCCATACGAACATGTTTTCTGTGTGACAAAAATGTAAGCAACAACAGCTGTTTATGACAAAAAGAAAATTTTGAAAAATGGATTCAGAGACAACCGTCTTAGCAATTTATATAATAATTATATTAAATAATGCTATTAAAAAGAAGAAACAAAGGGAAAAAAATAGAAAAGATACAGAGGAGTTTGGAGGCGTGCAAGGCTTTTGCCAAGAAATAGCTCTATGAGCTTAAGGCCTCCTGCCTTAGGTCATGCAAAATGAAATAAAACAAAATATGTATTATATAAGCATTTTATTATAAAACTTTTATTTATGCAGTTTTTCGCCATATCGAAAACCATTATTTTATGAAATCAACCGTTTAATTAATACGAAAACAAGCTGCACTTATTGTTTTTCTTTGAAATCAACACTGTGTCGCATAGAAAGTCATAAATAGAAACAATTCTAAAAATGAATGTGTCTCTGAAAGTCGCAAGACATTGTCACAAGACTCTGTTTTTGAGCTTCCACATGCCATACGCTTCCACATGCTTCAAACGGACATAATGCCATAACGGACCTTATGTCTGTGGACGTTATGTAATCCCACTGCGTGATGTATATTAACTTTTTCTCTCTCGTTTATAACGACGATAAGGAGGCGTGGAAGGTATAGAAAAGTATATACATTAGGGCGGGTCAAATTCTGGCTCAGCGAAATTCGTAAAATACATGTAATTTCAAGACTTTTTCTCCACTACAGCATATACAAATTCTGAAAAAAAGCTGTGCGGACTTTCGTAAATAGATTCATACACATACATTCATACATTCATATTTTATAATTGAGAACAAAATCTATTTACGAAAGTCCGCACAGCTTTTTTTCAGAATTTGTATATGCTATAGTGGAGAAAAAGTCTTGAAATTACATGTATTTTACGAATTTCGCTGAGCCAGACCTCCAAAAAATTCGTCCATACAAATTGACCCGCCCTAATATACATATATTCTTGATCAGTTTGGCCTCCTCAGTCCATTTAGCAATGTCCTTATGTTCGTATGTCTGTCAATCTGCGATCACGATAACAGCCGTAGTTTTAGAGCTTTCGTAACAAAATTCTTTATGCAAACTTTTTATTCAAAAATAGAGATCAAGTGCGAAAAATTAAATTTAATGACTTCAAAATTAGCACATGGGCTTTAGCACATATCAAATTTAGCACATATTAGTTAGGTGTTGACTTTTACTTTAAAAAAATAAAAGTTTTCCCTCATTTTTAACTTTTAAACTTCAAAGTAAAATTTAAGCGTCTCCAAAGACTTTTATTTTCGAAAAAAATTTTATTAGTCTTTAAAAATTTTTATTTTTAAAAGTTATTTGTTAGAGTCTTTTGACAAAAATTCTTGTTATATTCTATTCTTAATAAAAGTCTTAGAATAAAAGAAATGCAAAAAATTATTCCACCGATTGACTTTGGAAAGTCAATATTTTCCACTATTAGAAAGATTCATATTCAAAAACTAAATAACATACAATTTTTCTTTTTAAAACAGACTTATAAAAAGACTTTTATCAAAAACTAAAAATTTGAAATAACACGGTTCACTACTAAATTTTTTTAAACGAATTTTTCGGTTTTGCACGAATAAAAAAATTTTTGTCCACCAACAATTTTCATGCTGTATTCAAATATGATCGATTTATGACTTGAAAATTTTTCCGACTACTGGTTTCCGTTAACAATTTTGGGGAACACCCGATTTCTATTGTCTTTTTTTACGTTGTACTCATTCTACTTTCTTCTTTTGGTTTTTTAATAAACACTAATTGTTTTTGTTTGATATAATTGTATATTACATTGAAATCATTACTTTTTTGCACTGTTTTGTGGGGAAAAGTTTAAAAGTTTTTGAACTTACACGATTTTTCAAAATTTTGGAACACATTCCTGAATTTAACATATGTCGCTTGTACTTTTTTGCACGATTTTTTTACTCGTTTTACTTAGGAACGTATCTACCGTGTAAAAAAGAGTTCAGTGTAGAATGGCTTAAAATTTATCAAATAAACTATAATGTAATTAAGCATCTGATTTTTGCAACTAGGTAAAAAAAACTGAAAACTCCCATAAAAAGTGTCAAAATAGTAAAACCTTCATAAATTAAAAAAAAAATTAATTTTGAAAGTTTATATTTAACACATATGTTTTGATAATTAAAATTAATTCTGAGTTTAAATTTTAAATATTTGGATAAAATGTAAGACCTATAAAAATGGCTTCATCAAAAAATACAATATTCAAAACTTCAAATATATTAAAATACGGCTGTGGCGATATTTTAACTTCGGTCCAGTCGAAGTTCCTTACTAGTCTTTAATTGAATATATATAGCTCGTTATTGCTTCAAAAATCGTTTTGAAATTTTGTTTTTTTTATCTTTGTAAAAATTGGTATGTTTGAGAAGATCAAGAAAGTGTTTTACCATATACGAGTTTTTTTATCAAGCTTCTGCTTTATCGTTCAGTGTGCAAACAAAAAGATCTATTCTTATTGTTGTATTTATGATATTTATCTAAAATACATATTTATGATATTTATCATAATATTTACACATTAATTTACATAATAATTACATATTTATGATATTTTATTAAATGAATTTATAAAGTAGCCGGATGCATCCTCTAAGTTTAGTAGAAATACTTTTGCGATTACCTGATCGAAAACACAACGAAATTTACAAAGATCACAATAGGTTTTCGTCGTTGTATTTTTGAAACTGTGTTGTATTTCTAACACTGAAGATTCTGTTTTTGTAATTTTACAAAATTTACTATACATATCAAATTTATCCAATATACACAATACAATACACAGCTTCGTGAAAGCCCCTTATGATTGTTAAGAGCAAAAACAAAAATAAGTAAGGAACTATTTTCGAAGTTAAAATACCCCACAGTATACAGCGTGGCGACGAATAACTGTTATTAAAGTTTTAAATAAAAAAAAATAATAGAACCCTCAACTGATTTTTTTAAGAAACTATAGTTTTTTTATTTCAGCACTTATTTAATTTAATTATTGATTATTAATTTCAAATCTTTCACCCTTATTTTTTCTTACTAGCCGCAAACGATTTGTGGAGTCAGAGCAGGCGGCACGCACGACTTCGTCGGGTATTTCTTTCCATATCTTCTGAAGGCGTCGCTTGAATTCATCTATTTTTAGGTGTTTTATGTTCTTCATTTATTCATTTGTCTTCTCATTTTGGCTTCATACCCAAAGCCCCATATACCGAAATCCAATGGATTCGGATCCGGGAAAGAGGACGGCCATTCTTCTGTCGAAATAAAACAAGGAATTTTTTACTCCACCTCTGAACAATTAAAGCATTGTGAGCTGGAGCGGAATCTTGCTGGAAACAAAATCATGTATTATTAAACAACGGCATGGCGTGTGGCAACAAATACCTTTTTAAAACCTCTTCCAAGTAATACTTTGCGTTAATTTTTACGCCTTTTTCAATAAATTAGAGAGGAAGATTGCCTTTTACTGAAATTGCACCCCATACCATAACGGATGATACGTTTTGATACCGTTCAACAGCTTTTTTATGAGTTGCATACACGCGATACTTTTGAGCGTTATGACTATCTCGTAACAAAAACAATTTTTCATCCGAAAAAATTATTTCGCAACTTGCGTACCACCCAAGGAGCTGCTCACTTCTTTTCCTTCTTATTTCTTTTTGACGCTTTGTAAGGCCGTGAATTCGCTTTTTTAAAGCTTTGATTTTCACATTTTTTTTAATAAAGTTTTGTATAGTTTTGTGGCACACACCCATGTCTCTGGCGATCTTTCTTGCCGAAACTGCGCAATTTCGACGTAATCGCTCACACACTTTTTTCACTATTTCTAGAGTTCTGACGGTACTTTTACGACCGGTCTTCTTCGCAATTTTAGAGCTTCCAGTTTTCTTAATCGCGCGATAGTACGAGATACAAAAATTTTATTAATTTTAAGATTTTTCAATGATTTAACAATGTCACTAGGCTTTGCACCCTTTAAATAAAGTTTTACCACAAGTTCTCGTTTAGCGTCCATGCTTCTCAAAGTTTTGCATTGAATAATTTCGCTGCCTAACCAGTGCATTATTAATGTATTGATAAAACAAATAAAGAACTACAAATAGCAACCCTAGATTTGCCGCGATCGTACCGAGCAGCGCTTAGAAAAAAGGTAACAGTTATTTGTCGCCACGCTGAGTATGCGTTTCTTAAGGTTTGATGACGTCACTTCGTATAGAGGATGGGCTCATCATCCAATCACCATCATTGTAGGATCATCCAAGTATGCCAAAACTCAAACATTTAAGACGTTAATTCACACATTTTTGTGGAATACATAAAAGGTATGCTACTTTGATGATGTCACTTTGTATGGGAGATTTTTTATTTAACCAAATTTTTATCAATTTTGATAAATTTCAAATTTTAAGTGAATATTAATATTCTTGGCATATGTGCATAATTTTAAGACATTAAATTAATTTTTGTGGAATTTTTAGAGACTTAACCGTTCTCATTTATGTAGTTACTTTTTAAATGAAATGCAGGTATTATAAAAACAAGTATAAAAGGACTTTTTTGACAATTTTGAAATATATGGTAAATATCATAGTCATTATATTTTTATTTAAAGAGATTTTAAAATTTTGTTAAAGTCACTATGTAAGGAAGGTAGGTGTGGTTTTTATCCGAATTTCAAATATATGGTGAATATTTTAATCCAAAGCTTATGTGTAAAATTCCAAGTTACTACATAAATTTTTGTGGCATTTTTGGAGATTTTCTTGTTTTGATAAAGTAACTTTGTAACGGAGGTAGGCGTTGTTTTCATACACGTGTGGGGGTATAAATATAAATAGTACTTTAAATTAGGGCTTAAAGTGTTTATTCCATTAGAAGAGAAAGTGGAATAACTTTTTTCCGTAGAGACTGAGCCAAAATTGGAACAATTTGCGGATGAATCAAATTAATTCTAGTAAATTCGTAGATAAAGAAGGCATCAAAGACATTTTTTCTTTTATATTCTTATATTATTTTCTTGAATTGAGAGTCTTATTGCAACATATTTAAATTAGTTATGTACAATTTGTAATGTTAAACTTTTTCAAACTATTTCCAATTATTCTCTGATTTCCAATAGACCATAACTTAACATTTTATATTGGAGAAACCTTGGTTTTATACGTTCTCTGTTTTATTTTCTTCTTTATTAGTAGAATTGCAGATACAACTGAATGTTTATTTGTTGGAACCGCACTTGCAGCCGCTTCCACATGGACAACCTGGCTGAATTGCACCAGGAGCACACTTGCAATTAGCACCACAGCGACATCCACAGGTGCATGTTACACAGGGGCATCCGGCTGCTTTACTTCCAGGTGTGCACTTGCAGTCTAGAATAAAAGGGAAATCATTATAAACATTAGTACACTCAAGTTTAAAACTTATCAAAGTGTTTATGATGAAAAGTCACAATGAGGTCACTTATGATAACCACTCAGTTCTCTCTTACCATTTCCACATTTACAATTCTTTCCAGGGTTTGGCATTTTGTTTTGTATTTGGTGAGTTTCCACTTCTTCTCTTTATTAGCAAATTCTTAGATATTATTTCAACTCAACTTGAGCTCGTTGATCGCTAGTCACAACTATGACTTTTGTCCCTCAGCGTAAGCTGTTTTATACATATGAAAACACGCAAATCGCGCTGGTCGTTCGGATTGACTTTAGTGCGGTGTGCAAATGGTTAAACTTATAAGGTTTAATAAACTTAGTGGAATTATGTTCACCCAAACCCAATAATATGCTTGGTACTTTTAACTCTGAATTGTGTACGCTTATGTTGTTGTTGCTGTTGTTGTTTGGGTTAAGCTTCGCGGTGGTTATGAAAGTGGAAAAAGTCGTGTGCATCAAAACAAGTATTGAGTAGGGTGTTTAGGGTATTAATTATGTAGGGTAAGATAAGATTTTGCACACGGAACCTATTGTTGTTCGGCAAGATAAGCGATGCCTTGTGGAAAGTTTTAGGGAACACTATGCTTTAAAGGGATTTTCACACAAATACAAAAATAACGTAAGCAAAGGAAAACCAAACAAAGACGTGGGAAAAATTTAAACTATGCGGTTATTTAAAATAAAGACTTTTTTAGTAAGAATAATTTTGTGGTTTTTATTAATCAATTCAATCAATTTGTATATTATAACAAATATTTGAATATGAATTTTTTTAGTAATTTTTGAAGTAATGTGCTTTTAGAATAATTTTTTTCGCGGTGTATTTGTGGCATACAAAGAATGTGTATTGCAACACTGAGTCTTGGCAAAGCGAATAGCTAGCTACGCAAAGAGAGTTGCATAAAGTCTGCATGTGAAAATGTGTACTACTGACAAACTGAAGTTGTGATTTAACCATGTTTTGTTACTGCTACCAGCCACAAGATGTAGACAATCATAATGATTCTTGTACACGATAATAGTGCTCACTGGGCGGTTCATGACATGGGTAAAGAGCAAACACATCACAGTTGCGTTGTAAACTATCTTTAAAAGTGGTATTCACACGTTACTTTGTTAGAGTGTTAAGTTGTTACAATTTTGAACAACGTGTGAACACACTTTTAAATTTTTTTAATGCACCTACACCATTATCAAAATAAAACTGTAAAAGGCAAATTAATTTTATTTGTTTTTCTAATGAGAAACACATTTTTGAAAAATTCAGCAAATATTAAATATGCTTAAAGTTGCTTTTAGACGACGCACAGTAATGCGAAAGGGCATGCTAAATGGAAAAAATTCGAAATCTTATTTCTGAATTTTGAACATGTAGAGCTCTTAAAAATATCCACTGATGTTAGGAAAAAAATTGACTTACCTCCGCTTTCAACAAAAAATACTAAAATTGTTGAATGTTGACCCAAAAAGGTGATATTTTTGAAATTTTAGCTCTTGAGTTTTCTAGTTATATTTAATTATATGTTTAAAATATTTATCAACATCCAAAAGAGTTGAAAATTGGCAGACTTCTTAAATAAGGTATGTTATTTTGAAATAAAATAAATTCAATAACGTATTTTTTTAAATGTAGGCGCTATAAAATAGTATTTAAGGATATGCGTAAGAACGGAAAATTTGGTAAAACATTTTGGAAAAAAAAAAAAAAATGGGATACCTCAGATTTGCAAATTTTTTTATTTAATAACTATTATGTATTCTTTAAGCCCTGGAAGTGCCAATGTGCACAACTTTTTTAAAATATTTTTTCGAATCTATATGATGGTCCTAAAAATGCATGTAAAAACCGTGCTCTTACCGTTTTGTATGAAAAGTGTCGAATTTGAGGTCAATGAGAATGTATGAGGAGCTAAAATATTCTCAACACATCACAACATATTTTTACGCTGAAATAAAAAAAAACTTCAATGCATACAAAATGATAAAAATTTTCTTAAATTAAGGTATTTTCTTAGTAAAATCAGAAAATTTGGTAAAACGACTTTGAAAATAAAAAAAATGGTATACCTCAGATTTGCAAATTTTTTTTTTGTTTAATCACTATTGTATGTACTTTAAGCCGTAAGAGTGCCGAAGTTCGAAAACTTACGGTTGTCTAATTATCTTACCTGTTTGATGGTCCCAAAATGCTATTAGTTTTAATTGAAAAACCAGGTTCCGACTTGTTTTCCAAATAACGGCTGTTATTGTGACGACAGATAGTCAGACAGACGTGGCTTTATACACTCAGGAGGTGATGCTGATCAAGAATATATATACTTTTCTACACCTGTCACGCCTTCTTTTTGGTATTTCAGACTGAATAAAAAAATTATATTCCCCTTACGTAGTAAACGAAAATAAAAAAATACGTAGTGTTAAAATATATATACAATTTACAAAAATATATAATATATACATATATATATATATATATATATAAAGTATATATATATGTGATAAGAAAAGAATACACTGCTCAAACTAAAATGACAATAAATTAAAAAAATTAAAGAAATATGTTATGCAATTATTACATCAGAGATGCTAGATGTTGTACATGCTAGATGTAAAAAAATGGGCAATCTGTCGAGAATAGAAAAAAAAAAAATTTAACTTCAGTTTAAAAAAGAACTTGGTCTAGTTATAGATATACCTGAGCCAGGTTTTGGCTCTTCAAACGATGGGAACACTGCCCGAAGATTTTTTTTAATAACCATGAAAAAAGCTCTTCTATAACTGGAGTAGACGAAAAGCTAAAAAAAGATTTTATATAAGTTTTAGCTGTATATCCTCTGGTTATAATATAGATATTTCTTAATTTGAAATTTATATTAACGAGACTAACAGCCGTATTCTGGAAAAGTGACAATTGTTACCCAGTATTTTTAAATTTCTATGTATTTATTGTAATTTTGAAGCAAAAACAAAATTTGAAGCATTTCAGCATTTCTCATTTCTGTATTTGTATGTATTCGCATATGTATAGGAGATGCTATGCCCACTTCTCCAATCATGCTGAAATTTTTTAAGCTCTTTGGAAATCACATATTAAACGACTACGTTTGATTTTGTAATCGTAATTTTTTTTATTTCCCTCATATAGCGCAAAATGTGTTTAAGTTGCATGGAAGCTGCCACGTCCACTTTTACAATCGTGCTGAAATTTGGAAATTACATACTAAATGTCTATTTTGTTATCATAGCTTATCTCACTCCTAAGATATAGCGTAACATGTGTTTAAGTTGCATGGCAGCTGCCACGCTCACTTACCAAAATTTCTGAAACACTTTTTTGTACTTTCCTATACCTTAAAAATCGAAAACTAAAAAAAAATTAACAATATAATATTTTCCGTCTAACTTGCACCAATCGCATCACTGTGCGACGCTTCAATGTCTTAAGACAAATTTTCATGTGACTGTAAATTTTGTCTGATGTGAAAAGTATTTTCCAATTTGCTTTCACACGAACATGTTTTCTGTGCGACAAAAATGTAAGCAACAACAGCTGTTTATGACAAAAAGAAAATTTTCAAAATGGATTCAGAGACAACCGTCTTAGCAATTTGTAGCATAATTATATTAATTAATGCTATTAAAAAGAAGAAAGAAAGGGAAAAAAAGAAAAGATACAGAGGATTTTGGAGGCGTGCAAGGCTTTTGCCAAGAAATAGCTCTATGAGCTTAAGGCCTCCTGTCTTAGGTCATGCAAAATGAAATAAAACAAAATATGTATTATATAAGCATTTTATTATAAAACTTTTATTTATGCAGTTTTTCGCCATATCGAAAACCATTATTTTATGAAATCATCCGTTTAATTCATACGAAAACAAGCTGCACTTATTGTTTTTCTTTGAAATCAACACTGTGTCGCATAGAAAGTCATAAGAAAATAGAAACAATTCTAAAAATGAATGTGTCTCTGAAAGTCGCAAGACATTGTCACAAGACTCTGTTTTTGAGCTTCCACACGATCTGACATCAAATTTTAGACAACTTTTTCGGCATGTCTCAAGACAATATCGTGTTTTCTAAAAGCATCTTAAGAAAAGCGAAAAATTAAATTCTCAGAAATATTAAATGAAAAATTTTAAATACTGAATGTTAACTAAAAAATAATTTCCCACCAGTAAATTTTATTACCTTACATTATTATTTTACATTAATTTTTAATTATTTATGTAAATGTTAATGAAATTATTGGGTTTTAATATCTAAAATATCAAACGTATATAATATAGATGTAATGTCATCGATATTTCTAGCAAATATTACATCAATAGTTGTCCTAATCTTTTTGTGCAAATATTTGGATCACTTGTCATTTGCAAATTATATTTATCAAAACAGAATTGTTTTGAATTTTTATGAAACTGCTTTTTTTATGTTTCAGAAGCATAGTCTTTCTGACGTTAATGTCCAATTATAATAGAAGTAACGTAATTTGATCTAATGTCAGTTGAGCAGTGCGTTCTTGCACTTATTGTTTGAAACAATGCTTTCTTATACAAGTAGTTTTAATAAACGTAACGTAACGTGACGGGACGTATAGATCCATGGATTTTAGATTTCTACGTTACTTTGCATTACGTCTTGTCAAAAAGCAACTGAAATTTGTATTTTCACTTCTACAGCCGTTTTAGTAGGTGTCGAGCCACAGTGTTTCGTCTACATTCATTCTCTTTATACTTATTTATCTGAAAACTACTTTTTTCGGCATGGTGTTGTAGAAAAAACAAAAACTATTTAGCTGAATCATCTGAAATTTAAATATGCTATTCATAACAACGGTGGCTATCGCTGGAACTAGAATCAAAATTTTATTTAAAAAACATCGTATATTTTACACTTAATAACCGGTAGAAAACAAGCTGTTTTAAGAACTTAATTTTTAAAAGTGCGTCATTCTGTCAATTTTTCATATCTTTTTTTCTAGTGCCAGCCATAGCTGCACTCATAGTGATTAATAATATTCTAGGTTTTTATGCCCCTTTTCCTTGAGAGCGTCTCAATGACCACCGTTTTGAACAAGATGAACAATTTTTTAAATTAAAAAAAATTATTTTTTTATGCTGAATGAGAGTTGCAATACACCTTAGAAGTTTTAATATCGTTGTTCAATATTTTAACTTTTTTTAAAAAAACTCTAAAAATACCTTAAATTTTCGAGCGCTAGACCACCATCACTGCCTTAAATGCCTATGAACATTCATGTGTGAATTCGCAATTAAAATCTACCCGTTCAATGGAACCTTGCTACTTTTGTTATTTGGATAGCTAATGCAAAATGCTTTTTACTACGTTTCTATGGCGAGTTGATCCTAGGTTGGGTTTTCTTCAAGTTGACATAATGGCGTTTCTAGCTCGAAAGTGTTTCCATGCACAACATTGCCTGCATTCAGCGGAAAGAACTGTTCCACAACTTTCGGGCTGAATGGTATGCTCTCACAGAACATGTTCCTTGAGATGTCACAATTTATATAGCGAAAATATTTTATGCTACTTCGCTACTTGAGCACTTTTTCGGCTAGAATGCGGCCATTGAGTCGAGTTGGACCTCGGCCATTCTATTCGCCATTTTTTCTTAGTATAAATGTGTGTGTTCAGAAGGTGCAAAATTCACTAAACATATTAGGGCTATTCCCGATTACGGGCAAATAGCGTGGCATCGTGGCATTTGCAAAATATGATGGCAAATCTTTTCAACACAACAACAAAATGTACAGATTTGCATTTGCCCGACTGTGTCAAATTTGCAACACTAAAATCGCATTGCATACAGTCGAGCATGGGCAAAACTTATTTGCCAATCAATCAGCTGTCACATTTTAACCAAACGCCGCTAATAAAACAAAATTAACAGACTCTGATATGGAACTCACTTTGATAAATAATACACTTTGATAAATAATAATGAAAAACACCACAAATACTGTTCGTGTTGTTTTTTTCCCCTCCAAAACAGCAGTGAGTTTTGTTTGCAACAGTGTTCTAAAAAGTGTGCTCACAGTTGATGGCAAATATTTGGTAGGGCATACATTTGCAAAGCTATTTGCCCGTAACTGGGAATAGCCCTATTGAGTATTAGTTTCCGCTACTTTGTGTGCCTGCTGAGTGGTTTGTTACATTTTATGTCAGCGCAGTGGCAGAAATAAAATAAAATAACAAATAATCAATAAAGCCTCACTCAACAGTTGAGAAACTGTTTCATATTCTGAACGCATCCAATCTAACTCAGTTAAATCTAAGAAGTTTCGTGGAGTTGTGTGGATTTGACGAAATTCAACTCAACTCGCGTTTCCATGGTAAGTTAATCCCGAGTCAACACCGACTTAACTCGCCATAGAAACGTAGTATTTGATCGATAATTGTGATCTGTTGCATTTACGCATTAACAATAGAGTATGATTGTATGAACAATCCCTTTAATAAAATCCTGTCATCTATTGCAATATAGCTTCAGTTAACATTGAATGAATCACATCATATCAGAAATGGTTGGTTTGTGGTTATGGTTAGTGTGTAGAACTCTCGATCGGAAGGCGCGAGTTCCGAACCTCACGCTTGAAAAGAAAAATTTTTAATTTTATATCCTCTTGTTGTAATAGATGCAAGTTAAAAACAACAACAATTCTAAAAAAAGGTGTATGGAAAAAAGTGTCGTTTTTCAGATTTCACTTCAAGCAAATCACAAAACGAGGCGTACAAAGCTTCGCTTCAAAACTGCAAAAAATTATTCCACCGATTGACTTTGGAAAGTCAATCAATATTTTCCACTATTGGAAAGATTCATATTCAAAAACCAAACAACATACAATTTTTTTTTAAAAAGACTTATAAAAAGACTTTTATTTCTCGAAAAACTCTTAAAATTAACTTTTTTAAATCAAAGTCTGCAAAGTTATAAACTTATTTTTATAATTTAAAAGTCTTCAAAGACTCTTAAGTGTGATGCTATTTTATAAAAGTTAAAAATAACTGTTTAAAATTAGAGTTATTAAGTGAGAGTTAAAAATACAAGTTATAAATAACTCTTACTTTTGATTATCAATAATAACTTTTATATAATAAGAGTTTGTTTAGACTCTTATTTCAAAGAATTTTTAGAAAAAAGTCATAAAAGTCTTAACCTCTGATGAAAAAAAATCTCCTTAAATTCCACAAGAAGTAGTCACTCACCTCTTTTTTTACACGCTTTTTTTGCACGATTTTGAAATAACACGGTTCACCAAAAAAATTTTTTAAACGAATTTTTCAGTTTTGCACGATTTTGTCCACCAACAATTTTCATGCTGTATTCAAATATGATCGATTTATGACTTGAAAATTTTTCCGACTACTGGTTTCCGTTAACAATTTTGGGGAACACCCGATTTCTATTGTCTTTTTTTACGTTGTACTCATTCTACTTTCTTCTTTTGGTTTTTTTTAATAAACATTAATTGTTTTTGTTTAATATAATTGTATGTTACATTAAAATCATTATTTTTTTGCACGGTTTTGTGGGGAAAAGTTTAAAAGTTTTTAAACTTACACGATTTTTCAAAGATTTGGAACACATTCCTAAATTTAACATACATATGTCGCTTGTACTTTTTTGCACGTTTTACTTAGGAACGTATCTACCGTGTAAAAAAAGGGTTGAGTGTAGAATGGCTTAAAATTTTTCAAATAAACTATAATGTAATTAAACATCCGATTTTTGCAATTTGGTGGTAAAAACTGAAAACTCCCATAAAAAGTTTCAAAATAGTAAAACTTTCATAAATGAAAAAAAATTAATTTTGAAAGTTTATATTTAACACATATGTTTTGATAACTAAAATTAATTCTAAGCTTAAATTTGAAATATTTGTATAAAATGTAAGACCTATAAAAATGGCTTCATCAAAAAATACAACATCCAAAACTTCAAATACATAAAATACTGCTGTGGAGATATTTTACCCCATACACGAGTTTTTTAATCAAGCGTCTGCTTTATCGTTCAGTGCGTAAACAAAAATATCTATTCTTATTGTTGTATTTATGATAAAGTTCTAAAATACATATTTATGGTATTTACAAATTATTGTGTATTTTTAAAATTGGTTAATTTTTGTATGCACTTTCGTTTCGAAATATAAATTGAAATCATTATTTAACTGTACCAAGTATAAAAATATTGAAGCACTACATTATATTAATTTTTATTAAATGAACCGGATGCTGGATGCCGGTAGCATCCTCTAAGTTTAGTAGAAATACTTTTGCGATCACCTGATCGAAAACACAACGAAATTTACAAAGATCACAATAGGTTTTCGTCGTTGTATTTTTGATACAGTGTTGCATTTCTAACACTGAAGATTCTGTTTTTGTAATTTCACAAAATTTACTATATGTATCAAAATTTATCAAATATACACAATACAAGGGGAAATACACTGCTTCGTGAATACCCCTTATGATTGTTAAGCACAAAAACAAAAATAAGTAAGGAACTATCTTCGACTAGGTTGAAGTTAAAATACCCCACAGTATACAGCGTGGCGACGAATAACTGTTATTAAAGTTTTGTTAAAAATAAAAGAACCCTCAACTGATTTTTTTAAGAATCTATATTATTTTTATTTCAGCACTTATTTAATTTAATTATTGATTATTAATTTCAAATCTTTCACCCTCATTTTTCCTTACTAGTCGCAAACGATTTGTGGAGTCAAAGCAGGCGGCACGCACGACTTCGTCGGGTATTTCTTTCCATATCTTCTGAAGGCGTCCCTTGAATTCATCTATTTTTAGGTGTTTTGTGTTCTTCATTTTGTCTTCATTTATTCATTTGTCTTCTCATTTTGGCTTCATACACAAAGCCCCCATATACTGAAATCCAATGGATTCAGATCCGGGAAAGAGGACGGCCATTCTTCTGTCGAAATAAAACAAGGAATTTTTAAACCTCTGAACAATTAAAGCATTGTGAGCTGGAGCGGAATCTTGCTGGAAACAAAATCATGCATTATTAAACAACGGCATGGCGTGTGGCGACAAATACCTTTTTAACACCTCTTCCAAGTGATACTTTGCGTTAATTTTTACGCCTTTTTCAATAAATTAGAGAGGAAGATTGCCTTTTACTGAAATTGCACCCCATGCCATAACGGATGATACGTTTTGATACCGTTCAACAGCTTTTTTATGAGTTGCATACACGCGATACTTTTGAGCGTTATGACTATCTCGTAACAAAAACAATTTTTCATCCGAAAAAATTATTTCGCAACTTGCGTACCACCCAAGGAGCTGCTCACTTCTTTTCCTTCTTATTTCTTTTTGACGCTTTGTAAGACCGTGAATTCGCTTTTTTTAAAGCTTTGATTTTCACATTTTTTTTAATAAAGTTTTGTATAGTTTTGTGGCACACACCCATGTCTCTGGCGATCTTTCTTGCCGAAACTGCGCAATTTCGACGTAATCGCTCACACACTTTTTTCACTATTTCTAGAGTTCTGACGGTACTTTTACGACCGGTCTTCTTCGCAATTTTAGAGCTTCCAGTTTTCTTAATCGCGCGATAGTACGAGATACAAAAATTTTATTCATTTTAAGATTTTTCAATGATTTAACAATGTCACTAGGCTTTGCACCCTTTAAATAAAGTTTTACCACAAGTTCTCATTTAGCGTCCATGCTTCTCAAATTTTTGCATTGAATAATTTTGCTGCCTAACCAGTGCATTATTAATGGTACTGATAAAACAAATAAAGAACTACAAATAGCAACCCTAGTTTGCCGCGATCGTACCGAGCAGCGTTTGATGACGTCACTTCGTATAGAGGATGGGCTCATCATCCAATCACCATCATTGTAGGATCATCCAAGTATGCCAAAACTCAAACATTTAAGACGTTAATTCACACATTTTTGTGGAATTAATATAAGGTATGCCTTTGATGATGTCACTTTGTATGGGATATTTTTTATTTAACCAAGTTTTTAATAATTTTGCTAAATTTCAAATTTAAAGTGAATATTAATATTCTTGGCATATGTGCATAATTTTAAGACATTAAATTAATTTTTGTGGCATTTTTAGAGACTTAACCGTTCTCATATATGTGGTTACTTTTTAAATGAAATGTAGGTATTATAAAACAAGTATAAAAGGACTATTTTGACAATTTTGAAATATATGGTAAATATCATAGTCATTATATTTTTATTTAAAGAGATTTTAAAATTTTGTTAAAGTCGCTATGTAAGGAAGGTAGGTGTGGTTTTTATCCGAATTTCAAATATATGGTGAATATTTTAATCCAAAGCTTATGTATAAAATTCCAAGTTACTTCATAAATGTTTGTGGCATTTTTGGAGATTTTCTTGTTTTGATAAAGTAACTTTGTATCGGAGGTTAAAGTGTTCAATGTGCGAGTTTTTTTTCCATGCTTCTTCCATTAGAAGAGAAAGTGTAATAACTTTTTTCAATAGGGATTGATTGATTGATTAATTCTAGTAAATTCGTAGATAAAGAAGGCATCAAAGACATTTTTTCTTTGATATTCTTATATTATTTTCTTGAATTGAGAGGCTTATTGTAACATATTTAAATTAGTTATGTACAATTTTTAATGTTAAACTTTTTCAAACTATTTCCAATTATTCTCTGATTTCCAATAGACCATAACTTAACATTTTTTATTGGAGAAACCTTGGTTTTATACGTTCTCTGTTTTATTTTATTTTCTTCTTTATTAGTAAAATTGCAGATACAACTGAATGTTTATTTGTTGGAACCGCACTTGCAGCCGCTTCCACATGGACAACCTGGCTGAATTGCACCAGGAGCACACTTGCAATTAGCACCACAGCGACATCCACAGGTGCATGTTACACAGGGGCATCCGGCTGCTTTACTTCCAGGTGTGCACTTGCAGTCTAGAATAAAAGAGAAATCATTATAAACATTAGTACACTCAAGTTTAAGACTTATCAAAGTGTATATGATGAAAAGTCACAATGACGTCACTTATGATAACCACTCAGTTCTCTCTTACCATTTCCACATTTACAATTCTTTCCAGGGTTTGGCATTTTGTTTTGTATTTGGTGAGTTTCCACTTCTTCTCTTTATCAGAAAATTCTTAGATAGTATTTCAACTCAACTTGAGCTCGTTGATCGCTAGTCACAACTATGACTTCTGTCTCTCAGCGTACGCTGTTTTATACATATGAAAACACGCAAATCGCGCTGGTCGTTAGGATTGACTTTAGTGCGGTGTGCAAATGGTTAAACTTATAAGGTTTAATAAGCTTAGTGAAATTAAGTTCACCCAAACCCAATAATATGCTTGGTACTTTCAACTCTGAATTGTGTACGCTTATGTTGTTGTTGCTGTTGTTGTTTGGGTTAAGCTTCGCGGTGGTTATGAAAGTGGAAAAAGTCGTGTGCATCAAGTCAAGTATTGAGTATTGCGTTGTTTTGGGTTGCTTTATGTAGGGTAAGATAAGATTTTGCACACGGAACCTATAGTTGTTCGGCAAGATAAGCGATGCCTTGTGGAAAGTTTTAGGGAACACTATGCTTTATAGGGATTTTCACACAAATACAAAAATAACGTAAGCAAAGGAAAACCAAACAAAGACGTGGGAAAAATTTAAACTATGCGGTTATTTAAAATAAAGACTTTTTTAGTAAGAATAATTTTGTGGTTTTTATTAATCAATTCAATCAATTTGTATATTATAACAAATATTTGAATATGATTTTTTTTAGTAATTTTTGAAGTAATGTGTTTCTAGAATAATTTTCTTTTCGCGGTGTATTTGTGGCACACAAAGAATGTGTATTGCAACACTGAGTCTTGGCAAAGCGAGTTGCATAAAGTCTGCGTGTGAAAATGTGTACTACTGACAGACTGAAGTAGTGATTTAACCATGTTTTGTTACTGCTACCAGCCACAAGACGTAGATAATCATGATGATTCTTGTACACGATAATAGTGCTCACTGGGTGGTTCATGACATGGGTAAAGAGCATGCATCACAGTTGCGTCGCAAATTGTGACTATCGAAAGTTTTTCTCAAACTTGAAATATTTTTGATTTGCAAAAGCACGAGTTATAGGCTAGACTAACTGAAACAGTTTTTTTTTTAAAGTTTAGCTTTTAAAAAACTCGTCTCTACGCAACACGGTGTAACGATCCCATACATTGAGCGGCCATCAAAAGAAGGAGTTACCGTAAAATCAAAAAAATTATGAAAATATTTTTTTTTTTAATAAGAGAACTATTCTCGCAAAAGTGCAATCAAATCGGATGAATGGTACGCCCACCTCCCATATAACCGAAATCAATAGGTATCCGAAATCAAAAAGTAGGATCCAATTAGCTCTAGTGAGCCGTTTTGATACCATAACCTCGTGTTACTGTAAGTTGAGTGTGTAACGCACTGTTAGGCTAAAACCATCCGGTGCGGTTAATGAACGTTAGGAGATTGTTGATTTTTGTTGTTGAAAGTTCCTCTAGAACACTGAGGAAGGACTTGCCCAACGCTCTTAGTCTAGACCTGGCCAGGGCCGGACAGGTGCACAGAAAGTGTGTTAGTGTTACTTTCACGTTTGGGATAGTGGGTGTTGAAGGGTAATCCGATTCTTTCGGCGTGTACTCCGATGCACCAGTGACCCGTAATAATAGCCGTTTATCTGGTTGTCATTCTGAAGTTTTGCATCTCCTGAGTTCTAAATAGGTTGTACAGGGGCCATAATTTCTTGATGTATTGCAGGTTGGTAGTCATGGGCGTCCGCATTATTTGTTCTAGGGGGGCTCAAAGGCATAAAGGATCCTAGAATATTAAAAAATTTTATTCAATTCTTTTTTTCATGTAACACATTTCAGTAATTTTTTGCTAAAGCAAATATACTTAATAGTTTAATGAATTAAATAATGCGAGGCCTATATCCTTAAATGAAATTGCATTAATTACTATAGCGCCCCCAAGTTTTCAATTTTAAAAATAAGAACAGAAAAATTTCCTAATATTAAGCAATATTATTTTTGTTGGAAAAGTGAAAAAAACATACTAAATTTTTAGGTAATTTTTTAATCATACCTAAAATTTTGAATGGTCCAAATCCATATCATTCGCAAAAACTAAAAATAATTTAGTTGTCGCTATTCTTGAAAAGTTTCGAGCGGATCTCACACACCGGATCTCACACCATATTTACACCATTGTACTTTTTTTTTCTTTCTAACATGAATCAGTTCTAGCAGCCTGCAATTGAGTATGGAAACATACCTATTATCTGATTGATTTAAAAAACGTATTTTTTTTAATTCAAAACGTATGAACAAATAAATAAAGAGGCACATGTATGTTGTACTGTGTTTCCATCTGCTCGAAATCTTGCAATTTGGAAAAAGTGATTTCAAAGTGCTTCCATCTGGCATGTCATGACAGCTAGATTTCATTTGACAATTAAGAATTCATTTGGTAAATTTAAGAATGAGCAAATAGTGAAGGAGCAATTGCGTGCTGCATTTCTTTTGCCATTTCCGGAGCTCTTAAATTTTTTTTCCAAAATTGCCATTAACAATTGCTTCTCACTGAAGCTCCAAGCCTTTTTATTATATTTATATTACCTTTGTTTTGCATTTTTCATTTTTATTGTTACACTGTTTTTTTTTAAAAATAATTAATTAGATGTCATTGCCCTTCGTCAATGTGAAAAATTTGAATAGCTAAATAGTGCTGGATACTGATATAACTTTTCAGGGATTCCGCGTTGCATTTTATGAGATTTTGTATATATTTCAAAATTTTGGATTTTAATATTGTATTTGATTTCAATATGGATTTTACGAAATCTCACAAAATCTCAAGATTTCGAGGAGATGGAAAGATAGTATTAGATTTGTCTTGGGTACATACAGTGGTGGCCTTATAATTAGAAACGGCTTTTCAGCATATGTATTTGGTATTATATTTTACAAACTTAGTTCACCATATTCAAACTATGAACTTAAAATAGTAAAGACACATGTCAGCATTGAGTTGAAAATAAAAAAAATTCAACATGAATAACATTTTTAAGAAAATTAACTAAACACAAAAAAACAGCAATTTCAAGTTGGTCACATAATTAGAAACAACAAAAAATATTTACATACAACTGAAAAATATCTTCGCAAAGTTAAACAAAATAGACATATCCTTTAATATTTTGTTTTATAACCCTTATTTTTGACAACATTCACCAGTCTTTTCGGTAAACTTTGTATTAAACGTTGGCATATTTGGAGCGATATATTATCCCAGCTTTGCTGCACCAACTGAAACAATTCATAATTATTTCGTGGATTTTTGTCCTTGAGATCTCTTTTTACAATTGCCCATAAGTTCTCAATTGGGTTGAGATCAGGACTTTGAGCTGGCCAGTCCAGAACATCAATATTTTGATCCGAAAGCCAACACTTCACTAACCTTGAAGTGTGCTTTGGGTCATTGTCATGCTGGAAAATGTAATGGACGGCCATATTTTCAAAGGAATATGGTTCCATTACATTTTCCAAAAGGCTTTTATATTGATGTTGATCCATTATTCCCTGAATTCGAACAATTGGACCCACACCACGCCAAGAAAAAGCACCCCAGACCATAATAGACCCGCCTCCGTGCTTCACCGTTTTCACAGTGTACCTGGGGTCTAAGGCTTTGTTTGGAGGACGTCTCACATACGTTTTTCCGTCAGATTGAAACAAGTTAAACTTGGATTCATCACTCCAGAGAACTCTATTCCAGTAACGTGGATCTTTTTTAAGCATTTCCCTTGCAAACATCAACCGCTTTTTAATATTTTTTTTTGACACATGCGGTTTTTTTTGTACAATGCACCCACGAAGTCCCGATTCTTGTAAGCGCCTTCTTATTGTCCGTGTGGATATTTCTGCGTTTATTTGCTGTCCAATTGCAGCCTTTATTTCCCGCGAAGACAAGAATGGATTCCTCTTACTGACCCTACAAATACTTCTATCTTCTGCTGGAGTGGTCTTTCGTTCCCTAGGCTTCCTGGCTGGGTTTTCAAACTCCTTTGTCTTATTGTACAAGTGAATTGCACCAAATACCATTTTTTTGGAGCACGCAAACTTTTGTGCAATTGCCGACATTGACAGCTTTTCATTCTGATAACACTGCACAATCAACTCCTTCATTTTTGGAGTACATGACTTGTTCTTGCCCATTTTAGAAGCTAGAATATATCAAAATTATTAGCATTTAATCTACTGATTTTCAAATTACACTCACTTTGTCACTAATAATAAGATATGTTCAGAAATTAAAACAACAACTGCACGTTTCTAATTACATGGCCAGCCAAAAGCAACTACTTGTAAAATAATCTTATTTTTTTTCACTAAGCAAGCTTTGAACTCCACGTGTTTTGCATCGACAACATTGTTGATTGTCTACTCGTTGAATAACGGTACTTATAATTTACAGTCTAGGTCTTAAAAGATGTTCCACATCGGTTTTATTTCCAATAAGACATCGTTTCTAATTATATGGCCACCACTGTACATATATTTTCTTAACATACTGCAGAATCTCCCTGCAAGGCTTGATTCTGAATTCTGGTTTAATAATATAAGTGTAGTGCTCTAATCGAATACATAGAATAACTACATATATCCCAGTGGGCAAAAGCAGATCTTTGAAGCGCTTCTAGCAGGCCATCATATGGATTTCTTAGCCCTTCCGTGCTCGTTTCCAAGCCCATAAGCTTTTTTATATGAAACGAGAAAATTTTCTAGGCCTTCCGCTCTCGCGACTCTAAAGAAGCCTGCTAGAAGCCCTTCTTTAGAATGTACATTAGAAAGAAAAGCAATATAAATATCAACTTGAAATAAAAAAACTCTTGACAAATTCTAGATTTGAACTAGGGTCCTCTCAGCTGTCGGTCTGGCATCTTACCGACTCGTCCACCTCAGTTGTTCATAAACTTCAGCTTATTTTGCATCATTAGAAATGAAAGTAAGTTTTCGGGAGCGCGGGTTCGCAACCCAGCTCGGCCCAAAAAAACATTTTTTTTTTGTATTTTTTTTAAAATCTACATTTCTTTACAAATTTTTCTGTCCATTTAAAAATTTTTTTGGATTTTTTTTGTAAATTTCTTCATACAAAAATAATAGAAAAGACTTAGTATTTTTCCATATAAAAGTTTTCATATAATGTGATATGCAATGTGTTTGATTTCGGAGACCTGGGTTCGCGTCCCAACTCGGACAAAAAATAAAATAATTTTTTTTTGTTTTTTCTTCAAGATTTGATTTTTTTTTAATTGATCTGATCATATTTAATTTTTTAAAAATTTTTTTAAAAATTTTTTTATATAAAATAACAGGAAAAGACTCCAAACCTTCAAAAGGTAGGCCTTACAGAAGCACTCATCAATGCAGCGATCATGGAAGGTTCATTGACGCCAATAAGAGCATTACTAGCATGCATTCTTTTACGTATCGCTAGCTAAAATGCCCACTGGGATACAATAACCACATACATACAATAATCACATACACACATAATAACATGTGTACGATTATAAAATATACTTTGTTTTTAAATACGTGGCGCGAAGACAGTCCAGAAAATTCTCAAACTATGTGGACGCCGCTAAATAACGTGAATTTTAAGAAGTATAAAATGGATGTTTCAAATCGAGTTTCCTATTTACGTTTATGTCATAAAAAACTTTTGACTATAACAAATTGTATTGTAAAATCGTTTGCTCAATATGATATAAGGCTTTCCAAAAATTAGTCCTTGATCCAAAATTGGCCTACTTTATTAAAGATCCAAATTTTTTGTTTCGCTTTTGATTAAAAAGCTTTGCTCTTGCCTGGATCGCTGCAACTTTCTTAAATTTAAATGCTGCAGGATTGTTTGTCATTTTATTAAGTTCAGGGAAAAATTAAAAAAATGCTAATTGGATCACCATTGTGATAGAAAGGCAAGCCTATTTTTTGGAAAACATTAATTTCTATTAAATTTATTTACTTTGTCTTCTGCTTGCTTACAATGACTAAAAAACGAAAATTTCCTGATCGTCAAAGTTTATATCCGTTATTGAATTAAATGCCTCTTGCTATCTGTTGCTTTGAAGAATGACCTTCGACTAATAAGGGATATCATACCTTAACATTCTTCAATTTCTCGTAGGAATAACTTCGTAATTTCTTTCAAAATTCCTAAAAATTCATATTTAGATTAACCGTAATCATTATTCGAAGAAGGTACGAAGTTTTAGTTGAGTTTAAAAAAGTTACAACTGAAATCGTTCAGACTAGTTTGTCGATCAATTACCGAATTTAAGGAAATGTGTGATTGCAAGGTGGCCGTAGCCAACTAGAAGAGTACGTGGCTCGCAAGCTAAAGAACCACGGTTCAAACCTCAGCTAAGCAGAAGGTTTTTTTCGTAACTAGGTATTAGGATCATTCGGAAATGTATTCGTACAATATGCATTTGTTTTTGTAAGAATACAAATAAAATATTCAAAATGTGTACCAAGCCACATCCATTCTACGAGTTCTATTCGTGGCTAAAATTAAGAATAAAATTCGTAAAAAAAAATTTTTATTTAAGAATACGTGTTGAAAAGTGTTTGTGAAACAAGGTTAAATGTATCGTAACTTATTACGGCGTGTTCATATTACGCGTTTTTGTCGCGATTGAGACACCGCTCTCAATTTTTTTTTCGCAAACGTGGCGAAAATACTGAATATTAAATAAATAAATGTATATAAATACATACAAAATTCAGACTTTTTCAGCCGATTCTGCGAAATCGTAAGAGCGGTGTCGCAATCGCTAGTAATATGAACACGGCCTTACAGTAACGGGTACAATATACTATTTAAAAATGAAAAGTTTAGCTCAGCATTATTTATAAATTATCCTAAAAAAAGTATTTTGTGCTCCCTTCAAAATATATTAAATACATAATGAACATATCGTCATATGAAATAAAAAAAGCCGATACTTCTACAACTAGAAATTACGTTTTTATTAACAAAGTTCTCAAAGCCCTAAGTTTAGGCGAAACTTACAATTCAGAAAGTTTTTGCTTCTCTCTTAAAATTTTTTAATATAAGCTTACGGCTTTTTTGATTTAATATGGAGATATATAAAAAATTTTCACTGCCTAGGGCACGTGCCCCCCCCTGCGGACGGCCATGTTGGTATAACTATCCATCTACAACCGGCTAAGGCCAAGTCGGTGACACTTCGACTGGTTCCGCTCTTTAAACGTCAAGGGAGGAACCCCGCCAGCGTTGCCAAATGTGAAAACTTTACCAAATCTGGTAAAAAATTTTTTCAATGTGAAAACATGAAATTTAATTCCATCTTGGTAAATTTTTGCAGTGACGAAACAAACAAATTTTTTTTAAAATGTTCCCTCACACTACGTTAAAGATACATTGTTTTTTGTTACTTGCAAAAACGTATTAAAATTATCGGCCTTTTTCAATGTTATCGAACTTGTTTTCTACTGGGCTAGGCAAGGTAGCCTAATGAAAATTATTGCGACTTTCTGAATTTGGCCTAAAAAGCGAAATAGATATTTAAGACTTTTGGGACAAAGATGCTTCTTTTAAAAATGGCATGGAAGAGAACTGTTATATAGAACTAATAAATTTTGTTAAAAATTTAATGACACTTCCTCACAGTTCAGCCGCTGTGGAAGAAAATTTGATCCCTTTAAAGAAAATTTTTAAACCTTTCTCTAATAAAAAAAAAACTAAGAAACAGAGTTTCTGAAAATTTAAAAATTTTCACTTATCACTTTTGTGAAAATAATAAAAAGTCAAAATTACATTTTTAACTATGTTTCATTTAGTTAAAATGAATTTACATTATATATTATCAATATTGCATTAGTAAAATAAATTAAATTTATTGTTCTCGAAGTGTAAAGACATTTTAAGTACACAGAAAATGAGTTACATTTATAGATTTTAAGCGAGAAAGAGATATTGGCATACATTTTTCATATAAATTATTCTTGAAGCTTGACCATTCTGTAAAGTTTATAAAAACTTTTTGAAGAAAATGAACTTCGTCAAAAAAATGGCAGGTAGCGTTGCAACAAGGTTACTTTTATGATTTTTGTTAATTTTTGTACAAAATATTTGATAAAATATTGATCTCACACACATTGGCGTCGGAAGCGGGGGGGAAAGGTGGGCAGTTGCCCCCCACTTTTTTAGCTAGATAAACAATTTAAAAGGAAAAGTTATTCAAAATATCAGTTTTTTTACAACGATAATATTTTTGTATTATATATTTTCCTCTTCTTTCTCTCTTCTTCATGTTTCATGTGAAGAAATTTTGGTGAACTTTTTTTGCACCACCATTTGTACTGCCCCCCATTTGTACTGCCCCCCCAGATGAAATTCGCTTCCGACGCGCTTGCTCACACAACCATAAAATAATAAACAATAAAATAATAAATGAGTACTTTTCGCTTTTTAAAACTGCCGCAGTACAGTATGTCTTTTTCAATTTTGGCGCGCCAAAACTCATATCTCAAAAGGACCATACTGGAGACATAAAATTTTGCAAGTAGGTTTTCAAAACAACAATAATAACTGTTACCAAAAATGGTCGTGATCGGTTCACTGCCACGTCTACCTCCCATGTAAATGGAGAAGTAATGATGGCATAAGTTTGGTTGCAAAAATTCTATAGCTATAAAATTAGATTTCTGAGTTTATCTTATATCTAAAATATGCTTTTGTAGAATGGTGTAGAATGGCGTGATCATTGTACTGCCACGTCTTTCTCTTAAGCACCCGGAATAGTAGTTTTTGCATAAGTTTGGTTTTCTGTATGAGAAATGTGAGAAATTTTGTTTCTCAGTTTATGTTACAGTTAAATAACTTTTGCCATAATTTGAGCCTTAGAGGTCAACTAGGACGCTTACCTTCCATACAACTGGAACAGTATTATTGGCATACGTTTGGTATTACGTCTGCTATACTTAACCCTTTCATGCCCGATGTTGCCTACAGGCAACATTGTACTTATGGTCTTCTAAGTCCCATTATTTTCATGTTTTTGACCAGTAGTTTTCTGCTTCAAGTAGCCTTATGTGTTGTGCAAGCTTACACCTATTTGTTCTATTGAAGGCTTTGCACGTGTCCGTTCAGTAGCCATTCTCCGTAGGCTTGGGCATTCTAGTTCACTAAAAAGATCGCTCTTTTTAGTTCAGTTGAGTTTAATGAACTAGTTCGTTCATATAGTTTTTTTTTAGTTCATTTAGTTCTTTCGTTTCGTGCACTCGTTCATGTTGTTAGTTAGTTAGGTCTTATAGTTCGTTTGGTATTTTAGATAGTTATGTATGTAAGCTCGTTATATCTTTTAGTTCAATAGGTCTTTGGCGCCTGTTACACGTTCAATATTTATTGTGATACTTGGATCGCGATCCAAATTCATGGATTGATGGATCGCGGTTGAATGCTACACGTTCAATATTTATCGCGTCAGTATTCATACAATTTTTGCTAAGTGTGCTCACGAAAACCTAACTGCACAAGTACTTAAATGCACAGGCAAATGAATACCGTGAATACCGGTAATTTTTATTTCACCGCCTACTGCCGTATCACGTATTGATGACACAAAATATGCTACACGTTCAATATTTATTGACAGTTTTGCGATCCGCGATCTAGATTTCAAAATATTTAAATATTTTGCGATCTGGATCACGATCCGTCAATATTGCATGCTACACGCTCAATAAATACCACGATACTGAATATTGATCAATATATATTGAACGTGTAACAGGCGCCTTTAAGTTCGTTTTGTTTACTCGTTCATGATCAGGTCTATAAAATGGAACGAACTATATGAGCGAATCAATTATTAACTGTGGACATAGCAGAAATTTACATAAAAATACTAACAAAACATAAATTACATAAAAATACTACATATGGGGCATTTCACACAATATTTGCTATAAAAATTTTTTATTTCAAATAAGTTTTTTACTGTTCTGTACTGTATCAGCAGGAACTAAAACATTGTTTAATAAATTTTTTGTCGTTCATTTCGATCTGACTCGCTGCAAAATCGATTGAACTAAAAGAACTAAAAGAACGAGAATCAAAGAACTAGTTCACATAGTTCATGAGTGCGAATAGTTCAGTTGAACTAGTTCGTTCGTGAACTACCCAAGCCTAATTCTCCGTAGAATAAAATGGTCGAAATCAAGATTAGGATCGTTTTGAAAAAAAAAGTTTTTATACAAAAAATGCTTGAAAATATTTAAATAAAAAAACTGCAAAAAATTACCTAAAAAAATGACAAAAATGACCTAAAAACTGCAGAAAATGACTAAGATACTGACTGATAAAAAATTACCTAAAAAACCAAACAACTATCATACATAAAAACAAAAATATAAAAAAAGTTTTTAAAATAAAACATTAATAAACGTATAGTTTATCTATATCTATACTCTATACTATTATATAAAAGGAGACTCACAAAATTTCATCTAGAATAAGCTCGGTAACCGCTGAACCGATTTTGATAATTTTTTTTTATTTGATTCCTATGATAATATAGATTGTTATAGCTTACCAAGGTTTTCGAAAAATGTATTCTTTAATTATTGCAAAATCACGCATTTTATTTGATGCCTATATTCAACCAGCAGCACAATATAACAGCAAACAAAGCTTTTCTCTCTTTGTCGAGAGAGCTTCTCTCAATATAACACGACAGCCATGTTGTGTAGTTAAGCTGAATTCACTGATAACCTTTAGCATGTTTTTGTGTGATTTAAAATAATGTTAATCAAGTTGAGAGCGTGCAGAAATTTTTCTCTCTAAGCGAAAACTTCATATGAAAAAAACTTTCAATGCATGCTGAAGGTGATCAGTAAATCCAGCTTTACTTTCAGGGAGATTCTTGCTTTCATACAGTGTTAATTAATTTTCTTTGTTAATGTTTTGAGGGGAGTTGCCAGAATTTTGTTATCAGCATTAATTATGTTTTGCAGCCTTGCCAGCCAGCTTTTCCCCACTTGAGATTGTGGTAGTCTATCTATATGAATATATAAAAGCATTGTGACACTGCACGGACGTTTGACAATCACGCAAGAACCACTGAACCGATTAACACGATATAGTTATCAAACGATTTGTTATTCCAACTTTATCGTAATATGCTATGTTAGATTTTCCATGTCTACTTTCCATGCCCACTTTTTGCAAAAATGCTATATTTCAGACGATTTTGGTCGTATGAGACTAGAATTTGGTAATCTACGTTGTATGGTTACTTTCGCTAACTTTACTAAAAATGGGCATGACCCATTTTAGTTAAGTCCACTTTTCGGGGGATAAGCTTGGAGTAAAACAAAGCGCACTAGGTTTAAGCTCAATTGAGCTGAAATTCTGGCATTCTATTATTTCGAGTATGAGATGGTTTAAGTGAAAAAATTTTGCCACACCCCCATTACCGCCCAGAAGTAATCAAAAATGTTAAACTTCGAACGGTTTTGGTTGTTTTAGACTAAAATTTGATAATTTAGTTCGGATACGGCTACTTTCGGCAAATGTACTAAAAATGGCGAACAGCATGAAAATTCGTATATAGCAGTAAGGTGGTCTGCGACAGGACAACGTCTGACGGGCAATACTATATATCAATAAGAATGCTGTATATATCAGAAAATTCTGATCGTCATGCACTGATGTTTCAAACGGAAACGTCTAGCATGTGTTTTGTTCGAAGGTCAATTTACACTTTTACAAATTCACAAAACGATCATAAAAAATTCATTGAATTGGGTCAGGATAAATTCTACAATAACTATACCGTTAACTATGAATATATTGATAAGGAAATAGATTAAAACATAGATTTATGTATATAACTTTCGAATAGTTTGAAATATTTTAAATAATTTTCACAGAATTACTTTTTAAGCTATATTTGACTTGAAAAATATAGCAACATTTTAAGCAAATTAGTTTTCATCAAAAAATCATAGGGGGCCCCCCATGCCCCCCGGTAGGGCTAAGTGGCCCATGATTTTTAATGATAGAAACTGTTTTTGTCAAATTATGTCATATGAAAGAATAAGGATGAAAATTAAAAAAAATTAAAATGAAAAAAAAATATGTATAACAAAAGCAACTCTTGGCCTATTGTTTAGTACAAGTTGGATATTTTAGAGGTTTTTTGAAAACAATATAAAACATTGCATTGGTGAGGTAACGGTAAACCTTTTCTCATTTTCCCAATTTACTTAATTGAACTTTCAAACAAAGAAAATTGTATGAAAATCAATTTGAAAATGGCGGAAATGTTTGCTTGCTAAGTCAAAACATGAAATTTCAATCGTTTTTTTCTCATTCTAAGGCTTATGAGTTATACTGAGAAAATCTATAGTTTTGAGATATCGCAAGAATTTTAATGTCATTATAAGAGGTTTTTTTAAAACATACCTAATATCCATACAAAACATTTCCGAAAAGAAAAGAAAATTACCGTTAATTTTATTAATCAACGACTGTCCATACAAAAATGCATTGTTATGCATTGAGAAATTCTATAGTTTTTGAGATATTGCCAAAAGTGAGATGTCATTATAACGGTTTTTTTTTTTAAATCTAAGAAGAATTGTTGTTTGGCCGAAGCCCAATAACAACAATTAATAACTGAAGAAGGCCGATTAACTGCAACTATATAAGAGAATATATTTATTTTCAGAATATATGTAAAAAATTACATTTTTGATTACAAATTTTAAAATTTTTTTACCCAAATTTTATTCTAACGCTGTTATGCAGGACTTTTTTCAAAAATAAAAAAAAGAAAGCCAGGTAAATTTATGTCATCATAACCATTACCTTTTAAATAAGTTATTCAAATGAAATAAAGTAATTTCTTAATATATATACCATTTTTTCATAATTAAACAAAAAAAACACAATAATTTTTATATTTTGAATTTGTTTTAATACAACTAAATACTTTAATTTTAAGATTTAAAATTTTTACATGGCATTTAATATTTTTATCGCAGGCAAAGCAGCGGGTATTTGCTAGTTTTATGTAATTTTTATACATATGTTTATTACAAAGGAACATTTTTAAGTTATTAAAATTAAAAGAAAGTCGATTGTCTAGCAAAAGGTTTTTGTAAACAGAAAAACTTCTTTTTACTTCTGCACTGACGAGAGGAACATATTTAAAGGACGAAATTTCATCGGATGTAAGTTTTTCTGCTATTTTCATTTTTACCCTCTAATATTTCAGCAATAGAGCACAAAAATAAAGTTAGTAATAACTAGCATATCCTGAGTTTTTTTCTAACTCTTGTTTCATTTTTCTACATACCCTTTCGTCAGTTTCACCACGCGCAGAGCTTTTTTTTATCGATGTCTATAAACAAAGCTACTCCTTTTTCGAGAGGCAATGTTTTTGATTGAAGGGGCTCTATTGTTAAAGGCATATGTTTAAAAATTTGCATTTTTACATTTTTTAGTACGAAAAAAAAGAAAAAATAATTCTTTTAATATTACACAAATATTACCTAAAACCCGAAAAATGCTCTAAATATTTAAAATGTCCAAAAATGACAGTAAAATAACTTAAAAATTACCAAAAAATGCCCCTAATGTAGTAAAAATAACCTGAAACCTAAAAACGACAAAGAACGATGAAAAATGACAAAAAAATGACCTAAAAGCTTTTCATATTTTTAATTTAGGAAACATAAATTGACGTTCTAAATTACCAAGAAAAATCTTAGAAGCAGCAGAAAAAAGATGACATGTCATCGAAATCCTAGCCCTGCTGAAAATAAAATCCCTTTGCTTTAACGTCATATGTTTCAGACGAGTTTATTTGAACAAGTGTCAAATTATATAAAACTCAAAGAATGGGTTGGTCACAGCTGAAACACTCCACTAATGAACAGGAAGTGTAGCTACTTCCGAAACAAGCTTGTCTAGTCTGCTGTGTGATCGACTCAATACAGAGTTGTTGTTCTTGTTGTCTTCTTCAAGACATACTTGCTCAATTTAAATAGCTCATAATTAAAATGATGTAAATTCAATGAATGTATCACAATTAATTATCAAAAATCAACTTCTTTTATAAACCTTGTTACTAGTTTTTTTCAGTAGAATATTTCTCATCCATAGACTCAATAAACTAAACTAAAACGTAAGAACTGCAAAACATGGACATCGATACCTAAATAAAGATATGGCCAATTTAACAATTGTTAAGAAAAAAAAGCGGCTTTTTTCACATAACCGCCGATCGCTTCAATCAGGTATTCAACAAATATGTAAGTTCAAACATATCATTGAAATTCACCTGCTGACGGACGCTTCCACAACTACTGCTGCTGCTTCTGCTGTTTAACTAATGAATGTTCTCTGTGTTTCTTATCTGGAATACAAGCGTCTGACCTATGGTGCAATGTCAAATTCTTGTGCCACTTTAATAAATTTCGAAACAGCATTTTAACGAATTTATAAAGTGCCAACGTAGACACTGGAAACACATGTGCCGGTGCTGGGCTTGGCGTCTGATGTTGTGCAAGGACATTCGACAGTTTGTTTGTGCGCCCATACGTTTGCCAGAAGCCCAGATCGTGAAGATACGCACTGATCCGATCCCCCTCTGCTAGATGATATTAGAAGAAAACAACGAATATCAAGTCAAGAGGCCCTAATATGCGAGTTCGAGTATTTAACAGGACCCACTGATAGAATGCATTGAATAATCATTTGGGGGTTGTTTCTAAAGACAGACATCATGTTGCGACAAACACCTTCCAGGTTAGGCAACAAGACTGGTCAAAGTTGCAAGGGATGTTAATGAAGTTGTTATCTGTGGCGCATCGACACCTTTTTAGCTAGTAATGAGAAGCGCGTAAAATGCATGAACTTGATTAATGTTTTCCTTTGATATTAATAACTCAACTCATGTAGTTTTAAATAAGGTTTTTAATTAATTAAAATATGTATGAAAAGATAACTGCATATGGATACATTTTTTGTGACCAACTTTTAGCTGTTTTTAAAGTGTAAAAAAGAAAAAAAAATAGTGCAGCGTTGCACAATGTACATGTCATTCTTAAGACTCTCAACCATGCACTAGTTCTGTAGAAACATGCCGCCCAGCTATGGCGCTCATCACTTTAATTAAGAAGAACTAACTAGCTAGTTCATTAAAAGGAAAATTTTTTTTTGTAAGAATGGAGCAAAACACTCCTCCGCCATTGGCTAAGCCAACAGAGTGCAGCGTTGGTGACAATAAGTTTTGCGTACTTATGCAGGTGCGGTAGGTGGCTTCAAATGCCATAGCTGGAACAACCAAAGCAAACTAAAAGCTGTCACTCGATTTCTTTTGGGGAACAAAAAACTTACCCGTCCTTATCCACACTTCTCCCCGAATGGTTGTGCTGTTTTTGGTGCTCATTATTTATCGAGTAGGCTGTTTGTTGTTGAGGATGTTGTTGAGCTCGTTTGTCGTTTTCATGTAGCTTGTAGGTAGGTCTCATTTATCGTTGTCGCCGTACCGCTAAAAAGAGCAACATCGCATCTTAGCGTGAAGGCTGTAGTCGAAGCTTTCAGCCATATAGGTTGCGGATGGGAGAAGGCTTTGTGGCTGCCGTCTTACTGTGGTTCAAGAGACTATTTCATTGGACAAAAGTCGAAATTTTCGTCATCATAGTAAGCAAAAGGAAGTTCCGTGCGTTACATAAAAATTGAGGAGAAAAGCAGAAGTCTTCAATTTAAGCTATAACATAGAATAGCAGTGTTGTTAAGTATCTGTTTTTACTGTTTTTTTTTCTGTAAATGCATGTTAAAAACAAGGAATATACACTCAGAAAACTAATTTATAGGCGTAAGGTTACGGGAAATGAATATTACTTGTGGCAACTGAAATTTGCTCAATGCAACTGGAATGATATAAGCACAATTGATTTTTGTTAGGGCAAATGATCGTTTCTTTGCAGACCCCTCTTTTCTAAATTTCTGTTTAGTTAAAATAAAAATATAATATTATAGTTACTTGAACCGCACAATTTCAATTATTTCAACTCCTCTTGCCGTTATAAGAAACATAATTTGTCTGAAGTAACTAACTGAAGCGATTGCAGACAATAGAACAAAACTAGTAAGCCCGTGTGGCGTTAAAATGCCAAAATCAAACATACTTAGATTTTATTTTAAGCTATTGAATAGCAATATACGCGGTATTGCACGCGCAACGACGATATAATATTAGCATCCTTAATTTCATACCCAAATTTATTTTAAATATATAGGAGTAAGAAAATTGAAAAATTTACCGACCAACAGTTTAGAAATCTTATTTCAACTGTCAGAAACCATTCCAGTATCACGTTGATATTTAATATATCAATTCATAGTTTTAATTGTGAAATTATAATACCTCACATATTTTTAGGCATATGCTAAAATTAAGAAGACAAGAGAAAAAGCAACATAACAACAGCAATTATATGCAAAATTTTAACTCGCTATAACTTAAAAAATATAAATTTTTAAATAAAAAAAAGTCCAGTTTGCACATCTACAGGTTTAAACCTACCAAACTATATTAAACTTATGAAGATTAGACTTGTACTTAAAAAGCCTTACGCCGGACAAAATTTGCGTTTGCCTACTGTATATAATATGAGTTCTTGTAACAACCACATTGTAAGTTATATCAATAACATTACTTTTACATTGCAATCGAGTTTCGGAGTTCAATAAATAGATCAGAACCTTTTAGTTGCATCAGTCTCAACTGTCATTATTGGAACTGGAGTATGGTTTACCAAACCATCCGAATTGTTAAGTGAAACAGACATGCGTTCACAAACACGAAGTTAAGTAAGCCGATCTTTATCGCAAGACGATTGTATTTCATTTTTTAGTTGTTCAAAGTGCTTGGCTGAAACGTTTTTTGAAAGTTTATTAGTTAAAGTGTGGTGTTTAATAAAAATTATTTATTCGTTGCTCGAAATAATAATCCAAAATTAATCTTAATCTTTACAGAGGAACAAGTTCTGGAATAATCAGGTAAGTTTTCTACTAGACCAAAGAAAGCAACAGCTGGGCACCTATCGCAGGTGTTTCTTAGATTTCATCAATGGTTTTTTCAGTGAGTGAAAGTCAGGGCAATTTTATGGATCATAAATTGATGATAAAATTGCTATCTGTGGCTATATAAACAAAAAGAAGCTCTTAAGATGGAATATTGCCCCGACCAGTTGTAACATACATGTCATCCATCTGCAGCAGTAATCCTCAAAAATGTGCTTGCACTATCGACCTTAGCTTCGGTTACAATACAGCAGAGATTACAATACAGCATCCATTTTACTGCTGAATCTAGGGTTGCCAGATTTGGAAAGCGCAATATCGGGATATTTATAGAAAATTCCGGGATTTTAAAGACCTCGCCGGGATATTTTTTTGCGTAAGAAATACTTCAAAACTAAAGATATGTTTGTCTTTATGTAAATATTTATTAATGGATAAACATTTAATATATGTACATTAGGGCGGGTCGATTTATTTTTCGACGATTTCCCATGATTTCCGTATTCTATGGGTTATTCCATGAAAATTTGCCAAAGAAACCATACCTCTATCGTTAAAATCGAGTCCCCTAATTTTTGTTGGTAGATTTTTTCCCAAATTGACGTTCGGAAATATTACCTACACGTTCACATCCATAACTCAAAAACTATCGATCGGGTTTAATCGCCAGTAGGCGCGTTGGAAAGGTGAGCTCATTTTGATCAATTTACAAAAAAAAAAATCTCCAACATTGGTCCAACGGTTCTAAAGTTACGGGCATTTTTGTCCAAATTTTGGACCATTTTTCCATTTTTTTCAGACTTTCAGAAAAAATAATGTTTTTTTTCACATTTTGTCTTTTACTACACTCAAATTGAATATTTTTTTTGATAATAGGTTGATAGATACTTTATTATCTCTTAATTTGAATTTTTGTAGAAAAAAAAAATAAAAAGGGAAAAAAAAATCAAAAAGTTGGTTTTATGTGTTATTTTGTTTTAGCAATATCGCATGAATTAATCAACCGAATTCGATAAATTTGGGCTTAAACTCTTCGTTTTGAATTGTAAATTGAATTATATAATGGATTGAGCCAAAAAAATGGCCATGAAAGTAATACTCTTGGACAAAATCATGAAAAAAATGGAAAAATGGTTTTTTTTGTAAATTGATCAAAATGAGCTCACCTTTCCAACGCGCATGCTGGCAATTAAACCCGATCGATAGTTTTTGAGTTATGGATGTGAACGTGTAGGTAATATTTCATACGAACGTCAATTTGGGAAAAAATCTACCAACAAAAAGTAGGGGACTCGATTTTAACGATAGAGGTATGGTTCCTTCGGCAAATTTTCATGGAAAACCCATAAAATACGGAAATCATAGGGAAATTGGTGAATTTTTTCACTCCCTACGAATCGACCCGCCCTAATGTACATGGATATGAAGAAAATTTCTTTATTTGTATGGAGAAAAAAAATTTCGTTTGTTTTTCTTCAGCTCCCTTTTATTTTGTTACAATATATAAAAAATGCATAAAAAAGTTTCAAAAAAATTGATCTTTAATAACACGGCATGCCAGGTAGAAATTAAAAAAAATTATCTACTACATATGCGAAGAAAAAGATAAAACAGCAATTCCATACTGAACGAACCGGCCTTACGAAATGACCAACTCCGATCTGGGTGAAATTTTGCATGAAGCATCACTAAAGGAAATAAAACACTTTATTTAAAGGAAAAGATGCTGGAGTAATTTTTGGCGAAGTAACAGGGTGCACAAAATTGACAAAAATCGGAAAAAATATAGAAAATCGATTTTTATTAGAATTCATATCTCAATCACTTCTAAACCGAATGTTAAGTTTCAAATACCGATGAAAAGGTAATTAAACGTTCTTTAATTTTAAAATACTTTTCTTACTTTGGCGGTTGGGGATCTCTTGCTGTAAAGTAGTTAAATTCTGTGCTATCTCAAGTGCACTTTAATTTCGAATATCCTTCCCACAGGACACTGTGGATAAAATCCAGAGTAGCATCTCGTTTGACAAGATATTATTAGTGAAAGTCTATATTTACTTTTGCTTTAAGACATCTGTAGTTTTTTAAAAAAAAAAAACAAAGCATTTTGAGATCGTAATGTTTTTACTGTTTTCTCAAAAAAAACTTTGTCCTTGCGGGAGGCAAAGACATTCTTTTTTCCAAATTTTTTTTTGCAGATCTTGACCACCCAATGCAGCTTTTGAGACTGCTTAGAATGTGAAATTCGAAAAAAATTTTGATTTGATAGGCCCTAATGCTCATTCAGTTGTATTGCCTCTGTGTAAACGTCAAGCTCCGAGCGGCACGTTTTATTGTTATTGTAAAAAAAAAAAAAAAATAAAAATAGAGACTTATTTTTAGACGCTAAGGAACAAAAATATTGGGTGCTCTTTCTAAAATAAGGACCACCCTAATGTACATATGTAAAGTATATGATTAAGAGAAGTCATTTTATCGCATTTGGTATTTAAATATAAACTACACAAAATAAGTTTACAATTTATTGCTACATACAATTTATTGCCACATATTTCGTGTTTCAATTTGCGGCATTAATAAATGGACAAGCCTTTGGCGAATCTCAAAAAAGTTTTAAACTAAAACATTGTTCTTCATAATTTAATCTGAATACTGCCTTAATCAAATCAAAAGACATTCGGTTTCTATCTTTTAAACACAAATTATTTTGAAAACTAAAATTTTTCCAAAATAAGCATTGCTTTTTTTCAAAAAATTTAAATTTTTTAAATAAAATAGATGAATATTTTTCTTGTAAGTAAATTTTCTAAGTAGCTATAATAAAAGTTTTTTTAAATAACTCACTACATTTTATAAAAATTTATCAGCATCAAAAAGAAATTTTGTTTTTTCCGCAGGTTCGTATTTTTTAAAAGGCATCTTACCTTAGGTTAGGTTAGGCTAAGGTGGCGGCAGGTCTTTAGACCAGTCACTTAGACCATATTTTTGGTCCATTGTGTATCACAGAATAGAAGAAGGTAGTCATCAAGTCAAACTTTTGTGTAGCATGTTCTTAATGTGGCAGAAACTATAGAAACATGTGATATTAAATCTGAAGCAAGTGTTATGCCTTGACCTCAGCCGAATTAAGTTACTAAGCGTTCCTCTCCACAAACTTCTCCTACCACCACCAACTGCAACTTGTCGTTGTAAATTGATGTGTTTTAAAGTTCCTTTGATTAGAAATTAGGAAAGAAGGTTACAGCGAAGTACCATGGCCTGACCAGGGCTCAAAACCGGGACCTCTGAGTGACAGTCAAGCGCGCTACCACTAGACTATCGACGCCGCTGCTTTGCTGCCATTAAGTTTGTATTTTTGTCTAGTTTTGAAACTATTAAATAACTTCCGCATTCCAAACCAGTTCCAATATGGTGCAATCATTACATTCGAGAGCTAGAACTGCAGCATGATACTCAGACATAACATTACGAATAAAGTATAAGTAGCCTTCTTGAATGCCTTCTTTGTTAATTCTTCATCTGCATTAATTTCTTGCGTATTGGATATTCCTTGAATTATGAATTCACATAGCTCTTTTAAATCAAAACTTTTTTACCAAGGGAAAATTACATATATTTCAATTCTAATCGTTTGCGGTTTTAAATGCGTATCTAATCTTTTGTGCAAATTCCGGGACTTCAAGACAAAAACCGGGACTCGGGACACCAATTGAAAAACCGGGACAATTCCGGCGACCTGGCAACCCTAGCTGAATCGTGTGTAGGTAGAAACGATCTATGGTCCATTTATTGAACCGAATTTAAGTCAAAATGATTTACAAGCCCATTTAGACAACAGAAAGGAAGTCAAACAGACAACAGGTCCATTCATTCAATCAAATGTTGGTCAAAATTATTGACTTCCCCGTTCACACAACTGAGTTTAGGTCAAAACGGTTAAAAAGTTAGTTCATTAAACTGAATGGAGGTTGAAAGGATTAAAGATTTTGTTTATAAAACCTTGAGCGCAGTGCTTACAACGGAATATTACAGTTAAGGCTATTGAAAACCAAATAGTTGTGGTGATTACTCTTTAAAAAGTTATCAACTATCGACTTAGTCCGTAGAACAATAATTCGGTTGTGACAGTGGATTTAATTATCTATGTGTATTGTAGTAGAAAACTTTCCGTTGATCCCTGAAAACCGTCTTTCATCGGCAGTATAATAAAAAAAACAAAAACAGAAAATAGTTTTAGAATGTATTGGAATTTTCTATGGGTTCAACCATGGGTATAGCGAGGGTAGGGCAGAGGGGGCCGTTGCTTAAAAAAAAAATAATTTTTTTAGTATCAAAGCAAAAAAATCAAAACAGTTTTTCTTTTAATTAAAAAATATTGAAGGTTTTAATATTTATAAAAGCTTAATTTATTTTTTATTACAAACTTGGAGCTGACAAATTTATTTCATAGGAAATTGTATGTTGAATAATCAATTATGAAATAGTATGTAGAAATCTGAGCTGCACAATTCGATAATGGATTTTTCAGCAACACTAACGTTCGTTGTCATAACTAACGGAACTAATTGAATTATTCTGTATCGCGAAGCAGCACGCTAACGACAAGTATGACAGGAAAAGCAATACTTTTTTCTATGCGAAATTTTATTGGTTCTCGTGTCTTGCTTGTCTTTGGTGTGCATTTTTGTTTTATAGAATAAAGCAGTAAATCAATTCTTCAAGTTGAATGTGTGTATTTTTTGATTTAAGACTGTTTCTATAAATGGATATATAAGAAAGTATTTTGGTAGTGAGTTTATATTACGTTACTGCAAATTATCAGATCTATGTTTATTTTCAAATTAATTTGCTCTACGGTCAAGAAAAGAAAATTGCGTTGCAATGAGAAAAGATCGGAAGAGGAAGATGAGTTGCTTGCAACAACTTCCGAGCTTTTGATTGCAAAAGAATCTATCTACATTTGCTTCTGCTAGCACATGCAGTAGTAACAGTTTCTGCGAAAACGACTTGGGCAAGTGGGTTGGCCGATGTGCCTTAATGAGTACATCTCAGAAATTGCAAATGGTCAAATGACCTCAGATTCCTCCTTAAATCTAGGATTTTAAGAAGAACGTGACTGGATCCAAACTTAAATTTTTTTCACAATTGTCTAAAAACAAATGCGCTTTGTTAATATACTCAAAAATTTGCACTTTGCTTGTACTGTATTCTCTTTCTACCTAAAAACGTACGAGCCGTTTAAGGATCACTCGTTATAAAGCCTTTGACCAAATATAAAAATGTTCATGATTATTGTACAAACATGTTTCGAGTCAGTGGCACATAGGATCAGCAGAAGCAGCTCACGCATTCATGACCGACCTGCTTGTTGATGTCTGGTCACAAGAAATTACTGGAACAAAGACGAAAGGTTTTGTCTCCAAGTATTTTGGTTATAGTTTTTTGTGGACCTCACGACTTGCCGGTTCATCGAAAATATCAATCCTCCAATCGTCCAGTTGATAAAATACTTCTTCATGCAAATGTTAAAATTAGCTTACAAATAATCCAGCAACATTACCCTTTGAATATGGGAATGTGTCGCTGTTCATACCATATATCAGCTTATAAAAATCACCCTTACAACAGCGTTTTTATGCCTTTAAAGCGTGCACAGAAATTTAGTGCAGCAGAAAAAAGAGAAGATGAAATTTTAAACCACTTTGCTTAAGATTTGCGTCGATGAGTACAGATTTCCGCTTTTGCTAAGTCGCTTTTAATTCAATATCGTTTAGAATTTAATTTTATATTTTTTTCAATAAAGCCAATATTTAAAAAAATTTGTTTTATTTATTAGCTTCTTGAAACAATAACTGGCTGGCCACTCCTGAATAAAATCCTAGCTACGCCCATGGGTGCAACAAAAAGTTTGGTTTTGTCAGTATGATTCGCAAACATATAAAATTTTAAACAAAATTTTTGGAAAATGCATAATAAAGTTAAAAAAACAAGCAGGCATACACGGTTTTGGACTAGAGAAAGCGAAAGTGGTTCCATATGTATTTTGGTGCACTGAAGTCAAATCCGCAGTCCGTTTTTCTCTATCAGGTCAAGTTTAGGTGTAATAGGCAAAATCAAAAATGAATTCTTTTTCTGATAACTGGATTATATCTTTTTAACGCATAAGCCAAGTATTAATTTGTCTAAAAGGTTTGATTACAAAATACTAGTCCTAACTACAATTTCTTACAAAAATTCATTGTCTTTTGTAATTTGAACAATATAAGCCTTCAAAGCTCAAAAACTTTGAAATTGTTAAATTTTTTTCGTGTTTGCAACCCTGTAACTTTTATTTTCTTCCATTTATTTTCAAAAACTTTAATTTGTCAGACTAAATATCTTATTATCTTTAGTAAACTTTTAATTTTTTGCCAATATCTTTGACAGCTTATGAGTTATTAAGAAGAATCTAAATTTTCAGCCGCTTGAAATTTTTATTAAAACTCTATTTTTTTAAAAAAATTTCTAAAACTATCTAAGATATTGTCAAAAGATAAAAAGTGTACTAAAACGCAAAAAGGAAAAGGAAAGGAAAGGATTTTTCCTTTCAGATAAAAGGAAAAAATAAACAAAAAACAAAAATTTTTTTCTATAAAAAATGTTAAATATACACAGTGCTCTTTACCGTTAACTTTTTAGTATTTCTTTCGTTCTTTTCGCATTTTCACGCTTTTCTTTAACTTAGTTATTGGCTTTAATCGCTTTTGTTGGCTGATCGCTATTCCAACTCGTGTTTTACTTCCACCTTTACATATTAAACTTGGTCTAATAAAAAAATTTCGTGAAGGCCAATCCAATTTGGTTAAGATGGATCAGGTTTCCAGTATCTTACAAAGATTTTTCCTAAATATATATCTTTTTTTTTAAATTTAAGTTAATCCGAAAACTAGGCTTCCCTAGCTCAAGAAGAATCCTCAGTGAAGAGGAAATTATTTGGCCAAATCGTAAGATTTATAACGCCATCACAAATTACGAATCTTTTTGATTCTATTTAAAACTGTATTTTAATTGTGTCAGTCACATCAGCGGATGGACCAGAAACACAGTTACCGTTGGCTTGTTGCACTTCCCGACCTCGGTGATGAAACGACGAGAGTCGAATGCCAAATATTTTTATTTTTTTAAAAAATCAAAGAACCAATGCATGCGCCTTATACAAACAAGGTTTGGTTTTGACCTGAAAGATTTATTTAGAGGAATTGATTGGAACCATACGTGAATTATTGATTAGGTGAAACAGCCGTGAAAAATAATTTAAATTGCTTTTAACCTCGACAAGCATTTCCAGCCCTTAGTTGTTCCTGTCCTTCAATTCCACATTTTCCACAATTTAGGTGTGGATTTTTAGTTTTCCATAATTCTTAAATGTAAGAAAGAACAAAGAAAATGAAAAGAACCATGCCCGAACCCGAATTCGAACCAGGGACCTCATGATTGATAGTCTAGCGCACTCTCCACTAGACTTCAAAGGCCGACAAATATGCCAAAATTAAAGAAGGCGTTTTTATCGAACCAGAGGATATCAGGAAATTGATGAAGGACAAGAACTTTGCCAAATGTGTATAGGCCACGAAAGTAGCAGCAAGGGAATCATTTATGAGAGTTGTTCAAAATTTCCTAGATAATAGAAAGAGTAACGACTTCAAGGAAACTGTTGAGAAACTCTGAGAAACTCTTGAAGAACTACTGCAGAATGGGTGCCGAATGTCGTTAAAATTTCATTATCTTCATTCTCATTTGGGTTTATTTTCTGGTAACTAAAAAACTTTCACAATGAGCAAGGTGAACGATCACATCAAGATTTACAAGGAATTGAGAAAAATTACAAAAGGTTTTTGGGATGAAGGGTCTTTCATACGTGAAACGGACCCTGACAATTACAAATGGCGCAGTTCCCTTTATTTTGAAATTTTTCCAAATAAAGTGATAGTTTTTGCTAAAAAATTGCTGAAAATGTCTCACTGATTTTTTTTTTAAAGAAACAAGTGGTATGTTAGGGTCAAAACTTTCTCATGATTCTTCCTCCATCAGATTTTTTTTAAAACAAATTAAATAAAAAATCTGGCTTTTCTTAATAACTCATAAACTGTCAAAGATATTGGCAAAATATAAAAAGTTTACTAAAGCTAATAAAATATTCTATTTGACAAAAGAAAGTTTTTGAAAATAAATTTAAGGAAAAAAGTTACAGGGTTGCAAACATGAAAAATATTTAACAATATTAAAATGTTTGAACTTTGAAAGCTGATATCGTTAAAACTACAAAAGATAATGAATTTTTGTAAAAAGTTATAGCTAGGCCTAGTAATTTTTAATCTTACCTATCAAAGACAGTTCAAATGTTTTTGAATTGTGCCTATTACTTCTAAACTCGACTTGATACAGAAAAACGGTCTTCTCTGGTCCAGAAGTTGACCTTATCTTGTAACTTGTGTAACCTTTCTAAAATACCTTCATTCATGAAAATCGGTCCATTTTTTATATTTAATAGCGCTATTATATATTTGAAAATGTTAAAAGACTGCCCCTTATTAAAAAGCTTATGTTGAGTGGATTTAAGTGCCATCAACAGGTTGGGTCGATTTGTATGGAGGTAAAAAATTGATGCTGCCTGGGCGATTTCTGGATCCGACATGAAAAGTTATAAAAATGGGGCTACGAGTGCACTTTTCCCTATCACATCTTAAATTTTGTAAATTTTTTCTTTAGAAATTTTTTTCCAAAATTCGTTTACAAACGTGAACAGCTAGAACAAAACTAGTGCCAGAAATAAAATCCTCGTACCTGATTCAACCTATAACCAAAACGTAAAAATTCCTAAAGAAAAATTCTCATAATTCAAGGTATAATCTTAACGTTGGTGCATATGCATTTTTGTCCACAATGTCTTTTTAATTTCTGTTGTAAATCTGTAATGAATCTGCAAAAAATTGCCATTATATTCGGATTATCAATATCAAAAATTTTAATGAAGGACAATAATTCTAAAAAAGTTTATACCTTGAATTTTGTGAATGTTTTCTTTACGATTTTCTTGCGTTAAATTTTTGTATTAAAAAGTAAAAAGTGAGACTGGTTTTAGGTTGAATCGGGTACGAGGATTCCATTTCTGGCATCAGTTTTATTTTATTGGCCTCAGTGCACGTTTATTCACAAAAAATTTTTAAAGAAAAAATTTACAAAACTGAAGATGTGATAGGGTAAAGTGCCCCTGTTTTATTTTTCTAAAATAACTTTTTATGCATGATCCGAAAATCGCCCAGACAACACAGGCTTGCCTATAAACGAAGTCATTTCGAAAGCAAACGACACCACATGCAGATGAACAGAGAAGGCTAAGAAGCGGGGACAAACTTCTCCAAAAAGTTAATTTGCTGTAACTTTTTTTCCTGTGAATGAAAATAAAAACTTTCTTTACAAAAGTTTAATAGTTTTATATTTAATTTTTTTAAATTTAAAGTTTTGGGGGTACTGAAAAAATGAGACGAAAAATTGATATATCTAGTCAAAGATGAAATCGGGGTTAAAAATATTCGGACGACGAATTTTTGTTCTTATTGAAATCTATTCGACGAAGCATACAATCGGTTAAAAACTGGCGGAGTTATAGAAAAAAGAAAATTTGGGGCGTTTTATTGGTACATCAAAAAAAAAAAATTTTGATCGTACTTAAATCCTCTCAACATAAGCTTTCAAATGAAGGGTGGTCTTTTTCAAACTTTTTTATTTTCCATCGAGAATGACCCACCTTAGTTAGCAGTGATCATGAAATTTTTAAAATCAATTTATAAGAAATTCCGACTTGCTGGATTAAAATGATGAGGAATGTATAACGTTCTTAACCCCAGAGAGGTAATCGACGTCAATTCGGAAAAGATTGCGTACATATTTCCAATTTTTTAATTTCTGTCTCTTCGTACTGCTTTCTCTTTTCACATAGTTTAAGTCTTTAATATGTTGTTCCAATGTGTTAACATTTTGCTTAGCTTGGCGGTGAGCAAGTGTTTTTTTATGACAAAACTAAAAACACACTACGTAGCTGCGACGTAGATTACCTTTTAAGTGACTTTTAATGTTTTGGTGCTTATGGATTTTTTGCTATACTTTATTACTTTACATTACGTTTCACAATGTCTCACAGGGGGGGACTATCAAATGCTTTAATTTCAACAGTTTTAGGAGAGTTTGGAAATAATGATTCTGAAAAGCTGAGTGAGAAAGATTCTGGTGAGCTCTCTGAGCGACCGCTAAATAGAACATTCCACAAAAAATCTAAGTTTTTAAACTTTGTCGGCACTAAATACACAATTTTCAATTCAATTGGTTAAAGTTTTATTTGTTTACCTTTTGTTGATTCGCAAAATAGCAAAATAGCTGATTTTGACAGATTTTGCCACTAAGCATGAGATCACATTCCGCCCTAACAGTACCTTGTCTAGTTGTACCATGACATTGTCCTCATACAAAGCGACGAATATCAAAGACTGCTTGCAAGCCATGCAATTCCAATATATGTGGGGAGCACAAAGATGAACTTTGCATTTCTTGCTAAAATTAATATATTTAATAATTTTTTTTTTTATTTTGTGAAATTAAAATATTTACTAAGTTAATGTAATCAATTTCATGAAGAATATTTTTTAGTTTCTATTTTGAATAAAATGAAACTATTTGACTTAATGCATATAAGGTCCAAAATGAGTTCCTTAAAATATTTTAGTAAAATTAAATAACAATATCAAATAATTTTATATTTATTTATTTTATTTGGATTTTCATTTATATACTAAAGATTAATAGAATCTTATATAAAGAGCATAAGTCACTAACTTTTGTTTTTGTTATTTTTTTTTTAAGCTAAATAAAAATTTCTTTGTTTTTATTTTTATAAATCTCTAATACTATAGAGTTTTTAGTTTGGGGGAGGGTTCGCTTTATATTCATTTTGAAAAGAGCTGAAAACTGGACTACGTCGATTCGACGTAGGTTACCTACAACGTGTGTAAGATATGATTTCGTCTCTAGGGTCAATTTCTCATGATTGCTAAAAAAAGTTTGATTGTGTCGGACCGTCGACTTTGTCGATCGATATTTGATCATTTTTTAAATATTAGATATCTTTGAAGAAAGAAACCGCACAACATCAATAGATATAAACATTTTGTGCGCCTAAAAATCAAAGCTGCACCACTGTGCAACTGTGATGACTACGAATACAACACGTTGTTCTCTGTCTGTTTACCTTTCCCTAGTGTACAGGGTACACCAACTAGTTAGTTAGTAAAAGAAAATCTTCGGTGACAATCGCGTTACTATCGGTAATTAGCGATTGATTGATAATTAACAAGATACAATTTTGTACGCTCAGATATCGCAGCGATATCAGAAACAGAATTAAACGAGCGTGAAAAAGTATCTGGTGGAGCGATAGGAGAAGAGTTGAGGCGCTATATCGGAAAGCATTGATTTTCTTCAAGATTCAAGCCCAGGTCTTTCAAGGCTCATCAAATTGCGAGACAACTTAAGCCGGCTTGTATGTAGATCCAGCCTCATTTATAATTGAAGATTTATTTTGAGCTCGTTATAGTTTTATCACGATCAGCAATAAATCATTTTTGAACCCAGACACTTGCTGTCAACTGGCTTTTGCAAACATACAACAACTTGATTGAAATGTTTTGCCCAAATCGTCTGTGGTTAAGGTTTTTTTTTCCAATCCAGCAACAGCATCTGTCGGCCAACAGCTACCCAATTAATCCCTCGATTGTGGTCAATCGACAAGACGTTCTTGTGCTTGGCTTGGCTTTGATGATCACTTCATTTCACTTCCCGAGCATCTACTGCAGAAAGTTTGAATTTTTTTTTGCGATAATTAGTTGGCCTTTTATTTTGGAGTAGCAAGTCGTGGATGCCCCGCTTCACTGCACTGTTTAATAATTAACACCCTACTCGCGATCACTTGTCACAACGTGATCACTTGTCTTGCACGTCCGCCATAAAATTCAGAGGCGGACATCAGTAGCATCGCCAGCACCATCGCGAGATGTGGCAGTTGCTGCTTTATAATCCGCTACAAGAGATCTGCTGTTCTTCCTGTTTTTTTGGTTCTGCCTGTTCGGTAGTAAAACCCGAAAAAACGCGAAAACACGACACACTCGACATTTTGACTAATTAATAAAAATGTTATCCGCATGTGCACATCATTACACAAAAAAACACACACACACACACACACATGTGTACACACATAAGCGACCGTAACTAGATGGCTATTCAATAAAACAGAAAAAAAAAATTGATGCAGCAGTTCAATCAGAAACCAGCAGTCAGTTACGAAGGAAGGGGCTACAGTGTCTCTCATCAATATTCAAACAAATTATTATCCAAATTTTCAAGATATTCCCTTCTGATAAGAAAGTTCCTTAGAGCTGTTTTGAGTCTTACCTCTTTACAAATCTGCTTGGCAAAACAAGTTCTTAGAGAATATTGGGTTGAGCTTGAGGTGAGGTATGGATGGCATGATGCTGCTATGTTTCCTATATGTTAATAGGTACTATATATCCCAGTTGGAAAAGGAGCCCTTTCTGTATGTCTACCGGCAACATGCCTCGGAAGGTCAGGAGACATGCTCGCCTCCATACCCCCTTATATCTTTTTCTATAGGCATGTCCTAGGCTAGCATGTCTGCCAAATAAACTACCATTCACCATGCATCTTATGGTATGAATGTAGAATCAATACATGTGTGCCAACTGAACTCTCCTAGCAGCAATGATGTATGCATCTCACGGTATTAATTCTACATTCATGCCATGAGATGCTTGATGTATTGCTGCTACGGCAGTTCATTTGACAGACTTGCCGTCCTAGGACATGCCTATAGAAAAAAGATATATGGCTGAATTTTCAACCCTCAACTAATCGTCGCTTAATTTGTTTCATTAAGAATAAACGTACGAGCACAGAGTAAGAAAATTAACGCGTTCGCTTTGTTATTAGGGGTATTTACAATTCAGTGCACTTAACTGAGCAATTGAGGACTTGAGGACATGTGCTCTTTACAAAAACAAAATACACGTACGTCAAAAATCTGCACGAGTGTACAACTACTGTAGCCTCAAACTTAAGGACTTGAGCTGTGGTGCACTTGTGCACATTGAAAATTTTGACAGCTCTAAAAAAGTGATCGTGGTGTGCTCACGAAAACCTAACTGCGCAAGTCCTCAAGTCCTCAACTGCACAGGCAAGTACACTGAATCGTGAATACCCCTATTAAAAACAATTAATGCAAAAAAACAGAACGAAATCACTAAAAAAACCAAAACAAAAGTAAAAGCCATTAAGAAAAAAATTATATCTCTGATGGGATTTGCACTCACTACTCAAGATTCCAAAAACATGAATAAAAACTAAAGCCCTAGCTAACGGAGCCATTTGCATTATTGTGATTTTTGTGAAATAATATACATAACAACATTGTCGCTATCAAAAGTGCTTCGACGAAAACAGAAAGTGTCGGCGAATTACAAAAATCATGAAAATATTGAAGTTGTTGTCCCTTATAATTAACCGGAATTTTGCATTAGCAAACAAAATACTTTTGCTAATGCACCTCACTTAGAAGAAAAAAGAAAGTTTTAAAAATTACAAAAAGTAGACTTAAAAACTTAGCATTAAATATATAAACTACCACATTCCTTCCATCGGCAAACCTGCATTGTTTTTCATCTGGGATCTGCTTGGAAGCCTTAAGTGTATTTCGCTACCTATAAGTTTCATCTTGCTTATGGATAAAAAGGTATTCATGTTTGAGTCCCTGCAGATTTATTTGAAAATATTGTTTGAAATGGCTCACAATTGTTCAAAACTTAGAGATATGCTTGATCTAAAAGAATTATGTTTAAGGGCATATGAAAGTAGAAAACTCATTTAAATGAAAAATGGTCACACTAATGGCGTTTTCTTTTCTCGATCGAAATGTCACCTCATTATCTGGCAAAATTACGAAAATATTGCCATACTCCCTGCGAAAATGTTGCATTTTTCATATGAGAACAGAACAAGACAAATGCAACCCTTTCACAAATCAGCTAAATAATAAAATTATGCAATTTACATCCATTATAACAAAATCATTATTTATAAATTACAAACGATACATAAAAATCCGCTGGGCACCGCTCACTGTCTTTTCTCGTGATGATGTTGCATTCCGCCTTTACGATTTCACAAGGCTAGAACATGTCGAACTTTGACCGGATCAGAGTGCAACATTTTGAAAAAAGAACACGCAACCCTGTGAATATGTTGAGAAAAGAACACGAAGATTTGATAGCCCCGGCGCAGGGCAGAATAAATGCAACATTATCGCGAGAAAAGAAAACGCCATAAATCTTTAAATAATGTAAAGAATATTTCACGGAAGGACACAAATATTATTACGAATAATACTTTGTTATTGGTACCGCGTCTTCGACAAATGGGATACAGTAGAGTTTACCTTATTTTTAAAGAGCAGGACATGGGCTCAAACTGTTTTAATTGACGAAAAAAAAATTCGTGTAAAATTTTAGCAACATCGGATGCATATTAACCCGAGCACACACGGCTTAAAGCTTGCACAAGTATATGGTAAATTTTTTCTGTAGGAGTAACGGCCGAAAAAGTAATTTTGCTCTGTATCGATTATATTCCGTTCATTTATAGACCATACCATCGCAAAACATAAATATCAAAGCAGTGTGCTTTTGTCGCGCTTCATTCAAATACGTACTTTCGCCTGTGTCGCGCACCAGATCGAAATTGCGAAAAATTTTGATGGGAACAAAAAGCAACAAAATGTAACGTTAGAGACCACACATTTTAGCTCCTAGAAGTGCAAGACAACATTTTTTTCATTATTTAGAGTTTAGTCATTTATTTAGTTCCTCTTCTTCGATATAGTTTTTTAATTTAGGTGTTTTTACTTCCAATTTCGCTTATTTTTTTTAAAAAGCAGATCTGCCTCGAACTCACTTCCAAAAAATGTAAAGGCCACATAAAACTGGTTATATCTTCAAACTAACAGAAATTAGAAGAAAATTTGGTTGACATAAAATGCAAGTCTTGAGGCCTACTTTCATGTCGGCAACTCCTATTGGAATAAGGCAACAATTAAGATTTTTTTGTTTTTTCCAACATTTTTCGGTTTCATCAGGGTATTACCTTCAAATTACTTGAATATCACACAGTAGCATGAAATTTATCTCTTTGGAATTTTACAGCAATATTAGTATCATTTTCTAGTAAGCTTGGTACGTTGATTCCGAAAATCACATTACTTTTTCTCTGTCAGCCATAGTTTTTGAAATACGCTTCAGTGAAACCGTTCATTGAAAATTTCAGTGTTATTTAATATATTAAAATTTGTTCAACCAATTCAACAAGTTAAGGTGCGGTAAGTTGGATTTAAGTGACAAAGTTGTTAACATAATGGTTACCAAAAACTATACCTTCTGGAAGAAGTTATACCTTCTTGAATATGACCAAAGTTAACTTCTTTGTGCGAAGCTACTATCGAAGGGCTATAGAGAGCAGGTTTATTGTTAGTTATATGTATTGCCTAAAAATTAAACTAAAACCTTAAGAGTTTTCTTTCTTTCTTATTATGTAGAGATAAACATTATTGTTGTTGTTTTTGTTGTAATAATTTTTTTCGTTCTCTTCAACTTAAATAAACATTAAAATACATAGAAACTTATAACTGCAACTTGTAGATTTCAATGAAGCTTATCGCAAAAACTGGTGGTCCAATGAAAAAGTATTATTATTGTTGAAATCAGCTCACCAAGCTAAGTCGTTAATGATACTAATATCGCTGGAAAATTCCAAAAATATATATTATATTGTCCCCCTGAGCAATTCAAAAAATTTGTGGTCAATCCCGTGATTAAACAGAAAAATAATGGGAAAAAACAAAAAAAAAAAACCTTATTGTTGCCTTATTCCTATTGGGGTTGCAAATGAAAATAGTCAACAAAAAATTTTTTTTCATATGCTTGTGCTATTTTTAAGGCGTGTGTGCTAGGATTTATATGCATCCGATGTTGCTTAAATTTTACACGAATATTTTTTTCATCAATTAAAAGAGCTTGAGCCCCTGGCTTTCTCTATAAAGTGCCTAGATATTTTCACTTTATGCCATATATAAGCTCCACTCTGGCCAAAATCTTGATATCAATTCAAAATGTATCCTTGTTGGTGAAGAAAACATTTTTGTTTTAACGAATTGGCAGAGCCACTTATGATCAATTGCACAAACAAGCAACAAGTGTTATTCCGATTCCGAAGTAATCATGTTCTCAAGAAGCTTTACGTAACAGTTTTAACTCCTTAAATCTTAAGCTTGCCATTGTCAGAGAGGTAAAGGGCGAACAGAAACATAAATTCAAGTGACAAAAACTCCAAATTCCATCTGTCAGGTGGAATTTGGACCCGGGCTACTGCGGCTCTTTAGCATACTGGTCACGGACTCTTACGATCCAGGACTCTTTAGTCCCTGCCTGCACTCAATTTATCACTAGGCTGAGTATGCTGGAGCCTACACTCAAAGAAATATTTATTCATATTGACTAATTCCTAGGTTAAGTTATTACATTTTTTGTCAATATAGAGTCAACAAAAGCTTTTGTCAATTAGATTTAAGGTGATAAGTTGAAATCATATTGACAAATTTGATAAATGAATGTTTCAATTTGATATAAGCTATTATCACGAATATTGTGTTTTTATTGTTAATTTGATAAAACAATCTGTCAATATGAACACAGAATATTTCAACATGAAAAAATAGTATGTTGAATAGAAAAATGCTTTTCTGTTGAAAACATATCTTTTATCAATAATACTAATATTGTATGTTTTGTTGTTCTGATAAAAAGATTTTATTACAATTTATATATAACAAACATATTACTTATAAATATTGTATAATTATGGAATTCACAAGAGTTGATATTATTCATGATATTCGTTATTGGCGCCGCTTACATTATTATAAATAACAGTAGGTATTGGTCACATTGCTAATTAATAATGGCGTCGCAGCGCTAATAACGAATGTCACGGATAACATAAACACATAATGGAAATGAATAAATAACAAACACTCCTGCCAAATTCATTGAAGAAGAAAATCAATTTTTAGTCATCGGTGATGACAAATGCATTTACACAGAAACTCAAAAATGTCAAAGTCCTCTAATGTCAAAGTTGCATTTTGGCAAAATTGTGGCTCTTATTAGAAAGCAAGAAAATTTTATTTCACAAGATCACATTTATAGCAGGTTTAATAATGTAAAAAAGAGAATAAGCTTCCACGCACTTAAAAAATTGCACTGAATTTTTAAGCTTTCGCGAATTTGATGTCCTTTACTTTATCTATTATGTACTTGATTCTAAAAAGCAAATGACGCCACCTGAAGATTTTTGAAATTGATTATCTCCCAGTTGGCTGTTTCCTTAAGGATTCATGAAGGATTCATGTACGAAAATTTCCTATCGCCAACGAAACTTCAGGAGTCGCCCATAAAAATCGTGCAGAAAAATTTAATACAAGTGTCCAAATTTTCGCCGACGAAACTTTGAAAGAAAAATGCAAGAAATTTCGTCAACGAAAACAAGAGTGAAATATGTAGTAAATATCGTCAAGGAAATAAAACGGAAATTCAAAGGAAATTTCGGCAACGAAATCAAATCATAAATATGAAAGAAATTTCTGTAACGAAAGATGAAGGTCATTTCGTCAACGAAAGCATGATGAATTTTCTTGGGAAATTTCGTATTCGAATTCTTAATAGAATGATGAAATGAAGAAATTGCGTTGATATTAATTTCAATTTAATATTATTTCATTCATATTATTATGTAGTTTATATGTTTGTATTGAGCATTAAGTAAAATAAAAATAAATAAAAGTTTAATAAAGTTCAAGTTCGAAAAGTACATTGAATAAGATTAAATTCGTTATATAAATATTGCCACAATTTGGCCTTTTCAGTGCTGCACATAAGTGTTAAAAGATTAATTTAAAATAATTCATTCATCTTTTAAAAATGGTTGACTATAGTAAATTTCTTTAAAATAAATCTGTAAACTAATTCAATTACAACAAAAATTAAATAATTATTTAGGAAAACGAACAAAAATAATAATAAAAAAGTAATGTTTTTGAAAGTATGAGCAGGATTGCATTACAAAATCAAAAAAGGTATTAAGCTATGAGCTGCTTGGATTTGTTGTTATCTTGTTTTTGATATCGGTTTTTTTAATTTGCCGAATGTAGCCCTTAAATCATTTAAAAATTGCGCATGTGTTCCGTCGTCTTTTTGTGTTGTTTCTGTAAATACAAAGTAATAGAAACAATTAAATATCTCTTTCATAATTGCTGCAAAATCAAGCTTACCAAATAAGACCGAAATAAGAAGCGGATAGTCTCTGAAAGACTTTTTGCCTTTTGATCCATCGTAGTTAAAAACCTTAACCAAATTTTTTCCTAGGATTCTTTCATTATTGGAAATGTTTCCAGCCAAAAGTTGTTTAGTAATTGCGACCTGTAACATAAATATTGGATATAAGCCTTGCGACATCACCATTACATGTTATTTAAGTAACATACAATCTCTGGTTTATTGTCTCCTTCCAATCGTTCTTCAATTCTCTTCAATTCCTCTTCGGTGTTAATCGGAAAACGTTTTGTAGGATAAGAAAAAACTCCCATATTTCGTCGAAAAAGGACATTGTGCTCCCCTAAAATTGTAGCCATTTCATCCTGTCTCATCAACATAAGATCCAGCTTTGCTTCTATGGACTGCAAGTTTTCTTTCATCTCATTAATTTCGAATTGGGAAATGTTTACAGAATATAACAAGAGTTAGTAATGCGAATTAAGTACAAATTTAAATTTTACCTTTTTTTTCGGACTTTCTTTTTCCAAGTTGGATGCCATTTTGGTTTAATTTACTTGAAAGATGATAACGATCCAGGGCTAAAAAACTCAAAAAGACAACAAAAAAATTATAAAGAAAAAATTATTAAAAATCCATAACAAAACTAAAAAAATAAAAATCCAACAAAAAACAAGAGAAAAATTAATTTAATAGTGCAAAATTGGTATGAGTACGTTTTTTTCATCATAAGGAAAGTGCATCATTTTACTCTGTATTTGGTCAATATTAAATGCAAGTTCTTTTTCCTCATCTATTTGCTCAATAATTCAAATTCCTAATCGTAGCGAGGGAATAGGTGCTATATACAAATTTGTTAATTTTGTAATTGCTTTGCCATAAATTTTCCTTTCTTCCACGCGTGTTATTTTCAAAAACATAATTTCATCTTTGCATTTTACCGAATTGACGACTGAACAAAAATTATTAGGAGAAAAAGGACTTAGGTAGCAATCGTTTCCATTTAACGTAATTATTATTCCCTTCCATCTGTTACATCTTAATTTTTCTTTTGCAATAATTATGTCTTTGTAATGGTACTTATTCCTAATCTGCTGCAGTATTTTGCTTGGTTTTTTATCTGACTTTTTCAGATGTTGCATAAAATTCTCAAATGGATATGCAGAAAAAGAAGACGCAATTCCAAAAACCTGACAGCATTCACACAAATGCAGAAGATTGTGCACATTATAAGTTAGATTGGTAATGCCATATATGTCAGGAAAACATTTAACAAAGTCAATCAACATATATTGTGCAATCGATAAATTAGTTTGAAAATTGAACTCACTATTTAAAATACGATAAGAACAATGTAAAAGGAGGAAGTGGTTATACAAATCATCACTAACTAAATCTTTAAGAATAACAACACCTGAGTAGAGCAAAAACTGACAAAACTCTGTCGCCTTCCACCGGTTTAGATCTTCCAAAGGACGTGGACGTCGACCAAATTCTTTTGGAATAAAGCGAGCCTGGGCAGAAAGCCTACTGGACATAGATGCCTTTTCATTGCAATTGAGTTGTTTTACTATTAGATTTAATATTTTTCTTGCAACACCGAAATCAATTAGGTGCATCGGGTCTATAGGGAACTGGGAAACCATTTTAACTCCCACTTCTTCCAAATTAGAAAAGCAATCCCGAAATTTGCTGGAATGATGCTCAGGACATATTCTATCCCTAAAGTTGTCGTCGGTTCTTGGAACGCCACTTTCGTTACTAAAAACAGTGATTCTTTCTATCTTTGTTCCGACTTGAAGACACTTACTGCAACCATTAAATGCATTGTGGCCTACACAACCAGACACAAATGCCCTCGCTGGAGCATCGCAAATAAAGGATCGCCTACTTACAGCGATTTGTTTGCTTCCATAACAGAAGCCATAATTTTTTAAAGATTTTGAGTCCTCAATAAAATCATGAAGAAATAAATTTATACAAGAGGGCTTTCCGTGACCACAAAAGACACCTATTATAAACACATTTTCTATTTCAGCATTAACTGTTTTACCCAAAATTGGCCATAAACCAATGACACTACTTTTAAAAAGTGGCAAACCATCAATACCTATGTCCAGTTCTATCTTGTCCATGCCTAGAAGGATATCCTTTAATTTTGTTAACTGGTAAAGTATTCCAAAATTTAAATACTGTCCAGTACCCACAGTACGTAGAACAATTGGATCTACCTTTCGAGTGAGCAGTTGTTTGGTAGAGCTCGGGACATTGTGTCCTTCATCACGCAAAACTTGCAAAAGATCGTCCCCAAGATTCCTACTCACATTATGTTTAGTAAAAACTTCTTTTAATTTCTCATCGAGCTTTATATTCTTTGGCGAACTCTCTAGAACTTGTTCTGTTGCAATATATGGTTGCTCAATGTCCATTTCTACTTCCAGTTCACCGAAGTTTTTTTCTACACAAACGCCCCTTAATCGTTTTAAATATTCGCGCTTTTTCTTTAAAATTTCACGATTTATCGATTTTGCACTAACACTTGCCATTTTTTATTATAAATACCCACCTTTTTATTATAAATTTTATTTAATTAAACTTTTGCACAATTTTCCATCGTACGTTTGAACATTTGTTTGATTATGAATCAGCGTTGCCAGATTTGTGCGTAGCAAACCGTGAGGCCACATGCCGGTAGGAGAAAATTATAAGAAAGTTCGTTAGTAAATCATTAAGAGGTCTGAAAATTCTTTTCGGATTCACAGACGATTATTCGTCAAGGCATTTCTGGCCGACGGGGCTATTTTATAGTTATGAAATTTAAATTGTGTGCACTTGACTCAATCGAGTATCAATAACATTATTTATTTCTTCACTACACCCAAAAAAAAGCTTCGTACTATGTACAAAACAATTATTATATTCTACAAAGCTGTTTGTTCTTTTCAGCCTACGAACGACTTTGTGAATAATACAAATGACCGTTTGTACATTGTACAAAGAAATATTTGTATATTTTACAAACGCATTCGTTTCATCTACAAAGATACGAACAAATATACGAACGCTGCTGCCACCGCTTTGTATATTATCAAACAATGTTCGTTCAGTTCACAAATTTATACATTATAGATTTTTAAAAACTAGCGTTTGTAGCAGCATGTACAAAGTGACGAATTCAAAAATTTTTTTTCATGCGGCCAACTCTACAAACGTTTACTATGTACAAAACATTTGTACATTCTACGAATAGCCTCTGTTTGTATTTCTACAAAGATTTTATTCGTAATTTTATCCTAAATATTTTGTGGGTGTATAACAAATCTATTTATCAAGCCAACAAAGTAGTTTTTTAATATTATTTATAAAAATTATGAAATTTTATTCCGATTGATTGACGAGTTTGTCAGCGTGAATAAGTTTATATCAAGTTAAGAAATGTATATTTTTCAAGCTAATTAAACAATTTCTTCAAAACAACGCATTTAATTTGTTGCTGTTTTTAATCAAATGGATAAAGTTTATTTTGAATTGACGAAAAAATAAAGCATTTTTGATAAAATTGAATTAATTAGGCAATTTGGTTTTGTTAGGGATTAATAAAAGTTATGCATCAATTTCACCAAGAATATTTATTTGAGTGTAGGTCGGCAATCAACGCGGTCAACAAAAAAAGAGTCACTGTTCTATTTTCTCGGTGAAACGCGAGACAACTTCATCGATTTTGAGAAGAAAGTGAAGGAAATTTTGGGTACAGAAGAATATGAGCAGGAACAGAATACCAGGCTTCAATTACATCCGGTATCACGAGAAGTTATCTGTACTGACCAAGGTGGCGTTGATGAGCTCAATTGAAGTTACCGAAAAAGCAGAGGCCTTGCAGTGAATGTATGTACTTCCGAGCACACTGAATATCGGGTGAACAAATGACGGACGTAACACCAAACATACGAAAAAGCGATCTTCAAACGGTGTATCCGATTGTGGACACTGCGTTGAGGATATTTGTTTGCTAACCGCTAAATTGCTCTGGGGGAAAGAGTCTTTTCGAGGTTGCGGCGCGTGAAAAATTTTCTCCGATCTACAATGAAGTGGGACTGAATGAATTTTCTAGCAGTATTTGAAATTGCCTTTTTTTACTGTAATCCATCATTTAAGACCAGGGATGTAACGGATGTCATTTTGCGGATGCGGGTATGTAAAGATATCCGCGAATGCGGATGCGGGTGTTGTCAATTAAATTAGAAATATATTTTTTTATAATTGTTAATATTTTTTTTTTAAATAAAAACCCTTAAATTAAAACGCATTTATAACAAAAAAATTAAATCAAATACCATTTCACTTAATAATATAGAGTAAACACTTAGTGCTCATATTAAATTTCAAAGGCTTTAATAGATATAATAGAGTATGCTCCGCGGTTGCAAATAATTAAGACGATATGACTCTTCGCTGAAGGCCAGAAGGGTAATGTAAAAGGTAAGCGCACAATTATTATTTTTATTTATTTATAATAAAACCCAACAGATTAAAGGATATTTTCCCAACTGAATACAAATGCATTTCATACAAAGTACTGCATTAAAAAAACCCAGAGGATAAAAAGCATGTATTTTTAAGCAATTCCATTTGAAACGTATCGGCCTTACGGAATGACCATAACCGATTTGGGCCAAATTTAGCATCAACCACTACTGACGGAAATAAAATCTTATTTTGAAGGAAAAACGTTTGGCATATTTTTTAGCGGAGTTACAGGGTGCACAAAATCTAAAAAAAAAGTCAAAAACGTCAAAAATCTATTTTTACGAAAATTCATAACTAAAACACTTCTTAACCGAATGTTCAGTTTGAACTAACGATGGAAAGGTAATTAAACGGACTTTAACTTAAAAGTAATTGTGAGAAATTTGGGTTGTTGGGGGCTCCATCCCTTGCGGTAAGGTAATTGTTTTCGAAGAACACCATTTTAAAATTTAAAATAATTTTTTTTTCTTAAAGGTGGTATAACTAAAGTTTCAAAAATACAAAAGTTAGGGTGAAGGACTCAATGACTAAATGTGAAATAGTGATTTTAACGCCTAAACTCAAATATTTTTTGATTACCAAGCGAACTTCTAAACCGAATTTTAAGTTTGAACTACTATTTGAAAGGAACTTTAATCTTCAAATAATTTTAAGAAATTTTGGTTGTTGGGAGCCTTGTCGTAAGGCATTTAATATCAAAGTAGAAATATGAATTTCAAAGTAGAAATATGAAGAACACCATTTAAAAATGTAAAATAATTTTTTCAACAACCAAAAAAATAGTTTTTTTATTAGAGTCTGTTTAATTACCTTTCCAACGGTAGTTCAAACTTAATATTCGGTTAAGTAATGTTTGAGATATCAATTTTAGTAAAAACGATTTTCGGCGTTTTCCCCGATTTTTGTCAATTTTGTGCACCCTGTAACTTTGCCAAAAATAACGCCAAACCTTTTTACTTCTTACTAGGTTTTTTAGTTCCGTTAGTGATGCTCCATGCAAAATTTTACCCAAATCGGATATGGTCATTCCATCATGTTTATTTTTCCGGTATATTTAAAATAGAATTGCTGATGTATCAGTTCAAATATAAGTAAAATAAGTATGTAGGTGGTAAATTATATAATAATAAATACGAAAAAATTAAAATATAATTTCAGTAAAAATATGCTACAAAGTATTGATATTAAAATTGAGCCATGGCAGAACATTTTCGGTCGAATACGCTGTGAGAAAATGCATGGACTTTCTCTTATATCAGAATGATCGTTGACACAATTGTGTTGTCTTAGAATATATGTGCGACTTCCTTCTGATGTGCATACCCAATGTGCACAAAAACGGATGCGGATCCGTTACGAACCCGTTACGAGTCCGTCAGTACGCACTACGCTTTCTTATGTTTCGACGGACCCGTTACGAACCCGTTACGAATCCGCCAAAAGAGTCTGAAACGGATTCGTATATGAAGTCCGAAACGGATTCGTATCTGAAGTCCGTTACGGATTCGTTTCTGAAGTCCGTTCTGAGTTCGAGGCGGATCCGAAAAAATGGAAAAAGCAATTCGTACTTTTGAGAGGGATCTCTCTTATGCTTTGACGGACCCGTTACGAACCCGTTACGAATCCGTCAAAAAAAATACCACAACGTTAACATAAAAGACAGGTTTAAATTTGTTTTACAATTTCTTATTTTATTTTCAATAGATTAGGGATACGAAATACAATTGTGTACTTATTTTTGTTGTTATTTTTATTTTTATTATACATTGATATAATTTTAAATTTCCTTATTTAAAATGTAATATGTAGAATGTAAGAACTGAATTAGCAAAAAAAAAAAAATAAAAAAATGTTGAACATACATAAACATTATTGTCCCTTTTTGAAAAGGACTATTTTTAAAAAACGAGTCCGTTGCGAGTTCGCATTATTTAAAAAAAAGAGTTTGAAACGCATTCGTATGTGAAGTCCGAAATGGATTCGTATCTGAAGTCCGAAACGGATTCGTATCTGAAGCCCGAAACGGATTCGTATCTGAAGCCCGAAATGGATTCGTATATGAAGTCCGAAACGGATTCGAATCTGAAGTCCGAAACGGATTCGTATCTGAAGTCCGAAACGGATTCGTAACTGAAGTCCGTAACGGAGAGAGGAATTTCATACGAAAAAGGATCCGTTCCGGATGCGAAACGCAATCCGTTTCGGACAAAATGTACGAAGAAGTGAGTTCGTTACGGATTCGTAACGGATCCGTTTGGCACACTGGGTATTTATTCTTAGTTTAGTGTTGTCTAATGCTGATCATACTAATGGCGTTACCTTTTCTCGAAAAAATGCTGCATAAATTTTCGAAATAATTTATATATAAAAATGCAAAATCTAAACTAATGCACTCAGAAAATTTATTAGTAAAGTGGCTGCGAATGATATTCGTGCATTCGTAAAATATACGAACTATTTTTATTGTGATATCTTTACGAGTTCATGCGTGAAGTGTTACTTATACCTGATGTAGTATTCACGAATTTTGTCGTTTTATATACTAATGATATTCGGAAAACAAAAATTAAACGATTCGTATGAGTGAGTTGCACGAATTATTGTGTACAGAGAAATAATTAGTTCGTAAATTCCTCTACGAATATTTTCGGAATTTCTCTAATTACATTTATAGTATTCACTTATGTATTTGTACTATCAACGAATGAAAAACAAAATAAGTAGAAAAAATTCATTCGTAGGTTGTCCGTATGTATTATTCGTAGAATGTACGAATTGTATTAGTTGAGTGCATAAAATTTAAAATCGAAATCGTTCAGCCTGGTTTGTCAAACAACTGTAAAAAAAGTATTCTTACAATATACATTTCCATTTAAAAAAAATTGCCAAAATGTCCCCCTTCTATCCTAAAATATTCGACTGTTCTTGATTAAAAGTACCTTTGGTTGAACTGTCACACAGTTGACCATTTTATGCATCTGCGACATGTAATGCTAACAGAAAAACTTTTAACGTTTGATGGGTGTCATGAAAAATTTTTATTAAAAATAACGTGGTGACGTGGTTAGTGGCGGCCGTAGGCTAGTGGGTAGAGTGCGTGGCTCCTAAGCTAAAGAACCGCGGTAGCCCGGGTTCAATTCCAGCTCAGACAGAAAGTTTTTTCAATTAAATTAATTTTTCTGTTCGGTCGTCACCTCTCTGCAGACAATGGCAAACCTCAGAGAGTAAAAATTGCCATGTAAAGCTTCTTGAGAACATAAGCCGTTCGGAGTCGGCTTAAAACACGTAGGTCCAGTTCTCGGTCATTTGTGATCAAACATTTAATAACACGCACAACACAATTGATCAATAGAAGCTAGGTCAAAGTCCTTCCAAGGGCTGAAACGGCCAGTTTATTTTATTTTTTTATAAAGTGGTGACGTTAATTAGTTTTTATGATCTATTGAATAATTACATGAATTAAGATTGTGAGCTTTAGATCAAGTAAGTTTTCACTCAAAGACTACTGAAGAGGAATATGTAGCGATTTCCGAAACAGACTGTCTAGTCAGCTAAGTGATTGACTCTATACAGAGTTGTTGTTGTTGTTGTTGCCTTCTTGAAAACTTACTTGATCTAAAGCTCACAATCTTAATTCATAAAGTGGTGATCTTGGCTTTCTGGCACGAGTGATACAGGGCGTAATCCGTATTTTAAAGAACCGCGGAAGATCGGGTTCAAGTTCTACCTGCAGCAGAATGTTTTTTGTAATTGAATTAATATTTCTATCCTGTCGTCACCTCTTTGCAGACAATGGCATGCTTCAGATAGTTAAAACTGTCATGTAAAGCTTTTTGAGAACACAAGCCGTTCTGAGTCAGCATAGAACTTGTAGGTTTTATAGAACTTGTAGGTGCGATCAGTAGAAGCTCGTTCGAAGTCCTTTCAAGGACTCAAATGGCCATTAAGTTTTTTTTTGTTTATATAATATAACTTTGTTTAATTAATATATTTAATTTCCAGGAATGTCCCTATGCCCTGGTACCCAAACCAGATGAATGTCGCACTTATTTGCGAACATTATGAACATTAAGAGACGAGCGACATCTAAGGGCTGTTGGTGATGTTAGGAACACACCTTTATGGGTCGTTAATATTTCACTTTGTTTAGCCATATCACAGCTCTATAAATGGCCATTATTTCAGCTTGGAAGACGCTGCAATGATCTAGCAGTCTAAATAAGGATCTTATGTCCAGATTCGTTGAAATGACACTTCCCCCAACTTAACCGTCATGTTTTGAGCCATCAGTAAAAATAAGTGCGCCAACTTGATTCAGCAGCAGTAACCCGTCCCATTCTACTTTTGGGATCACGGTGTGAAAGCCGTTCTTGAACGAGGGAGAAGTAATAGTGTAATCGATGTTTCTAGGAATTGCTACTGCAAGATCGAAATAGAGGAGTGACCTGTACGAATGACCTCTCAGTTGCTCTAATACAGATTGCTGTTTCCTATGCTATCCTTTTGCTCATAATATCGAGGGGTATTAAGTAAAGAACCGAATTTAGCGCCTCAGATGAAGTGGACCTAAGCGCTCCGCTGATACATACAGCCGCAGTTCTTTGTACTTTCCCTAACAATTTGCAATCAGACTGTATTTTTAACACTCATTTATACCACTCAGAGACACCGAGAAGAATATTCGGTTTCAAGCTTAACTTTCTATTCAAAATAACTCCTAAGTATTTTGTCACTTAAACGAAGTGTAGCTGAGTACCATCAAGACGCGGAGGAATTAAGAGCGGAATTTTGTATTTCCTTGTAAAAAGGATCACTTCAGTTTTTAGGGGACTTACCCCAGCCCACAACTTTTGGCACAGCTATTGAGTTCAGAAAGTGATGACCCAAGCAGCTCCGAGAGAGTGTTAGGAAACTTTCCTTGTGCTGCAATAGCTACGTCACCCGCATTTTCCTCAGTAGCTAATTGGCTACCAAGTTCCATAATAAAGATGATAGTACACCCTCTCAGGAGTGCCTTTACTCATAAATCTTCTTGCCTTTGAGTCACCTACAGATGCACTGACAACTCCGCTGGTTAGCAGTTTTTTTTATCAGTGCACAGAGTGACTCATCCACCCGAAGCTTCATAAGTGCACCAATCATTGCCCCCTGAAGAACATTAGTAAAGGCAACTTCGATATCTAGAAAAGCTACCATAGTGTATTCCTTGTGAAAAAAGGAATTTCCTACCTTTCCTGTGAGCATGTTGTGAAGCTGAAAACAAATTTGAGTCAATGTTACAACAAATATGAGCGTCAATCAGTCTTTCGAGCGTTTTCAGCAGGAAAGATGATAGATTAATGGGTCAAAGGTCCTTCGGATTCGTTTGCGATATCCTACCCGCTTTAGGGATAAATGCTACCTTTACCTCCCTCCATTTTAATGGTAAGTACGTTATTACAAGGACACCTTTGAAAATGACAAGAAGTCATGGAAGGATAATGGACGCCGTCTGCTGTAAAGTGGCCGGAACCATACCATAGGGAACAGCATAATTATATGGTTTAAATCTACACAGAGCCCATTTGATTCTGTTCTCTAATATTATATTTTTAGGATTACTCAACGTCAGAGCCCTCTCAAACCTAGTATGAGTGGGCACAGGCCTGTAGGCCAAATCAGACAAATCAGACAATAAAAAACTTTAAATGAATAATTAATATGCATTTTATTGATGTATTTGTTAATTGCTTTAAAATTACTTTAGTTTAAAATAAAAAAAAAACACATTCACCTTATTCATGACTTGAATATGTATATGAAATTTGTTTAACAAAACATTTCAGACAAATTGTTACAATTTTTTAAATTTCTACTGAGTCACTAACATTTGCTACCAAAAAATAAGATTTGAATTTTAATAATTTTTTAACTTGCATCCATAGGAACTTTCTAGAAATGAAAAGAACGTTGTGCACCAATTTGATGCAGATACAAAAAGAATATATAATTCATTAAAATGTTTTTAGTTATAAAATTTTTTTATGCATGATGAATGTTTATTAATTTTAAAATAAGAAAAACCTGCAAATCTTAATTCTAGCAAAAATTTAAAGAAGCAAAAGATTTAAATCAAAACATGCATGTTTGTTCTTAATATATAAATCTGAATAAAAAATTTGCATCAATTTGATGCAAACGACGAATGCGGATTAGTTCAATTTTTTTATTTGCTTTACTTAAAAAATGTCTTGCACATATGTTACCAAATTTGACTGCTCTTTTTTATATTTCTAGCCACTTTAAATAAATCTTGTATTTTTACCTTCATTTTATTACAAAGTCCTGAATGAACTTTTTTGTAATTTTTTATGTATTTATCTCATGTATAAAAAGATCTACATATCCATGTAAATATTATAAAATTAACTGTTTTTTAATAAATATGTGTAATGTATTCATTTCACACGTTAAAAAATTGTTTTTTTTTATTTGAATGAAAATACAAAAAAATTGCCCCCCTAAGATTCATGCCTGCCCCTCTGTCTTCATGGTCTGGCTACAGGCCTGAATGGGCAACCCAGGAAGTGGGTACTCAGAAGAAGATCAAGGGTTTCCTCGCTGGAGGATGTCCAAACATCGTCTGATTTCTTTAAGTAGCTTGGATAGCTAGGATTAGACGCGAGGATGATCTTACGGAGTCTTAATGTTTCGGAAGATTCCCCAATGTTATTGCAGAAAAGCATCCAGGATTTGCGCTAAGCCTTTCGAAGTGCTTTCTTAAAAAATTTTAAACTGAATTTATACTCATCCCTGCATTGAGTTCTACCCGATTTTTTTGGTTTAATTAAAAATCTGCCTACACTGCGACTTTAGATTACCAATTTCCCTTGACCAGCAAGGAGGTTTTGGTTTACCTCTTGGGGCAACCCCTTCAGTTGCTCCACTATCGAGTTCATGTGGCGGCAAAGGGTCTTCATCTGAGAGAGAGATGGCAACTGTGCTTCCACTACCTCTCTGAATTCACATCAATTTGTTTTCTTTAGATTCCTAAAGAAAGTATGGCTATTGAAGTTCCATATACCTACCTGTGATCAGAAAAAGAGTGCTCTGGAAGCTGTTTTAAATCCGTGATCCTATCATAAACTCGGCGCTGGCCGCCTTTGTATGGTGCAGGTTGATCTGCAGCAACTAAAACAGCTCGGAGCTTACTCGCCTTGACCTTTGTTATGGTATTGTCTTCAATATCCGAATCAGATTCAAGAAGCTGCTTCTCCGAATCCTCATCGAATATGTCGGCAATACCATACTCCGAAGATTCTACCGACATCCGGTCAGCATCATCTTTAACCTCACCCTCTTTCAGAGGAGTGCTTACTGATGCTCGGTCTGAAATTTTCGTCGCGTTAACCACAGACTCTTCCACAGCATCCTGCCTTAGAAGAGTGCTTTCCTTGCGAGTACTCTCGTGACCCCGAAGCGAACCCACCCATCGCTTGTACCTAAAGTACCCATAGATGTCTCGTTCAGTGTAAAGGACCGCTTGCCTAAAAAGAAAAAGAGACAGTGTGAACTACTGTTACAGAAAATTCTAAAATTTATCTATCATTAAGAGTAAAATATGGCTAAAATTAAAAAAAAACTAGAGAAGCTAAGTAGTTTTGCTTTTGTTGTATGGTTATTATAATCCGCAAAGAATATTCATCGAAGACCAATTAAAAAAAAAACAACGAACAGAAACAATCAATGTTTCAAGCGATATATGCGACCTACAATACAAGATTTAAAAGAGTACCGCCTGCACCCGAGGCACTTGCATAGCTTCAATGACCATTACGATCTTTGTCAAACTTTTTTGTGTTTTTTCGGTAGATCAACAAAAATAAAAAAATTACTATTCGCAACAACTGCTAAGAACAGCAGCTAGTTTCGACATCTTTTAAACGAAGTGGTAGAGTTTCATGTGCTGCCACCCTTTTAAACTCGTGTCCATGCATTTGTCGAAATGAGTCGAGCAACAGCACCAATAACAACTGCAACAACAACAACCTCACTTGACTTCTGTGGTGCTAAAGGGCGCTTCAGTGTCTTTTGGTGACTGGAGTGCATTTAATTTTTTCCGTGTGTTTTTGTTTTTTTTTTTTCTTTTTGCCACAATACAACAGCGGAACTACGCCCGCTCATTGCAACAACTCACAGTTGCTACACAGCTAGTCTGTACAGTGTAGCAGCTTGTTGCATTGGTGGAACACACATTGGGATTCCTTTGTAGATAGTGTATCGCCTCAGATGGTGAAAAAATTTGCCTCCTTGTTAAACAAGCAATGAGGCCAGAGGACAAGATACCTAACACGAGCATTTTTGTTAAACTTTGTACGGGCAAAGAAAAGACAGGAAAAAAAAAAATACAAAAAGGATATAAAAATTAATTGTAGTTTCATTTAAAATGGTACGGCAGCGAACAAAATGATTAAAAGAAGGCAAATTAGGTACTGAACGGCAGCAAGCTTGAGATATGTACTCACGCTGGCTTGGAATTGCATGAAGAACTCCTACTCGTTTCCATTCTCTGTGATTTAAAGGATAACGCATGGCTTTTGTTGCTAAACAAATTAGCAGAATGCTTGAATGTTGTTTGATATGAAAATGATAGCATACAGAATGTTGTACGAAACGTGATGAATTCCTAACGGATTATTTTTGCAGAGGATTGGACATGAAAAGAAATTTAAACTTGTTTTGTTCAAACAATTTTTTTTCGTTGCTGAGCATTGTTCATTCCAGGTGAAGTTTTGGCTCTAAAAACTTTTTTGCACAGGAAAGATTTTTTGTAAAATAATTAAAAATATTATCGATCCATTTATTTGAAACCTTCGGACGCTATGGAATGAATGTTTTTAAACCCAAAGACTTTTCATTGGCTACAGATCTGTATGACGTCAACATAATCTTATTTATATTGCTTTTAGAAACAAGGCCATGTAGCAATGTTCTGCATCTTCCTGATTTGGTAAATATACATTTTTCGTGCTTATATAAATTTCCATTGAGAAAGTATTGTTTGCTTTTCACGCAGACAAAAGAATTTCTTTAATTTTTTCAAGCATTTGTATTCAAATTTTAAAAACAAATCAATTTCTAGCTTCATATTCTTTTGCTTTATTATTAACTCAATTATACCTTTTGTGCATTTTCAACTATTTTTACATATTTTTTTCTCAATTTTTCATAAAAAAAAACGCGACTTACCAAAATGACAATCCTACAAAAATATAATTTACAATAAAAAATTTACAATAAAAACATAATTTTTGTACAGTTTAAGAAGTATATAATAACATATAAAACAATTATAATGATTGTATTTTATTTCCTTATAAAAAAATTCCGGAATAAACTTTGAAAATTAGGTCGGAGCACCAGACTACATCCTCAAATTGAACACAATAACACAATCAGATTATGATATTAGATATTAAAATATACACCTTTCCTCTGAGTTTTATGAGCGAGCTTACAAAATTTTTCCCAAAAAACTCAGCGGCTAAATATGCAAAGTATCATACCATACATAAAAAGGGCTTCATCTCTTGGATTTTCATTTGAGCGCAAACTGTAAAAAAAATTATATTATTCTACAACATATCTATATTATGGAAAACATTTGATAAATTCCACAACAATCCAAAAAAGCTACAAAACAAAAGTCATGCAAATTTACATTGCAAAAATTAAAAAAGAAACGTTACTAGGTCCGATCCCACTCGTAATTGTTTCTTATATTATTAACAATCAAGTCTTGCTCAATCTCTCTTATTTGGCACTTTTGTCTACTTTCTTAATGCCATTTATAGTTAAAAAAAAGTGTCCAATAATATACGTAATTTTTGCTTAATATGCATAATTGGGAAAATACACTTTTATCCAGAGAGTTAAATTTCACAGCAAGAAAAAAACGAAATTTATAATTATATGCCTATTTATTTATTTATCAATGAAGTAGATCCAGTTTGAGAGTCAAGCTACTGCCTTACGAACAAATACAACAACTATACGATATTGGAAAACTTCTTAACAATCAAGAATGCAAACAACAAAAAGAAATCCGCTTAAATTCCAGAATGGAATTTCTTGCCAAAAGTACCTACAGAGCGCGATCCGAAGGTTCTTAGCCAAAGATGGCATATGTCGCTCTGTGGGACGACAAAGCTTCCATCTTAGCAGCGCAGTCAGGCAAAAGAAATGGATTTCAATCGCAATCACACAAAACTTAGCGAACCACAACCGGCAGCAGTATCGGTAGCAGTAACAACAGCAAACATGGACCAACCCCGCAAACAAAGTAATGCTTGGAACAGTTTAAAAAAGGAACCTGCGGTGTTTTTTTTCCCCAACATTTTGTTTTGTAACTGCGCTTAATCAGATAATTTTCTGCTATTGTAACTCAACGTGGTCCTCATCGTTGTTGTCGTCATCATCATCATCTTTGTTGCAGTTGTTGTTGTTGTTGTTGCTGCTTAAAGCGGTTACACTGAAAATGTCCTCAATGTATATTCACATCCCCAATGGAACAATGACGTCTGGAACACAGTAGCTAGTGACTTGTCTAAAGGCAGTGCCGAGGACAAGAGTGAAACTCAGTGCCAGAAAAATGGCACATTGGCGGCATAACGCTTTGATGGAAGCCTGCATCCGTAGAAAGTCAACAACATGGAGCCTCGAGTGCAGCCATGCAGCGCAGTTGAACGAAGCTAATATAGCCAGGTAAGAGTGAGCAAGCACGTAGCTCCTGTGCTCACAAGGCAGCATTAATTATATCATTATCCTTCATCTTTCGATTTATCTTATTACGAATGCACTAGCACAGTCAACGGCAGGCGGTGCAACAGGAGCTGCAGAATGCAGGCTGCACATCGCCAACAGTTGCAGAAGCTGCATTATTGTTGCTGACATTGGATGTGTTTAGAGTTTTGTTGATTTTTGTGTTGAATCGCTTAACAAGCCATGGTTGCCATTTTTATGCGTTGGACTTTTGTAAATGTTGTTGTTGATATTAAGTCGAAAGAAGAGTGGAAGGAGGGAAGCAGGGAAGGAATTTTAATGAAAAAAGTTCCGATTGAATTGAAATTGAATTGAAATTGAATTGTAATTGAATTGAAATTGAATTGAAATTGAATTGAAATTGAATTGAAATTGAATTGAAATTGAATTGAAATTGAATTGAAATTGAATTGAAATTGAATTGAAATTGAATTGAAATTGAATTGAAATTGAATTGAAATTGAATTGAAATTGAATTGAAATTGAATTGAAATTGAATTGAAATTGAATTGAAATTGAATTGAAATTGAATTGAAATTGAATTGAAATTGAATTGAAATTGAATTGAAATTGAATTGAAATTGAATTGAAATTGAATTGAAATTGAATTGAAATTGAATTGAAATTGAATTGAAATTGAATTGAAATTGAATTGAAATTGAATTGAAATTGAATTGAAATTGAATTGAAATTGAATTGAAATTGAATTGAAATTGAATTGAAATTGAATTGAAATTGAATTGAAATTGAATTGAAATTGAATTGAAATTGAATTGAAATTGAATTGAAATTGAATTGAAATTGAATTGAAATTGAATTGAAATTGAATTGAAATTGAATTGAAATTGAATTGAAATTGAATTGAAATTGAATTGAAATTGAATTGAAACTGAATTGAAATTGAATTGAAATTGAATTGAAACTGAATTGAAATTGAATTGAAATTGAATTGAAATTGAATTAAAATTGAATTGAAATTGAATTGAAATTGAATTGAAATTGAATTGAAATTGAATTGAAATTGAATTGAAATTGAAATGAATTGAAATTGAATTGAAATTGAATTGAAATTGAATTGAAATTGAATTGAAATTGAATTGAAATTGAATTGAAATTGAATTGAAATTGAATTGAAATTGAATTGAAATTGAATTGAAATTGAATTGAAATTGAATTGAAATTGAATTGAAATTGAATTGAAATTGAAATGAATTGAAATTGAATTGAAATGGAATTGAAATTGAATTGAAATTGAATTGAAATTGAATTGAAATTGAATTGGAAATGAATTAAAATTGAATTGAAATTGAATTGAAATTGAATTGAAATTGAATTGAAATTGAATTGAAATTGAATTGAAATTGAATTGAAATTGAATTGAAATTGAATTGAAATTGATTTGAAATTGAATTGAATTGAAAATGAATTGAAATTGAATTGAAATTGAAATTGAATAGAAATTGAATTGAAACTGAATTGAAACTGAATTGAAATTGAATTGAAATAGAATTGAAATTGAATTGAAATTGAATTGAAATTGAATTGAAATTGAATTGAAATTGAAATGAAATTGAATTGAAATTGAATTGAAATTGAATTGAAATTGAATTGTAATATAATTGAAATTGAATTGAAATTGAATTGAAATTGAATTGAAATTAAATTGAAATTGAATTGAAATTGAATTGAAATTGAATTGAAATTGAATTGAAATTGAATTGAAATTGAATTGAAATTGAATTGAAATTCAATTGAAATTGAATTGAAATTGAATTGAAATTGAATTGAAATTGAATTGAAATTGAATTGAAATTGAATTGAAATTGAATTGAAATTGAATTGAAATTGAATTAAAATTGAATTGAAATTGAATTGAAATTGAATTGAAATTGAATTGAAATTGAATTGAAATTGAATTGAAATTGAATTGAAATTGAATTGAAATTGAATTAAAATTGAATTGAAATTGAATTGAAATTGAATTGAAATTGAATTGAAATTGAATTGAAATTGAATTGAAATTGAATTGAAATTGAATTGAAATTGAATTGAAATTGAATTGAAATTGAATTGAAATTGAATTGAAATTGAATTGAAATTGAATTGAAATTGAATTGAAATTGAATTGAAATTGAATTGAAATTGAATTGAAATTGAATTGAAATTGAATTGAAATTGAATTGAAATTGAATTGAAATTGAATTGAAATTGAATTGAAATTGAATTGAAATTGAATTGAAATTGAATTGAAATTGAATTGAAATTGAATTGAAATTGAATTGAAATTGAATTGAAATTGAATTGAAATTGAATTGAAATTGAATTGAAATTGAATTGAAATTGAATTGAAATTGAATTGAAATTGAATTGAAATTGAATTGAAATTGAATTGAAATTGAATTGAAATTGAATTGAAATTGAATTGAAATTGAATTGAAATTGAATTGAAATTGAATTGAAATTGAATTGAAATTGAATTGAAATTGAATTGAAATTGAATTGAAATTGAATTGAAATTGAATTGAAATTGAATTGAAATTGAATTGAAATTGAATTGAAATTGAATTAAAATGGAATTGTAATTGAATTTAAATTGAATTGAAATTGAATTGAAATTGAATTGAAATTGAATTGAAATTGAATTGAAATTGAATTGAAATTGAATTGAAATTGAATTGAAATTGAATTGAAATTGAATTCAAATTGAATTGAAATTGAATTGAAATTGAATTGAAATTGAATTGAAATTGAATTGAATTGAAATTAAATTGAAATTGAATTGAAATGTAATTGAAATTGAATTGCAATTGAATTGAAATTGAATTGAAATTGAATTAAAATTGAATTGAAATTTAATTGAAATTGAATTGAAATTGAATTGAAATTGAATTGAAATTGAATTGAAATTGAATTGAAATTGAATTGAAATTGAATTGAAATTGAATTGAAATTGAATTGAAATTGAATTGAAATTGAATTGAAATTGAATTGAAATTGAATTGAAATTGAATTGAAATTGAATTGAAATTGAATTGAAATTGAATTGAAATTGAATTGAAATTGAATTGAAATTGAATTGAAATTGAATTGAAATTGAATTGAAATTGAATTGAAATTGAATTGAAATTGAATTGAAATTGAATTGAAATTGAATTGAAATTGAATTGAAATTGAATTGAAATTGAAATTGAATTGAAATTGAATTGAAATTGAATTGAAATTGAATTGAAATTGAATTGAAATTGAATTGAAATTGAATTGAAATTGAATTGAAATTGAATTGAAATTGAATTGAAATTGAATTGAAATTGAATTGAAATTGAATTGAAATTGAATTGAAATTGAATTGAAATTGAATTGAAATTGAATTGAAATTGAATTGAAATTGAATTGAAATTGAATTGAAATTGAATTGAAATTGAATTGAAATTGAATTGAAATTGAATTGAAATTGAATTGAAATTGAATTGAAATTGAATTGAAATTGAATTGAAATTGAATTGAAATTGAATTGAAATTGAATTGAAATTGAATTGAAATTGAATTGAAATTAAGTTATTTACTGATTTGATTGATTGAATTAAAATTTAATTTTTGAAATAACTCTTTAAATTATAATCAATTTCAATTCAAATTCAATTCAATTAAAATTTAAAATGATTTGAAATTTAAATTGAAATTAAAATAAATCGAAACTGAATTGAAGTTGAATTGAAACTGATTGAAATTTAATTGAAAATGATTGAAATTGATTGAAATTTAATTGAAATTGATTGACATTTAATTGAAATTGATTGAAATTTAATTGAAATTCCATTGGAATTTTAAAAGAATTGATATTAAAATTGAATTTACATTAAAGTTAAATTGAAACTGAATTGAAATTGAATTGAAATTTAATTTAAAGTTAAATAGAAACTGAATTGAAATTGAATTTAAAATGAATTTGGTATTTATTAAATTTGAATTAAGATTGAATTGAAATAAATTAAAATTGAATTGAAGTTAAATTAAAATTGAAATTGAATTAAAATCGCATTGAATTGACTTCAGATTAAAATTAAATTAATATGTAATATAAATGAGATCAATTTGAAATCGAATTAAAATTGAACTTATGTTCAAACTCCATTTATTTGTTGTACTCTTTTTTTCTTAGAACATTGTAAATCTTAAAAGTTCTTTGGAATTTCTCTTGAAACAATCTATATAAAACACAAAATTCTGTGAAAATTTCCTTTGTTTTAGCTGCATAAAAAAAAATGCCTGAGCCTTTCATTAAAAGAGAACAAACATCGTAACTTTAGACATTCATGCTCCTAACACTATACTTTGGAGCATCCCAATTTTCGTCGCATTTCGTCGAAAATTTCGACATGCAAATTAGAACAAGGGCCGCATTTTCGTTGAAACTATTTAAAGGGTTGCATTGTTTTCAAACGACTTTCAATGACTACGTTGCCTCCACTGATCAGTACGTCTGACTGATATTTAAATTTGGCGTTCCTGCTGCGCAGCGACTAACAAGGATTAAACATTTCGTCTTGAATTTTTGAACAGCTACTGTTTGTTGTATTTGCTTAACTTAACTTGACTAAACTAAATAAAAAAAGAAATGAATGCAGCATGCGATTTATCTGCGATCGCTTGGTCCAAGTTTATTTATGTTTGCGGCTTAAACTGTTGGCGGTTTTTTCAGACCGATTCATGCCAGCGTTAAATTGCTAAATTCTAAATTTATGGCATGCTCTCATGATTTTCATAAATTTTAAATCAATACCAACGTCGTGTTTCTCGTAGTTGCTGGTTAGTATAGAGATTGGCTTGAGATGCTGGAGTATGTCTTGGCTTTTGTCTTTACTGGAAGCTGATGGAAACTGTTTGAAGCTTTGAAGATTGAGCGGCGTAGATTGTGAGTATTGTGGGAGCTAGTCACTTCATTTGCATGTGATTGAAATGTGACTTTAATACAGGAATTGAAGTAATAAATTTTGGAAGTGTACAAAAGATGATTTAAAATTCATGTTGCAATGGTTTGAATTTTTTGCTTTGTATTAAAGAATTAGAATGATCTTTGACTATTGATAAATTGTATAAATTTTCCACATCTCTGCAAGAGATAATCGAAAATTCGTATTAAATATATCTACGTAACAGAAAAAAAACACAACTTAAAGTTGAATACAAGTCGACATAAAGTATTTCATTCAAAGAAAAAATTTGTTATTATTTTTATATGTTCAAATATTACTATGACGAAATTTTTAGTGAGTTTCATTTTGAACATTTTGTTAATTTTAAAATATTTTTTCAGTGTAAGTGATAAAGCGCGTTTTCTTAAATATAGCTTTTAATGCTAGTTATATAACTAGGCACTCGAACGACTGTTTATTTTATGGTTTTCTCGGTTTATTCGGTTTAGGTTTCATTGAAATCCATTATTTAGGTTTTTTAAATATTGGTTGTTTCAAGTTAGCTATTCAAAACCTTCCAACATTTGATATAACGTTTTCGCTTAAAACTGAAACAATTTTTAACCTTTGTATGAAGAAGTCTTCGTTAAGAGCTTTTACTATTTCGAAAATTTATTTTTGAAATAACAGAAAAAATATAAAGTTTGTCATATTTAAGAGATTTTTGATTCTTAATGTGCCAAAGTTAACATTTCTAAAGAAATATTAAAAAAAATATTGAAAAATATTAAAAAAATTTTGAAAACAAATATTGAAGTTATTAATTTTTTTTTAAGAAAACGGGGACCGTAACTGTTATAAGTTTTACATGAAAAATAAATGAAGGCATATATGTTTTATTAACCTTAATTAAGAGTTATACTTAAACTTATATTTTTCTGTTTAGTTATAACGGTTAATTATACAATTTTATTTTTTTGCACAAAAAATAAAACTTATGGGGCATTCCACGTAAATGAGGAATATAAGATAAATTTTGGTTTTCCATAATTTGTCTTTAATTTGGTAAAAAGCTATAGCTAAGTATTTTTATCAAGTGTACAAAGCTGGACCGTGTCTTTTATAGAAAGCTGGGAAAAAGTAACTTCTTATATAGAAATAGAGCGAAAAGGTATGTTTGTTTTTGTGTATTTCTTTTTTTAACAGATGCAAGTGGCATGTCCCAGTAGTCACGCAAAAATATATAAACTTTTTCCTCACCTGAAACATAAGTTTATAAATTCCATACTTCGTAGAAGTAATAATAAACATGTGGTGCGCTACTAAACTTCTTATAATAGTAAAAGTGATAATATTATGCTTTTGAGACTGGTTTCACGGCGACTTCTGGGACACATTCGGTCTAAAGCATGATTTTATTTAAATGTCGTTGTTTATAGCTTAAATTACTTGTCTAAAATTTAAATAGTTAAAGCTTCTGTATGTCTTTATGCTTGAAACATCCCTGAGTGCTAGTTCGATATAAAAAAAATAGCAACATTTTATAAATTCGAAAATGTTTTATTGATAAAAGAAGGAAACTTATACTTGTTTGATGTGTACTCAAAAGACAATGAACAGGGATTGAATGCTGAACCTAAAGATATGTTTGGGCCAAGATGAAACGCAAAAGCCAATTCAGGTATTGCAAGTTACTTTCAATGCATCTTGTGAAAAGAAAATCTCAAAATGAAAAAGGGAAAGACGCAGAAATAAATGGTTATTAATGTCAACTTCGGGCAATGAACCAGAGTTTTTAGCAAAAAAGATGTGTCTTTGAAGTACTATAAAACTGTTAAGAGATCAAATTTCACCAATTTGGAGAAAAAGTCAACATTTCTTTAAATCATAGAGGTCGAGGTAATTTTTTTTCGTAGCTTCTGATTTATTTTTTATGTTCTACAAAAAATTTATAAATAACTACATTAATTGGGTTTTAAGCAATAATAAGACTGATTAAAACTATTCCACATATTTTTAATTGTCCTAAAATCACAAAGAGCCGTCCCAGTAGTCACAGTTTGTTATATTGTTTCGATCTTTTTCTACAAAGGTAAGCATACTTAGTCTTTACTTAAATCGAGCGTTTAGTACATGGTGTACAGCACATAAGAAGCTGACTTGAATATTTTAATGTTTGGCTAAAATTCTTCTTTAAGTGTTCAAAGATTGATGAATGGGATTTTTCAGTGTCCCAGTAGTCACATCATTGAAATAATAGTAATACAAAACTTTAATTTTTAGTTTTAATTTTTAAATTTTAATTTTTAAGAGTTTTTTGTGGCCGAAATTCGACCAATTGTCTAAAATTTCAATAGTTTTTTCTTCTTCACATAATTGTTATGTCTTAAGTTCTATTTTTTCCTCACACAATTTCTCATTTATATTAAAGGGGCAATCTATCATTTTAGTTTTTTTGACATATGCATAGTTAGTGAACATGTTAAGACTAGTTTGTTTGAATGCACAAAAATTACTTGGCAAAGTTCGACTCCTCTGAATGTTTTGACCAATTCTCAGCAAATGCATTGGATCCATTAAATCGGTTTTAATAATCGAGTTCGTGTGCCTGCTAAAATGCTTATATTTTTACAGATTTAGGAATATGAGGAGGTTGGGACTATCTGGCTTGTGAAATCAGCAAAGCATCTCAGTTTTGATGTGTTTTTGGCTCTGATAAAAATTGCATCAAATATTTTATAGGAAATTAGATTTTCTTGATTGGGATTTCGTCTGTAAATGTGCCAAGCTTTTGGTTTGTTGCTTCTAAAAGTATTCAGCTCAGAGAGCTACCAGGGTACAGTTTTAAAGAATTGTTTATAAGAGCTGCGAGGTATTGAGTCATTAGCTGCACTCTGAATTATTTTATTGATACGTAGAGACTATCTTTTTACATCTCTAACGCTGGGTATTTGATCATAATGAACATTTATTTGAAAATAAAATATTGTGTTAAAGCTACCACCAGTCTTCTTCTGATGTTATGCGAAATTCATGATCCTTCTTGTAATTATTTAATAATAAAGCATTTTATTAATACTAATTACCTATTGTTTTTTATGAGAGTATCTTTATGTTCGATTCCAATTAATAATAATAATAACAACATAAATAATTGCACAATTATAAATACATACATCTTATAAATAAAAATAAGAAATTCTTTCTATTGCACTTTTGTACCTTGGGATCTGAAATGACCTTCTGTTCAAAATTGATGCGGACTGCGCGAATGAAACAACAACAGTTGCCGTAAAGCTAATGATTTTTTTTAAGGCTGGTAACAGGCTTGGGCGTTAATTTTTAGCGCGATCTGTCACGTAGTTTCTTTCTTATTGCTTTGTAAACAAGTTCACTTCGAGTCTGACCTGCGAGTTTCATTAAGGAAATAAAAGTTGAGTAAAAAGTGTGTTAGAAATTGTGTTTTACCAACGCAATTTCTTTTCCGGATGCATTAAAAATGTTGCAGAAAACCTAAAAGGGAGTCTGCTCTATCACGTACACAAGCATTTGAGTGGTACAAATTGTTTAAAGACCGTTGCACATTAGTTGACAACTTGCCTCACCCTTCTAGTCCAGCAACATTTGTTTTTTTAATTATGTGTTTTTTTATTATTAGTATCGCCTGTGGCCGAAATTCGACCAACTGTCTAAAATTTCAATAGTTTTTTCTTATTCTAAGGCAGCCCGCAGAGTAAGCACCGAAGCAGGCAGGCAGGCAGACAGGCCCTGCGAAGAAACAAGATAGAAATATCTTTTTTCTCTCTTGTTCACATAGTTTTCCTGTGCCTGTCTGCCTGCCTGCCTGCTTCGGCGCTTACTATGCGGGCAGCCTAAGGCGTTGACCTTGCCTTAAGAAAATCTTAAGATTCAATACAAAAATACTTTGTACTGAGAAAAGTTACAGTTTTCGAGATATTGTCATAATTTTAATATCAAAATAAAGGAAATTTTTCAAAATTGACCATTTGTAAGAAATTTCACCATCACAATATATATTCACACATGTTACATAAAAAATTCTTATTGTAGGGTATACGTAAGATCAACTTATACAATGTTTTTCCATTTCTTATAAGTAGTTTAGGTTTTATTTTAGAAATAGTTTTTCAACGCTCATATTTCAGGTTAACGGCAGCAAAAATATTCGGATTTTTCCTTCTTTTAATAAATTAAATAGTTTAAAAGAAAATGGTACCGAACTGTTTCGCCTCCGCCTATTTATATGTATACTATATATAAATATACATATAACGAAATGGATTAAAACAAAGATTTGTGTATATAACCTTGGAGTGGTTTGAATTATTTAAACATTTTTTCTACAGAAAATATTTTTTGAGCTGTAGAAATTTGTACAAAATATTACAACATTTTGAAAAATTTAAATTTCATCTAAAAAACCACAGATTTTTGATGATAGAAACTGTTTATTAAATTATGTGTCAAAATGAAGCAATTTTTGCAAATAAATGATGTGTCATATACATCCAAAGGAATATTGTTGTATTATTAAAAAGAGTAGCATTGCTTAATTTCTTTTAAAAATTTTCGTTAATATTACCTGACTCTTGTTAATAAAAAAAATGTCTTTAATATAAAGATTTGCCATTTCTCTGAGTTACAACATGCTTGTTATTACAAAGGTATGCTTCTCGTTAAATTCTTTGTATACTTACTTTGTATTAATAAAGAAAGCATCTTTCATATAAAAACAATGTTGTCAATCATTGTATTACTACTTTTTTAATTGTGATTTTTCTCCCTATTGTCAAAAAAATATTTACGTTTTGTTTTTTTATTTACAAAAGTTTCTTTAATAAGAACGGGTTTTCTTTGTTTGACAATGCTTGCTCTTTCTCTCTTAACAACTCCTATCTTATTGCATTAAAAAGCTATCTTTTTGGAGTCAAAAATAAAAGATTTTTTTAAAATGCACACAAATTTTTTTAATGTTACAACATTATTTTTTGGGTGTAGAAGAGTGTGAAAAAAGAAAATTGAATAAGAGAAAAAATTGCAACAAAAAAAAAGTATGGCCTATTTTTCGATCAAAAACTGAATATTTTAGAGGTTTTTTAAAACAATATAAAACTTTGAATGGGTGAGATAACGGTAAATCTTTTCTTATTTCTCCAAAGTCATTTAATTGATCTTTCAGATAAAATTTAAGGAAAATTGATTGAAAAATAGCTGAGATATTTGCGTGCAAAATCAAAACTTGTAATTTCAATCGGTTTTTTCTCATTCTGAGGCGATGACCTTGCTTCAAAATAATACGTTGCACTGAGAATATCTACATTTTTCGAGATATCTCAATAATTTTGATGTCATTAAAACGGGATTTTTTTCCGTGAAAAATTTTACCAAAAAGTTTTCGTATACCGTTATATTGCTTAACCAACGACTTTTCATACAAATATACGTTGTGCTGAGAACAGCCATAGTTTTCGGGATATTACAATAGCTTTTATGTCAAAGTAATGGAAATTTTTTAAAATTTACTATTTGTAAGAAATTTCACCATCACAATATATATTCATACTTGTTACATAAGAAAATGCTTATTGTAGGGTATCCGTAAAATATGGCCAAAAATGCTGCTAGTTGCATATATTATCAATGTCTAAAATTCGCTCTTACATAATGTTTTTCCATCTCTTACAGCTTAGCTTTCTTTCAATAAATGCTCTTTCAAATCTAATATTTCAGGTCGAAGGTCAACAATCTAAAATGAAATCATGCTGTGCAGCCAGACCTTTCATCTGATACGTCATTCACTATTTTACCTTTCCTAGCCCTGAAATTCCTTACTAAAATAAATATAAACGTTACACTTTCATATTTTGGGTCAGAGGTCATCAATTTAAAATCTAACATAATTCGGCAGATTTATGGTGCAGTACCTTTCGAAAGATGTATGTTTTATTGCTCTTACTCTAAAATAAATATCAAAAAAGTGTACGATAACATTTGATGTTTGCGTATTAATACATAAGATAATAAGGGTTCTCATCTAAGCCTGTAAGCATGTAAATATGTATAGCATTTAAACTTTTGATGAGCGATAAAGTGTAAATAGCGCAAATGTTGACAAAATGGCGGCTGCGACATTACGACTTTTTTAAATTTTAAACCTTTTAAAAACCTTCATTAACATAGAAAAATAAATAAAACATGTTCATTAGGGCGGGTCAAATTCTGGCTCAGCGAAATTCGTAAAATACATGTAATTTCAAGACTTTTTCTCCACTACAGCATATACAAATTCTGAAAAAAAGCTGTGCGGACTTTCGTAAATAGATTCATACACATACATTCATACATTCATACATTCATATTTTATAATTGAGAACAAAATCTATTTACGAAAGTCCGCACAGCTTTTTTTCAGAATTTGTATATGCTGTAGTGGAGAAAAAGTCTTGAAATTACATGTATTTTACGAATTTCGCTGAGCCAGACCTCCAAAAAATTCGTCCATACAAATTGACCCGCCCTAATGTTCATATTTACTTCAACTACTTTAAATATGTGATAATTAGCGTCAAAGGCAACCCCCATTCACACACGTAGATTTACATGCTAGTTTACACTACAAAATAGGCTCGGAAATGATGTAAACTCACGCCCATACAAATTTTTACAGATAGTTTACACGCATGTAAGTTCACAAGGCTTACAATGTTTACGGGTCAGTTACATGCTTAGATGAGAACCCTTAATTATTCTCATTCAACATCATATTTCACAAAAGAAAGCTTAAAGTAGTAATTAACAGCAGTAGATATAAAAAGTTTAATAGAGACTACGATCTGTAACTCAGAAGAGCTAGTGGCGATCGCAGACAAAATGAGACAAAAACACACATCTTATCGCAATAAACAATATTATTTAAAAAAATTATCAGTAACAATTAAATTTTTTAGAAGAAGATAACAGATATTAAAATACTTATCATTAAAAAAGAAAAGAAAAAAATGTAGGCTACATCAACTAACGAGGAATGTGTCAGAAAAGTAAAGGAATATTGGACAAAGAAGTCAGAATAATTGAAGGAAAATTTATGGTTTTTGCACCACGATAATGTACCAGCTTACAAATCGCGCATTATACGCGATTATTTGACCAAAAACAATGTCAAGATCGTTCAACAAACACCATATTCGCCAGATACGGCCCCGTGTGACTTTTTCCTATTCCTCAAACTCAAATCGTCGACTCGTGGAAAACATTTTGAGATAGTTGAAGTCATCAAAGAGTATTCGCAGAGGGAGCTACAGGCCATTAATAAATCGCCCTACTAAAAATGCTTTCAAGAATGGAAAAACATTGGCGTATGTGTATCGCCTCCCATGGTGATAATTTTGAGGTGATAAAATAAATATTGAAAAATAATTAACATTGTTGCTTTATTTGCACAGTTCCGTTCGATTTTGAACAGCAGTATGCAGAAAGATATTTTAAAGTCACCCGGTACAGACCTGTTACCACCAACTTTGCTTAAACAATGCCAAGACCAGTTAGTTACGCCTTTGTACATAATATTTAACTAGTCCGTGCAAATATGTGTTTTTCCATCTCTATGGAAAACTTATCATCTAACGCCAATTTATAAGAACGGCGACAAGACAAAGCTACTCCCAAACTGTTCGAAAAAATTATATGTGCCAAACTAACAGACCTAATTAATCCACGATTAAATGAACAACAACACGGATTCCGTAAAGGTAGAACAACTACTACAAATCGTACAATCCTGGCCTCAATGTTTGTACTAAAATGGAAAAAGGACATCAGATAGACGCAATCTATACCGATTTCAGTAAAGCCGCGTTGATCACGAAATCTTGTCAACATAGGTTTATTCCTTCTTATCTAAAATGGCTCAATTCCGACCTGTGCAAAAGGTCCCAATTTGTAAAATTTCAAGGAATTCTATTTAAAAATATTGTTATTTCATCTTTAACATAGTTATCGCAGATATATCTGATGTTCTGAATGATATCACAAATTTCTTTTATGCAGATGACCTAGAAGTGTACTACGCCATTAATTCAGAAGGCGATTGAGTATTGTTGCAGAACAAGCTTTAACTCTTGTACAATGATGAATAAGCTTTTCCTCAACGTTATAAGCTTTTCCCGTAAAATAGCACTAACTTATAAAAGTTATGTACTTAATGGCGTTGAACTAAACAGGGTCGACCATATTTCAGATCTTGGGGCTATTCAAGATAGCAGGCTGCGCTTTAATCTTCATAACGGCACTACATTATATCCAGGGCAAATAAACTACTCAGGCTCATAAAAAGATGTGCAAAGGAATTTAACAATTTATGGGTAACAAAAACCTTATACTGCATATTAGTGCGGCCAATTCTTGAATATTGTTGCATAGTTTGAACAATAGTTTGGTACAGCATTTGAAATGTATAGTTAAAGACTAGAATCCATCCAAAGACAATTTTTGCTCCTTGCTCTGAGAGACTTGTATGACCCCGGGGACTAGAGAAATTTGCCACCACATGCACACAGATTCAAAATACTTCATTTAATGCCACTATCATTACTAAGAACATTGGTTTGATCATGTTTGACATTCGATGCTTTTACTAGAAATAACCCTTGCGAATATATTTCCAACAAATTTGTACGTAATGAGCCAATAAGGAGTACTAGATGTATCATATTTTTAAATGAATCTCAACACGACACTATTTATGCATTCAACGAACCCATTAATATTTAATACGTTGCAGAATATTTAATAACTAGAGCCAGCACTTTTTACCGCCCATGTCAAAATCTACACTCAAACGTTCCATTTCCAAGCCCTCTTTCCCTCCATATTAACCCCTCTTAAATAGTGTTTTAGATAAATACATAAGTATTAACATAGAACTGATAATAAGTATCTTTTCGACTAGTTACTATGTATAAAATATGTTACTATGTAAGTTCTGTTCATATTTTCTTTTCTTGTCTCTTTTTCTTTTTGACGTGTTCTAGAATTCATGTCATTCAGGTGGTCGGATTACGCCCATTTCGATTTGCATATCTTCGAACACCAACACAAGGAAAGGAGTGATTAAGGAAAAAAACAAAAAACCTGTTAGAATAAGTAAATTGCCTTGCTTGGCCAATAAATAAATAAATTTATGAAGCTTACACCATTTAAATAAAAATAAACTCTGAATGGATATCATCAAATTTGTGCATACATTTTTATTTTTTTTTTTATTTTTTTTTTTTATTTTAGTCAATGAACATAAGCTCTTAAAGACTATGGAATATTAAATATGCTATAAAGATGAATACATAATATGTTACAATTAAATTTAAATTCAATTCACTATAATTACTATAAGATACAATTTATTTGAGATTATTTTAATAATAACTATTTAGAGAATGTTTTAAGGATTCTCTAGAATCTGCAAAATCAATGTTGCAGTATAACATGCAATTATTAAACTCCAACATAGATCTAAACATTGGCGAGTTAAAGGCATAGTTTGATCTGTAGGCTTGTGCTAAACAGTTCCAGAGACCGAACGGACATGGAACGATTCTTTTGAAGAAAGGAACTAGTTCACGGAAACATGTCCGCGGAACTATCTAGTTCCTTTGCTTATTTGAACTGTATAGACTATTTGGCTTGTCTGCTTGTTGAACTACAGAGGGAATTTGAAGCATGTCCGCGGAACTATTTAGTTCCTTTGTTTATTTGAACTGCAGAACAATTCAATATTTTTTTATTTCTATATTTTTTAATTAAAGAAAAACATTTCTTTAGTTTATATAAAAAATTAACTTCTATCATTTAGTAAATAATTTCAATTAGTAAATAAAGTTCATGTTGCAAATTTATAAAGTTGCTGAAAATCATTTGCAGTTGCATCTTATAGTTCATCAGCTGTAAGCATGTTCGCGGATTTATATAGTTCATCAGCTTTAAGCATGTTCGCGGAACTATATAGTTCATCAGCTTTAAGCATGTTCGCGGAATTATATAGTTCATCAGCTTTAAGCATGTTCGCGGAACTATATAGTTCCAGCAGTTCTCTTTATAAGAATGAAAGTAACAAAAGCATGCTCAATGTCATTTCCTGATTGTTCTGTTTCATATGTTAAAAGCAAAAATAAACAGCAATGCTGAACAATGCACACAACTGGAATGACGATATATCATTTTTAATTTGTAATTTGTAAGTGCGAAAGAGATGTTGCTCAATTAAAAAAATGTTATTGCAATCGGAACTGTTTGAACATGCTTAAATCGTACAGATGGAATGATTGGAACTATGTCCGAGACTGAACATAGTTCCATGAACTATGCAGGTCCGGAACGACCCAACTCTATTGATCTGCATGTTTCTAAATAAAATACGTCAAAGTGTCTTAATGTTCTCGACGGAACATTAAAATTTATTAATTTGAGCAAGTTAGGACAATCTACCGTTGCCCTTACAATATCAAAAACGAACATTAGAGATAAAATTATTCTTCTATTCTGAAGAGTTTTTAATTTAATAAAACTACAACGATCATTATATGATGGCATTTCAATTTGAGAATTAATGGCTCTAAAAACAAAACGAGTAAAAGCTTTTTTCACTCGTTCAAGGCGTAAGGTGTGAGACGCATAGAACGGATTCCAGATAAATGAAGCATATTCTAACTTTGATCGAACTATTGATGTATAAAGACACTTCAGGGTATAAGGGTCTTTAAAACTTGATCCATTACGTCGAACTAACGCTAGTAGCGAGTATGCTTTCGGTATAATATAATTCAAGTGACCTATAAATGTGAATCTCGAATCAAATATAACCCCGAGATCTTTAGTTTCACTTACGAATTTCAACCAAGTATTACCTAAAAGGTACGATGTTTTTAAAGGAGACATTGACTTAGTGTAAGTAGAAAACACACATTTTTCATGATTAAGAAGCAGGCCATTGTTTGTACACCAATCAAAAATAGCATTTAAGTCAGATTGTAGTAACACAGCATCTGACAATGACCTAATTTTGAAAAAAATTTTTAGATCATCCGCATATAGAAGACATTGCGAATTCTTTACTTTTGATGTAATATCATTTATAAATATAATAAAAAGTAATGGATCCAGTATACTTCCTTGAGGAACACCAGAAGAAGCTACAAATGGTCTAGATAGTTCGTTTTCAATGCAAACATGGTTTAACCTGTCACTCAAATATGACCCAAACCATCTTAATAAGTTAGAATGGAAACCTATTTTCGCTAATTTTTTTATTAAAATATCATGAGAAACTTTGTCAAAGGCCTTTGAGAAATCAGTGTATATTGAGTCAACTTGATATCCCTTTTGAAAGGCAGAAATACAGTATTCCGTAAATAAAGTAAGGTTTGTTACCGTTGATCGACCAGGTACAAAACCATGTTGGAAAGGAGATATTAAGCATTTTACGGCAAAATAAACTTTCTCTTTAACTATTGCTTCGAACAGTTTCGATACAGAGGTAAGTTTTGAAATCGGCCTATAATTTTCAATATTATTTTTATTCCCAGATTTATATATTGGAGAAATAAATGATACTTTCCAATCCGGAATAAATGACCCTGTAGAAAGAGATTTGTTGAAAATTAGCTGGAGGGGTTTTGCTATGGATTTAACACAATTTTTTAAAAACAAACTTGATAAACCATCACAATCAGGCTTGGTTGTCATTTTAAGATTCGAAACACCCTTAACTACATCCTCTTCAGAGATATACAAGGAACCAAAATCAATCAAAGGGATTATATCTTTTGTAGTATCAGCTGAACAAATAACTGATGGTTCAAAATTTGACTCAAAAAAGTCAGCAAAAATAAACCCAATCTTTATATTGAATTTTTCTTGTGCTTAAAATTTATCTATATTTGGATATTTAAACTATGTCAAAAAAGGGCCACAAAAGGAACACCATTTTAGATGAACTTTTTCCTAAATTGTGCTCTTTTTTTAGGTTAATGGCTCCAAAAAGCGATGAAAATATATTTTTTCATCTATTAGAAAAACAGATATTTAAGGCAGTAGACCAGTGTGACGGCCAAAATTTCGAAGTTTTTTTGTGATTTTTCTGAACAAGAAAATAATATGCGATCGTTTTGTAATTTTTACATGTCTATATTAGTATTTTAAAGTATACAAAAATTTTTTTTACTTAATTTTATATTAATTTATTTATAATTTTAAACGTCAAAGTGGAGTCCTCGAAAGCTGTTTCGGAGAAGCACTGTCTCAAAACCATTCAACAGATTTGGCTAAAAATTTAACTAGTTATTCTAGATACACAAAGCTAAATTACTAACCTTTAAAACATTTAATTTTTTAAACATTTTATCAACAAAAAAAAAAATTAGATTTCAAGTACCTTTTTTTTACAAGTTAGCATTCTTTTTTTAATATGCATAATATTGGTTTCTTCATTAGAATAAGGTCTACACAATAATAATCTCTTCGACTTTTTTATTTCAGATGACTACGGAAGGCTGTGTGCTTCCCCGAAACATCTCACCATTCTTTCGATTACGTGGAGTTATTATAAATAAACTAATGTATTATAAAAATTATAAATAAATTAATGTAAAATTAAGTCAAAAAAATGTTTTTGTATACTTTAAAATACTAATATAAACATATAAAAACTACAAAACGATCGCATATTTAGTTTTTGTTAAAAAAAAATTCACGAAAAAAAAAACTTCGAAATTTCGTCCGCCACACGATCTACTACCTTAAATAATTGTCGTTTTCGTAAATATATTTCGTTAAATAAAAAGCAACATTATTCTATGCTTGGTGAATCATAATCGAATGTTTGCTTAAAATTCTTTATAATAATCCCTCTATTTCATTTTGAATATGCCAACAACACCACTTCAGCAGTTAACATTTTCATGGATCATAACTAGATTGGAACTTTTAAATTTGTCCAAACTATCCAGAAATCAAATTACATTTAGTAACGACCATGATATATAGACGCCTACTGTTCTGAGCCAAAACCATGCAACTCTCATGGCCCACGGTGCTGCCTTTAACAATTCATTAAAACAAAATCCGCCTCATGGTCATGATCATCAATATCGCCAACTTGACGCAAGCAACTAACCAACCGACTGACTGTTCGAAGCAAGTCTGGCTTTGTCATCATCTGCATCAGCGTCAGTGTCGTCATGGTCAAAGTGCTTTGCTAATCTGGCCTTAAAACATTGTTGGCAATTAAGCCAATGCTATAAATTAATCAGAATTGGCCGCAAACTATATTCAACTAATAGACGCGTTGGCTTAAATATTAAATGGCTGAAAAAAAGGAACAGAAAAAAAAAACATAAAATATAAATGCATTATATCAAAAATGTTATAAGAGTTGCAACCGACGCACAGTGTAACGATCATACATAGCGAGCGACCATAAATGGATGGAGTTACCGTTGAATGACAAAATTTTCTGGATATACGCTATTTGATGAGAGAATTATTTTCATAAAAGTGCGATCAAATCGTATGAATGTCACGCCTACCTCCCATATAACCGAAATCGGTAAGGTAGTATATTTCTGCAAAAAAGCATCCCAGAGCAATAGGATTTTGTGCACCTAGTTCTTTACTAACAACAACTAGTTGGTGCGAGAATTAACCGAATCGGCCAACTAATATAACCTTTTATATAAACTAAATCGGTAAGGTGGAATATATCCCAAAAAATTATCCAAGAGAAATAAAATTTTGTGCACTTAGTTCTTTTATGGCAACAACTACTTTGTGTGAAAACGAATCAAATCGGCAGACTATTACGCCCACCCTTCATATAACCAAAATCGGTAAGGTGGTATATTCCTCAAAAAAGTATCCCAGAGGAATAACATTTTGTGCACCTACTAGGGAGTCCGTGGCGACCGTAGCCTAGTGGGTAGAGTGCGTGGCCCCTAAGCTAAAGAACCGCGGTAGTCCGGGTTCAATTCCAGCTCAGACAGAAAGTTTTTTCAATAGAACTAATTTTTCTGTTCGGTCGTCACCTCTCTGCAGGCAATGGCAAACCTCAGAGATTAAAAATTGCAATGTAAAGCTTCTTGAGAATATAAGCCGTTCGGAGTCGGCATAAAACACGTAGGTCCAGTTCTCGGTCATTTGTGATCAAACATTTAATAACACGCACAACAGAATTGATCAATAGAAGCTTGGTCAAGGACTTTGACAAGGGCTGAAATGGCCAGTTTAATTATTTTTTATTTTTTTACTAGGGAGTCCGATCCCGGAAGCTTTTCTCGATCGTGGGATTACCGGGATTTAAAATCTCAATTTCGGGATCCCGGGATTAGTTGGGGATTGACAACTTTAAGAAGTAAATAATTCAAAACGTTTTTAATACAATTTTTTACTTTTTATTAGTTGAAACTAGAAAATGTAAATTAATTCATTTATAAATCAACAGGTCAGGGCCGTAGCAAAAGGGTATTTCGGGGCTTAAGCCCTCCAGAGGGTAGAAATCTTATTTATTAATAGGCAAACATCAAATGTTGTCGTACACTTTTTCAATACTAATTTTAGAATAAGGGCAATGAAACTTATATCATTCGAAAGGTACTGCGCCCTATATGTGCAGAATCATTTTAGATTTTAAATTCATGACCTCTGACCCGAAATATTGACGTTGAAAGTTTGTATTATTTTTAGTAAGGAATCTCAGGGCTAAGAATAGTTAGAATAGTGAATGAGGTATCAAATGAAAGATCTGGCTGCACAGTATGATGACATTTTAGATTGGTGACCCTCGACCTGAAATATTAGATTTAAAAGAGCATTTGTTTAATGAAAGCTAAACTATAACAGATGGAAGAATATAATGTAAGAGGGAGTTTTAGACATTGATAAGGTGTGCAAAAAATACTTCCGACATTTTGCTCCATCTCTAACGGATACCCTACAATAAGCATTTTTTTATGTTAGAAGTGTGAATATATATTGTGATGGTGAAATTTCTTACAAATAGCAAATTATGAAAAATTTCCGTTCTTTTGACATGAAAATTATTGTGATAGCTCGAAAACTATAGACGTTTTCAGTACAACGTATTTTTGTATGAAACGACGTTGGTTCAGAAATATAACGGTATACGAAAGCTTTTTTGGTAATATTTTTCTCGGGTAAAATGTTAAAAAAATTTCCGTTATAATGACATCGAAACTATTGAGATATCTCAAAAAATGTAGATTTACTCAGTACAACGCATTTCCTTGAAGCAGGGTCATCGCCTCAGAATGAAAAAAAAACGATTGAAATTTCAAGTTTTGATTTTGCAAGTAAATATCTTGGCCATTTTTCAATTGATTTTCATCAAATTTTCTGTGGCTGAAAGATCAGTTAATTGACTTTGGAGAAATAAGAAAAGACTTACCGCTATCTCACCAATTCAATGTTTCATTTTGTTTTAAAAATACCTTTAAAATGTTCAGTTTTTGCTCAAAAAATAGGCCAAAAGTTTTTGTTGTTGTAATTTTTTTCTTATAAAATTTTCTTTTTTTCACATTCTCTCATATGACATATCATTTATTAGCAAAAATTGCTTCATTTGACACATAATGCAAAAAACAGTTTCTATCATCGAAATTCATGACCTATGATTTTTTTGATGAAAATTAAATTTTTCAAAATGTTTTTTTTTTTATATTTTCTATGAAGCTCTACAGCTTAAAAAATAATTTTTGTAAAAAAGTTTTCAAATATTTCAAACCACTCCAAAGTTATATACACAAATCTATGTTTTAAGCCATTTCGTTATATATAAAAATAGGCGTAGGAGAAACAGTTCTTCCGTGTTTCTAAGCCAATGTTAATAATTTTTTTAAATAAATTAGAGTAGGGAGAAGAAGTTCACCGAATATTTATGTGACCTTTGACCTGAAATATGAGCATTAATAGAATATTTCTGAAGCAAAACCTAAACTATAAGAAATCGAAGAACATGGCGTAGGTGGAAATTTTAGATATTAATGCAATGTGGGAAAACATTTTTCGCTATCGCTTACGGTTACCCTACAATAAGAATAGTTTGTAGTATAATTATAGTACATGTTTTTGTTATACAAATAGAAAATTCTGAAAAATTTTGATACAAAAGTTATGACGATATCTAGAAAACTATTGCTTTCTCTCGAAACTTAAAATTTTCTTAGTACAACACGTTTTATTGAGGCAAGGTCATTACCTCAGAATGAGAAAAACAATTGAAATTTCAGAAAGTTTTTTGAATTTCAACCATGATACTAGTTTAAATAAACATTAATTCATTTAAGTAAGTTTTTCATTGAATTACTCAATATGTTCTAAAAAACCTAAATCATAAGCTGACGTTTACGTGTCATAAAGTCTTTGTTAGGAGTTGAATCGTGTGAACAACATTAGTGAACACCAATGTATCGTGATTTATCGGATCAAACGTGATACATTCAAAACTATCATCACTATTGTTTGTACTACCCTTGACATCGGCAATTGAGGAGTTGGGTGCAATAAGGGCACAAGGTGAGATGTGCCCTTTTTGCGTAAAACGGCTCTATGGAAAGAACAGGCCCTGTTTTATGTCCCCTCAGAATATCAAGTTGATATCTCTTAAACAGACTTCAAAAAAGCAAAAAATGTGAACCTCTATATGTGCCCTTCTTGCATGGGTCGATAGAAGTAGCATACAAAACTAGCGGAACTTTGTTTAGTCAGTGCACAAACAAAAATACTGTTTTGTTCTTTGCTTTGGTTTATTCTTCTTCTTACTCTGCTGTTTTTTATTTGATTTCGGACTTTGAAGAATCAAGCGCAAATTAGTATTTAATACATTTCAAAAACATTTTAAAAATTAATCCGGAAAGTGATTCAAAAAGCGATTTTGAAGGGTCAGAAAGTTCATATCAATTTTCACACAGTTCAAGTGATAGTGAGTTGGAAGGTTCTACATTAACCACAAAAAACTTGGGGAGAAAACGAAAAATACTCAAGGAAACTTGGAAAAGAACTATTCAAAAAACTGCGAAAGTCAATGGGAAAAGATATCGAGACACCAAAGGTAGATTTTTCAAACCTCGTATTTCAAATCCCTGTGGCGTGTCAGGAAGGTATACCAATATGTTTACCTGTGGCATGGCTCTTGCATCGGAATGCCATTTAGGTGGCATTACGTGCCGAGTGGTCACCGCGGTGGCAACACCGCTGGCTAGGTAGTTTGGAAACTGGGCGACACGCTAGTTCCACAGCTTGAACTCGCCGGATATGTGGGTTCGGTTTAGTTTCAAAATACCAGGTAGTTCTGCTCACAGTAGAAAAAAAAATAAATCGTGTCTATAAATATAGGAAGGAGAAGAAAATAGAAATAGCAAGCACAACACAACTCAACACAACAGCTCATCATCTTCGCGGCTTAGTGGACAGACGGATGTAGTTTTGCCCATGGCTGGCCCACCCCATATCAACATCCGGTGGATATCGTTCCGTGACACCCTTTTCGCCATTTTTTGGGTATCCCTGCTGTAAACAAAAATGCCCTCGCCTGGGCTTCTCTTAAAACACCACCCTGAAGTAAATTCTACTCACACATAATTCTAGCTAACAAACATCAAACAGAACAATATAAGGCAACGATTAATTTTAATACATTTATTATAGGCTGAAATTGCCAGAAAAATTTCATACAAATCTTAAATACAATATATAATAATTTTGAGTTTTTTTTTTTCCTTTGTTATAATTACAAAAATTATTTGCATTTACGATTTTTTAGAAGACAAACTTACAATAAACATATATATATTTGTCTACATTTGACAATATTTAAACAATTCTTTTAATTGGGTTTTTTATTCTCTAGACTTTATAGGAACGCCCCCTTTATTTTATCGGACTTTTTTTCCCTTTTTGTGGCCCATATAGGTATAATTTAAAACTAGAATTCAAAACTACAACACATAACAGTTTGGTACCAAATTATTACTTGTAGATACTAAACATTGAAAAACGAAATTTTATTGACGTTTATGAACTTGAAAATGAAAAAAAACAAAAAAAATCATGGCAAAATAGAGGGGTGTTATTTCACAGATTGTTAAATGCAAATTTTAAGTTAAGTTAAATTTTAAGTAAGTTACTTTATAATGAAGTTTTTTTTCTCTTTAATTAACGTTAAAATTACACAGGTATTCAAAATAAAAAAAAATTAATACATAGCACAATTTGACAGCCCGAAGGCCTCCACAAAATGGTCGATATCGAAAACTTCTAACCTGTTATGCGCGACTTTTCTGCCCTTTATATGACCCTTGAACGTATGCCTGCCTTCTTTGACTTTTAGCCTTTAAATGTTGTTGGAGATGAAACCAGGGGAAGTGGCGGTGTCTACTATCTTCGGTGACGCGGATGGCTCTTGTACTGGCAGCGACCAAGTCTGCTGACCACACGTATACGGATTTTTCTCCGATGCACTTCAGCCTGAACCAAAAACGTCAGGTGAAGTTTTAAAAGGGTCTTCAACTGAGAATAGGTACTGGCGTCCAGCTCAAGGAACAGCTTGGTGACAAGATTATATAAAAAATGAAGCCAACAGCAGCGTAGCGTTGGAACGACCAAAAGAAAAAAATCCGAAAACGTGTCGACCAGTTGAATATCCAATACAGAAGTATATAAAAAGATGAAGCAAACAGCAGCGTAGCGTTGGAACGACCAAAAGAAAAAAAATCCGAAAACGTGTCGACCAGTTGAATATCCAATACAGAAGTGAACGAGTAGATTTTTCTTTTCATTACTCGTCCTTTCCGGTGTCAGGTCTACCATCATCCGCCATCACCAAACTTTCATGGGTTTTCTAACCTTTAGGTCAACACTATGTTAGATGTATTCACACGCTACGCTAAATCTTGCAACTCGGATATATGCTTGCAACCTATGATCGCTTGTATGACGAGCAACATATTTTCCTGTTCAATGTGAAACAGTTAAAGCTTTCATAAAGATCAACAGAGGTTGAACACTGTCCTATCGGCGAACATGGGGTAAGGTGAACATAATGTACTGAACACATTGACGACGACTGCAACTTTGTTGCAATCACTCACCGTCGTTGCAACATTTTCACCACTTTCACCTCCATAAGAAAAGCATGTAAAAATAATTTGACATTTGACGCACTGTTGCTGTCGTCGTCAATGTGTTCAAGGCATAACTTACTGCATCCAAAACGGTATTGCAGGCGAATGTTGCGCCATGTAAACTTACTATCCTTTATCGATTTTTGTGGTAGGTGCAAACAGTCATTGATAGCGAATGAGGAAAATATCGTCAATGTATCATGGACGTTGTGGCAAAACAAAATGGAGAGTTGGTAGTGTAGGATACAAATAACTTAGTAACTTTTATTTCTTTCCAGGTGGCCGTAACAAAAACCAGGATCTTTTCTGTGTCGAACAAGAAAAGGACCTGGGGAGGACACAACTTTTATGGGGTTTTCTGTGGCATGGAAAATGCAGCTAGTTTTCTTGTGCAGTCACAAATGCGGGACGTAGCAGCACCAGTCGCCAACATTCAAGGCTACAACCGACATGTCGAACCTGCAGACTTGGAGTGGCATCTGAGCTGTAGGCCGTCGCGTTGTAGGAACCTTGGTGTCCGCCTGGTGGCTACGATAACAATTTTAAACGTTCTTTGGAAGCCCCCTTCACCTTGAGCAAGTGATTGGTAATTCTGAAGAATGAAGTTAATCTCTACGAAGTATAACTTAACAGAACCGCGAACAAAAATCAAAAAAAGCAATTAAAATATATAACTACAAAATTTAATAATTTCCTGCAATTTTCTCTACAAGTCGGTTAGGACTTTGTGACCACGAGACTGACTTGGGAGTTCTGTGTTGGCGTGTGGCCGAACCCACGTATGTGTTTTAGCCGGGCTCTTAATAAAAAAATTGTTGATTGTATTCTATAGAAAGATTTATGTAGGTTTGGTTGCAGCTGACTTTATGGACGGACGGTACTAAGATTTAATGAGTTCTAATGTATTTTTTTTTTTAATGTTTTCTTGGTCTTTACTAGGCTCAGTCACGGTTTTTAACGTTAACCCCAGCTGTCAAGTGTTGTGCATGGTATGTACCCAGAGGTTTTCCCTGCAGTGTCTCCAGCTCGTAAAGAGAATTACCAATTCTTCGCACAACTCTGCATGGTAAAAACTTTTTACATAGTTTCGAGTTCGTGGATTTTAACGCATTGCTTAGAATAAAGTTTTTCCTGAAAATCTCTTGACCTGGGCGATAGAAAATGTTTCTGCTTCGTATATTGTAGGTTTTACACCCCTTTTCATAGGCTTTGTGAAGGTTGTTTTTTATTTTTGCTCTCATAATTTCTAGCTTAGTTGAGACTGGCAGAACATGGAGTTCAGATTCGCTTAAACAGTTCAGTTGTTTGGTTAGCTTATACGCGCTAGCGTGCGTTACCATGTTTTGGCCAAACAAGGCAAAGTAAGGTGAACACCCAGTTGAACTATGCACTGCAGAACGCAACGCACACTCTATTTCAGGTAAAAAAAGGTCCCAGTCCCTTTGGTCTTTTTCCAAGTAAGATCGGATTGCAGCTAATACAGATTGGTTTACCCTTTCTGAAGCGTTTGATTGGGGTGCATACACCCCAGTGGTCATGTGGAGAATTTCAAAACTTTGAAGGAGCTCTTTAAAATCTTTACTTCGAAACTGCTGACCATTGTCAGAGTGTAACACTTCAGGGACACCGAACTTGAAAAAAATTTCTGTCGTTATAAACTTGATTATATTTTTAGAAGTAGCCTTGCGCATAGGTTTTAGGAAAACAAATTTTGTAAGATGGTCTAAAACAATGAAAATGAAAGAATTGCCACTACGTGACGTTGGGTAAGGGCCTAAAAAATCAACAAATAATTTTTGGAAAGGTCGGTCGGTTATAGTTTCCGCACCCATTGGTGGTTTTAGAATTTTGTTGTTTGGCTTAGTTTCCTTGCAGATGGAACAGTTTCGAACATATTCCCGTACTTGAGTAGACATGTTAGGCCAGAAAAAGTACTCTTTGACGCGAAATAAAGTTTTAGCAAAACCGCCATGAGAAGCTTCTGGGGGTTCGTGCAAATTTCTTATTATATTAGGTGTCAAAGCTGTTGGTACCCAGAGTTTCCATGCATAGGATTCGTCTTCTACTGTTCTAGCAAAAAAAGTTGTGCGTTTGTAAAGTTTGTTGCCTTTTATTTGGAGGTCTGGTAGTCTTTCAACATTTTCTTTATAAATCTCTATTAAGCTTTGGTACTCTTCTTGGTTGAACTCTTCAGCATCAAGATCTATCAGAGATTGCATTTTTACTACTTCTACAATTTCTAATCGTGATAAGGTATCTGGAACAATATTTTGAGAGCCCTTCCTATGTTCAATATCAAAATTGAAGATCTGTAGTTTGAGGCTCCACCTTGCTAAACGTCCACTAAGGTCCTTCAGTCCCATAAGCCACTTTAGGCTTGAATGGTCCGTGATCACAGTAAAGGGGAGTAGTTCAATGTAGGGTCGAAATTTTAATACTGCTTCTACAACTGCCAGACATTCTTTTTCGGTTACTGTGTAGTTCTTCTGGGCAGGATTCAGTTTAGAGGAAAAGTAGGCTATGGGGTGTTCGCCTTCCTTTTCATCTTTCTGAAACAACACAGCACCTATTCCATAGTCTGAGGCATCGCATTGAACATAGAACCTCCTACTAAAATCAGGGTTCACCAGCACTGGAGAACTTATTAGGGCATTCTTTAACTTCTGAAAGGAAACGAGAGCTTTTTCTGTAAATATAAACTTTTCTTTTTTTTTTAAGGTATCGGTAATAGGGGCAGCAATTGTTGCATAATCTTTTACAAACCTCCTGTACCAACCTGTCATCCCTAAAAACCCACGAACTTCTTTCGCATTTCTAGGAGGCAAGAGTTTTGCAATGGCCTTAACCTTTTCTGGGTCTGTTCTAAGCTTACCTTCGCCTACCATGAATCCTAAGTATTTTAATTGCTTAAAGCAGAACTTAGATTTTTTAATATTTATTGAAAGGTTGGCTCTGGACAGATGTGTAGCAACTTCTTCTATTAAGGAGACGTGAGTATCAAAGTCGGGAGATACGATCAAAAGGTCGTCTAAATACACAAAGACACGCTCCCTCAACCTGGCAGGTATTACCTTGTCCATTAGGCGACACATACGTTGAGCTGCATTGCAGAGCCCAAAAGGCATGACTGTAAATTGGTAATGTGGCCTCCCAGGCACTGTAAAAGCTGTCTTGGCCCTGCTCTCCCGGTCCAGAGGTATTTGCCAGAAAGCGTCTTTAAGGTCAACACTGGTAATAAAAAAGGTATCACCAAGTCTGCTCAGCAGTCCCTCTATGTGAGGAAGTGGATAGGCGTCTTTAATAGTGCGTTCATTTAATTTGCGAGCATCCAGACATAATCTGTTCTTACCCGGTTTTCTTCTAAGAGTAACAGGGTTATTCCACGGGCTTTCGCTTTCTTCTATCACTCCCATTTTCAACATCCTATCCAATTCCTCATACAGAAGTTTCTGAACAGCAGGAGAAACGGGGTAATGACGTTGCTTTACAGGGAGCGCTCCTCTCGTGTCTATAACATGGGTTTCTAATGATGTCCTACCGAGTCCTTGTTCTGAGAAGCTAATAAACTTTTGTATTGCTGACTGGAGTCGCTGTTCTTCTGTTCTTGTCAGTTGATGTCTGTTGGGTTCACTTTGTTTAGTCGACAATTCACACATCAATCCCACTAGTCTTGATTTCAAGCCGAATAGTTCCCAAAAATCAAACCCTAATATCACATGTTGGCTAATACTGGGTACCAGATAAAACGTCATGATTTCTGTTTTATTTTGGTAGCTTATGGATACATCGACAAAACCCAAAACAGGCTGTTTATCGCCATCGGCCGTTTTAACATAAGAAATACAATCTTTTACTTTGAGACCCAATCGATCACACAACTTCAAGCAATCTTTTCCAAAAATACTAACATTAGCTCCCGAGTCCAACAAGGCTACCAAAGTTTCATCCTTTATTTTAATATTTGCATATGGTCTTATGTCGTCCTCTCTCATTAATACCGAACTAACAATTTTTTTATAATTTTTCTTTTTTTCTTTGAATCTTTCTCTTACTCTGCTTACCTTTTTTATAACTCGGGGTTCCTCATTAAATATTTGTTGTCTTTTCACATTATAGTTTTCTAATCGGACGCTGTAAGGTATAAAATGTCTTAATGTCGGTGAAATTTTATCGCTCATATTCAAATCTTGTGGAGTTTTAAATTTTGGATTTGTCTGCATACCTACGTCTATCTCTTCGCTTTTGAAATCAGGGTTATAAGCATGCACTGGCCGTTCTACATTACATCTGAGTGTGGCTCCTCGGCCTTCTTCACACTCAGCTGTAAGTTTCCCTGGCATCTTGGGCACTGAGGAGTTACTACTTCTGCTAAACCGCATCTGTAGCAGAACAAATTGCGCTGCGGCACTGGACACAAAATAAAGGTGTGACCAGATTTCCTACAATTCCAGCATATTATTGGTTGTGGTGGTTTTTGGCGAGCTGTGTGAAAATTTACAGCTGCAACTTCGTTTGCGAAATTAGAGCTCTCGAAATCATCAGCTGCATTCGGTAGATAAAAATACCTATTTTCTGAATCTTTGTTCTGAAACTGGTTCTGTTCTATATGTGGGACATAAGTTGATGTAGGCTGTTCTATCTCATTTACTCTAAAATTCCTATTACTATTAAAGTTTCTCTTAATCAATGATTCAGCACGTTTACCTTCGTGTATGAGACTGTCAATAGAATAACAGTTGATGGGAAATAACAATTGTTGTAAAGCACCTCGCAAATTATCTTTGATAACTTGGATCAAATCTTTTTCACTCAGTGGGTTTAAAAGTTGGTTTCTAAGTTTATAGACATTTCCTACAAAATCTCCAAAAGATTCATTATGGTGTTGCCGTCTGTCCATAATAGCACGCATAATTTCAAAATCAGATTGATGTTTTCTGAATCTGCGAATCAGTGCTGATTTCAGCTGTTCCCATTGGTAAATTCTGTACTGACGGACGTAATCCCAATACCAGTCCGTTGCATCGCCCGAAAGTAGAAGATGAAATGAACATAAAACTTCCTCCCATGGACACTGGTTCATATTTTGAAGCATTTCAACTCTAAAGACGAAGTCATAAACTGATGGAGTTTTATTACTTCCATCAAATTTTAAATCCCACTTTTGGATATCTACAAAACGTCTATTTGGTCTATGTTCAAACTGGTTAAAGTTGTTTTGAAGGTACTGCCTATTCGAAACTGGGGGTTGAACATTTTGATTAAAGTGTGGTTGAACTGGTGTAGAACCTATTGGCTGGTTAAATTGCTGGTTTTGTTGGTGAATGTAATCATATGATTCCTGACTAGATCTTGAACTGGGCTCTCGTTGTTCTTCAACGAGGGTAGACAGTGGTGGAAAATGTCGAGGACGGTTAGAATTCAAGCGTATAGGGGCGGGAGGTATAGGCAGGCTAGGGCGAGGCAAATGTGGTGTATCTGCTATACGGGTTTGTTTAAAAGGTGGCAGTGTAGGTCTATCTACAATTTGAAGTAGATTGTTGCCGTTTGTTGGGGCAGCTGAATTTGAACTCTGATCTCTCAATAGGCCTGCTCTATTTTTTTCGCTGTTTGTTTCAATGGCTATTTTTGGAACTAGTTCCCTAACACGATTTTCCAAACCACCCAAGAGACTTGCTTCCGATGCTCCTATGGCAGACGATATATAATCCTTAAGAGTCATACCATTAGGACTAATAACGGTGTACAGGGATACGGCAGGGGCAGGTGTTTTCGGAATCGCTCCTTTCGATCCTGTTTGTTGGTCACTCATAATATGTTGAAAAGCGTTTCTTGTGCTTTGATGTGATAGCACGCTATACTCAGGCCTATACATTTGACAAGTTGTGTCAGCTGATTCGTTAGAAGGCGCAGAAGAAGTTGGAGGTTTATTTGCGTCTAAAGGATTTTCTGGATCCATAATGATGACAATAACAAAAAATATAAAAAAACGAAAATAGATAAATGATGTGTTTTAAATTTTTGCTCAAAAAATTTTTAGTTAGAATAAAGTAGAAGCAGTACTGGATAAAAATCCAAGAAAACTAAATTAATAGTTATTTAAATTGGAAAAAACTATTCTCTTAGGTATAAAAAAAATTTTAATATAATTTATATGTATATATGAAATCGGTGGTATTTTACTGAGCTAATAGGCGAGGAATTTTCTTAGACCGCGAAAATTGGGATTAAAGCTACATTCAATGTTAAAATTCTAGCAATCAAATATATTCAATTTCGAATATAGCTGAATTTCAAACATTCAAGAGTTTTAGCTAGCAACTTATCTTCTTACAATGACTTAATGAATAAACCTGTGAAAATAATATGGTGCTAGTCCTGTAATGAGAGCTGCTGATAGAAAAGGTATCTTAATTTTGTCAAAGATTGTTGGAATATTACGTTGAAGTTTAACCGGTTCATCGCCCTACTGCGACGCGAGAGGTTATTAAAAACACAGACGGGACTCGTAGTGCAACAGAACCGCAAAGTTCAAAGTCTTGTTCTGGTCAGACGCAAACATCACAAAGCTCTAAACGGCTTCTGTGTGGACGTATTTTCCAAGAACAAGGAGTATTCCTATATAACATTGCCTAAACAAACTAATCAAAACTAAAGAAAGTTATAAACATTTAATGATAGAGGAGGAAACGAAGTTTATCACCATTGCTACCATTGACAACGCCACTACTATCTTAACTCTAAGGTTCTATAGATACGTAGCCGTTATACAATAACAGCAACGGAGAAACTTCGAAAAAAAACATTTCACTTTTTCCCCCCAAGCAAATGATACTCCAGAATCGCAGCACGGTCATATAGGATTTCCTACCTATGCCGGGTCGAGTTCTGGTATACAATAAACTTGGTGAAAATCCGTGTCCTGTCGTTGGGCGCCATTTCTTGTGGCATGGCTCTTGCATCGGAATGCCATTTAGGTGGCATTACGTGCCGAGTGGTCACCGCGGTGGCAACACCGCTGGCTAGGTAGTTTGGAAACTGGGCGACACGCTAGTTCCACAGCTTGAACTCGCCGGATATGTGGGTTCGGTTTAGTTTCAAAATACCAGGTAGTTCTGCTCACAGTAGAAAAAAAAATAAATCGTGTCTATAAATATAGGAAGGAGAAGAAAATAGAAATAGCAAGCACAACACAACTCAACACAACAGCTCATCATCTTCGCGGCTTAGTGGACAGACGGATGTAGTTTTGCCCATGGCTGGCCCACCCCATATCAACATCCGGTGGATATCGTTCCGTGACACCCTTTTCGCCATTTTTTGGGTATCCCTGCTGTAAACAAAAATGCCCTCGCCTGGGCTTCTCTTAAAACACCACCCTGAAGTAAATTCTACTCACACATAATTCTAGCTAACAAACATCAAACAGAACAATATAAGGCAACGATTAATTTTAATACATTTATTATAGGCTGAAATTGCCAGAAAAATTTCATACAAATCTTAAATACAATATATAATAATTTTGAGTTTTTTTTTTTCCTTTGTTATAATTACAAAAATTATTTGCATTTACGATTTTTTAGAAGACAAACTTACAATAAACATATATATATTTGTCTACATTTGACAATATTTAAACAATTCTTTTAATTGGGTTTTTTATTCTCTAGACTTTATAGGAACGCCCCCTTTATTTTATCGGACTTTTTTTCCCTTTTTGTGGCCCATATAGGTATAATTTAAAACTAGAATTCAAAACTACAACACATAACAGTTTGGTACCAAATTATTACTTGTAGATACTAAACATTGAAAAACGAAATTTTATTGACGTTTATGAACTTGAAAATGAAAAAAAACAAAAAAAATCATGGCAAAATAGAGGGGTGTTATTTCACAGATTGTTAAATGCAAATTTTAAGTTAAGTTAAATTTTAAGTAAGTTACTTTATAATGAAGTTTTTTTTCTCTTTAATTAACGTTAAAATTACACAGGTATTCAAAATAAAAAAAAATTAATACATAGCACAATTTGACAGCCCGAAGGCCTCCACAAAATGGTCGATATCGAAAACTTCTAACCTGTTATGCGCGACTTTTCTGCCCTTTATATGACCCTTGAACGTATGCCTGCCTTCTTTGACTTTTAGCCTTTAAATGTTGTTGGAGATGAAACCAGGGGAAGTGGCGGTGTCTACTATCTTCGGTGACGCGGATGGCTCTTGTACTGGCAGCGACCAAGTCTGCTGACCACACGTATACGGATTTTTCTCCGATGCACTTCAGCCTGAACCAAAAACGTCAGGTGAAGTTTTAAAAGGGTCTTCAACTGAGAATAGGTACTGGCGTCCAGCTCAAGGAACAGCTTGGTGACAAGATTATATAAAAAATGAAGCCAACAGCAGCGTAGCGTTGGAACGACCAAAAGAAAAAAATCCGAAAACGTGTCGACCAGTTGAATATCCAATACAGAAGTATATAAAAAGATGAAGCAAACAGCAGCGTAGCGTTGGAACGACCAAAAGAAAAAAAATCCGAAAACGTGTCGACCAGTTGAATATCCAATACAGAAGTGAACGAGTAGATTTTTCTTTTCATTACTCGTCCTTTCCGGTGTCAGGTCTACCATCATCCGCCATCACCAAACTTTCATGGGTTTTCTAACCTTTAGGTCAACACTATGTTAGATGTATTCACACGCTACGCTAAATCTTGCAACTCGGATATATGCTTGCAACCTATGATCGCTTGTATGACGAGCAACATATTTTCCTGTTCAATGTGAAACAGTTAAAGCTTTCATAAAGATCAACAGAGGTTGAACACTGTCCTATCGGCGAACATGGGGTAAGGTGAACATAATGTACTGAACACATTGACGACGACTGCAACTTTGTTGCAATCACTCACCGTCGTTGCAACATTTTCACCACTTTCACCTCCATAAGAAAAGCATGTAAAAATAATTTGACATTTGACGCACTGTTGCTGTCGTCGTCAATGTGTTCAAGGCATAACTTACTGCATCCAAAACGGTATTGCAGGCGAATGTTGCGCCATGTAAACTTACTATCCTTTATCGATTTTTGTGGTAGGTGCAAACAGTCATTGATAGCGAATGAGGAAAATATCGTCAATGTATCATGGACGTTGTGGCAAAACAAAATGGAGAGTTGGTAGTGTAGGATACAAATAACTTAGTAACTTTTATTTCTTTCCAGGTGGCCGTAACATACCTTAATGATCAGCGCCGAAAACTGAATTGATTTAGGCATGTTCATCCGTCTGTATGTCTGTCTGTCTGTCTGTCTGTCTGCTTGTCTGCCTGTTTGTCCGTCTGTCCACACGATCACAGCCGCTAGTTTTAGGCTATCGTCTTGAAACTTGGGTAACAAGCTTTTATTTATAAAATAAAGACTATGATTGTACAAAAACAACGCTTTCCTATCTTACAAAGTCACGTAATCAAAGAAGTTAAGCCTTAATATATCCCGAAGTTTTTGAGCAATCGAACGAAAATTTAGCATAGAAGATTTTCTCTTTAAGTGATAGCCAAGTCTGAAAATAAGCATAATCAGCTAAAAACCACGCCTACTTTCCAACATAAATTGACGTCGTTTATGAAGTTCAACCTTTATTTAATCGCATGTCGAATTTATATTTCTCTTCACTAGTTAAAACTTAATAATATCAAAACTTTATTATGCTACCAGGTTTAATTGTCGCAGCAAAGAATTTTATAGCTGTCAGGAGTTGCTGTCAACGTAAATGTGCTGAAAAGTTCTGCATAAATTTACAAGAGGAACTTTTTAATAAGTTCTGGGCACTTGAGAGTAAAGATCAGCAGGATAATTTTCTTCTCAGCTGTATGTCTCCATTTCATCCAAAAAAACGAGTGCTAATTCCAAAAATAAGAACGAGAACTAATTGGAAATATTTCATAAGAGTTGACGATTCTCAGATTGATATTTGCAAAAAAATGTTTGAAAGCCTCTTCCAAGTTTCAAAAAAACGTATACAAATCGTATACGTATACAAAAACGTATACAAATAAAACGGGACAAATCTGCATAAAAGACAGGAGGGGTAGGCACAAAAACAGACCTAATAAAATAAACCCTACAGTGTGGAACATAGCTAAAGAATTTTTAGCACAGATACCTAACAGAGAATCACACTACAATCGAGAAAAATCTAAAAGAAAATATTTCGAAGATTCGTCGCTTAACGTTAAAATTCTTTTCGAACATTTTCAGAAATTTTTTTTTCAAAATACTAACAACAAATTGAAGATGAAGTACAACACATTTCACAAGTGGTTTAGGGAAAATTCTGAATATTCTTTTAAAAAGCCGAGGACAGATAATGGAATAAAATACTTAAAAGATATGAAGAAAAATATAATAGATGATTGCAGGAAATATAAATCAACTTTGGTGGCTGAGTTCGACTATGCTCAAAATCTACCGCTTCCTAAACTCATAGTGTCTCAACAATTTTATAAAAGGCTTCTATGGCTGTACGTTCTTAACGTACATTGCCATAATGATGGAGTTAGTGCGTTCTACTGCTTTACTGAAAACGAAGCAAAAAAAAATTCAAATACTGTTATATCATTTTTAAATGACTTCTTAAGAGCCAGCATTCAACGAAATCCAAATGTTACCAATATTGTTCTATTTTCTGATGCAGCAGGAAGCCAAAATAAAAACTATTATATGATTAATTTCTGCTTGAGGTTTGCAAAAACAGCGAAAATTTCTATCAAACATATATACCCAGTTCGTAGGCATTCATATTGCGTTTGTGATAGGAATTTTGGCATTTATGGAAAGCGTTTAAAAGTCTTAGAAGTTGTCAAAACTCCTAAAGATTATCTAGAAATCATGGGAGAATGCCGAAAAAAACCATTCCCATTTCAGGTTATTGAAGCATCTTCGCTTATAAAAAAATGGGAGGAAGCATTGAGCATATTTTTCAACAAAAAAAAATAATAAGAATAAAAATTTCAAATTGAGAAAATATTGTATTCTCAACTACACGTCTTCTGGAATGATGCTAGTTGCTGAAAAATATAATGAACTTTATTCTCCATTCAACTTTTGGAAGTCAGAAGATCAAGATAATTTAAAAGTTACTTTGAAGTCTGAAACCTCGGTCAAAATAAAACCAGAAAAAGTTAATAACCTCAAAGAATTAATGCAATATTTGGATGAGGCAGATTCAGAATGGTATGAGAGGAATATATTCACCAAAGACATAAATTCTAATACTTATGTATTATCCGATGAAGACGATAGTGCTAGTGACCTTGAATATTAAGGGGTAAGGCCTAATACAATAAACCCCTTAACCCTTAAACTTTTTGAAAAAATATAAGACTTATTTTAAATGTATAAAAAAGTTAAATTTTTATTATCATAATATTTTAAATGATCAAAACAATAACAATTCTTAAGAAGTATAATTATTTTCATACTGTTTTTTAATTACTAATATACTACTTTATGTAACAAAAACAACTTTGGAGTACAAAATATTGATTATTTTAATAAACTTTTGATTTTGAGAATTAAAAACGTGAAATTTTTCTTCAACACCTTGTTTTATGCAAGAAGGGCACATCTCCCTTTGACTTCTCTCTTAGTTTTTGAAGAGAAAAGTGCAGAACAGATTTCGCATATATACAAATTAGAAAGACAATATATGAGTTAAAATATATATTAAAATTTTTTTTTATATACTTCAGCAACAACAAATTTATCACACATCAAAAACTTTAAATGCAAATATTTCAAAATGCAATTTTAACAGAAGTGCCTTTATTGCACCCAACTCCTCAATTGTAGATGATGGTAGTAACTTCATTTTTATTTTGTTTTTATATCTAAAAAAATTTCAAGTTTGTTTTTTAAATTAATTCTTTATCTTTAATACGTATACTATTAGAAATTCTGGCAATGAATGCACGCGCTTAAAGCCTTTTCAACGATATCTTAAAAGTGAAGATCGCATCAGAAATAATGAAGTTATTTCCATTTTAGTAAAAATAAATTCAAAAAAATTTAAAAAAGACACGAAACAGCATCTCTAGAATGCTATTGAAAAACTTTAAATTTTTTGATGCAGATTAGAGGACCTTTTTCCGGCTTTAAATATCTGACAGTTTATTTTTTTTTTAAAACTATTCTACCAGCCAATATATTTATGAAAAACATAATTTTTGGAGGTGTTTGCAAAATGTTTTAGCTCACTGGCGGCTATCGTAACAGACAAAGTATTTAGGGAATTATAAAACAGGCCAAGGTTATTTTTTGGAGTGGTACACGTCGAAATTTTTTCTAATGGAAGTCGAGGTACCTCAATATATTTACTTGCTTATGTAATATATAAAAAACTTGACTTGAGAATGAAAATTCATTTTGAATAAAAAATGGGTAGGTCCTGGCTGCGGTCCTGGTTTAAGGTATTATTATATAAATGTTAAACATTTTTTTTAGACACCGGCTTCATATTTTTTGTGTTTAATGCGAATTAAAATTGGAAAAACTTTTTAAAATTATATTTTTTGTTTAATTTATTAATAAAGTAATATATTAAGCTGATCAACGCGTCTTATTTTTCATTAGAGAGTTTTGTTCGGGTATTATTACAAATATAACTAGCTAATGAGAAGCACCGTTCTAATTCTATGCTAGTTGGAGAAATAGTTTACGATATTCGTAAGCAATTTGTAAGTTTCGATTACAATTACCTTCACCACAAAAAAAAAAAAAATAATTTCCTAAGTCAGAATATCTGACAATTTTGAAATACATAGCTGACTTCCCGATGTAGCAAAATCTTCTTAAACTTTCCGAAGGATTTGCTCAAGTGATTCAATTCCCAACAATCTTTTTTAGCCTAAATAAAAGGTTTTTCTAATTCTATATTCATATCAACTTAAATTGAAAGGGTTGCATTTCCCGGATTTCGGGATCCCGGGATTGACATTCTTAGCACCTACCTAGATCTATCACAGCAACAATTAGTTTGGGTGAAAACGAAACAAATCGTCCGACTAATACGCCTACCCTTCATATAACCGAAATCGGTAAGGTGGCATATTCCCACTACAAAACAACCCCAAGAAATACACTTGCGCTCAAAAAAAAAAAGCCGAGTTAATAATTTGATAACTAATATTATTTTTCAACATGCCCTTCTTTAAGAATTTTTATAAACTTTGGATGTGCTTGTTTATGTATGGTTTTGGCACACTGTGCTATAATTCAAATAATATTAGTTCTCAAATTATAACAACAACTAGTTGTTATTCCTGACCTCATATAACCTAAGTGGCTAAGGTGGCATATTTCCCCAAAAGATAATCCCAGAGCAAGCTGCTTAGATGTAGAGTTTTTTGATTATTCTATATTTTTTAAATTGAAAATTTAAGTGTATTTTTTTTTTATTAATTTACTTCAATAATTTTTATGTTATGGCTGTTATATCTTTGACAGAGCTTTGAAAATTTACTGAGAAAATACTTCTACAAAAATTATGCTTTTTTAAAGAATTGTAGTTATATCTAGCTTATATTTTTTATACAATTTTTTTCATATTTCAGATATAAGATATAAAAAAGATTTGAGAAGTACTATTTCTTTTTTTTTTAAATAACTGTCGAAGTTGGCGAAATTTGTCATTTTTTGTTTTAAAAAAATTATACCGATAACGCTTATACCGGGACCATGATAAATAAAACGCATAAACGAAAATGTAAACGGCTATATAAATGTAAATGTATTCCATATTTTCTTTACGTATATACCACTATGACACAAAATGAGGGTCATTGTCTCGGGGGTGAACCAAACCAATCTCAAACGATAGTATTATACATCAATAACAAAAGCCAAAGTCCCTTTTTGCTCCACTACGTCACAAATATTTTTTACAGTGCTTCTAAATTTGACTTTTTTGGTCAATAATGGAATTTAACAATACGAAAAATTATATGTTAAACTTAATTCAGGCTTGTTCTTGTCTTTGAAAGCCTAAATTTAAATTTTCCGTGGAATATTTTTTCGGAACACTTTAACCCCTAGCTGCTTCCAGTATGGGTCAATTTGACCTTTTTTTTGAGAAACACCCTATAAGTCCACTTTGGAGGGAGGTGAAAGGTTACAACCTTCCAAAAAAATATTCTTCAGAAAATTTCACAGGGGGTCATCCAAGATAAGTAACCTCTACGAATTAAAGGTTTCACATAAAAAATGGACCAAAAAGATAATACATTTATTTTTAAGCAACTATTGCATCGTGCGAAAATAATATCTTCATTTAGTAATAAATTTGTAATATTATAACGGTCCGGCGTAACGGTATAAAGCTATAATTATATTCGTAAATCTTTATAAGTTATAGTAACAAATTACGTAAGTTGTATAAAGGTGGCTTAGCTTAGAAATTCACTTAAGTGGGAATTGAGTAATTTAATTAAAATTGTGAAAGTACTAGTGTCGTAGTCTTTTTTCGAAAAATTTTAATTTCAATTTCTGCGGAGTTCTGCGGAAACTTAAAGAAATTTTGTTATATCTGCGGTCAATTTACACCATCCCGAAGCAGTCAGGGTCATTTAGTCAGGAACTGATTATAGCGTATGAAAAATACTATGATCAAAAATTTATATCTGATGTCCCATGGGTGCCACAAACAGTTTGCAAGAGATAATACAATTACAACTCTATTGAAAATAAAATTTTTTGGAAAAAATACCTCGACGGGGTTAAAGTGTTCTCCTGAAAATTTTAATTTAGGCTGCCGAAGACAAGAACCACCCTGAATTAAGTTTAACATATAATTTTTCATATTGTTTAATTAAATTTTTGATCAAAAAAGTAAAATTTAAAACCACTGTAAAAAACAATTGATGACGTAGTAGAGCATAAAGTGACTTAGGCTTTTGTTATTGATGCCAAATACTATCATTTGAGATTGGTTTGGTTCACCCCCCAAAAATATGTGTTACACTGTGTAATATAAAGGGTGTTTTTTTTAGAGGTGTAGAACTTCGAATTAAAATAAAACACAAGAAAATCGTTTTAATGTCCATCAATTTGGCTTTATTGGAAGGATAATTTTATGCCATTATTGTTTAAATATGATTTCGGGCATGTCGCCGCCACGGCTGGCTCGAATAAAGCCAATTCTACAGTTCCAATTTTCAACCACTTTTTCGAGCATATGGGGCCGTATGTCGGCAATAACGCCACGAATGTTGGCTTCCAAGTCCCCTAACGTTTCTGGTTTGTTGGCGTAGACGAGCGACTTCACATATCCCCAAAGAAAATAATCCAATGGTGTCAAATCACACGATCTTGGTGGCCAATTGACAGGTCCATTCCGCGAAATTATGCGCTCATCGAATGTTTCCTTCAATAAATCAATTGTGACGTGCGCTGTGTGGCATGTAGCGCCGTCTTGTTGGAACCACAACTCATCCACATTCATCTCATGCAATTCGGGAACAAAATAGTCGGTTATCATGGCTCTATACCGGTCTCCATTAACGATAACTGACTCTCCAGCATTATTTCGGAAGAAGTATGGCCCAATGACTCCACCAGCCCATAGAGCACACCAAACAGTCAGTTTTTGTGGATGTAATGGCGTCTCAAGGGTCTCATGTGGATTCTCTACACTCCAAATGCGGCAATTTTGCTTGTTGACGTAGCCATTCAACCAAAAATGAGCCTCATCACTGAACAAAATTTTGCGATGAAAATCAGCATCGAGATCAATCTCATTACACCAAAATCACGACCGGCCCATACACCAAAATCACGACGCATTGCATGGTCTCGCGGCTTTAATTCTTGCACAAGCTGGATTTTGTAAGGTCGCAAGCCAAGATCTTTGCGCAAAATCTTCCATAAAGTTGATGGACAAAGCTCCAATTGCTGTGCACGGTGGCGAATCGATTCATTCGGGTCCTCTTCAACATTTTGGTCTACAACGTCAATTGTTTCTTCGGTGCCCACTGTTCGACGTCTCTGCGGATGCGTATTATCACATAGAGTAAACGTAGTGCGAAAACGACCCATGGTTAACCGAATTAATTGCTCTGATGGACGATTATGTCGACCATAAAATGGACGGAGCTTGCGGTAAACTTCGCGAACTGAACCATTATTTTCGAAATAAATTTACACGATTTGCAAGCGTTGTTCTTTTGTCAACCTGTTCATGATGAAATGGCAAACCAAACTGAACATAAATGACATTAGAGTTGCCAGATTTGACCACAAAATGCCAGTTTTATCTCTATTCGAAAAACAAACCTCTAAAAATACCCTTTATGTATATGTATTTAATGATTTATTGTAAAAAAAATTACTTAAATAACGTCTGTTTATCACAGCAAGACCTAAAGAAAAAACATTAAATTTATCACTACAAAAATTAAATTTTTGTAAAGACTTGCATTTTTTTAAAAATCACTTCTAAAGTTGCAGAAATTTTGGTTATTTAATTGGCAGAGACCACTTTATAAAAGTACCTGTATCACAATCAGGTACGTAAAAAAGAAAATATTTTTCTAGACAGATACAATTTCATCTTTTTTTTCTTATACTATTTGTGCGTACTTATATTAACAATTAATTAAGAAATTTATGAAATGTATGCATCTCGTACTAGCATAAGTTAACTTTGGAAATCCCAACTTTCGTGGTGTCGTGTGTCTATAAAAATACAAATTTTGGAGACATATTTAGGATTCCACTTAATTTAAGTACTCTCTCTCGACACATATACTTTTTTCTGTATTTTGAAAAAAAAAATTTTCTTGAATTAATTCACTGTGCGACGAGCCTGATGATCAACGATCATGATGATGTTCATCAACAAGGCAACCAGATATGGCCAGCAGCTATGCAGAAGAAAAGGAAGCACAGGGTTAATTTTAAAATGCAATTGGTCGTTTCTAACTACAACGCACACCAGAAACAGCCAGCTCAACTTGTTCAACCTCTGAATGCATCTTCTGCTATCCACAAAATATTTATTTATAATTTATTTAGCTAATTTGTGGCAATCGACGTGAGATCTTGTTTATTAAACGTTGCGCAAATACTACATGAAGCTACGCTGCCAAGTGTCCCAGCCGAGCCCAAGTCTGCCGATCGTCCTTTGAATGACTTGTTGAGAGTTCAGCCGCCAACCGAACATCAACTGCATACTGCAATTTGAATGCAGCGTCATCAGCTCATCATCATCATCATGATCATGATCATGATCAGCCTGCCTGCCGGTTGCATTTGCAGTTGTTACTTTTGTTGGCAATATCGGCTAAGAGAGGCAAGGTATTTAAGGAATTGAATGGCTTGTGGCCATTTCCATTTGTTAGCTCCAAAGATTTATGGTCGTGTTTGATGTGACGATCGTCGACCGATGTGATGATGGCAACGCCACATTTATTGGTAAAATCGCCGTAGCTGGGATATTGAGCTGGAACTTAGCGCTGAAGCTGTGAACAAACCAGCTCAATTAAAGAGTTTTTAATTATTCCATGATGTGTGTTTTCAGCTCAAGTAATTTTTTTATTTATTTTTTAGTAGCTTAAATAGGATGATTGTGTGGAAGGTGTTGCCTCTGTTTTTGTTGTTTAAATTAGTTGAGTTGTTTCTTGATTGAGCTGTTGCCAGATATGTAAAATATTTGAATATTTATAGCTTTTTTAGTATTTTTCTTAACAGCTTGGTATCATTGAAGGGCTTATTGCAATAACGTGATAAGCCACATGATCTTAAAAAAATCAACTTTTTAGGCTAAATACATTACTCAATGCATTGCCAACAACCACTGAAGAGATACTAGCTATTTCTTATTAATTTTTAACCTATTTATATAAGTTTCCGTTTTCAATTTAATTTTTTCATACAAAAATAAATATTTTCAAAACTTTAGGGTCGATTATTTCAAAATATTTTTTATGTGACTTATCATGTTCTTGCAATAAGCCCTTCAATTGAAGTCAGTTTCTTGGTGTTCTGAGGTGGGGCATATTTATGGCACTACTTAATAGGGATTAAAATTTTGTCAAGACTTGCAATTTTTAGCACTAATTCAACATTTATTGCACTATACCCGATAAGAATGTTTTAAAAAAAAGTATAGCAGTGAGCGAACTGCCCACCGAAGTGCAAACTTTAATCCAGGGGCGTCCCGTGACATTTGGTTTGAACAAACAAACAATTTTTTTGGCGCCCCTATTAATTTGCACACTATTGTACATTAAGGCGTCTCACGAAAGAATGTTGTTTGACACATTTGCTTAATATAACCCTTGGTTTATGTTATGAAGATTCTACAAATATTTTGACTCTAGCGAAAGCCATCCGTGAGCTGGAATGGTTTGAAATAACCTCTAAAAATTGAGTTTTTTGTAACCATGTTGGCTTGTGTAATAGTTGTAAAAAATAAACTGCCACAAATTACAGCCCGGAAAAATCTGCATCAAAAATTCAAATTGTTGCATTCGGATTAAAGATAATTCTGTTTTTCATGCATTTTTTTAAAAATTTATTTTCACTAAAATTCAAAAAATTTAATTATTTCTAATGCGATTCTCCCTTTCAAGATATCGTTGGAAAGCTTTTGAGTGCTCGCATTGATTCTAGTTAGAATTGCTTAAATTGATTTATATAAAAACTAAAATATTTATAAAATAAAAAGTTACTGAAAAACATTGAAAGAAATTAAAAAAAATAATAAAAGTAATGCCGTTATTTGAATTTTGAAAGTTTTTGTATAGAAATAAAATAAAAAATATAAAAAATATGCTTAAAAAACAGCGTTATCTTTAATCTGATTGTAAACATTTAAAGTTTTTTTTTATGCAGATTGGACGAACTGTTTCCAGCCTATAATTTCTGATAGTTAATTTTTTACAATTGTTACACTTGTCAATATTTTTACAAAAAACTTTATTTTTAAAACCATTTTAAAACCATTCCAGCTTACGGATTGCTATAGTTAGAGTCGATATATTTGGGTAATCATCATAACATAAACCAAGGATTAATTTTAGCATTTGTTTTTTTCTATTTAGCAACTTTTTTTTCTATTTAGCGTAAGGCGCCTAATTGTACATATTGTTTTATATGTTATTATGAATTAATCAGGGTTTCCCAATTATATGGAAAAGATGTATTTTTTTTTTACAAAAATGCAAAATATGCACCCAAAAAAAGCTTCGTACTATGTACAAAACAATTATTATATTCTACAAAGCTGTTTGTTCTTTTCAGCCTACGAACGACTTTGTGAATAATACAAATGACCGTTTGTACATTCTACAAAGAAATATTTGTATATTTTACAAACGCATTCGTTTCATCTACAAAGATACGAACAAATATACGAACGCTGCTGCCACCGCTTTGTATATTATCAAACAATGTTTGTTCAGTTCACAAATTTATACATTATAGATTTTTACAAACTAGCGTTAGTAGAATGTACAAAGTTACGAGTTCAAAAATTTTTTTTTCATGCGGCCAACACTACAAACGTTTGTACTATGTACAAAACATTTGTACATTCTACGAATAGCCTCTGTTTGTATTTCTACAAAGATTATATTCGTAATTTTATCTAAATATTTTTTGGGTGTGTATTAAAAATAAAAACAAAGTATATTTTCTATATTTCAAATTTCTAATAATAAAACTATCAATATTCCAAAATTTTATTAATACACACAAAAATAAATTTTACTTAATTTTACTTAAAAATAAAATGCAAAATATAATAATTTTATAAGAAATAATTTTGTAATCTAAAATTTTCATCTGGCTTTTGCTTTCTGAAAATCTATTCAAATATCATCTTTATCTAAATTTGTACATATATCCAGTGCTGCCGCGACGATTAAAAAAAAAAAACATTCATGAAAAGGTCATACAAGTATCCAAAATTATCCAATTTTTTCAAAGGTATCCACGTATCAAAATTCAAAAACAAATAATATATTCATTTTTTGACACAACTATACAACTTTAATGTTTTAAATTATGAAACCCAACTTCCAAAGCTTCCATAACAGTTTTAAGACTAATAAATATTTTTATTAAAATATAATAATAAGAAACAAAATATGTATTATAATATTAAAAAGGAACATAAATTTCAGTACTTCTGTCTTTTATTTGCGTTGCTATTGCTTTTTAATTGCATTAATTTTATAAGTGTAATATTTATACAAAAGCAATATAAAAACCAATATGTAATTGTATAAAAAAGGAGGAAAAAATTAAACAACTTATTCAGTTCAGTATAAAAATAATTATATGGGTTGTTATTGCCTTTTAATTATACTGAGCTAAACTTGCACGTTGAAGAAAAATTAAAAAGATTTCATTTCAAACATTTTTTGTGTTTAATGCATCTTTTTCTCGCTAGGTGGAGTAACAAACAGGAGTCGTTATCAGACAGGATTAAGAATATTTTGGTCCCAATTTATCAGAAAAAAAAATCAAAGTGCATATTAATAAGGGTACTTATCGCTACAACTTATACTAGAATAATCAAGTTTCGTTACAATTTGCAATCGCTGCGGGAATCTTAAAAGTTAAAATTTACAGATTTTTTTAAAAAGCTGCGTCAGCTTTTTACTTTTGGGCTCACAATAAATGTCTTAAATAACGTTTTTTAATATTTTTTTCAACGTGCAATATCGCCATAAGTTTAGAAATTCAAATGTATTCATTTGTAAGGATTTTGGAAAAAAAAAATATTTTCTACCATTTCCAAAGAAAATTTATTTTTAGTTTTAAATCAGAAAAAATACGTTCAGCAGCAGCTGAACCAGTGTTGCCAGGTGCCTTTCTCCACTTACCCCTAGATTGGATTTCAAATCCCCCTAATATTCCCCTAAAAATTTTTTTCGAAAACATGCAAAAATTTAATAGGGGGCAACTGAAAAGTAGTTCAACAGCAATGCAAGCCTATTTATTTAAAGAGCTGAGCTGTTGGAAGTCTTTAACAAGGGCAAAAAGTTGCTTCATAGTTCTCAATAGTCCAATGTGAAATTTACCTTCAAATTAAGTCTTACTTTTTAAGGATGGGCATTAGACCGTATCACCAAATCTATAATTTTTTTGACACCACCTCAATCGTTAGACATTTGAATGGCATTTTCGAAAAAAAAATTTTTTTAAATGGTCTCTATGGTGCTATTTTGGTTTTTTGTTATATCTTTGGTGTTTCTCGTCCGATCCAAAAAATTATATATCTGTATGTTTGTTGATTTTTTGCATATTTTTTGTAATAATTTTTAACCTGAAAATATTTTTTTTCGACTAATTACTCAAACTATTTAAGTTCTTACTACATAATAAAGTTTCAAAAATGCAAAAAAATTAAAGCTCAGAAAAAAATCATTATAACCATGGGAACAAATGAAAACAAAAAAGATGGTTTTCAACACATTCTATATTTTACCTATTGTTAATTTTTCAAAATTTTCCAAAAATTTGAGTTCTTGTACTTGAGAAAAAACGAATTCCGAATGAATTTCCAAATGCACGACTTGGACAAAACAAAGTTGCCAACAAAAAGAAAAGTTGTGGAACACGCATTGTTTTTACAGCAAAAATCAAAAATCAAGCACAGTGCATTCACAGAAAAGGTGCTCCAAGAAGTGTTTAAATTGTGGCGTTACGCAAAAATTCCAAGTATCCAGAACACATAATCGCAAAATGATTAATGACCTACTGAAAAAGTCGTCTTTTCAAACGAAGAACCCTCGGTTGTTCCATCCGAACGATCGGGATGCCCTTTTTCGTATTTCGCGATGTAAGTGCTCCATTGAAAATGATATTCCATCGTGTGTGCCGACGAACATAAAATACCAGAAAATGTGAAAGCTTTTTTTATTGATCAATATGGTGCTCGATTGCGTTCATTGCCAGATAAGGGTGATGATGATGACCTCGCGAGTGTATTCACTGCAAATATGAGTTCCAGGTACGCACTGCAATACACATTAATACTCATAGAATATAAATCATACGATACAGTTTTAACTTCATATTCCAAATCATATTTTTCATGTTATATTTTCGACAGATTATCCTCGATTATTTCGACAGAAAAAAAGAAATCATAATTCTTTGAATAAAAAAGTGGGTTTTTTACAAACTGTTTTCCCACTATAAAAAGTTAAGCGTTTTATTTCCTCAATTATATTGATTTTATTTGTTTTTACGGTCTTAATGATTTTTTGTGAGCTTTCGTTTTGTGTCATTTTAGGCATTTTAAAATATAGTAGAACTGAAATAGTTTGGGTGATTAGTCGAGAAAAAATAATTTGAGGTTACAAATTATCACACACGCAGATATATAATTTTTTTTGGATCGGACGAGAAACACCAAAGATATAACGAGAAAACCAAAAGAGTACTCAAATGTCATTCAAATGATTGAGACGGTGTCAAAAGTAGATTTGTTTTCTTCCTAACGCGGTGACACGGGCATATCTTTTTTGACTACAGTTTTCCCCATACTTGCTTTGTTTTTTGTTTTTACACGGAATTAATCAATTGCAAGTAAAGCGCGAAGCAAGTTTGAAGTGAAGTGGGAAAAGATTGGTAATTTATTTGAAGTATTGCTAATTCAGCAGTTTTTATTAAGTGTTGCTGAAATACTCAAAAAGCCAAATATCTTCTTTTCTTCAATTTGTAGTATAGTTTTAAGGAAAAGTAAGAAAACTTTATATCCAAAGGTAAATTTTTCAGATACCCCTAAAAACTCCTTAAAACCATTAAATCTCCCTAAAAAACCCCTAAAAATTCATTACCCCTAAAATCTCTCAACACAGTTAAAAAAAACTCTAAATCTAGGGGTAAATTCCCTAACCTGGCAACACTGAGCTGAGCTATGGAAGACTTAAAATATTTTTTACAAATTCAAAAGTTATTTGCAAAGAAAATATTGCCCAAAAATGTCTTAATGTTATCCATTATCCTTAACGTTTTTGTCACATTGAAGGGACTGCTTACTTTTTATATTTTGAAAACAAAAACATATATTCATATTAAAAAAGATTTTCTATAAAAGTATCCAAACTTACACTGAGGCTTAAAAAAGTATCCTTAAATTTTTGAAGGAAAAAAACTATCCAAATGGATCCAAACGGCAACACTGCATATATCAGATCCAACTGACAAAAAAGACTATGAAGATAGAAGGGTCTTGTGACACATTCGATCTAAGATAAATTTTAATTAGTTTAAGTTTAGATAAAACTTCTTTATCCACTGGCAACGCTAACTGGCAATGTTAAAAGTATTTTTTAACTAAACCAGAGCACACTCAATGGTTTTGGTTGCTGAAGAAATGGAAAATTTTTGGGCTTGCAATAAAATATTTATTATTATTACCGATTTATTACCGATTTCTTTAAACAAATTATATATAAACAGTACTGTAAAACAAAGTTTTTTATTTTTTGAACAATGATTCTTGCATCAATTTCGTTTTTATTGCCATGAGCACCAATTAAGGAAGTATCTTCTAGGATAGCAATTAATGCATCATAAATTTCCTTCAAATGGAATCGAAGTAACTTTAAAGCATTTATTCTGCTTTCCTATCGAGTAGAGAAAATAGACTTACAGCTGCGTGCAACTAATTAGGGTCAATTATATAAACATAGAAACTTTAGGAAAATTCGTTATTTTGTTTACGTAAAACGCTGAGTTTTGGTCTAATTTAAATTGAATAGGTAATTTACTTAATGTAAAAGTCTGTTCTTTAATTATTCAACAGTATTTTTGAAAATCTGAAAAAAAAATCATAAATACAGTTATCCCCCCTAAAACACGGTAGGTTCGTTCCGCATTGTAGGAAAACGCGTTGTACGAGCATTCTCGTATAGCGCGCTCGTAAGACCCCGTATAACGCGTTATGAACAAATGCTGAACGTTTAACTTTTCTCGTAATAGGATGATTAATTCATATGGAATATTAGAGAAAAATTTTGTTACGAACGAAATATGTGCGTTTTATTAAAATCAAACTAAAAACATTGCAAAAAAAAAACTTATATATAACTAAAGAACAGTTCATTTCAAATAAATTAAATAGTTCAAATAACCATTTTATAACATATTTATTCGATGTCGGAGCTATATTAAATAACGTTCTACCGATATCTTTTTTTAATACAATGCTCAAAGGATTCACCATTGGAATATTTGTTATTTTTTTTTTAATTAAGAGCGTATCTTCTTGTTCGTCTGTATTAATTACAATTTCACTATCTAATGGTTCTTGGTTTAGTATTTTATGTTTTTCCTGCATTCTTACATATGGTGCAAGAGAGTGCTGAAGATTTATTTAAAACTAGTTTGGATGAACTAGGTCTACTGGATATCCTGGAGCATTGTCTATCAGGAGTAAAGCCTTGAAACTGTTATTTTTAGTTTTCGAGTAATTTTGAACCTCTGCTACAAAGCATTTGTAAAACCAGTCCTGAAATATAGCTGCTGTGACCCATGCTTTTTTGTTTGCTTTAAACGGGAAGTGTAGTCATGTCAATACCTTTCATTACCCGTTATATATCAGGGCTTAAGAAAAAATTAATTAACATTGGATTTGTTAAATGGTCGCCAGATGCATTACTACAAACAAGCCAGGTTATCCTTTCTTTTGATGTCTTAAACCCTGCTGCAGATCACTCGTTTTTCGATAAATATGTTCACTTAGGCATTTTCTTCCAATATAAGTCAGTTTCGTCGGCATTATTCAATTGGTCTGCTGTATATCCACCTTCATCAATTATCTTCGGAAGTTCTTCTTTAAATTTCTGAGCCCTTTCATAATCAGCTGAAGCACGCTCTCCTTGACTTTGAATATTATGCAAGGAAAACCTTTTTCGAAACCTTTCAAACCAGCCATTACCACTGACAAATTTTCATTTTGGCTCGTTAAAAGGAACAGTTTTCAATTCCTTTAAATGATTAAAATTTTTTTGGGCTTTTGCTTTAAATAAACAACTATTTATTTTGAGGAATATTATTAATTCGATTGCAATCTTCAATCCAAATCATCAAACATTTTTCTGTTTTTGGTATTAACGAACCTTTTACACGTGAAGATTTACTTAAGGTCTGCAACGAACCAGACAATTACATCACTCCTAATTTTACTTTCATTTTGTTTAATTGTTCGTATTCATGACTCGTTTAGTTTCAGATCCTTTGCTATTGCTGTTGATTTCTTACCATTATTTAGCTGATCCAAAATATCAATGTTTTGTTTCCTTTTCACTTGTCATGGCTAAGAAATAAATATTTTATTTGAAATAAAAACAAAAAATAAAGCTTCTACAATAGACCGTCCCATTTTTTGACTTTTTCGAAAAATTCCCGGGACACGTTGATTTCTGATTCTACTCTTAAAAACATGAATTTTGGTATATTACACTTTAATATTAGCTAATGGTAAGTAGTCGCGCTAACGGCTTAAATGCTTTTTGACTAAAAATTCATTTTGCATTATTAGTATTTTGCATATAACTACGAAAAAAATAAATAAGCAAAATTATTTTCCTCTAGAAATTTTGCTCAACTCAATTTCATATCGAAAAAATCTTTAAGCACAATTAATTGTTTTTTTTTTTGCTTATTTTCCATATCAGTTTTTTTCGCCTTTACTTTTTTTTATAATCAGCAATCAGTTTGTAATTTGAATTGCAATGTATAGTAAATCTTAGCTATGGATTTTAGTGTTGTACATATGCAATATCGTATTAAATTCGTTCCTTTTTATTTTCCTAGTGTAGAGTAAATACATATTTCACCATTTTGCAAATGTTGCAAAGTGCAAGACCATTTGCACCATAGACCTAGTATGTTCTCAGCATAACGATGCATTGTATTGCATTCTACTGCTATTTCTTGTTGTTATACAGCTTTTCTGCTATGAGTTGGCCTTTAAGACCTTCGCGGGCTTTACTATACTATACAGTTTTTCAATATTTTTTCTTGTAAGTAATATATTGAGATGCACCTTCCTTGTGGAGTACGAATGAACATTTTTTGGATATTAAAAATTGTTAAAAATTTAACTATTTTAAATGATCCAGCAAAAAGAGCTTCTAAATATGGTAAATAATACGTAGACAATGGATCCAGGACAGCAAAATTGTGTTATCCAATTAATTGAACATTACAATAAAAATCATCCAGACAACAGAAAACGTACAATACTTTGCAACTTTAAAAACGACATTAGTTTAAGTTTTTAAGTTTTTTTCTTGTGATTTTTTACATAAATACTTATGTAGCTACGTTTAATAAAAATAAAATTGATTTTTTTTCGAAAAAAATTCACTGTGCAGTTGTGCTGCTTTTTGGTAAAATACCGTATCATATATCTTCAAATTATACATAAAAATTTTTGCAAAAACTTCTTCCTCATGCTCTTGTAACGCGGGATAATGAGTTGAAGTTATTAAATATTCAAAAAAATTTTAATCAAAGTTTCACTTTGCAGAGTTTTTTAAAAAAATGTACTATACAACGGAAATGTTTTTTCGAAAAATTCTTATAATTCAAAAACTAGAAACACAAATTTAATGAAATAATTTAATATAATTTTATAAGAACACAATTGACACAATGTGCAAATGTATGTGAAATTGACTGGAAACCGTACAAATTGTTGTAAATTTTGCAGTACAGAAATATTTCTTGGGAAATCCTCGCGTTATATGGGGAAAAACACGTGTTATACGAGGGACTTGAGATCGCGTTATATGAAAACTCGTTCTAAGAGTACCGTGTTATAGGGGGGATAACTGTACATAATGAAATAGGTTGTGCATATAATTGATAAAAAAGAGGACAAAAAGAGACTTTTTTAAAATTCAATAAAATTTATTGCAAAGTAAAACATTTTTTTTTTATTTTATTTTTTTCAGTTTTTTAGTTTTTAAAACATTTTTTATAAAATAAAAAAAAATATTTATAAATATATAAAAAAAAAATATCTTACACCTATTATTTCAAAAAGTTAAAAAAGACTTGAGGTTCAAGTAAATGAGACCAAGTAAATAATCATATTAGAGTTTGTTTTATGAAGTCTTTTCAGCTGAAGTAACAAACGAGATCAAATTGTGATTTACTTATCAAGCTTCCTTAGAATCAAAGCTTTAGACTTAAAGCTTTATTGAGCTTGTTTTAACAAACGTTTCTGTTTTTAACATGCGTCCAAAAACTCCAAACATGATACGTTTTTAAAAATATAATTTATTGTTAAAAAAGCTCGAACCGCTGATATTTTCAGCCTGTTTCTTTCATTGGACCACTGGTCAAGCCCATTGCTGAAAAAAATTCAGTTTTGTGTTCGTTTTGTGTAGGCAACGAAAAAAAGAACTGACAAATTTTTGAAACTTTAAAAGTATGTCACCAATTTTTGGTTGGCAAATTAAATTAACATATTACTAAGCGTCATTTATGCAATCTGTTTTCCATAAGTGAATAAATTCGATACAGTTTAGTATTTTATTTAAATTTATAGATTCAAAAACAGAAAAATTTTTAAGTTATTTGGACCAAGCTTTTAAATAATTATAAGATATTTTGTGCAGGTTTGGGCAGTTTTTTTTTAAAGATCTATATGTGAAATCTCTGGAATGTTTGTTTTTAATATTAGTTAGGGCCAGATATCTCTATAAATTTTTAATAAAAATGTAAAAAAGCTCGTTTTTGACTGTTCCAAAATTAATTGCGCAATACTGTACAAATATTTTTGAATAAAACCTTCTTTTTTCTTTCGTTTAAGCCTAAAACTAAATCTTTAAAACAAATTTAGGGTTAACCGATGCCTCTTAAGGGGTGAAAAAAATAGCTAGGACGAAATCTTCATAGTGGTCACGTATGCAAAAATATAGTGGTTACAGCTAGGGTTAAGTTACGTTTGTTCAAGGATGGTGTACAGCATTGCCATATAGCTATTAACTGGCAAATCAGTGTTGATACTTTTCATGAAAATTTCTTTGGGTGCATTTTTAGTAATTTTTTTTTTTATAGATATATTTCGCCCCTACAAAAAAAAGAGGACTATTCATTTTAAAAAATGATAAAAAAAGTTCTCCAGAAAAAAAGAGAACATGTTCTCTTTAAAAGAGATTAAAGGGCAACGCTAGTTTGGAAGCGCTTTTTGTTTCTTTTTACTTTTTTGTTTCATCGTATAGCATATCAAAGTTGCCTATCAAGAGCAAGCTCACTTCTTTTTTACGACCTGGAAAACCACTGCGGGCATATTTTCATCCGAAGAACGCAGCATCACATTGTCCAGAATTTCAATATATTGGAACCGGTTCACAAGACCCTCAATTTTTTGCAGTGGGCCGACACCACGCCATGACATAGCACCCCAAAGCATAATGCTTCCTCCTCCATGCTTCAGTGTAGCTCGGGTCTGTAGCTCGGCCAGGGCTGTCAAATTTTCGTGTTCTTTTCTCAGCATATTCATTGGGTTGCGTGTTCTTTTCTCAAAATGTTGCACTCTGATCCGGCAAAAGTGCGACATTTTCTACCCTTGTGAAATCGTAAAGACGGAATGCAACATTATCACGAGAAAAGAAAACTCTATTACAGTGAGCGTTGCCCAGCGGATTTTTATGTATCGTTTGTAAGTTATAAATAAAGATTTTGTTATAATGGATGTTAATTGCATAATTTTATTAATTAGCTGATTTGTGACAGGGTTGCATTTTTCTTGTTCTGTACTCATATGAAAAATGCAACATTTTCGCAAGGAGTATGGCATATTTTTCGAGAAAAGAAAACGCCATTAGTTTCGTCTGAAAGCAATACTCTCTTCCACTCTTTTGTTCCCCAACGACGATACATTTTAGCGAACTCAAGCCTCTTCTTACGGTTTTGTTCAGATAATTGAGGCTTCTTCTGTGAAATCCTTCCAAAAAGTCCGGCTTCGCGCAAATGTCTCTTAATAGTGTCTACGGATGGTGCTGCTTCATTTTCGCCATAGATAGCACTCGTACTTCGTTTGCAGATTTCTTCTCGAGCTCGTGATGCGGCTTCTTTATTTGCGTTGTACATTTTCTGCAGTTGAATTTTTTTTTTAATACTGAAGAGCTTTAGCTACCATGGTTTGCTCTTCAGACCAAGGCAGCTGCGATTGGTCGATATGATCTTCCATCTTGGTGCATTTGAATAAAAAATTTTCGGATGCTGACGTTATACAATTTATTTTTGCCCATTGTAAACTTCCAAAAATAACTCTAATAATAACTTTTAACTATAAATGTATATAAAATAACCTCTTTTTATTTTATAAGATTATTAAAAATTTCATTTTGTCACTGTCCCTAATATGTTGCACGAGCTACTTTTAACAAAATTTTAAATGACTTCACTGTTAAAGAATAACGGTAAAAAAGTGATGCCTGTGTGGTGTTTTCGAAAGTACCAGAGTTGGATTTTCTAAAAAGTATTGCTACTACGAATTTTATTGCGTTTTTAAAATTGTATGCATTGCTGTACATTAGGGCGGGTCAAATTCTGGCTCAGCGAAATTCGTAAAATACATGTAATTTCAAGACTTTTTCTCCACTACAGCATATACAAATTCTGAAAAAAAGCTGTGCGGACTTTCGTAAATAGATTCATACACATACATTCATACATTCATATTTTATAATTGAGAACAAAATCTATTTACGAAAGTCCGCACAGCTTTTTTCAGAATTTGTATATGCTGTAGTGGAGAAAAAGTCTTGAAATTACATGTATTTTACGAATTTCGCTGAGCCAGACCTCCAAAAAATTCGTCCATACAAATTGACCCGCCCTACTGTACATATGAAAAACCACTGTCCCTAATTTGTTGCACGTAGCTGTAAGTGTAAAGCGAGACATGTGCTTAAGTAAAATCAGCCATCTATATGGTGATGAGCAAAATAAGTTGTATATTGGTAGAACAGTACCAAAAAAAAAAACCATTTCAAAATTTGATTCTGCTGTGTCGCTCAAAATAAAATTTAATGAATGACAGGAGCAAGGAACAAAAACTGCCGCCGGGTTTATATGTAAAATTTGCCTTTGAAGCCTATTTTGTTTCCCTTACATGTTAGCGCGATTGTCGTAACCCTGTCCTCTACAATTCCGAATGTTTAGACCTAAATCTATTATTTTTTCAAAAAAGTTTTTGCATGTCCTTTTAAGAAAGTATCGTCGACCTTAATAAATCCTAAGAAATGTTATTTTACTAAGTATGGATTTTTGTAAGCAGTATTAACAAACCTAATCTTATATATATTACCCAAACACAAATTTTTTCCAGCGTAAAGGCTCATTTCCAATGACGCGTCAGATGCGTTGCGTTTAACGCTGCGGAAAAAAATCAATTTCCAATGGAGCCTGTGCGTGAACATATGATTGCCGGTCTTCTGCTTAGCGAAGCATAATTTTAATGTGTAAAAGTTTTACAAGTTTATTCAAAATAAAACACACTGATGCTTTGTGTTTTGTCTGCCTGCATACTATTGGTCCCGTAAAAGGTTTTCATATAGTTAGGCACTCCGGCATGACGCTGCAGATATATCATGAGTGTGACCATTTGCACCACTGACTGTTCTTAAATGCATTTTTGGACTAGCCCATATAGTTAGTCACTCCGGCATGCCGCTGCAGATATGTTGTGAGTGTGGAGCACGTCTTAAATGCCAGTGACCATTTGCACTACCGACTGTTCTAAAATGCAGTTTTGGACTCCTCGCCCATATAGTCAGGCCCTCCGGCATGCCACTGCAGATGTATCGTGAGTGTGGAGCACGTCTTAAATGCCTGTAATAAATATTTTAGTTTTTCTCAAATTCTACTAACCTTTTTCAATTTTTCCTTTGTAAAACTGAAGAGCTGTTTCGCTGTCAAAGCTTTACGCGCATAAAATATTAAATTTTTCGAATATTTTACGCTGCATGCCAGCGCACGCTGTTCATTAGAAACAGTTAGGTATGTCTTCATGTGTTGAATATTTGCGTCAATTTACGAAACGCATCTCACGCTTTTTAAGTACAAGTCCAGTCTTAATAAATTTAGTATGGTTTGGTAGATTTAGAACTGGAGATGTGCAAACTGGACTTTTTATTTCTTAAAAATTTATATTTTAACGATCTTAAATTTTTTAAATAATTAGAGTTGTTGCTATTCTTGAAATGTTCCTAAAATTTTAACGCATAAGAACAAACTTTAACAGTTTGGGCCTTCTTGTACGATACAACCGAATACGGCCCTGTGTGATTGTTTCTGTATTTGTGTAAACCTACACCAATATAGAAAATACCACACTTTTCTGCTATTAAACCAAGAATTATAGAATAAGAGATTACGCTTTGCGCAGGTCCGTTACTTCTGCTAATTGTAATAGTTTGACAACCATCTGTTCAGTTGACTACGTCACAATATTTTATTTCTTTGAGAAACGTACTGCGATCGGTTGTGTTTTATTTAATTGTGTATATATCGAAAGTATATTTGCTAGTTTTTTACTTAAAATTTAAAAAATGAAGTGTGCAGCTGCTAATTGTGGTAACAATAGCAAACAAATATTTTTCAGAAACCTGATGTTTGCAATAAATACAAAAATTAAACCAAGAAATTGTAGAAAAAGCACACAAACGAAAACAAAAATACAAAAATATATTAACTTAAAAAAATTTGTTTCATTATTTAAAAACTTGGAACTATCATTTATTTGTCCTTTCAATTCACAGGTAAATTAATGGAAATAAAATATCTGGGAATGTTTAAACAACATCAATTAAACTCGTAATGAACATTTTTATAAAATCCAGGTCGAAAAATAATACTCACTGAAGTTGGTTTCTCAGACAAATTTTTTTTGACTAAGTTGCTTACTGGCTGTAATAAAAAAATAGTAAAAATAATGTTTGCAAAGGAGTATTTAATAAATTTACCTTCTTCTCGTTCCAATAAGGGGTCGTCCATAAACTACGTTACCAATTTAGGGGGGGAGGGTTTTGAAATGCACTACGATAAGTAACGGTAGGGGGGGAGGTGTTTAGATATTGTAACGTTACCAAAAATTAAAAAATCGACGAAAAACCTCTAATTAATAACACAATCATTTCAAAAATTTTTAACCTTACATGCTTATGTTTGATCATCTAAAGTGATGGTTTACTTTTGTTTCAACGATTTCTTCCACCACCTTTTCCCTCGACACAGGAACCTTTTGGTATTCCTTCACCATCTCAGCACACGTCTGAAAAATTTGGGTCTTTGCTTTTGCGACAGGCTTTGACGTTAAGGCCTGAATTTTCTTGATCAAAGGAGATACCGTATGACATGTACTGTCCTTCTCAGAAAGAAGAAATCGGTTCAAGGTCGTGTCCTACCTGCGGCTTGTATTTCGTTTTTAAAACTTCTATGAATTGCCATAAGTTTGTATTATATCGTTTACAATAAATCGGAATAAAAAATACTATTTAAATAAATCAATTTTCAGAAAGCATTTACACAAAAACACAGAACTTGGTGCAGCTCGGGTGCAGCCTTTAAGGGTACTCTGTCAAAGACCAGGTGAATTTCTTTGCGTTATAAATGAGGATTCACCTGAATGGGTCGACATAGAATCCGATGAAAAATTATATTTTGAAGAATCCTCAACAAAGCTACCAGCTTCTTCTATCCCAGTGATTGAGAGCATCGAATCTTGGATCGCAGATGGAATAGCTTTTACAGATGATATTAATTATTGATTTTTTTCCAATTGTTCCTTTAATGTATCTAGTCATACTAGTCACTAATACTAGTGAAAATTGTCAGAGCTAGTCAAAATATATAATCATTCGAATGAATTAATTTCATATGTCACGTTACTTTATGGAGGGGGGGGGAGGGGTTTTGAAAAGCACTACGAAAAGTAACGCAGGGGGAGGGGGGGTAAAAAAACCGCAAAATCAGTAACGTAGTTTGTGGACGACCCCTAAATTGCTTCTTAATTCTTTTATTTTAATTATACAAAATAAAATGTATGCAATTTTTATTTCTGTGTAGAAATCGTATGCAAAGTGAACGCTCTCCAAAACAGCATTGATATTATGACGTACATGCGCAGAACGACAATTTTGTTGTACTCATTTTCTTGTCTTCGGCGCAATCTTTGTATTCTGTCATTCTTGCTATTAAACCACTTTCTTATACTTTACTTCTTTGGTCTACACTAAAGCCCTGCGTCGGTGCATCTATTTGATCGTACACACACTGTGATTTATTGTATTGCTCACAGTTGACTGTCATCTAATAACACTTGAGAGTTTGATTTGCTCAACAGCAAACGAAAGCCTACAACGACAAGCAATACACAATTTCTCCCTCGGCAATCCAAGCATGGCGTGTTTTTGTTCGTCAACACCACAAGCAATGAAATTTAATCATTTAGGGTAGGATGAGCAATAAAATAAATAAAATAAAAAAAACAAAAAGCAATATATGGCAATAGATCATTTGGATCATTTTGATCATTTTGATAATTTTAATCAGCGGTCGTCAGCGCCTGACTAGACATTTTTTTACACCAACTTCAAGATTTTCAAGATTGACTAGGTAAAAATGGGTCGCTGAATCCGAATCCGTGGTCAGAATTTCAAAATTATAAAATTTTGAAATAATAGGGCTGCCACCTAATAATATGTATTTTTAAGAGTTTTAAACATCATTTATCAGTGTTAGGGGGTCGCTGATATCGAATCTGAAGTCAGAATTTTAAAATTCAAGATGGTGGATAGGGTCGATATCAGCGACCCCCCCTAACACTGATAAATGATGTTTAAAACTTTTAAAAATACATAATATTAGCTGGCAACCCTATTATAAAAAATTACATTATTTTTAAATTCTGACAACGGATTCGGATTCAGCGACCCATTTTTAACTGATGTTTGCACCAGCATCGCATATGTAAAAAAAATAGGTGGCAGCCCTATTACCCATTTTTATTTTTAAAATTCTGACTTCAGATTTGAATTCAGCAACCTCCTTGCACTGTTAAATAATGATGCGTGACCCATTTTTATCTAGTGTTCGCGCCAGTACCGTATTCGTTGTCTGATATAAATCATCTATTGCCAGTCAACAAGCTTTCGTTGCATTGACTGCAGTGAGCTCTCTGACAACGATATCTTAGATCAACAATATCAGTGATCTGTTTTTTATTGCTCTATCGTGTTTTGTTCGTCTTCGCTGCAATCACACACATGATTTCCTTGCAGCAAGCAAGACAGTGCAGTGTAGTGTGAAATAAACAAATGGTTTAAAGCCGGTTTTAAGTGCATCTACGCAGGGCTCTATTCTACACCATTTAAAAAGCTCAAAAAGATAATTGTTTAAGTGAAAAATGTGGATTTTTCGGGCTGTTTTACAACCATAACTATTAAACTAAGCAAATTTTCAACCCAATTTTTTCGACTAATTTCTAGCCAGATGGATTGTTAACAGCTCTTGAGAACTTATTTTTTGATTTGAATATGTTTACATTACTAAAAAAGATAAAAAACAAAAAAATTTTATTTGAAATATGCATTAGTAATAATACATAGATGTGTTTTGGAGCCGTTGCTAAGCTTTCCTCAAAGAACCAATAAATATATTCTACATTTCCATATAAATAAAACACCCACCTTTTATAGTGGGATGAGTTTACAAAAACCCACATTTAGTCAAGTAATTTTTGGTATCATTAACCTTTACCAGCAAGGTCTTACAAGTCTTCACTGCTCGAAAAATCATCATCAGAGTCTTAATAGACTTCAATAACACTCAGAGATTCTAATTAATTTATTGAAAGTGCGATAACTGTATTGAAAATACAAAGGCAACATAGATAATATTTGCAATGTTTGTAGCAATTTTACATCAAATAACTTACAACAAACATTAAAAAAGACTCTGATGATGATTTTTCGTGCAGTGAAGACCTTGCTGGATAAAGTAAATTATTCCAAAAATTACACGACTAAAAGTGGATTTTTGTAAACTCTTTCTACTATAAAAAGTTTATATTGTGTTTCTATGAAAATATAGAATATATTTATTGGTTCTTTGAGGTAAGCTTGGCAACGGCTTCAAAATGCATCTATTATCAATTAAGTATATTTCAAATAAAAAATTATGTTTTTGATGTTTTCAAGTAATGCAGACACATTCAAATCAAAAAAATAAGTTCTCAAGAGTTGTTTACAATCCTTCCGGCTACAAATAAGCTGAAAAAATTGGGTTGAAAATATGCTTAGTTTTATAGTTATGGTCGAAAAACTACAAAAACAGCCCTAAAAACCAGTATTTTTATTTAAAAAATTATATTTTTGATCTATTTAAGTAGTTCTCAGATCTCATAAATCGAACATTATTTCATCGGAAAGTTTGAAACATTCGTAAATTTCGTGTAAAATATCTTATTCGTCTGATCCAAGCATAGAAACAGTATCATTGTAAGACTTCGATTGCAGTTTCTAAAGGTTTCTGTGTCTCCACCAACCGGGTCATCACATGCAAACTCGAATTCCATCGGGTAGAAGTATCCATTAGAAGTTTTAACTGCGGCTTGTTCATATTTTTTTCACTTAAGGCTGTGTGCGAATTGATTTAAATGCGACCTAAATAAAATTGCGTCGATAAGGCAGTGCTTCCTAAATATTTTAGGAAATTCTCGAGCTACCTAAATTCTTCCTAAATGAGGAAGCACTGCCTTATCGACACTATTCAGTATAGGTCGCATAAAGATTAATTTGCACATAGCCTAAATACCCAAATTATTGGAGGCAGTGTATGCAAACCACTTGTAGCTCCTTAGCACAGCAGGATAATTCACCGTACTTAAATATTTAATTTAATATGGACAGAAAAACAAAAAGCATCGATTCTTTTCCAGTATTGAGTATCGATAACGAGCATCAAATATAAAGTACTCGATACCGAAAAGCTCCCCATCACCCAGTATGAGTGAGTATATTTCTTAGAATTTAAACAAAATTTTAAGTATGTTTTAAACGTTTGAGGAAAGAATATACCCAAAATAAAAGTTGATTCTACTACAGTTTCTGTTAAAGAAAAACTACTATTCAAAATTAAAACCATTTATCCAATTGAATCTCTCGAAAAACCAGCAGCCTTAACAAATCACAGCTTTTTCAACTGTCCAAAAATACAAAATCCATCAATTTAATTATGAAAAAAATGAACAAATTATTAGGTAAGTATATCATCTACCAAAATAAAAAGCACGCGAATGCTGACATCAAAATGACAAATTATCGCCAAAAGTTGTCACAAATTGATTAGAATTGAGATTGACTTTTAAGCTACTGAACTGGGATGAGATGGAATGAGGGCAAGAACAGGCCAATGATGCTGGGCTTCTCCAAAATCCTGGCTTGTCAAGCAGCACGCTTGATGAAAGTGTTTAAATGAATAACAACAACAACAATACGATTGGACAACCAGCGATAAAATGAATTACTTAACTTAACAAAATTGAGCAGTCGCAAGGCTTTGGCGACCAAACCTTTGCTACCCATTCCCATACCATTGCTATACCAATACCTAGAGACCATCAGCATAAGGATTTTCATCAACAGCAACACTAACAACAACAGCAGCAGGGCCTGGCATATGAGGAGCTGACTAGCTCATTGCCAGCCAGTGAAGCTGCGTTGTCACTTGCGATTTATGTTCAAAACCTACTTCAATTCAAATTCTTCACATTTCGCGGTGGCATTTTAAAGAAGCAGCCGCGCAGCTACAAGGCGATCCCTTTTAACTTTCCAAACTGTCGCCATTGACGACATAAAACCTGACATTCACCAGGTACAACTGCTCTGGTTGGCATCAGCAGCAGCAGCAGCAACAGCAGCAACAGCTTCGCTCAAGTCATACAATTCAACGAATGCTCAGAGGTTACCTTTTTGGTAATTTTCATGCCATTCCATCAATTTGGATCAAGTATGCTCAGTTAGCTGACTATAAAGTGGAGTTGGACAAGCAGCCACATTGGCAGCAGCCAACAAGGATTTGTGATTCGATTAAATTTGCAACATGAGTGCTTTTGAATTTATTTTTTTGTGTCTTCTTTTTCTATTTGTATTCAATTCAATTTTACTCGTTTTCGATTTTGATGTTGATTTTAATGCTTCTCTTGTTTTCTGGTATTGGTTGAGTGATTTTGTGCGTCCGATGTGCGTGCGTGCAGATTGCTTCCCAGCGCTGTTGTGGCTGCTTTGATGACGATCCAGCATGACATTTTAAATGCGTCCATCAGTTGTGGAATTCATTTACATTTGCCTCAAGGTAATCTCAGTAATAAATTTGGAATGGTTCGAATTTGCGGAGTGTTTGCCATAAGATGGTCTTGAGAAGCGCCAACATTGTCACTCCGACTACGAGTGTTTGATGGTGTGCAGCTTGTGAATTTACAAGCTCGACCGAAGTAGTATCGGCATTAGCTGTGATGCCTTGATTGACTTGTGTCATTTTGTCTTATTTGTCAGTTAAACTCCTGACATCTGGAGTCAAGTCATCCTGTGTGGCAGGCAGGCAGGCAGGCAGGAGGTGTGGCAGAGGTGTGCCAATAGGTGTATGCGTGTTTATTTCCCAAAGTGTTTTGGGTCGACTAAATTTTATTGGGATTTTGTTATGTTTTGCGCCTTGTTGTTATAATTAAGTCCTGTGAGAATGACTGTTTACTGCACCCTCGTTGTCGCATACGTTATCTCTTTGCATTGACGAATGTCAATTTAAAATGACTTAATTGCACTTCATTGGATTCTGGAGTGAGTTATTGGTTGACCGGTCGATTACAGGTTTAATTTATTGAAATGTTATATGAGTCGATTTTTGGAGTTATGAGGAATAACTAAAAAAAAGTTGTTTGCTCCCTGGGAACTGAATCATATATTATGTAACACACTAAGCAGTTTTTAATCGGTTTGCTTTAACTGAATGTAGACCGAATGTTTTAATTTAAGCATTATATTCTACATTTAGTTTTTTTTAGTGCAAAATATAATATTTTTAAAAAGTTTTCAACATATATATTGCGCGTTATCCGAAATTACTTTCCCAGTGGGGAAATGAGGAGTCATTACTGCCATAACTAGCTCAGTAACTAGTTATCTTGAAAGCACATGTCATATAACGCCTTCGTTTACAATTTGTAAATAAATAATGGCAAACAAAATGCCCCGTAACAACAGCCGTGAATGTAGCCTATTAACTCAAAACCTTACATCCTCGCATACGATTTGAAAATAAATAACCTAAGCTGTAAAACCTGATAATTTAACAACAAAAACAAATATCAATACGGTAAGTGTGATTGGAAATCGAAATTACAATTATTTTTATAACTTTTTAAAAAAGAAATAATTATATATATATTTACTATTATAATAAGGACATAGGCAAAAGAAATTTAGTTTGGCTAGTTAAATAGATATAGATATATATATAGATTTAGAAATAGATATAAATATATTAAAATATTAAAAAAAAAGAATAATAAAGTCTTATTTTTAAAAAGTTTTTTAATATTAAGTAGTAATTAAGTAGCACTATATTAAGTAAAAATTATGTCAACAATTTGAAATTATTGATTATTAAATATTGATATATATATAGATACAGATAAAGACATAGATTAAGATGAAGATATAAATATAGAAGCAGATAAAGATATCGAAATAATGTTGAATCTCGATATAATAGTTAGTTATATTCAAATTTTACTTGATACTTGAGATCGTTTCGATATCGAAATTTTTTCAACTGCGATATTGTTACGATTTCGATATATTTTTCAATATTGATGAGCAGTTTTGTATCGAAAACAGTAATTTCTTGATAGCTAAGTCATATAGTTTACGACACAAACTATCCTCTTAGCGATATAATCTCTGTATTGAAACGATATCATTGGGTTTGCTGGGAAGTAAACGAAAACTGTATGTGCTTCTATACTCTTCCATGACACAATATTTTTCTGACAGCTTCTCAGTTTTTATCAACACCAAACAACAATGTTACCCCTTTTTGCATTCTTCTTTTTTTGTTGTAAACAGATATGTGATCAAATGAATCGGAAAATAGTCGCCAGAGCAAACAGTTGACAGTTATATCCAACACATGAATAGAAATGTGAATCAAGCTTATCCAGATAATATCCGCAACATGACGAAGCCACATAACGTTGGATGGATGCATGCAAATCTATCAGAATCATTGAGTGGGGGCGGGTGGGTTGTAATGAATACAACGGATATTCGCCCAGGATGTGCGGAAATGTCCGCCTACTAACCGGAAATGTGATTCATTTCCTATTTTTATGCACACAACTGTGTTAAAAACGGATATCTGCTTGCGTGCATGCTTAAGTGTTAAAAGTTGAGGTAATCGTTGGGTTGGCAGAAATGCTCAAAAGCTGTCAAAGATAGAAAGGCGATTTAAAAGCCTCAGTTGGGAATAGAAATGTTGGCATGAAACAGATGAGAAGGCTTTGTAACAATACTAAATATTTGTATGCTTTTTTCAGGTAATATTCTAAGTTTTAAATGAATTCTCACAACTAATAAATTGTAAAAATTTTTAAAATTTAATGAAATTTAAAAGAGTATCGTTTGGCAAAAGTATCCATCATCTCAAATACTTAGTCAAGGTCAATACAAGGACTGAATAAAGATTCGCAAAAAAGAGACTCGCAAAGATTTCCACATGGCTCCAGCCCAAGTCGTGCACCTGTTTTGCAACAACTTTATAAAATTCAACAAAGTAAAACTGTGTATCACGTTCGCACTATTTTACTACGTGCTCATGCAATTACGTCATGACACCGACTCACTTCCCGCACTAATGCGAGAGTTTTCAGCTGTAATATTAATACAGCAAAATCGCTATAATTTCGCAGCGCTCAACTTGAGGATGCAAGTCACTCGACTGTTGACTGTTCGCCACGAGCAGTATCTTGTCAGCTGACTCTTCAAACGGAACAGTTAGCCAGTCAGTTACTCCTACGAGCCGCTCATAATTGTTGCTACCATTGTGCCATATCGTATTACCGATATTATTGCTTAAGCCAGCTACTGAAGGCGCTACAAACGTTTTTGCAGACAATGATTTTAAAGGTGCTATTAAGATGTTGCACCATGGATTGTGGTGCATGATACTGAGTTTGGCGCTTGGTTAGACTATCACTTTTCAGTTTTCAACAATTTGTATTTTGTTAGCAAGTTGAAGAGAGTTTTATTCGGCTTGTTTTTGTTGTTGTTTGTAATAATTTTACAACCTTAACCTAAAATTCTTTTGTGCACTGTACCTTGTTGTTTTCTTTGTCCATTTAAACTTGGACTTTGTTAAATAGTGATTGCGCCACTCAGGTAAATAAACTAAATGATAGAGTTGCCATCTTTTTGCTAAAAAAGCTCCTGCGATCATTACACAGTTTGTTTCAAAGTACTGCATGTAATGAAATACGAATTGACCAGAGTTTTTCTTTAAAAAAATATTTTACTTTAAACATGCACAGAAAAAAATTTTTAATGAACGAAATCATAAAAACTGTAAATACTTATCTTAACTTTAAAAATTAATTCATAATATTTCTGACGGAGTTCGTAGATTTAATGCATTTTTTCTCAGAATATAAAAATATTGATAAAAGTTGACACAATCTGATTTTTGTTAAATTAAATTAACTCGTTTTTAGTTTTTATGAATCCAGCTTTTATGGAAAATTTTCAAAAATATGATTATAGTGAGATTTTGTTCTCTGTATATCCTGGTATTTAATTTTGATTGAAAATTTAGCAATTTTTTTATTATTACTTTTCCTTTGTCCCATAACTTTTTTGTCATTATATCGGAGATATGAGTACAACAACACAACTCACAACAAGTATGCTTCATAGCGACGATATGTAAGAGTTAACTTTCTAATCAAAAGTACTTTTCCACTTATGAATTGAAGAAATAATTACACAGAAGAATAGCTATAAAAGCTCAAGAGTTTTGATAATCATTCTTAGGCTGCCCGCATAGTAAGCGCCGAAGCAGGCAGGCAGGCAGGCAGGCGGGCAGGCACAGACAGCAACCCGCTTCACAAATAACCACCGCAGAGTGAATGCGAGAAGCAGATCAGATCAGTGTGACATAGTTTGTTATTGTTTTGTTTTTTTCGCATTTCTTCTGTTATGAATGCTTCTCCACGAAAAAACATTTAACGTGGATTCACCACGTGGATAACCTTCAGCATGTTTTGAAAGTTTTTTTATATGAAGTTTGTGCGCTTTACGCTCAGAGGGAAAACTCTCCGCTCGCTCTTCAACTTGATTAACATTATTTTAATTCACACATAAACTTGCTGAAATTAGTCAGTAAATTCATCCTTACCAGCAACAACAGCAACGCAAAACACACACTTGCGCATGCGCACAACACAAAAAACACTCACTCAAAGCATTGCTGTACCAAACAATACAAAGCAAGGAACAAGTTGATACTTTTGTTGTTTGTTTTTGGTTTCCTCTTCAGCTTCTATGTCAACATCAATTTTTAAACTAAAATGTTTGCTTTCTTTGATAAATAAATTTGTCTATAATTATCTAACCAAGGACTCAAATTTCGCAAGAATTGAGAAACAAAATTTTTTCTATTTTGCTTATACTGACTTCATGTCAATCAATTTTGTTGTGCTTATTGAAAAACCAAAAAAAGAAGAGTAAATTGCACGAATTTGTCAACAAAAACAAAACACAACTTTCACTCTATCATGTGCGCCGACTCAGCCGCTGCTGTTGTTTGTATGTGTGTTTCGACGAATTTATTCTGTTGTTGCTGTTTATTTTGTTTTGATTCTATTTTCACTCCAAAGATGATGAAAACAAAATCATAACAGTCCTTTGAGTTCTGATTCCACAAAATGTGTATTAAATGCGAACAACAACGCATTAAAAGAATTATTTTTCATCTGTTTTACATGTCCAACAATTGGTAATTTCATCAACCCATAATTTTCGTTGTTTCAGTTATGCAAAATTTATCACCAACAACAACAACAACATAGATGCACAAGAACAAAAACAATCTTCACACTCGTTGTTATGTTGTGTTTGCATGGTGTTGTTTTTGTGTGTTTATCATAATATATACACATGCGCTGATGCTTATTATGTTTGTGAGTGTGTTTCGTCCAACAAAAAAATAATAAACATAAAATGCATCTAATATAAATTCTGCCTTGCGTTAAAACTGCGTTTAAAAAAAATTGTCCATAAATTTTTATAAAAAAATTAGACAAACACGTAAAATCAGCTGCGAGAAACCAGGACAAAACACTTTTCTCGCTGTACCTGCTTTGGTCTGCCTGCCGTCACTATGTGGACTTCGAGCAGATTTATATGAAACTGTATGAAACCACTTTTGTCGCACTGCCTGCCTGTCTGCCTGCTGCCTGCCTGCCTACCTGCCTGCCTGCCTGCCTGCCTACCTGCCTGCTTCAGCGTTTACTCAGCGGGCAGCCTATCATAGGTCATGGATTCTTTGATAATTGATAATTAATCCTACATACACATTGCCAAAACGTGCTAATAAAATAGAACAAAATCCCACAAAAAACTTTTAAAAAAGGCCGAAAATACATGGTTTGGGTCTGTTCTGGATTAGATTCAATGCATCAGATGTTGCAATTATTTTTTTCAACCCAATATGTCTTTTGACATACTTACCCTCTAAATGGCATCCCACTGGGGTTCCTTTAATAAAGAAAAAGTAAAGAAAAAAGACGAAAATACTTCATATCTTAACTGAATCTACCCCTTGAGGGGACAAATGCATTATATGGTCGTATTATTCTTTTACCTAAAACAGTTCTTCTGAACCTACCTACACCATATTTGCCAAACTTCTGAAGTTTTTCATACAAAAAAGAATGTCGAAATAAGTTTATATCTCCACCAAATTATTGCCGAAAAAGATCAAATGCATAAACTGATTCTATTATTTTTTCACCCAATAGTTCTTCTGAACATACCTACTCTCTATCTGCCAGAAGTGGAATTGTGGCTTGAAAAGAATGTACAAAATAGTTCATATCCTCCCCGAATTTACCACAAGACAGGCTAAGTGTATTAGTTGGTCGTATTATTCTTTTACCCAAAACATTTCTTCTGTTCTTAACTAATAAATGAAGAAAAATGTAGAAAATATTTCACACGAGGTGATCCTGAGAAGAGCCTATTAGTATTAGCCTTATTAGAGCCTATTATTTTAACTTAAACATTTCTTTCCTCTGCAAAAATCTGTTGTTCTGATTGTAATTTATTGCGATTTTCATCTTATCAACAAAATTAGGTTTTAGAAGAAAAACAATTCAAAATATGGCCTCGTAGAACAGAAATGTGGCATGATCTCATCAAAATCCATTTTAAATGGTGTAAAAAAACAGATAGAAATTTCGTTTTTTGGGTGATTTGTTAAAAATGTTTTTTTTTTTAAATGAAAGATAAACATTTATAAATATACTTGGATAACATACATATTTTTTGGCTATCTTTCCCATTAAAAGTTTCTGCTCTACTACAATTTGTATTTAAGGTAGGCCAGTGGCCTAGCGCTGGAGTATTTAATGTATTTTTTAGGATTTTTTTAACGATGAAAATAATAAACACAATATTTTAACATAAAAAAATAATTTTTTTTTAATTTAAAAAATTGTTTAAATGTTAAAAATGGTGATCAATTAGACGCTCTAAAGGAAAAAGGGCCTTAGCGGTGTTGTTGATTTTGACTCTTCTTTTTATCTAAAAAATAAAAACTAAGAACATTATTAATAATTTTGAGTACAGCTATGAGTGGAACTAGAAAAAAAAGCAAAATATTGAAAATTGACAGAATGACGCGTTTTTGAAATTTAAGTTTTAAACAAAGCTTGTTTTTTACAAGTTATTTAGTATAAAATATACGATGTTTTTGCAATAAAATTTTGCTTCTAATTCCAGCGATAGCCACTAACGTTGTGAATAACATATTAAAATTTTAAATGATTCGCCTGAATAGTTTTTGTTGTTTTCTACAACACCATGTCGAAATAAGTAGTTTCGAGATAAATGAGTATAAAGATAATGAATGTAGACGAAACACTGTAGCTCGATACCTTTTAAAACACGTGTAGAAGCAGAAGTAACGTTCGTATCTTTACAAAAATTTAACAGTAGGGGTATTCACACTGATTTGGGTAGTTGGCTATGGGTATATTGAGTGCTTTTGATTATTGCGAGCATCCTAAATTGCTATTGAGTACTTTGTAGAATAGATTTGAGCAGTTTATGCAGCTAATGAGAGATGAGTAATAGCTTTATATAATTTACTAGTTAACCCGGGCAGACGTTGTCCTTCCACAGACCGCCTTACTGCCATATAATAATAAAAGATTTTTCATGTCAAACAGTAAAAATTATTTTATATATCTGAACTGGCATAACTGTAGTGCGACCACTCCCATTTCTAGTTCAGTATCCGAAAGTAATCATATGAACTAAATTACCAAATTTTAGTGTAATACTACCAAAACCGTCTTAAATATAGGATTTTTATTGATTTGAGGGCGGTAAAAGGGGGTGTGGCAAAATTTTTCCCTTAATCATCTTGTACTTGAAAAATTGGCTGCCAAAATTGCAGCTCAATTTAGCTTATACCTGGCGCACTTTGCTTCACTCCACGCTTATTCCCTGAAAATGGGGCATAGGCATAGTTCTACCACGTCCATTTTGAGTAAAGTTGTCGCCATAAGCATATGAACTAAATTACAAAATGTTAGTCCAATACAACCGAATTCATCTAAAATATAGCGTTTTTATTGAGTTGTGGGCGGTAATAGCGGGTGTGAAATTTTTTTTTATTATTCACCCAGAGAAAAATCGCATGGCAAAAATAAATACGAACATATTTGATCTTGGAATAGTTAAAGTTAATATGAAACACTTTATTTTAACTGAAACCATATTTAAATAAATATTTAATTACGATTGCATTTTAACTTAAAGAAAAAGGCACTTTATAATAAGTACTTAAAATATAATTTTAAATGGAATGACTGAAATCAGTAGTAAAAGTTCCATCAATAGTTAGAGAATAGTTAAATTAAATATTTTAACACTTCTGTTCAAGTATTTATACACTTTGGTTAAAGTATGAAAACCATTTCAATCAACTTTTTTCATTGTTACGTAAAAATCAAAGTGGATACACTTTAGAATAAATATTTCACCCTTTGAAGCTAAATCATAGGCAAAAATAGTTAAATCGAATTGAGAATTTTAAGATTTACAACGTTTTTTCTCTGGGTGTTCGATATATAGACCTTGACAGAAAATTTTGTAAATTTGATGCCTTTAGAAAAATTATTTTCTATTTTTGCAAAAGGTGCTAACACATGAAAAAGTACTCAATTTGACAAGAAATCAATCTAACCAAACAAGTCAGGGAGTCAGCTAGAGTAGATTGGTACTTGGGTACTTTGGAACTTTACAAACACAAAATGTACGGCATTTGCCAATCTACCCAACTACCCAAGTCATTATGAATACCATAGTATATTTTCGAAAGACTGTACTTTTGAAATAAAAAAATCGATTTCACAAGAATTCTAGCCTTAAAACTATCGAGGGCAGGATACAAAGCGATGTAACTACAGAAGCAGTATTTGGAAACATAATTTTTTACTTTAGCTTGTTCTTAAGAACAGTTTAAATTTCAAATAAGGATACTTTAAAAAATATTTTTTTTGATTTTACTATTTTCAAGCTAAGTTGCTTTTGTGTTTTGCTCTCTATTTTAATTGAAAAAATATGGCCATCGTTCTCATAATCCACATAAAGTTTTTCAGTTTGTCCAAAAGGGAATGGCATATCTATAAAACTTTTTATCTCTCTTGAGCTTGAGTTTCCCCCTCAGAAAAATCAAAAAGGAAATAGCATCGATTCTTTAATGCAATTGGCACAGAATCATTATGAATTATAATCACTTAAAAAAGAGAGGATAACTTAAATTTTACTTTTATTAAAAGTTGATGGCAACCCTGTTTCTATAATTGAAAGGCACTCGTTTGAAGTATTGTTTCTGAAAGCACATTGATGCTATTTAATCTGAATTAAAAAAGCATATCCGGAAGTTCGCTAAGAAAGTAAAGTACTTTCATTTAGTCTTTTCCTTGCACTCACTATTATATTCCTCCGACAAAGCTTACTTCCACATTTTATCTTTCACTTTCGAAAAGTTAAAATAAATTCAAGCAGAGGTATAAAAACCTTTGCTATGAAACGAATTCGAACAGTTAAGAGATTGCAGCTGATCGTAGCTTAAAGTTAATATACGCAAAGAAGGATTTTAAACAATTATGGAAAAACTAGTAAGTTATTGAAATTTTGCATAATTAGGTAAGATATTAATGTAACTATAATATTATTTCAGCTTATTTTCATAGCTTTGACGGCAAATAGCTTTAAGTTCAGCGTGTCATCGTATAGCGGAAACGAAGGCGAAACTTCCGGCTATGAACATGAGAGTACCATACCACATGCACCGGCCGAAACCTATTCGGAAGTTTCGAAACGTATTCCCGTGCATGTTATTGAAAAAGTACCGCTGCCCATACCACATCCGGTGCCTGTGCAGGTACCCAATGTGATACGCATACAAATACCGGAACCCTATGCGGTACACGTGCCCATTCAACAGGAAATACTAGTGCCAACATATCGCATCGTGCCCGAAATAACTGAGCGGCGCATCCCTTACACTGTAGAGCGTCCCTATCCTGTTGAGGTTGAACGTCCCTATCCCGTTGAAGTCGTGAAACAGTTAAGAATTCCAGTACCAAAACCATACCCAGTGCCCGTGACAGTATATAAACATGTTGTACAACGTGAGCACGGCTGGGACTAGCAAGGGAATGATTGTTGAATAACAATTCAATTGAGGCTGAACAAAGGATCCATAAAAATTTTGAAACTATGTCAATATAATAAAAAATCAATATAATTCGGAATTTGAAATTCTAAAATGTGGAAAACGCAGTCTATATTTATAATTATGGATATTTACAAAAATTCTGTAAAATCCGTTATACAGGTTTACTACACAATATCAGTGCCTTAAGCTTTTAAATATAAATGTATTTGGAAAATTCTAAATTTATATAAGTCCTTAGAACTTACCAATTTACGTACGTTTATACTATGATGAGTACGTTTAGATATAGTACGTTTATACTAAGCGCGTGTTGCTTGCTATGTTTTCTGTTCGATTGTGTGAAAGGGGAAGGCTGTAGCGGCATGGCGTCTCTGGTCCCTTACCCGGGCTGACCATGTAACAGGTGCTACATCTTCAGATAAAGAGGAAATGAAAATTGTACGTTTAATATTAATCTCTGTTGTAATGTTACACCAATTTCAAAACCTATCGCGACTTCAAGTCAATTGACAGCGAATCCTAGTTTATTGTCTAAATGCTAGAAACATTCTTATTTTATCATATTTTCATATTTTAGATATGAAAAAATATAGTTTTCATCATTCATCAATCATTCATATTTCAGAAATGAGGGTGCGAGGGTTTTTTGGGCAGTGAGTGCAAAGCTGCCCAAAAAACCCTCGCACTGAACTTATCTCTGAAAATCATTTATAAATGAAAATTTTTTGCAAGATAATAAAACAAAATTAAAAATAGTGATTGTAAAAAACCATTTACACTATTAAAATGTATAAACTTTGTTATAAAATACATTGTTTTCGAAATTTGGCAAATATTTGAAAAATGATGCTAAGCCGGTGCAAACATATATTTTTAGCTGTTTTATTTATTTTACAAACTGAGTTTTGAATTTAAATATTTCACTCAGTTATTTCAAATGAAGGTAAATTAAATTGTATAAAATACAAAATAAAGCATAAAAAAATAAATTTGATAGTACTGACACTAAATACCTCAATATTTGGTATTACCGCCTCTATTCTTTATGACCTTCTGCTTGCGAATTGGCATTGAGTCAAATAGCTCTTTAAAATAGTCTTCATCTATTTCTTGGAACCATACATCCGATATAGTCCGTTGCAAGGAATTAGAAAGGTGGGCCGCCGCTTCTCCCGAATTCTTCTGCCCATACAATGCCAACAATTTTCTATAGGATTAAGGTCAGGGCTATTTGCTGGCCAAGGCAAAGATACAATTCCTGATGAATTTTTATGAAATTTATTCAATTTATTTAACACCTGAAATTTATAACGAAACATAAAATTGTAAAAAGTAGTCTTAAAAAAGATTTATATATATATATATTAGGCCGGGTCAATTTGTATGGACGAATTTTTTGGAGGTCTGGCTCAGCGAAATTCGTAAAATACATGTAATTTCAAGACTTTTTCTCCACTACAGCATATACAAATTCTGAAAAAAAAGCTGTGCGGACTTTCGTAAATAGATTTTGTTCTCAATTATAAAATATGAATGTATGAATGTATGTGTATGAATCTATTTACGAAAGTCCGCACAGCTTTTTTTCAGAATTTGTATATGCTGTAGTGGAGAAAAAGTCTTGAAATTACATGTATTTTACGAATTTCGCTGAGCCAGAATTTGACCCGCCCTAATATATATATATATAAATTTTATAATATATATATATATTAGGGCGGGTCAAATTTTTTTGGTGGTCTGGCTCAGCGAAATTCGTAAAATACATGTAATTTCAAGACTTTTTCTCCACTACAGCATATACAAATTCTGAAAAAAAAGCTGTGCGGACTTTCGTAAATAGATTTTGTTCTCAATTATAAAATATGAATGTATGAATGTATGTGTATGAATCTATTTACGAAAGTCCGCACAGCTTTTTTTCAGAATTTGTATATGCTGTAGTGGAGAAAAAGTCTTGAAATTACATGTATTTTACGAATTTCGCTGAGCCAGAATTTGACCCGCCCTAATATATATATATATAAATTTTATAATATATATATATATATATTATAAAAAGAAAGATATATTTTGCAGCATCCACGAAACCTTCCATCATGATTATTTCTCCAACACCATATCTTGTGATCGCTCCCCAGACCATTATATAAAGAGAATGTTTTACTGTAAGCAATACAAATTTTTAATAAAATCGTTCTCCCCTTTCTGCGGCGTAAAATGGCATTTCCGTCTGGTCCAAAGAGATTTAATTTCGACTCATTCGAATGAATGACTTGAGCTAAGTCTATTTCAGACCAATTTTTATAAGATTTAGCCCATAAAAACCTTTGTTTTTTTATTCGAGGAACAAGTACGGGTTTTTTGGCTGGGCGTCGCGCTCTGAGACCCATGCTGTCAAGCCGGCTCTGAACTGTTCTGTCACTAAGTTTTTTTTGAGTCATCGTGTGAAACATTTTATTAATTAGTCCAGCATGTTGGAATCGATTTGAATCACAGATTCTTCTAATTTGACGATTATCTCTTTCCTTTGTCTTTTTGGAGCCAAATTTTTCATAATTTTTTATCACATTTCTTACTCTCCACTCATTTGTTCCTACTTCTATAGCAATCTGAATGAAATGAATCAATTGAATTATCTTTCCAAATAACTGTTTAAACCATGCCACAATATAAAAAAATAAGCACAAGGTTGCCATTTCTTTCAAAATAAAAATTAATTTCCTATATCAAGTTTTGATTTTGTAAAAAAATTTAGTGCGCGGGTTTTTTTGGCAACGAGTGTAGTTTTAGATATGTCTCTTCTTTGGAATGACTGTTGGTATCTTAATACAGTTGATGATAAGCTCATGGTTTTTTTGCAAGTAAAATTTATTATCTATTTGATCCCCATGTATACATGTATGTATATATTAGAGTGCATCGAAAATTAGCATCCGATTCCACCCCTCAATAACGAAAAAAAAGGAAGGACACTGCAGAAAATATTTTTTTTTTAATTGAATTAATAGTTCCCTAATTAGCGGTTTTCTATGGAAATCGTATGTTTTTGTACTGGAGCCCATCTTACGGTACACTTTTTAAAAAACCGACCATAGATTTCGATTTACCATTAAAACAACTTATGCATGCAAATTTTTCGAAAAGATCAAACACGTACACGAGTGTCAGCATAGAAAAAAAAAAAATCTTTATTTACAATATTTTCGATTTCTTTTTTACTGGAGCCCATCTTACGGTACAATTTTTTACATAAAAAAACAAAGATATCCGTTTTTTAACCGACTTAAAAAAGGAGGAGGTTCTCAAGTTGGTTGGTTGGTTTTTTTTTAAATGTATGTGCATCGATAACTCCTAAAGTACTTGCCCGATTGCCACATTTTTTTGTCAACAGATAGAGATATTAGACGCGGAGGTGCCCGTCTAAATAAGTGGGCGGTATTCGACACAGGGGCGTGGCAATATAAGAAAAACTTTGTATATCGAATAATATTAACACTAGAGTACTGAAATTTAGTTCAAGGGTAAGCACAATTATTAAAAGTTATGTTCAAAAAAGTGGGCAAAAAAAAAACCAACTTCAAAACCACTACAAAGTAAAAAAGAATTTTAAATTACTTTTCACATTAATTATTGATCAAATTTGATAATTTATTTATATATGGGTCATTCTTTTACAAACCGAACACCATTCTGACCGCCATATTTTTAATTTGCATGAATTTTTTTACGGGTCCTATATCGAAAAAAGACACTTGTTCGAGGATTTTTTTTTTGAAAATAGAGGGCGTTAATGGTTTGAGATTTTCGTGATTTTTGCCTTGGAGACTAATTTTCAAAAATTCATAACTTCGGTTCTGTTAAAGCTAGAGGCAACTTTTTTATATCATTTTGAAGATAAAAAAGTGAATTTTTAGAAAAAATAGTTTCAAAAAACTTTATGAAAAATTGCATATATTTATACGCAATTTAAATTTTTAAATAAATTTTAACCAATCTTACCATCCACTTAGCGTGTTTTAAACATAAACATCGTATTCTACGTCAAATTTAACATAAAAAAACAATTTTTATCTACGGAGATATGGTTATTGCTATTGCAAAAAAATTAAACAAACTCGCGCGGTACCTGACGTCGGCGCGCCAGTTGCAAAGTACACCTCATATTCTTGCCTCATATCATTGTTGTCTGTATTATAATATAATATAAGCTATGTAGTGTTATGGGCTTCCAAATTCGGTGCTCAAAAGCAATTTATTTAAAAATTTATTTAAAAATTTAAATTGCGTATATTAATATGAGATTATTCATACATTTTTTTTAAAATATTTTTTCTTAAAATTAACTTTTTATCTTCAAAATGAAACTTGTCTCTAGCTTTAACAGAACCAAAATAAGAATTTTTGAAAATTAGTCTCCAAGGCAAAAATCACGAATATCTCAAACTTTTAACGCCCTCTATTTAAAAAAAAAAAAGTATAGCAGTGAGGGGACTGCCGACCGAAGCAAAAACCTATATATAAAACATAAGTATTCCCTGGAAGACTTTGTCCTGCCACGGACCGCTTTACTGCTTTATAAAAATGTTCATGCGAATCGGAAAAACTTTTTATATTTTCACTTCCTCAGACTTTGATCATATCTTTCAAAAAATTTTTTATTTAGATAGCATTTTTATTTTATAATCACACCAAACTATATTAATACATTTAAATTGAATATTTCTGATTTAAAAATAAAATACAGGGAGCACTTTTGAATGAAAAAAAATCTTTATAAAATAAAATAAATTTTCTATTTTTCATATATGATATTTTGTTTGATTCGCTTTGAAGTCTCTTTCAATGGCTGCATTTGAGATCTTGCTACAAGGAAAACAGAAAACATAGCAAGCAAAGTGCAGTTTATTTCATGCCCATGATTCGGTTCATCCGTACATCCGGTTCATCATTAATGCACATTATTTTCGCCTTTTATGATTTCATTATATTTTAAATTATGGGTATTGATATAAAAAACGCATTAATGGGTATTAATATACGCATAAAATACGCATACATAGAATTTGTATTTACATAAATTCACTGAATTTCATTTACATTATTTTCACTGTTTGCGTTAATAATTGAATTATATTCTAAAAAAGATACTATAGGCGTATGGTAGCTGAAATAAGAAAGAAAAAGTTTTTGTACGATGCAGTCCCAGTCATGATAAAATTATTATTAGGTAGCCTTGACAACTACTTATTTTCTCACGAGCTGCGACCATCGAATTTCACACAAAAGAAAACAATATAAAGTGCGTGTAGAAACAGTTTTTTATTAAAATTCGAGTGAGAAACCTTTGCAATTAAATGATCCATTCACAGCAAGTGACTCCTCTGAATGCGGCCAATGTGTGTGACACACGTTCTCTATTTTGTTTTCTTTTGCTTGCCATTCGATGGTCGAAACACGAAATGTCACTCCTACCTGTTACTTATTATACCATGGTCCCAGTCAGAGAATATGCTGGCAACATTTTTAAAACTACAAATGTTTTTATGTTGGTCATGAAACTCAAACACACGCTCTTGAATATTGGCTACCAGGCGCTCACCTTTTTTGGTTTGACATGATTTTGACAGAATTGAAGGTATTGTCGAAAAGGAATCAAAACAAACACTGAATATAAGGGGTTATTTTTAAAGTCTCTCCGTATAGAGCCTACCTGGGGCCGAATCACAGCATGCGTGATCGAGCAAAATTAGGAAGAGCACGAAGAGACAAGTACCTATCAATCTTGTACAATTTTGCTCGATCACGGATGCTGTAATTCGGCCCCTGGTTAATATGTCTTGCTGAGCGCCTGGTAGTCAAGATCAAAAAGCGTCATTAAAAACCTACTCGCTGTCATAGCAGGATAACCAGGTAGGGCTGGGTCGCTTAGTGCCCTCACCGGTTAAGGGCCAAATAGACTACACAGACTGTTTGCGCAATCAAGACTTTTTTCTCGTCATAGCGACGACCATACACTACACAGACTTTGTTTGCGCAGACTTGATTTTTTAGTTCAAATTTTATTAAACTTATCTTTTCTGCTTCCATTTTTATATATTTTCCTTCACACACGTCTTCACTCTATAAAACTTTCGGGATTGTGGCAAGTCGGTGTGATTTTCACTACACACTATACAGACGGTTTGCGCAAACACAACCAAAAATTAAAATATTTTAATTTTTGCGCAGACATCTGCACAAACCTAAAATAGCCAAATACAATGTCGAACAGTCTGCGCAAACACGTGTTTGTGTGGTCACAGACCACCAACAGTCTGTGTGGTCTGTTTGACCCTTTAACGAAGAGTGGAAAATGAAAAGGTTGAAATAAGAATATTATGTTTTCAAATTATAAATAGTGCGGACACGTGTATTAAGTTTGTGTTAATTTGAATGAATATATTAAAAAACAGTGTAAATAAAACTATAAAATGCCGAGGAAGTGTTCAATTGCAAAAAAGCAAAAACAAATTCAACCAAAAATCAACTGCAAAACATGAAAATAAAGAAATTCGAGATGAACAGCTGATTTTGACAACTAGTTCGCTTTTCTCTGCTTTCTACTTCATTCCTCTCTGAGTCGGCCCTACTTGGTTATTCTGCCATGCTCGCTGTCTGTATTGATGACGAGAATTACTCGGAAAATCACGATGACGCAAACCAAAGATTTACCCTCTACCAAAATCGTTCAACGCGTCTAAAGAAGCTTACACTTCAAAAAATGTCTAATGCTGCGTGGGCCATAGTCCGGTGCCTACTGAGCCTAATGGTTAATCTGGCACTGGAGGAATGAGCCCTGATATCAATTTTAAGTAAAAAAATCAGTTTTACAAGGCGTTTTTTTAATCTCGTCAACGCAAGGCGAAATGCTGCTTCGAGAAAAACTCGTATAAAATTTGTTCTGTATTTGCTCTTTACTCTTTTCAGCTTATCATTGACCTTGCAAACCTTCCAAATCAATTGCAATTTTACCGTATTCTTAAAAATACTACTACTCAGAAAGTACACAAACTTTTGATATTTATTTTGACATTTGTCGACCTTTGTAGTCTAGTGGAGAGTGCGCTAGACTATCAACCCAGAGGTCCCTGGTTCGAATCCTGGCTCGGGCATGGCTCTTTTCATTTTCTGTGTTCTTTCCTACATTTAAGAATTATGGAAAATTAAAAATCCACTTAAATTTTGGAAAATGTTGAATTAATAATGCATTTATAATTGCATTTATAATGCATGAATAATTTTACTTCTGCTGGAGATTTTGATATATTTATCTTCGTTGAAACGTGGTTAAGTCATGATTTTTTTGATGGTCGACACTAATATGTTTCAAGTTTACCGGAAAAATAGAGATTCTGTAAAGACAGGCCTTAATCGTGGTGGTGGCGTTCTTATTGCGGTAAAGCGTTTACTATGCTCATCGTTGCATCCACTTCAAAATGCGGATTCTTTGTTTGACCAGCTTTGTGTCGCTTTAAACGGACCAAAAGGCACTCTGTATATTTGTGTGTCTTATATTCCACCTTCAAGCCCTGATTCCATCTACGCAGCGCATGTTGACAATGTATTAGCTGTTCATTCATCTATTGATGATAAAGGTTACTTATCAGTCTTTGGCGATTTTAACCTCAATAACTTTCCTGGTCATTAATTGCAAGTCAACTCACACCGTTAAATATTAACCATAATCATGAAATGAATTTTATTAATAGTTTGCTGAGTATTGAACTAATACAAATCAATTCATATTGTATTTAAATAGTTTAAGTAGAATTTTAGATTTAATTTTTGTATCCAATAATATTAATTACCAATTATCCGAGTGTTTCTTTCCGATCTGTCCTTCCGATATGCATCATGTGCCTCTAATCCTAAAAATAGAGTTCTATGACTTTATATGCTCTCGCCAATCAAACTGTGTTTTCAACTTCAAATTGTGCAATTTTGAAAACTAATCGAATATTTTTTGTGGTGTCAATTGGCTTTCATTATTTGATGGAAAAAATGTCGCAACTTGTTTCGATGTATTTAAATCTCAAGTAGCTCAAATTTGTTATGATAATATTCCACAGTTTATAATAAAATCGCATAAGCTTCCGTGGCATACAAATGGCCTCAAAAAGTTAAAAAATCTTCGTAATAAGCATCTGAAATTATTTAAATCCACTAACTTTGCAGATCATAAAGTAAAATATATGCATTATATGCGAGAGTTCAATTTTTTAAATAAATTCCTACACAAACAATATATTTTGGAGTTCGACGTAAATATCAAATCGAATCCTTAATCTTTTTGAAATTTTATTCAATCTAAAAAGTGCGGCTCAACTATTCCAACTAAAATGCATTTAAATGGTGTCTCTTCTTTTACAATCAATAAAACAGTGAACCTATGTGCTGACTTTTTTAGCTCCAACTATGTTGACACTACAAATTTCAACAGTAAAGTTCTGTCAAACGTAGATTCCTTTTTGGATTTGGGTTCTTTGACGCTTAATGAATTAGACGTTTTTGTTTCACTTAGACAAGAAAAAAACTCTGTTAAAGTGTACATTGATGGGCTTTTTCCAATTGTTTTACTGAACTATGCTCGCGCCTTGTCCGCCCCTTTATGTAAAATCTTTAATATGTCCTTAGCCTCTGAAATATTTTTAGAGAGCTGGAAAATGGCTCATATAACTCCTATTTTCAAATCTGGATCCAGAAATGATATAAGTAGCTATCGACCCATTTCTAAACTTTTTTCCATCTCTAAACTTTTCGAGCGAATCATAAAAAATAAACTATTTTTCCTCGTCAAACGTAGTTTCTGCCCAGAACAGCATGGTTTCATAGCTGGATGTTCCACTGTTAGCGTTATTTACCAATTACTGTATATCATCATTTGAACTTGGTTTTCAAATCGATGCAATTTATACATATTTTAAAAAGGCGTTCGACAAAGTTTGTCATAAAATTTTAATTGTTAACTGTGAAAAATGCGATTTCATTCATCCTTTTTAGACTGCAAGGTAGTATCCTTGGTCCCTAATTTTTTATATTATTCATTAATGATATAAATAAAATTTTCTGCAATTCGAAATTTTTACTTTATGCTGATGACATAAAACTATTTCGAAGGGTAAGTTGCTTATCTGATGTAATTTCCTTACAAGCTGACTTAGATAACTTGTACCAGTGGAGTAGTTTGAATGCTCTACCTTTAAATATTTCTAAATGCTTTCATATTACTTTTTCTAAAAGCAGTAATTTCCTTAGATACCCCTACTCTCTTTCTGGCGTACCTTAAATATGTTCAATCGATCAAAGATCTTGGTGTCATCTTTGATATTAAGTTCACTTTTAATCAACACGTTAACTATATAGTCCCTAAAGCCTACTCTTTACTTGCGTTCATTCGTAGAAACAGTTCAGAATTTTCTGACCCCTAAACCTTAAAGTCATTGTTTAATTCTTTTGTAAGATCTATACTAGGATATGCATCTTTCATTTGGAGTCCGCATTATGCCGTTCACACGTTGAGATTGGAACAAATTCAAAAAAGATTCACAAAATTTGCACTTCGGTCATTATATTGTCGTGAAGAATTTCCCTCTATAATGTTAAATGCTTGCTTTTAGGCATTAAGAATTTGGATTCGCAGAGAAAAGTTCAGTCTCTTATTGTTATCTATGACATAATCTCGAGTAATATAAAATTTCGAATACCTTTAAGACAGTTGCGACGTTTTAAAGTTTTTCAATTCAATTTCATAGGTATAATTATGCTCGTAATAAGCCATTGCAAAGAGCTCTGTCTTCAATAATGATCTGTCGTCTCGAGTTTTGTTTGACTTTTCATTGTCTAAAGAATGTTTTAAAGAATTATTAAATAGTTTATTTGTATCGTAATTCTACTGTTTATTTGTACCGTTATTTTATTTTTAAATTGTTAATCTTAGTCTGTAAGGATATTTCCAAAGACTCAATAAAGAAATCTAAATCTAAAAAGGACAAGAACACAACTAAGGGCTGGAAATGCTTGCCGAGGTTAAGGCATAACACAAGCCTCGGTTAAAAGCAATTAAAATTGTCTTTCACGGTTATTTTGCCTAATCAATAATTCACGTATTGTTCCAATCAATTCCTCTAAATAAATCTATCCCTTTTCTTTCAGGTCAAAGACCAAACCTTGTTTGTATAAGGCGCATGCCTTGGTTCTTTGATCTTAAAAAAAAATTCTCACTTAACTTCACCCCCTCAAGCGGTAGTTTGCCAAACTCAACATATTTCCGACATCAAGACCATCACCTTCACGCATCCGGCAGCAGTGATTATGATGAAAGGTAATTTTCCGCTCATTTTGGTCATAATTCTTGTCACAGAATTCAACTACATCGATCGCTGCTGCATGATATCCGCGTAACGCTCAACACTGCTCAACAAGTCTAGCAAATATGGCGGCTGCACATGCGCAACAATGTCGTCGCATTGATAACAATCACTTCAATCAGCAGCAACGGCAGAAACGCCGGTAGTCACAACAATTGTGGTCTGTTGCTGGTTAAATTTCAGAAAAGGAGTTTCTATAACATTTTTCTTTTGTTATTTTAATGTAGTTTGCTGATATTGATAAAGCTTGCTTCTGATTTAAGCCTACGCCGCAACTGTGCAAGCAAATAAAAAAAAATAATTTAAGTAACGCAGTTGCACAGCAGGAATATGTTGTTACAATATTTGCAAGTTGCCAGTCGCGCCGACCGTGCTGAAGGCTTTGAGGTCGCCTGTCACCGCCGAATTAAACATATTTTGTTTGATTCTTTTTTTTTTGTTTTTTCTCTCCAAGACTGAGGTTGAGGCTGCATCTAAGATGCTGGCAATTGATTCGACTGTTTCAACCGACTCAACTGCATCATAGTTCAAGCTAGTCGCTGGCTTCTCTCTACAATGGCTTGGCACTTTGTAACTGTCAACGTCTATTAACAGACTCATATTTTGCGCCACTGCCGCACGCGCAGCCAGAAGCGCTAAGCAAAGCCTTGCCAATTGAATGCAAACGTGTGGAACTTTTGTAATTGTTGATGCATGTTTGGTATGTGGCAACGCTGTGATTTTGCCATTTTTGTGTGATTTGGTTTTTTGCTTAAAATTTTCTAGCCTTTTGTACGATTTTCAAGTAGCCATGCTCAGCAGGTCATTCGTTTTTTGGACCAAGCCATGATAATGCAAGATTTACATAAGTATATCTAACAATGAGTTGCAGTTGCAAAATACAAAATAACAACAACAACATCAATAAATGTTCCGTTGCACAATTTACCCTTGCGTTTTTTTTCGATCTATGCAAATTTATTAATGCGGAATGCCTGGACTTGGAACTTAAACGCCTCAGCTGGGTCAATGATGGATAAAATTAGTATTTAAACAACCTTTTTTTGGCCTTGAGAAACATTTAAGGTACTATTAAAGTGTGTAAAAAACTAAAAATCAATTTCTTTTTTTCGTTAGAATATATGTAGTTCTTTAAGGTCTTAAGAATACGTATACAAAATTTTAGAAAAATATATCAAATAGAAAAAAAGCTATAACATACATATATTATATTCGTATGTTGCGTGATATTCAAGAACTTTTAAATCTTTAACCCTAACCGTCCTGATAAAATATACATACGTTGACTCCTGATAGGGGTACCCGTGTTACCATGTGTAATTTGTATGGGAACACTGAAAATCGATGAGACATGTCCGTGCATGGTACTGTTTAGATCTAGCGTGATGTGAAGACAATGATCGGCTGTGTATGTGTGCTTGTGAATGTTTAATTCCGTGTGAGCTCGTCGTTTCATCGCGTTGTCAGTTCGTGTTTAGTGCTACCGGACCATCAAACCCCACTCAAACCCCCATAACCAGAAAAAATGTACCATCATCGAGTTTTTTGGATAACTTACCATGACGAAATGGTTATCTTAATATCTCCGCGTAAGTTATGTTGGCCAATCAGCAACGAGTTAGAGGAATCAGACTCGTCGGTACCCTAGGACAAAATAAAACTTGCATCCAAGAGAGCTACGACCACACCCCACAGACGATATAAAAAATTTAACTTTTATCTGTTGTAAACAGGAAGAAGAACAGCGTTTTTTTTGTCAATTATGAATTACTTACGAAGAGTAAATGGAAAAGAGCCAGCAGTAAATGGAAAAGAGGGCATAAAGGTCTTATACAAGAAACACAAAGACTGATTATACGTAATGGACCAGATGTTGTCTAAATGTACCATCAAACGTAAAACAAATAGATGGCCATTTTTTACAACATGATCGACGTGGCTGAGTTGAGTGCATTTTGTATCTATTCTAGCATTCATCCAAATGAGGAAAAAGACGAAACTGTCGTTGAAAGAAATCTTTGATAAAACTGGTCGATTGCCAGCGAAGGGTTGTTTGCGTGGCTATTGATCCCAAATCATTCAATAACTGTATGTCCATTCTGAACACAATTCCCGCAGCAAACAAACGAATTAAATTTCCAAATTTTAGTCTAATACGACGCAAACCTTTTGAAATATAGCATTTTCATTGATTTGTATTCGGTAAAATGTGGATGTGGCAAAATTTCTTAAGCCATCTCGCACTTGAAACAAAAAGACTGCCAAAATTTCAGCTCGAACGCCCCAGTAGTTTTGGAGTCTATAGACACCACACAGACCGACGAACAGGATTACAGAGAGTGTTTTGCTTTTTGTACATCCAGATTATACTACAAAGTTTGTATTCAAACAACTTCAAATCCCTAATAATAAATAATAAAATAAAAAAACAGACTTGAAATAAACCCAAAACAACTTTTATATCACATTCTTCATATGAAATGCGTGCAGAAATTCACGGGTATCCGGGTACCCTTATCAGGTGGGTAAGGAATATTTGATTTTCGATCGACTCTACAACCAACCAAAAAATTCTAGAGTGCTAAAAATGCAAAAAAACGCTAGAAAACGACTATTTATAAGACGTCATGGAACCTCAAGTTTGTAACATTTTTGGCTTGAAAGATATTTGACTTCAAAGTCGTTGCGGGTACCCAGGAACCCGTGTCAGGAGGGTTAGGATTAATCGCATTTTTCTCGAAACAAGATTTTTCGAATCGACTTCTAAGATATCTTAATTCATTGTGATCCTTATAGACTCTTTTAAGCAATAGACCTATAAAAAGCCAAAAAACTTTTATATATATTTTGTATGGCTGAAAGTTTCGGTAAAAATAAGGGTCTTTGTACATTTTTTTTTCAACGCATGCCATATTTTTTTTATTTGCGTAGGTTGAGTGCTCAACTACAACTCTTTACTCAAGAATGCACTTTGATTTTTTATTTTCATACACTTTTTTGTAAATGCTAGAGACGACAATTTTTTAAACACGCTAACTTCAACGCCCTGTAGAAAATTGACAACAACTATAAAGACAAAATCAAAATTTTTTTATTTCCTCATGAATAATTCTTCATTTTGTTAGATATTTTAATCATTAAAATTAATAATACTAGGCAAAAAAAAAAATAATTTTTTTTTTATTTTTTATAGCTACACACTGTTATAGTACCTTAAATGATAATTTAATTGCTGTTACATGATAAATTTAGTATTCAGATATTGAACCCTTATCTTGATTAAATGAAAGTGCAAATAATATAAGTTCAATGTCCATCTAGGCATAAATTTGTTGAGGCTGAAACTATAGAAATCATAAACTATAGAAAGATAATATGAAGAAATTAATGATGGAATATTTTAATTACTATATTGTTTTCGAGCTTAATGCCACGTAAATTCATGAAGCAACAGGTTGCAACAACAACCAGTTCCTTGCATAAAGTCAAGATTTTTTTTTTTAAATCCATATTACTAATTTCACCAAACTAGAAATGTTCTAAATAAGAAACTTCCGTCTAATTTGTAATAAATGAATTAATTAATCTCTTAAAACGTTACATTTTAAAATATTGTAACTTCCGGTCAACGAATTCAAGTCTAAAATTCGATATAAAGGACTATTACACAATGTTGCAATGTTGCATGCACTGCTTTAAAACATGGGCAGTAGATGTTTGAAGTCGAAAAAGCTTTTGTGCCCGATCTTGATTGTGTGGTTGTTTTATCTATTAAATTTTCTGAAGTCTAGTTGTACACAGTAGCGTAGCAAGGGGGAGGTGGTCACCTCGGGTGCACAGCCGAAGGGGTAAAAAATTGACAAGCTAATTATTTTCAAAATAAATCTGTATCATAATTTGTGTCCTAACGTAACCGGAATTTTGGCCGAAACCAAATCCGAATATTCAGTTATTTTATAACATTCGGGCGAAACCGCAACTTGTTATTAATATGAAAATTTTAGTGTTTAACTACTGCATTTTTTTTATTAAAAGGAAACAAAAATACCATTTCATACATATTAGAAAAAAATTTAATATAAAAAAGTTTATAATAAATAATTTAAGTTTGTTATAATAATAATAGAGATACTTTTTTTTATTTTATTCCGTACACATTAAAAACAGAATATCCAATGTACATTTTCATAAAACTACAAAACAAAGTATCTTTGGTTTTTTAAAGGTTTAGTATTATAGGAATAGAAATATTTCGTTTTCTTTTCCTTAATTCCACAGACACAGAATTCGTGCTGAAGTTCAATTATCACTTTTTTATTTATTTATATATTTCAGTCTACTGATTATGTACCCTGCAAAAAATCGCTAAGCGATGTTACTAACACTAATAAAAAATTTCAGCTTTTCACCAACACATTGAAATAAAATTTTCACCTCACTTCTTTTTGAAAAGGACAAGTACAGTTTTTTATTTATGATGAAGTAGTCTATCACTTGTTTGTGAAGAAAAAAATGTTCATTTGTTTGAAAAAAAGTGAACAAAAAATTTGTGAAAATATTAAAATATTAAATATTAAAATAGTAAAAAATTGTTTACTAATAAAACGCCAAAAAAGTGATGCAAAAATATAGGCTTGGAACTGTTCATTAGTCTATTTAGATCTATATGCTTGTTGAAGCATTCTTTTAAATTCTTTAAGAGTAGTTGGTTTGCTTTCTGTTAAAATTGTATTTTTTACTTTTTCAGATAGTTTCGTGGCCAGAATAAATTTTATCAATGTCTGTTTCAGTTCATCATCCTTCAAGGTATCGTGAAAGAATTCAATTAGACCAATGCAATTGTTTAAATCACGAAAATCTCCTTGGAATCAACTTAGAAGCAGTAATCAAGTCAAATGAGGCCATAATGCTTTCTTTATTATTTTCTTCTAACTCTTTACTTTCAGATTCTTTAGATTTTAAAAAAATTTAATTTTTTCCACTATTAAATCAATATTGGCTTTTTCTTGTTGCTCTTTAATCCTGAGTCTTTTTTCTGTTAATCTCGTAACGTATCGGTAATATACTCAGTCGTGTAAGTTCTATTCGGACTCTTTTTAAGTCTAGCTAATACTTGCGTTGCATAGTTTATTTCCATCAATAATTTATTTTTATTATCGTATTTGTTACCCATTCTTAAAATCTGTTATTTATTCAATCGTGCTACATTTAAGACATATTACTCCAGTATCTCTATTCTTAAATTCTCTTGTTCCAATAGTCACTCTGCACACAGTACATTTGAAACAGTTATAATGAAAACTTTTAGCTTTATAACTTAAATATCTAACCTTTCCAATGTCCACTATTTTCTTATGACATTTATCACAATACTTATTAAATAATTTCCCAAAGCATCCTTGGCAAAAACACATTGTCGCAAATTCTACCATTTTTACTTTAAGTAATTGTTTAATATGTATATATGTGTATAGATTTATTTATTAAAAACTTTCTTCTTCTTTTTTTAAACAGTGCTAGTTGTTGTGTTATATAAATTTATGTTTTTAATTATTTGTTTTTTTACATAAGTTTTAAAATACCTATTTATAAAGTAAATTATTACCATTACTATGAAAATAAGTGATACTATCCCTATAATATTATTAATGCTGTATTCGTTGCTGCTACTGCTGCTGCTGCTGTTGTTGTTATTGTTGTTATTCATGTTGATTTTCGTTTGTTCCTTAGCTTTCGGGAGTACAATCGTCCATACAATTTTTAAATCCTGTGAGTTTAACAACGGCTGTGACTGCAATTTTTTCAGCTGTTGAATGAAATTTAGTTTCTCAGCCCCTTTTGTTATATGGATCATTCTGTATAAGTTGTCCAGTTGCCTTCGTCACTGTACTTGTTTGCCTCCTCTAGTCTTATTTTCTTCTGTGGTTGCTGCTCTTCTGTGGGTCCGGCCGTAACTGGTGTCAGCACTTAAACCGGTGCTTGTTGAGAGGTCTCCATCACAAATTCTGGGTTGCACTCTTCCTCTACAAAAAGTGCAGGGTGGTTCAGTAGCTGAAACAATTTATCCAGCTCTTCTCTGGAGTATTGGGACATCTGGCTTCAAACTTCACGTATAGACAGCACTCAAATCAGAATTCCACTAGGCTCGAGTTCGCAGAATCGCCATGTTATGTTTGGTGCTGTGTTTAAAAATATTTAAAATCCTAACTAAATTTTTTAAACAAAGGTTTTGACTTTAAGCGTGCCACGCTGTATGTGAAGGGCCACAAGGCCAATTTATATAAATAAAAAAAGGAAGGCAATGCTGCCAGTATGCCATTTATAAAATAACTGTGTTTTATTCTAAATTAAATTTTCTTTTATAATAATTGGTTACAGTGTTTTCTTAACCTAGGACACATCCATTTTGGAGTCACATTTCCAATATATTTCATTTAACCAATCATTTAAGATTGTTCAATCATTGTTGAGATAGCCCTCAGCATGGACACACAACACTCCAACATCAACATTTTCGTTGACAGTCAGGCGGCGATCAAATCCATGCGCTCCGCTGGCATCAAGTCCAAAAGTGTCTTGGCTGGCAGAAATGCACTAGATGCACTATGCGCTTCGAAAAGAGTGCGCATCTACTGGGTCCCTAGCCACCAGGGCATTGAGGGAAACGAGAAGGCGCCGGGCTGGAATCAGAACTCGCAGAACATGTACTTACTCCACTACAAGAGTTGTACAGGAACCTCGAAAGAAGAGCCACATTAGCAGTGAATCGTAGATGGAGAGATACGACAACGTGCAAAATCTCGAAAATCATGTGCAATGTACAATGCGAAAAACGAACTCGGTTCATCTTGGCACGCCCGCGCAAAGATTGCAGGACACTAGTGGGCATGCTCACTGGTCACTGCATGACGGCAACACACGCGAGGAAGCTGGGCATCACCACGGATGACAACTGCAGGAAGTGCAAAGAACTGGGCACAGTGGAGACCCTGGAGCACCTACTATGCACATGCCCCGCCCTACTTAGATCGAGACTAAAATACCTAGGCTCATCGACGTTCCCGTCACTTAAAGATGTAGCCAGGGTGTCTCTAGAATCCCTCCTAAGGTTTGCGAACTCAACGCAAATCTTTAAAGACTTTTAAAACAAACACAAAGGTTCCTTTTGTTCGCTACCGGTACCACTTAGGACCTGAATTGGTCTGTGTGAGACTCACGAAGGCATCCGGTCTAACCTAACCTAACCTAATCATTTAAGATTGTTGTGAATCAAATGTGCAGACTTGCATTTGTGACTTCCGCAGAAATGCAATACCAAACATTTGTTCACATACTGACCCACATGTTCTAATAACAATATCATCAGCTCTTTGTCAACACCGCTAGTGGCTGCTTGTGCTTGGCTTAAATTCGTGATTCATTCATAATTACTATTTCTTTTACGTTCATGGCGTTTTATTGTTTTAACTTAAGCAGCACTACTCAGCTTGATCATATTGCACTGACATGTGCTCAGTGTTTCAAGGTTTGTTTACGTTGATGACCTTGCTTGTGACTAGGTGGTCTGTTTGTTGTTACTATTTGTTTGTTTTTATTTGCTTTTGGGTTGTACACACAACAATAAGCTCCTCTTTCCGCGTCTTGTGACCAGTTATCAAGGCCGTTGTGGGGTTGCCAAACGACGCACCATTTTTGGTTGGATGCTTTTCCGGAAAAAGATACTGGAATATGTGAATCCTTTTATAGGTCACTTTGCAAACCAAGTCAAAAGTTTCTAAAAAGATTACATCTAAATTGGAGACACAACCATGGAACTGCCATTCAAAATCCGTGCTTTCATCGGTGATTTGCTCGGGCATTTGTCACCGGTATGCAACACCACAACGGCAAAAACAGCTGCCCCTCATGCACTAAACAAGGCATTTTCATCACACAAGTTTTTCAATGCTAGTTGGTGAGCCCAGCACGGACTAGTTGTTCGAAACTGCATAAGTTGCACCATGTACACTCAAAGAAATATTTGTTCATAATAACTAATTCCTAGGTTTAGTTGATAAATATTTTGTCAATATACAGTCAACAAAAGCTTTTGTCAATTGGATTTAAGGAAATAAGTTGAAATCATATTGACAAAATTGTATTTTGTTGATTTATTAAATATATGGTTTAATTTGATATAATGGCCTTTATCAGTAATATCGCGTTTTAATTTTTGATTTGATAAAACACTCTGTCAATATGAATACAGAATATTTCAACATGAAAAAATGGTTTGTTGAATAGAAAAAGGCTTTTCTGTTGAAAACATATGTTTTCTAATCTATCTATATATATATATAAAATGGAATGTGTGTTTGTTTATTTGTTTGTGTGTACCTTATAGGAGACCAAACCTCTGGACCGATCTTCCTGAAATTTTCATAGCATTTAACTGGGACTCTGGCATGATGATTAGGGTACTTTTTTCGACCACGCCCACTTTTACGCCCACTTTTTTAAAATTTTGTAATTGCTCCCATATAGTTTTTAACAGATTTACTTCAAATTGTATACACATTATACTCCAGACGAGGTAGAAATAAACATTTCTTACGCCACGCCACTTTCACGCCCCTTTTCAGGCCAAATTAAAGTTTAAAACTTTTTGTTCTCTGTACAAATTTGTTCCTTCCAATGGATTATTTTTTATTTGGTAGTATATTGCTCTTAATACTGTTAACGTCGCCATATTACTATAAACCACGCCCACTTCACCGCCCCCTTTTTTAATTCAGATACTTACTTATACCACTAACAATGTTTGCTATTATAAATACTTTTTTGTAATATGTATTTACCTAAAGTTTTATATACTTTTTATCTACAGGTAAGGTAGTCATAGTTTTTTTTTATTACCAAATTCCCCTTTTTCGCCCCATTTTACTTTAAATATAATTAATCTGCTTTCAATCTATATATATAAAAATGAATGTCTGTCTGTCTGTTTGTTTGTTTGTTTGTTTGTGCTTTATAGGAGGCCAAACCCTTGGACCGATCTTCCTGAAACTTACACAGCATTTTACTATGACTCTGGAAAGAATAATAGGCTATATAAAGTTTTTATTTGACAAAGGGGCGTGGCACTGCCCATATAACCCAAAAATTTAAATCGCCATATTTTGGGCATTTTTTGACCTACGTTGATGTTATTTGGTACATATGGTATTGGCATAGTTAGGAATACGTACCAGGAGAAAAGTGGGTGGGACCATGCCCCTTTTTAGGAAAATTAAAAATCGCAATATAGTCTTAACTACTGGACCGATCGTCATTAAATTTTCACAATAGGATATTCTTACGAAATAATAAATTCTTGATTATATAAAGTTGTGAGTAGACGAAGGGGCGTGGCCTCGCCCATATAACCCAAAATTTAAAATAGTCATATCTTGGGCATTTTTTGACCAACGGCGGCAGTATTTGCTATATATGGTATTAGCATGAATAGAAATACGTACCAAAAGAAAAGTGGGCGGAGCACGCCCCTTTGTTTGCGATATATTGGAGGCTGGACCTGATAACCGATCTTAAATTTTCACATCGTTCAGCTTTGACTCAGGAATACTTATTACATGATAATATTTTTCGACCATGCACACTTCTGCACCTACTTTTTTACTACGTTTATTAACGGCTTTACCTCAAATTTAAAATACATATTAATTAAAATAGTGGGGTAGCCCCATTCTCTTTCTCCCACAACTGTTTCCAAAACAGCTGATTTTGTAATATGTGTTAGTTAAAATAGAGAGTGGGGCAACCCCATTCTCATTCTCCTACAACTGACTGCGAAACAGCTGATTGTGTAATTGCTGCTTTTTGATTGGTCTAAAAATAAAAATTTTCATAAAGCAAATTACATGCGATTCAGTGCTGAATTCTAATTGGCTTACAACAAAAAAAGAGGCGAAGCATTGCAATAATTAAATTAAATAAATAAATTTTTGTAAATATATAAATACTTTTAATTTTATTTTATACGAGGGGGTAGCGAAGCACACCGGGTTCAGCTAGTTTTATGTATAAAAAACATATTACATTTGACATATAATAAGCACATTAGTTATAGATATAATTCTGGAATTCAAAAAGGTTGATATTATTCATGCTATTCGTTATTAGCGCTGTTTACATTATTATAAATCACAGTATTGTTAACGTTGCTGCTCACATTGTGAATTTTTATAGTGTGAGCAGCACTAATAACGAATAGCACGGATAATCTCAACAAATAATGGAAATAAATAATAATGTAATGCAAATAAATAAATAGCCAAAACTCCTGCCGAATTCATTGGAAAATAACTCAATTTGTAGTCACTGCTAATGATAAATGCATTTAGAAACTGTAACGAACCCTTTTGCTCGTTACTGATTTTTGCTGAGGTAGGCTCAGTGAGTAAACCAGGGGTTCTTACAAAATAATTTATTTACCAATAATTCCGTTGTTTTAAATAAGAAAGCCAGCGTTTTAGTTTTAAACTGTAGAGTAATTCTTTATTATTTTCATTTGTTTATTTATTGCTTAATGAGTACGTTACTTAGTTATTATTAAATTTTAAGCATTATATAAATTAAAGTGATATAATTAATCTTTGCTTATTCATATTTATGCCGTTACTTGCTATGATTCCTTTCGCTGTGAGTGACTACGATAGAACTCCGATTAAAACTATGTTCGAAGGGTGGAGGTACCTTCGCTTACGATAACTACGCCTGTCTTAGAGTAAACAACGTTCGAAGGGTGAGTACACCTTCGCTTACGATAACTACGCCTGAGCTTAGAGTAAAACTATGTTCGAAGGGTGAGTACACCTTCGCTTACGATAACTACGCCTGAGCTTAGAGTAAAACTATGTTCGAAGGGTGAGTACACCTTCGCTTACGATAACAACGCCTGAGCTTAGAGTAAAACTATGTTCGAAGGGTGAGTACACCTTCGCTTAAGATAACTACGCCTGAGCTTAGAGTAAAACTATGTTCGAAGGGTGAGTACACCTTCGCTTACGATAACTACGCCTGACTTAGAGTAAACAACGTTCGAAGAGTGAGGACACCTTCGCTTAAGATAACTACGTTTTGAACTTAGAGTAAGCAACGTTCGAAGGGTGAGTACACCTTCGCTTAAGATAACTACGTTTTGAACTTAAAGTAAGCAACGTTCGAAGGGTGAGTACACCTTCGCTTAAGATAACTACGCCTGACTTAGAGTAAACACTATGTTCGAAGGGTGAGTACACCCTCGCTTACGATAACTACGTTTTGAACTTAGAGTAAGCAACGTTCGAAGGGTGAGTACACCTTCGCTTAGGATAACTACGCCTGACTTAGAGTAAACAACGTTCGAAGGGTGAGTACACCTTCGCTTAAGATAACTACGTTTTGAACTTAAAGTAAGCAACGTTCGAAGGGTGAGTACACCTTCGCTTAAGATAACTACGCCTGACTTAGAGTAAACACTATGTTCGAAGGGTGAGTACACCTTCGCTTAAGATAACTACGTTTTGAACTTAGAGTAAGCAACGTTCGAAGGGTGAGTACACCTCCGCTTAAGATAACTACGCCTGACTTAGAGTAAACAACGTTCGAAGGGTGAGTACACCTTCGCTTAAGATAACTACGTTTTGAACTTAGAGTAAGCAACGTTCGAAGGGTGAGTACACCTTCGCTTAAGATAACTACGCCTGACTTAAAGTAAACAACGTTCGAAGGGTGAGTACACCTTCGCTTAAGATAACTACGTTTTGAACTTAGAGTAAGCAACGTTCGAAGGGTGAGTACACCTTCGCTTAAGATAACTACGCCTGACTTAAAGTAAACAACGTTCGAAGGGTGAGGACACCTTCGCTTAAGATAACTACGATTGAACTAACTACTCAGTCTCAAAGCATGTGCATGCTACTGCGCCTGCGACAAGACTGCCTGTGCTAAGCAAACGCGACTGCTTTATATTCTGCCGTTGCCTTTCTGTTCCGTGTTCACTTGTTTTGTTTTCCCTGCCTGTGTATATGTGACTGTGTACATGGCTTTGCATGTTTGTATGTGTGTATTTATTATTTGTTTACTTATTTGTTATTCGATACATTATTTATTCTCAATAGAATATTTATAACATTAATAATATATATTTTACCTAATAAGATATAATACAATACAATAATTTAAATACATTTTATTCATAATATATAACAAATCTTTAAATTTGTTGTTTACATTTTCCATATTTTAAATTCAGTTAACAATTCATTTATATAATTTGTGAGGCCCAAATTGTGCAACAATTTGAGTCCTCACACCCCCCTTTTCTTTCCCCTTCAGTGGTGACAATCACTTGTCCGTTCTTGCCAATTCGAACATGGTATCGTCTGCCTTCGATTATTCTGCATTAAAAATGAAAGCCGCTGCCGCTTCGTCTTCTTCGTTACTGCAGCCAAGATTCCGGAAACCAGTGCCGGTGGTAGTGGTCTGCCAGTCTCGTTGGTGCGGTTGCGAACGCTGCACTCTGGCTCAGACGGTGCAACTGTTTGACGACCCTGTCAATTGCGTTTATTGATGGTGCTATGGATAATGTATGCTGTTGCGCCGCTGTTGACAGCTGATGTTGCTGATAATGCAGCTGATTCTTCACTGCTTTGATTAGGCAGCTGCTGCTGTGCTGCCTTGCTGATTTTGTTGACGTTGCTCTAACAGTGTGGCTATGATGCTTTTGATGACGCAGCTGCTACTGCGTTGCTGTGCTGCTTTTGATGACGCAGCTGCTGTGATGCTTTTGATGACGCAGCTGCTACTGCAATGCTGTGATGCTTTTGATGTCACAGTTGCTACTGCACTGCTGTGCTGCTTTTGATGATGCAGCTGCTACTGCGATGCTGTGATGCTTTTGATGATGCAGCTGCTACTGCGGTGCCGTGATGCTTCTGATGACGCAGCTGATACTGCGCTCTTGTGTTGCTTTTGATGTTGCAGCTGCTACTGCGATCCTGTGATGCTTTTGATGACGCAGCTGCTACTGCGCTTCTGTGATGCTTTTGATGATGCAGCTGCTACTGCGATACTATGATGCTTTTGATGACGCAGCTGCTACTGCGCTGCTGTTGATTATTCAGTGGTGGCTGCTGTGACAGTTGGTTACGCAGATGCTGCTGCGATGGCCGTTGATTATGCAGTGGCGGCTGCTGTGGCAGTTGGTTACGCAGATGCTGCTGCGATGGCAGTTTGTGACGCAGATACGGCTGCGATGGCAGTTGGTGACGCAGGTGCTGCTGCGATGGCCGTTGATTATGCAGTGGCGGCTGCTGTGGCAGTTGGTTACGCAGATGCTGCTGTGATGACAGTTGGTAACGCAGTTGCTGCTGCGATGGCAGTTGGTGACGCAGGTGCTGCTGCGATGGCCGTTGATCATGCGGTGGCGGCTGCTGTAGCTGTTGTTTACGCAGATGCTGCTGCGATGGTATTTTGTGACGCAGATGCGGCTGCGATAGCAGTTGGTGACGCAGGTGCTGCTGCGATGGCCGTTGAGTATGCAGTGGCGGCTGCTGTGGCAGTTGGTTACGCAGATGCTGCTGCGATGGCCGTTGATTATGCAGTGGCGGCTGCCGTGGCAGTTGGTTACGCAGATGCTGCTGCGATGGCAGTTGGTGACGCAGGTGCTGCTGCGATGGCTCGATACATCCTTTGTTTATCAATTCATCGATTTCTTGGTTAATAATTCCTTGTACTGCGGGGTTTCTGGGGAAGTACCTTTGCTTGATCGGGTGTCCATCTTTCATGATAATTCGATGCGTGGTGATATGGGACACTCCGGTAAGACCTTCGAATTTGTTCAGCTCTGCCTTTAAAAACTCTTCGATTTTTGATTCGTCGGTTGGACCTGACTCGATTTTCTTGGTGCGTAGTAACCTCCTTGCTGCTTCTTGTGGATCACCTGTACTTGATTCCACTTCTGTTCGTATGACCTCAGTTTCTTTCTGTGGACCACCCGTTTTTGATCCGGTTACCTCTGTTCGTACAACCGTACAGCATGCCGTTTCTTGTTCTTTTCCACCGTTCGTGTTTTCCTTGAGGATAATTGAGTAGTCTCCGCACTGCAATCTTGTTTCCATTTGGACCAGAAAGTCTATGCCTAGAATAAGGTCGTCGATCACGTCGTGCAGGATGATTAATTCTATGTTGCATTGTTTTCCTCCGAGTTGTATGTTTACTACGAGTTGCTGATTAACCTCCTTCGTGGTCCCGTCAGCCAATCGTATGCGAGTCGATATGTTTTCGAGTTTGCTTGCTTCCTTTATTTTACTTGCTAGAGATCTGCTGATAAAACTCCGCGTTGCCCCAGTGTCGATCGTCGCCTTGGTCGTGTGGTTGCCTATCGTGACTATAGCGACCACGTGGTTCCCGTTTTGCGTGATGGTGTTTAATTGCGAGGACGCTGGTTCTGGGTATCCGCTTGTACTCGCCTTGGACGGTACCCTTGGTAGTTTCCCGATGATTGTCTGCAGCAGTTTATTGTCAAAGTACCTCTTTTCCCACATTCCCAGCAGAAGGTTATAGCGGGGTTTCTGCATTCGTATTTGTAGTGCCCATCCTGCCCACAACGTCGACATGCCGTCCGTGGGTTAATTGGATACTCGGTTTCTTGCGTAATTCTGCGGTGATGCTCTTCTCGCTGTCGTGGTATGGCTGGTCTGGTCGGCGGAGCTTCTTTTTGCAGACTTTCAAAATCTTCGGCTAGACTAATCAGCTCCTCGAGGTCCCTGAAGTCTTTTCGCTTTATATAAAGCTGATAGTCGTGGAGACTGTTGCGGTATATGCGCTCTAGTTTGCCTTGCTCTGAGAAACCTGCATGTCGCATTAAATTCTGCAGCTCGATGAGGTAGTCTTTGAATTTTTCCCTTTGCCGCTGGTGCCTTTGTCGGATCTCATCTTCCAGATGCTCGAAGTATTTGGATGGCAGGAAGAACCGTAGGAAATCCCTCTTATATGCATTCCATTCTTGCCACTGCCGATTATTGTTCCGGAACCATTTCAGCGCGTTATCTTTCAACAGTTCGGGCATTGTTCGGGGTAATAGATCCTTGTTTAACCCGTATACTTCGGCTAGCTCCTCTACTCTTTCAATGAAGGTCAGTGGTTCTTTTCCGCCATCATATTTAAAAGACCACTTCCTGACCTGGTCTATTACCGTGGAATATGGTATTTGATGCGCTTCTGCGTGTTCTACGTATCCTGTATATCCTGCGTGCGCGGCTGCTGGTTGCTCGTATGATATTGTAGGGGGGTTGAAACCTTGTTGACCGCCTGTGTTTGCTACCGGCACATTTATTTTCGGTATCTCGGGATTTCTTGCCGGGGATGGTGACCTCCCGTGTTTTGCCTCTAGTTCTGCAAGGCGTGGTTGCAGCTCTGGTTTCTGCCCTTGATCTGTGATGAAGGTAGCAAAATTCTTCCTTGCTTCTTGCACCGTTCCTGTGCTATCGAATCCAAATTCTTCTGCGTACCCTTGCAGCTCGTCTTTCCGTAGAAAGTATACCCAGGAGGAATTGACCATTTTTACCATGTGTTGTGTTACGCTGCTGTTTTTCTCTGACTTTAGCTTTCTGTACTGGCTTTGGCTTTGTTCTCTGTCTTTTAGCTTTGCTCTCTGTATTTATTTTCTTATCTGGCTTTCGTATTTTCTTTGTCTTTAGGGTCCCTGCTCGGGCGCCATTTGTAACGAACCCTTTTGCTCGTTACTGATTTTTGCTGAGGTAGGCTCAGTGAGTAAACCAGGGGTTCTTACAAAATAATTTATTTACCAATAATTCCGTTGTTTTAAATAAGAAAGCCAGCGTTTTAGTTTTAAACTGTAGAGTAATTCTTTATTATTTTCATTTGTTTATTTATTGCTTAATGAGTACGTTACTTAGTTATTATTAAATTTTAAGCATTATATAAATTAAAGTGATATAATTAATCTTTGCTTATTCATATTTATGCCGTTACTTGCTATGATTCCTTTCGCTGTGAGTGACTACGATAGAACTCCGATTAAAACTATGTTCGAAGGGTGGAGGTACCTTCGCTTACGATAACTACGCCTGTCTTAGAGTAAACAACGTTCGAAGGGTGAGTACACCTTCGCTTACGATAACTACGCCTGAGCTTAGAGTAAAACTATGTTCGAAGGGTGAGTACACCTTCGCTTACGATAACTACGCCTGAGCTTAGAGTAAAACTATGTTCGAAGGGTGAGTACACCTTCGCTTACGATAACAACGCCTGAGCTTAGAGTAAAACTATGTTCGAAGGGTGAGTACACCTTCGCTTAAGATAACTACGCCTGAGCTTAGAGTAAAACTATGTTCGAAGGGTGAGTACACCTTCGCTTACGATAACTACGCCTGACTTAGAGTAAACAACGTTCGAAGAGTGAGGACACCTTCGCTTAAGATAACTACGTTTTGAACTTAGAGTAAGCAACGTTCGAAGGGTGAGTACACCTTCGCTTAAGATAACTACGTTTTGAACTTAAAGTAAGCAACGTTCGAAGGGTGAGTACACCTTCGCTTAAGATAACTACGCCTGACTTAGAGTAAACACTATGTTCGAAGGGTGAGTACACCTTCGCTTACGATAACTACGTTTTGAACTTAGAGTAAGCAACGTTCGAAGGGTGAGTACACCTTCGCTTAAGATAACTACGCCTGACTTAGATTAAACACTATGTTCGAAGGGTGAGTACACCTTCGCTTAAGATAACTACGCCTGACTTAGAGTAAACACTATGTTCGAAGGGTGAGTACACCTTCGCTTACGATAACTACGTTTTGAACTTAGAGTAAGCAACGTTCGAAGGGTGAGTACACCTTCGCTTAGGATAACTACGCCTGACTTAGAGTAAACAACGTTCGAAGGGTGAGTACACCTTCGCTTAAGATAACTACGTTTTGAACTTAAAGTAAGCAACGTTCGAAGGGTGAGTACACCTTCGCTTAAGATAACTACGCCTGACTTAGAGTAAACACTATGTTCGAAGGGTGAGTACACCTTCGCTTAAGATAACTACGTTTTGAACTTAGAGTAAGCAACGTTCGAAGGGTGAGTACACCTCCGCTTAAGATAACTACGCCTGACTTAGAGTAAACAACGTTCGAAGGGTGAGTACACCTTCGCTTAAGATAACTACGTTTTGAACTTAGAGTAAGCAACGTTCGAAGGGTGAGTACACCTTCGCTTAAGATAACTACGCCTGACTTAAAGTAAACAACGTTCGAAGGGTGAGTACACCTTCGCTTAAGATAACTACGTTTTGAACTTAGAGTAAGCAACGTTCGAAGGGTGAGTACACCTTCGCTTAAGATAACTACGCCTGACTTAAAGTAAACAACGTTCGAAGGGTGAGGACACCTTCGCTTAAGATAACTACGATTGAACTAACTACTCAGTCTCAAAGCATGTGCATGCTACTGCGCCTGCGACAAGACTGCCTGTGCTAAGCAAACGCGACTGCTTTATATTCTGCCGTTGCCTTTCTGTTCCGTGTTCACTTGTTTTGTTTTCCCTGCCTGTGTATATGTGACTGTGTACATGGCTTTGCATGTTTGTATGTGTGTATTTATTATTTGTTTACTTATTTGTTATTCGATACATTATTTATTCTCAATAGAATATTTATAACATTAATAATATATATTTTACCTAATAAGATATAATACAATACAATAATTTAAATACATTTTATTCATAATATATAACAAATCTTTAAATTTGTTGTTTACATTTTCCATATTTTAAATTCAGTTAACAATTCATTTATATAATTTGTGAGGCCCAAATTGTGCAACAATTTGAGTCCTCACAAAACTTAGCCAAAAATGTAAAAGTTTCTCATATGTCGAAGTTGCATTATGATAAAATTGGTGCACTTGAAAATAAGAAAAATTTATTTCACAAGATCATATTTACTTATTTACTATTTAGGGTAATTAGCTTCCACACACTTAAAAAATTGCACTGGACTTTTAAGCTTTCCCGAATTTTATCTCCTTTACTTTATTTTGTACTTGATCTAAAAAGGCAAATGACGCCACCGAAATACTAAGCATTTCTTTATGTTGTCATGACTAAAGATTTTTGAAATTGATAATCCATTTTATCATAATGAATTGGATATTTTGTTCATTTGACTCAATCGTTTATCAATAACATTAATTATTTCTTCAGTATAACAAATCTATTTATCAAGCCAGCAAAATAGTTTGCAAAGATTATTTATTAAAATCATGAAAGTTTTTTCCAATTGAATGACGAGTCTGTTAGCGTGAATAAGCTTAAATAAAGTTAACAAACTTATATTTCAAGCTAATAAAACAATTTCTTCAAAACAACGCATTGAGTTTGTTGCTGTTTTTAATCAAATGGATAAAGTTTATTTTGAATTGACGAAAAAATAATGCATTATTGATAAAAATTAATTGATTGAACAATTTGGTTTTGTTAGGGATTAACAAAAGATATGTATCAATTTTACCAAGAATATTTCTTTGAGTGTTAAATTAACTTTTTTACTTATTTCTAATAGGCTGTTGTGCAATTGTAGTTTTAACTTTCCAAATGAAAATATTTTATTATTCTTAAGATTTTTTTAAATGTAATTTTTCATTTTTGAATTCCATGTAAAAATACTACTTTCAATTTAGTTAAATTAAAAAAAATTTAATATCTGTAATAAAAATTAAAAACTTTGGTCTGTCATTCCTTTTTTAAGTTTTGATATATTTACTTTGGCAATGAGCGATGACGTGTGCAAAAGAGACAACTCGAAGCTCTTGTTGGAAGGAGATACAAAGTCTCATGTATATTCACACGGACGGGGAAATTTCGGTTAATTTTTTCCCGATGCTCTTACAAAATTAACTAGAAAATCCGGAAGGATTAACTGTTAATTAACCGGTCAACTACTAGTAACCCGTTTTGCTGGGCATATTACAGACTATTACAAAGATAACTTAAGAAATTATTCCATTAATTAAAGACCGTAGCCTAGTGGGTAGAGTGCGTGGCTCCTAAGCTAAAGAACTGCGGTAGCCCGGGTTCAATTCCAGCTCAGACAGAAAGTTTTTTCAATTGAATTAATTTTTCTGTTCGGTCGTCACCTCTCTGCAGACAATGGCAAACCTCAGAGAGTAAAAATTGCGATGTAAAGCTTCTTGAGAACATAAGCCGTTCGGAGTCGGCATAAAACACGTACACTCACAGAACTAAACCCATTGCCGCAACCGAAAAATTGCCCTACTAACTTTGTCGATTGTCGGCAATTTTCTAAATGCAATTGCCACAATCGCCAATTTCCCAATTGAGCTAATTGCGTCATTCCGTTGCGAGAACGGAACTGCAGACAAGCTTTTGAGCCATTCGGTTGTGAACAACGAACTGTTTATCGCGCTTGCCAGATGTCAGTTATATGAACCGAGTCTTCCCATCGTTTCGACTTACGAGTGTGAAAAATAAACGATGAAAATAAACATGCTTTGTTGATGCTAATTTGCATATTTTTAGGAAGAAATAAATTAGATTTATTTCAACTGCACAAGTTTTATTTATTTAAAATTGAATCACTTCACTTTGAACACTTAACTAACCACTTGCAGCGAGAATACCGACCGAACCATAAACAAAGGCGCGACGAGCAACATAGCGAGTGTAAAAATCAAACGACGGAAACAAGGATTGTTTTGTTGTTGTTTTTTATTGTACATTTGCAGTTATTTAAGAAGAAATTAATTTAATAAATACAGACTGCACAAGTTATATATATTACATATTAGATAAAATATATTTTTTAATTAATTCCTTTACCTAAAAACACTTCAACAACTTGCACCGAGAACACACACTAGAAATCAACCGAATACTGAACAAAAGAGGAACGAGCAACACAGCGAGCGTGAAAAAATGCGACGGTTGTGGTTAAGGTGACCACATGTAAGTTATTTTTATTGACTATTCGTCTGTTGCAATTGACTTTGGTGGCGGTGCAACTGAATATTGAAACATCGTTGCAATTCGGTGGTAGCGCAAGAAAAATTCTATTGACAGAATTAACAATGCGGATATTTCAACTACTCCTTTTATCCGTAAATCTGTAATTGTACTGGTCAGTTGTTTTGGATAAATTGAGATTGCTTAGACGGGAAGTAAGTTGAAATGACAAATTCCATTCAGTTCTTGAAACTTAAGCATAAATATTGAATGTTAACCGAATTGTTATTTAGGCATGAAGTTACAATAATAAAATAAGCATTTACATCAGCCGAAAGTCGATTATGCTTATATAATTACAGTTAAATAAACAGTTTTTTAATTGAAACAAACACTTTATGAGTACCCCACTTAAAATGTATTTACTATAACCTAACGCCAACAAATTATTTTTGTGAGTGTAGGTCCAGTTCTCGATCATTTGTGATCAAACATTTAATAACACCGCACAACACAATCAATAGAAGCTAGGTCAAAGTCCTTCCAAGGGCTGAAATGGCCAGTTTATTATTATTATAATTAAAGAGTATAAATAAATGAATGAGACTGGTTCATTATGTGCATAATTTGTCGCGTGCGTTGTCTCACAATACCGACGGTTTACCCTCAAATCCCTAGGAGCAACATAACTTTGGAAAAGGTCAGATAGTTCGGAACAGACTAATTTTCGACTTAGTATTTATATACAAACATTATAGAGAAAAATGATCTTCTCTCCTCTATCGACTGTAAACCAAAAAGCCTGGCTACGAAAGAGGGCATAATATCTGACCATTGCATTTTGGAAAATGTGTATTTCGTAAAAAGTTTTTGAATTTGTTCAATGCAATTTGAAGAAACATTATAATACGGATTCAATACAACTCAAAAGTAATCCAATCTACTTCGCACAAATACCAAATACAAAGCTTTAATAGATGAATGATCATTATAGTCAGTTGTGTTGCTTTTTATAAAACCTAACATGGAATAAGCTTTTGCTGTAATGAAATCTAAGTTATTCCAGTTTTGCTATAATGAAATAGTTATCTAAGTTATAATTAAAAAGCAAGCGCGTCGGAAGCTAATTTCATCTGGGGGGGCAGTACAAATGGTGGTGCAAAAAAAAGTTTAGCAAAATTTTTTTAAAGAAACATGAATGTGAATAAATAAATTTTTTATTTTAGTTTAAAATAAGAAAAATATATAAAAAATATTAAAATTTCATTTTTTTAAAAGTTCTTCCAATTTCAATATAAGAGACCATTCTTTAAAGGATCTTTGATATGGTAATATGAAAATATAAGAAATAATGGTTGCTTTTATAAAGCAAGACTAGGTATATCTTTACATGGTTTAAATGCAATAAGGTACAAAAAGTTATATCAATTTAAATTATTACAAAATGTTTCTTTCTGTCCTTGCGAGAAACAAACTCTTTCACCACCTCCTTCGAATTCAATTCTTCGGTTTTATCTTTGTGAATGTGTATAAGTGCCGCATGAGTGAGTCGTTTCTGTGTCATAGTTGCTCGAAGATACCTTTTAAGTCGTCTTAGTGCACTAAAAGAACGCTCAGATGAAGCTGCTGATGCAGGCACAGTCAAAAGCAAAGCAATAAGTTTTTCAACTTAATTTAATAGTTTTTTTACAGTAACCGAATTTTTCGCATATTGGGATAAAATGCCACTACAATTTCAAGGTGTTTGGCCAGGAAATTGCTTCAGCAATTTCATCTGCAAAAAAGTCATCTGCATAAAGATCAAGTTTTGTTTTTAGATTTTGTTCAGAAGGCACTTTTCCGTTGAAGGCTTCGATTACAATATTTTCCAACGATTCCAGAGTGTCAAGATCTGTTTAAATGTACAATAAGATTTATAAAAAGCTAGTTTACACTAGCTTCACTCAACCGACTCACCGAATGTTAAATCAAAGTGAGTCGGTTGAGTGAAGCTGGTGTAAACTTGCAAAAATAAAAAAAAAGTAAAATATCAACCTGTTTGATCGAATCTAGCCGTTATCTCATTTGAGGGAAGATCTAAAATTTCGAAATAATCTTTTCGTAGCCGATCATATAATGGCAACTGTACTGAAGGAACCGGATTTGATGTTTCTTCAAAGCGTCGAGGTGGATTTTCATCAGCTAATTCACAGTAGGAGCTTTCGCATGGTCCAAAACATTGGACCAACATGGCAGATTGTACAACATGTAGTACCATGCGTAAGCTAAAACGATAGTCGAAATTTTTGGTTTTTTTCTGCCGATTGTACAATATTGTACAACTATGTAAAATTACTGCTCAATTTTACGGCATCTAAAAGTTGCTTAGCTATTAGCCGGATGTGTTCTGCTTGAGAGCTTGCAATTAATGATGTTGCTTTACAAGTTGGATCGTTCGAACGCTCAGTCAAATAGTCCCATTAGTTTTCCATCTAACTTATCGTACAACATGTCGTCCAATATGGAAAGCCCCTAAGAACATGTCAAATTTTTTCTTACCAGAGTTGCAAAATTAACAAGCATTAAGCTACATACTTAAGGGTGCTTTTAAATTGAAGTGGTGGGTTTGCAGTAAAAACTCTACATTTTGTTCTATCTTTTTGCAAACACAGAGAAAGAAAATGGTTATCCGCAAGCATGCTTATGAAGAAGAGAGAAAGAAGAGGAAAATATATAATACAAAAATATTATCGTTGTAAAAAAACTGATATTTTGAATAAATTTTGAAGTATTCCTTTTAAATTGTTTATCTAGCTAAAAAAGTGGGGGCAACTGCCCCCCTTGTCCCCCGCTTCCAACGCCAATGTTAAAAAAAGTGGTAAATGAAATTAAATTGCATTTGTTTTTATTTAAATAAAGATTATTTCTACTACACCAACCTTGAAGACTAGTCAGATCATCTTGAAGCTTTAAGCGGTCCGAAATATTAACTACTTGAAGAAAAAGCTTGACATCGTCTGCAAACATAAGACATTGCAAATGTTTAATAAATTGTGGTAGATTATTTATAAAAATCAAAAAGAGTAAGGGTCCACAATGGGAGCCTTGTGGAACCCCAGATGTTGCATTTATAATCAAATTTCATCCATATGATTCTATTTGAACGAATAATTCTCGTTCATATTAATAGCTATCGAAAAATTTTAATAGAGAATCTTTTATACCAAATTTTTGAAGTTTATAGAGTAAAATATTGTGGTCAATCTTATCAGAAGCTTTAGAAAAATCAGTACAGATAACATCTAACTGAGAATGCTGTTCCATTGCTTTTGAAGTCCGATTTGTAATCAACATTAAGTTCGAACAAGTTGACTTTCCTGGTAAAAATCCATGTTGGTGATTACTGGTTACGTTTTGGTTATGAATGCACAATTTTTTTTAATCATATCTATTATAAAATATTTTGGCAAAAACATCTTGCTTAACGATAAACTCGATAATTAGTTACATCACAACGATTTCCTGATTTAAAAATAGGTTCAATTACACATACCTTCCAGCTATCAAGAAATTAACCATTTTTAAGGCATGCTTTGTACAGAATCAAAAGAGGTTTGATAAAACTTTTAGAACAACGTTTAAAGAAAGCAGGTGGGAATCCCTCCATTCCAATTTTAAAAGAGTTTTTCAAATCAGAAATTGCTGTTTCTATATTTAATAAATCAAAACTTCCAATAGTTTTAATATTAGAACGAACAAAATCAGGGAAAGTATTTGTATTTGCATGTGTTTCAAACACATTTTGAAAGTATGTTGAAAGTAAGTTACAACTATCTAAAACATTAATTGATTTAAAATCATCATGTTCCATAATACTATGGAATCCATTTGATTTTTGTTTGTCTCTAATGAAATGCCAAAAAACCGACGGATTTTTTTGTAAGATTTGATTCTATATATAAAATATATTGTTTGCATAAAATTTTATGGATAAATCAAATTCTTTTCTGATATGAATAAAAAGACATCTGTCAGCCTCACAATTTGTTTTTTACAATTTTTTAAAAGCTTTATTTTTGATATGTTTTAGATTTTTTATTCTGATATTAAACCAAAGAATGTTTGTTCTTTCTGATCGCTGAATTTAGCACATGTTTGAAAAAATTGGCCCGTCTTTAAGACGTTAAGGAGATTGATAGAAAAACGTCCGTGGCGAAGCCGCGAACAACAGTGGCCTGCTAGTTTATAATAAACTTATGTTGTCGCTTTTTTTTTTTGATAACTTCGCTGCGTCCCTTCTCTTACTTCTTTCCGATTTTTTAAATAAGAAAATTTTGGACGTCCAATTTCAGACGAAACTTCTTTCTTATCTTTTGGTTTTTCGAAATTACCTGTGAGCTTTCTGCATGTTTTTTTTAAGAGCCGGGCCTTCTTTTACAGTATTTGTATATTTTTTGCCAAATTTTTGCAAATCATTTTCTTGTCAAATTTTTATTATAGTACTTGCGAATTGGTAAAATAGAATTTTTACTGTCTTCGCCGCTTTTTTTGCCACAAACATAAAACAGTTCAAAATTTTTTACGTAGAGGTTGCCTAAGAAAATCTTAATTTTTTTTTTAAAAAGTGAAAAAATGCATCGCTATATTGACATCAAAGTTTTATAATATTATAATTCAAAATAAATAAAAGGTATTTTTATAAATAAAAAATATATAAAAAATTTTTCAAGGCTGCAACACAAAAACGCGATTTTCTAAAAACGGTTAAGGTTAAGGTTAGGTTAGGGTGGCGGAGGTCTTAAGACCAGCCCACTTAGATCATATTTTTGGTCCGTTGTGATACCACAGAATGGAAGAAAGGATTAATCAAGTGAAACTTTTGTGTAGGATGTTCTTAATGTGGCAGAAGCTGTAGAAACATGTGATATTAAATCTGAAGCAAGGTTATGCCTTGACCTCAGTAAAAATCAAGTTACTAAGCTTTCCTATTCACAAACTTTTCTACCACCACCAACTAGAACTTTTCGTCGTAAATTGATATATTTTAAAGTTCCTTTGATTAGGAATAAGGAATTAAATATTATAGCGTAGGCCCATGGCCCAGCTAGGATTCGAACCCGGGACCCTTGAGCGATAGTCAAGCGCGCTACCACTAGACTATCGAGGTCGCCTCGGTTAAAACGGTTTAAATTTATTGAACTTTTAAATTTTACCAAAATAAAGTATTTACCATTTACACTATACCAAAATAAAGTATTTACCATTTACACTATACCAAAATATTGTATTTACAGTCTTTTTTATATACTATATATATGACACTTTAAATTTTAGCATACAAATAAATAAAAAATAAAACAAAATTTTTAAAAATAAATATTGTAAGAAAACCTGAACTAAAAAAAATAAATTTAACTGACATTTGTCATAAATGTGTATAGACGGTATATTAAAGATTCAGAAGAACCCCTCTCTTGGTTGGCTGGTTTAGATGGTGATTCTACATGCAAGTAGGATCCAAGTAGCTCTAGTGAGCCGTTTTGATACCATAACCTCGTGTTTCTGTTGGTTGGCTGGGTAGCGCACTGCTAGGTTATAACCATCCGGTGCGGTTGATGAACATTAGGAGATTGTTGACTTTTGTTGTTGAAAGTTCCTCTAGGTTGCTGAGGAAGGGCCTGCCAAGCGTTGTTAGTCTGGACCTGGCCAGGGCCGGGCAGGTGCACAGAAAGTGTGTTAGTGTTTCTTTTTCATTTGGGTCATCGCAGCTGCGACAGTGGGTGTTGAAAAGTAGTCCAATTCTCTCGGCGTGAACTCCGATGCACCAGTGACCCGTAATAATAGCCGTTAATCTGGCTATGTCGTTCCGGGGTTTTGAGAGCATCTGTTGAGTTCTGCCTATGTTGTAAAGGGGCCATATTTTTCTTGATATGTTTCAGGTTGGTAGTTCTCTCCATCTACGACCGGCTAAGATTAAGTAGCAAGAATGAATTCCTCCCTTAACTGTATTCATCCGCCTTTTCATTACCATTCCCATGGCCAGGAACCCAGATTATAGTAATGCTAAGTTGGTGACTTAGCCGGGCCAGTTCATCCTTGCACTCATCAACACCAGTTTGGAGTTGGTGCTAATCGCAGCTAAAGATTTAACGGCAGCTTGGCTATCCGTCAGAATAGCTGCATTAAGGTGGTTGGTGTTAGCTCTACTTAAGGTGCGACAAGCTTCTCTTATCGCAAAAAGCTCTGCCTTAAAGACGATGGCTGAGTTTGGTAGACGAAAAGAGTCCGCCACCCCCAGTTTCTCAGAGTATATCCCCGCTCCCACTCCGCACATCTTGGAGCCATCCGTGTAAAAGGACACATCGAAGGCTAGATTAATTCCCCCATTGCGCCATTCCACCCTGGTGGGAAACTTAGTTGTAAAGGATTTCGTGAAGTCTAGTTTGGGAGTGTCGTAGTCCGTTTTTCCAGGAATCAGTTCCCGAGGCAGCGGATTAAGAATGTTGCTGTGTCCATATGGTCTATTTCGCCAGTTGTACGACTCTCTGAGTCTGACTGCACTGTTTGTTGCAGTAAGCTTAATGTGTAGATCTATGGGGAGTAAATGTGTCAGGACATTAAGTGCATCAGTGGGGCATGAGCGGATACCCCCCGTGATACCTATGCATGCTGGATCCGAGCTAGTATTGTTGTGTTGTATGATTTAATCAGTGCAGGCCACCATACTAGTGCACCATACGCCAAGATAGGTCGCACTACCGCTGTGTATAGCCATAAGAGCATTTTTGATTGATCCCATATTCTACCAATGGTTTTTTGCAGGCGTAGAAGGCTATGCAGGCCTTATTGACCCTTTGTTTGATGTTAGTTTTCCAGCTTAGCTTAGGATCCAGAATGACACCTAGATATTTTGCGCTACTGGATAGTGTAAGAGGTTGGTTGTTGAGCTTTGGAAGGACAAATTGTGGCGCTTTGGTTTTTGTGGTGAACAACATCAGTTCCGTCTTGCTAGGGTTAACTCCTAGGCCGCACCTGGCAGCCCAGACACTGAGTTTTCCCAAAGCAATCTCATTTGCTCACTGAGCGTAGAGGGGAACAGTCCTGACACCATAACAACCACGTCATCCGCATAAGCCACCACTTTGACGCCATTGCAATTTAGTGTATTAAGAAATTCATTCATGGCGATGAGCCAGAGTAGGGGGGAGATCACTCCTCCTTGCGGAGTACCCCTACTGACAAATCTCGTGAGTTGGCAGCCACCCAGGTCTGCCTGGATTATTCTGTTACTGAGCATTGAGATTATCCCGTTTCTCACCGGTGCTTGTACACCAAGGTTGGTAAGAGAATCAAAAATGGCCCTAGTATGAATATTGTTAAAAGCCCCTTCTATGTCTAAGAAGGCCGCTAGAGTGTATTGTTTAAAGTAGATTGATCTTTCAATAGTGGTAATAACGTCGTGTAGGGCGGTATCTGTGGATCTGCCCTTGAGGTATGCGTGTTGGGCGCTGGATATGTTAGCACCCTTTAGATACCCTTAGATACCCTGAGATGAATATCCAGTACACGCTCTAGGGTTTTCAGTGCGAATGATGTGAGGCTTATTGGTCTAAAATCCTTGGCTGATTCATGACCTCTCCTCCCAGCTTTGGGTATAAATATTACCTTAACTCTTCTCCAGCTCCTTGGAGTGTAGTTAAGGCAGAGGCACTTAACCTCTGGCACCTCTCTTGGTTACTCATCATCATAATAAAAGCGTACTCCAAAAAGTAAGTTCTAGGGACGTATATCTATTTATTCTTCTTAAAGTATTTTTGGATACTTTTTATGTATTATATTTATACTTTTGTAAAATAGATACCGATCGCGGACTTCGGTGCCTTACGTTTTTTCAAATTTAAATGTGTTTTACATTTTGATATTTTCTAAATGTTTATTCGTACGCTTTTATTATGATGATGAGTAACCCAGAGAGGTGTTCTTCTGAATTTGTAATATACCTACTATATACACATATGACAAATGTCAGATAAATTTTTTTTTTTAGTTCACGTTTTCTTTTAAATAACAGGTTATTTTTAAACATTTTTTTTAGTTTTTACTTATTTTTTACTTTTTAGTATTAAAAGTTCATTATTAACATCTTTTATTTTCAAAACCTTACTTTTTTCTGTTTGTGGGCAGTAAAAAGGGGTTTGGCCAAATTTTCTTCCCAAACTCCTCCTCTACTTGAAAGAAATTTACTGCCAAAATTTCAGCTGAATCAGCGTAGTAGTTTTGGAGATATCGCATTTTTATTGATTTGTAGACGGTAAAAAGGGGTGTGGCAAATTTTTTCCCAAACCCCATCCTCTACTTGAAGGAAATTTACTGCTAAAATTTCAGCTGAATCAGCCTAGTTGTTTCGGTGATATAGTAGTTTTATTGATGTGTGGGCGGTAAAAGGGGGTGTGGCAAACTACTTTATCATACTATTGCATTTTCACCGGACTTACATATATGTAAGCGAAATTTCTGCGTAATCGGATAGCAACAAGGGTTCGAAAAATGCTTTGCAAATTTTGACGGACATACGAACGAAGCAAGTGAAAGCTTACAAAAACATGTGTTTTAAATTACGTCAGTTTGCTCGAGTAACTTACTTTTAAAGCTCATTAGCTAAGGGTAATAGGACTTTGACAACAATAAAGTGCACATTCCCGCATTTTGACGAATTCTCTATAGGATAGTACACAAAAATATTTGAAAAGAGCATTTATACTTTTTGATTTTTGGCTAGCAAATCGGTAAAATTTCTTATAGAGCTGTGGTTCACTTACATCAGCCTTAGTGCCATTTAAAATTTTTATGCATCGTTACATTAAGCTGCTGCCTGCCTCAGCGTACTGATGATGTCAATAATTTTATTATTTTTAATGCGACCCATTCTCCATGCCTCTTTACTGTGGTGCCTTAAATCTTCCAGATGTAATTCTATTAAACGCTTTTGCATTTTTGTTGCATGTTTGATGCAGTTAGCGGATTTCGGCGCAGTCGCAAGACATCGTAACTCTTTTGTTTATTTTTGCCAGCAGGGCAAAGCATCAACACTTGAAGTCGTTATTTCATTATTATAATAAAAATTATTAATTAGCAATTATTATAATTAATATCGATTATAATTTTTATCGTAACACCTAAGCTAAGCGAGTAATAATTCCGTGCAACGATATTGCTTTTTTGTTACATATGTGGGTACCTCCGCAACCTAAGGACGCCATTATTTGTTTACTTTTGTCGTAAGTACTCTACGTTTATTTTATTTTCGTAACATTTACCGAGTAATAATTCCATGGAACGCCGCTGCATGTTTGTTGCATTTCGATTTTGAAGCTGCGCTCTTCGCAGTCTCTTGACATAAGTTGTTTGTCTTTTTTTTCAGGTTGGCATAGAAAAAACCTTTACTGTCATACAAAATCGCACCGCAGATAATAGTTCAATGCGTCATGAGGTCAACCTTAAGAAGCGCACTACAAGTTTTATCGTAGCGCCTTTACTTAGCGATCTATTGTTCCATGAAACGCTGTTGCATTTTCATTTCTTTTAGAAAATGTTAAGAATCAAAAGGGTATTTTTTTAGAATTTTTTTAATTAAACAAAAATGTTAAACAATAATACATAATAATACATATTATAATACAACATAATAATACATATTATGTTCAATTTTGAGTTTATATCACACAAACTTTTAAACGTAAACACAGAAAAGGGAGACGTTTAGCCCATTACATATAATGCTTCAGCAACTTAGAATTTGACATTAAAAACTTAATTCAATAAATAAATAATTGTTTCAGCATCGTAGTCCGAATAAACAACCAGATTTATTCCACAATCATTAATTTTTACAGTTAGGTCTTTATTGTGCCTCTGAATGCATTTTATTCTGCATTTGAATTGCATACAATTTAACCGGCCAAATAATATGGACTCAAAAATTGTTGTAACCAATCTTGTTAAATGCGTTTGTAATGCTTTTTTTGGATTGACTTTGATCTTGGCCGCAGCTACGCGCAATTCACCAAAGCAACTAACCAGCGACTTAAGCGCTGCACTTCATCGGTTGCAGTCTAGAAAATTGATATACGCCATTTTTCAACGTTAGCTTTCTGAGTCCACTCAGGCACTGAGTCTGCTACCAATTCAGTCTGAATGATGAAAGCAAGAGCAAGAAAAAATGATTGCCGCCCGTTTCGTGGAATCTCGAAATTGACATTTTGTACAGCATTGCAACATGTTGGTAGAACAATGCAATGAAAAAGTTGCTACCAAATGCGTCCTTTCCACGTCCACACGTCGTTGCGAGATGTTGGCGACAAATGTCGCCAATTGAAGGATGAGTTTCAGTCGCATGAGAAGCAAAACTATGCAACGGTCGAAAACTCGCAGCAGAAGAAGTAGCTGATGAAAAAGAATGTTTAAGGCATGAGGTTCTACTTGTTATGTTATGGGACCAAAACAATCAATGGTTGGTCAAACCCAAAAAAGCCAAACCGACAAAGACAGGCGACGCTTGCATGTATTGCATCCATCGGTGGCAGGAAGATGGCAGCCGCATGTCGGCATAGATAACAACTCTGTTTCGTTCGTTCGATTATCGCGCTTGGGGAATCTGCTGTTTTTTCATGATGACATTTTTTTAACATCTTTGCAATCTACCAATGGTCTCCATTGTTTATTTTATCCAAAGCTTTTTAGTAAATTATTTTAAAAAGCAGATAATTAGGCTACATCGCATCAAAGGCAGCAAAGGCTGTGCTATGCGGTTTCTCTGTGGCCGAACAAAACTGGTTATCTCTGGCTTAAGTCACTCACTAATTTGTTCAACTTGTTGAGATTTATGTTTTTCGAATCACTGAGGAAATGTGTCTAGATGAAATCCAATTTAGATTAATTGTAATTCTTTCAAGTTGCAGTGATTAGTGGATTAATTTGAAGAAATCCCATCAAACCCTACTCAAGATAAAAATCAGCCAAAACAGATAGTTTGTTGAGCTTTATTTTATTTTATACCAGTTTACCTTTTAAGAAAAACTATGTCATGTCTAAATGATCGTTAGATTAGTTAGCTTTAACAGTTTGACAAATCTTGACCACCAACACTTTTAAGCATGATATATTTTTTCATAAAAATAAAAAAAAAAAACAAGAAAATTTTATTTTATTGCGGTAACTTACAATTTTAATACAGGCCAAAGATTAAGATAAACGAGATTTCTATACTAAGTCGTTAATTGGCATACATTTAATAAGCAATTAAGAACTTTTTTGCTTTATAAAAAAGTATAAATTGAAAAATTAAAACAACTCCCGGAGTTTTAAACGGAAACATCAGTTATCAAATATTAATAAATGAGTTTGCTTGCAATTTGGCTTAACTAAAAAGTGATAATAGTTCCTTTGACTTTTTGGTAATAAAATCATTAATTTTTTTTTTAAATAGCGTTGTCAGTGTAAGCTTATTATCAAAAATTTTTTGTGAAAGTCTTAAGCGAAAATATATATCGGCATTTCCAGAAAAAAGTCGACCGTGACCATACACTTAAAACGCATTAAAAACTTTTTATTTTATGATATTATTAAGAGAAACATTTTATTTTATTAATTTAAGAAATTTCTATATAAATTCATTAACTATGATGCTCAAATCGTCTGCACTGTTTCACAAATGCAGTTTCCTTTTTCGTAAATGTTTAGTAAATGTTTCGTAAACTCTTTGCTTTAGTAAAAATGGATAATAGAAAAGATAATAGAAAAATGGTAGAGGCAAGAAAAGGACAATATATTAAATTTGTTTGTTAATTACTATTTCCTTGTATTTTCCTTGTAGTCTATTAAAGCTACTACCAATTTTATCTTTAACCCCTTGAGACCGAGGGGTACTATATGGGTTATTTTAGTTCACGTTGCTTTAATTGCAATTAGTCTGGAAATCACAAAATAAAATGGGGTTAAAAATGATCCCATCGATTTCAAGTAAAACTTTTAGCGAGATTTTTTTACACAATCGCAATTTTGCACCTTGCTATCTATCTTGTAAATAAAACTAAAATTGCAGTATCAATCTGTCGGTGGGTATGTATATATTAATTTTCTAAGTTTGAAATAAAATTTCATTGAACACATAACCTGCTTTTAGTAAAAATCAGAGATTCAAAATAACTATTATTAATTTTTTTGAGATAAAAAAATTGGCGATATTTTGAAAAATATTTTGTTCGTTGCTTAATAACAGTTATTTTCAATGTGTATTTTTTACGTTATATCGAAACAGTTAAAGACGAGAAAACATTTTTTACGTTGCTCATAACTTTTATTTTGTAAATTTTATTTTTTACGTTGCCTGGTAGGAGCTATTCCAGAGAAATATATTTTTACGTTATTTGATAGGCATTTATGTTATAAAATCGGTCATTTTTTTGTTGAAAGCTTCAATAACTTTATTTGAGGAATTTAATTTAACAAACAACGTTTGTGAATGCGCGTCTCGTCGTCCCCCAAATTGTACCTTTTCCGTCAAGACGTAAGGACGAAAAAGCTCGAGCGAAAGAGACTTGTGTAGCTGGCACTGCGTGCAAAATATGTAGAAATTTCCGCATATATGGAAAAGTGAGTTTATTTTCTCCCAATATTGCAGTATATCAGCTTACTCTTCCGAGGATGAGTCCATTTTAAGCTCCGTCAATGACTCTCTGAGCAACGATATAGTGCTTTGGTTAGTGGATTCATCAATGTGAAACTTATTTGTTGGTTGATCAACAAACACCTCAGAAAAAGTGTTTTAATTTTTTTAAAAGAAAAATTATGAGTAACGCAAAAAATAAAAATTGAAAATAAATGTTATTAGTAAGGGGGTAAAAAATTCTTCATTTATAATTTTTATCACAGAAAAAAAAATTTCTGTTGAAAATAACAATAACTTGTAGCTGAAATTTTTTTTCCTTAAAATATAACAATTATGGCCCAATTTTTAAAAATATTTCTTATAACAGTTATGTCTCTGGTAAAAGGCCTGGTATAGGGCTTCCCAAATTTTTTAAGCCTTATTTTCTTCTTAAACGGAAAACCTGAATCCAAAGTAATTTCTCTAACGTTTTAGGCTTCGTTCTCAAGGAGTTAAGTTTTTCTATATACACACATACTATATGTATGGACAATGATACCAACCGGTTAAAACATGTACTGTACTGAATTTTTTATTGGAATTTAAATTTTTTTCAAATATTACTTTGGTCACATTGTTTCTTTATTTCCTTATTTCTATTTTAACTATCAACAATCGTTTAACAGTTTGAGTAATAACATATAAATTATGAAAACAATATGATATAAAACTAATAAAATGTAAACATAATTATATTAAAGAATATTACACTTTTATAAATTCATTTTAAGCAATTCTTAATAAATATTGTTTAAAAGTTTGTCTATTCAGAGTGAGATCTATTTGAGCACCTATGGAATTGAACGCTAAGCACATATTATTAATAGGATCATTACGGCCATAGTTTGTCCTATGATACGGAATGTATCTCTTTGCCTAAAATATCTCTCAGGCGCTATATTCTTAAAAGAGCGAGGAGTGGCGCGCAGTCTATATGTGACATAATTATATCGCGAACAAAAATAACAAGAAAAAATTTACGTCTGGAGGCTAAGGTATTAAGACCTAGAAGAGCACACCTGGATACGTACGTTGGATTGTATTTGCGATGGAGTAATTTAAAAAATTTGGGTCTTTTTTCATATAAAAAGACATACTGTTGCATTTGGCAACATTTAAATAAAGTCTATTAACTGAACACCATTTAATCATATTGTTTAAATCAATTTGAAGAAGTCGATGGTCGGAAGGTGAAGAAACCGAATTAAACAGTTTAACATCATCAGCATACATCAAACAGTTAGTATGCTGTTTGGGAGATCGTTGATGAACAAGACAAACAATGGAGGTCCAAGGTGGCTTCCTTGGGGCACACCAGAATGGTTGGTAATAGATTTTGAGTAGCAGTTACCAATACGGACAACTTGATATCTATCAGAAAGGTAATTCCTCAGCCAGGATAACAAAGAAGAATGAAACCCCATTAGAGAAAGTTTTTTAACCATAATGGAGTGCTGAACTCTATCAAAGGCTTTGACGAAATCAGTAAAAATGACGTCAATTTGATTGCCTTTTTCCATTTCATTTTTAATGAAGTGAGAGAACAGTGTTAGGTTTGTAGAAGTAGATTTACCACTAACAAAACCGTGTTGGAATTCAGAGATAGAGTTTTTAATTCTAGCATAAATGTGTTTTTTGACAATTGACTCAAATAGTTTAGGGATCAAGGGCAATTTTGATATCGGTCGATAGTTCGCTATATTTTGCCTAGAGCCAAACTTATGGATAAGGACTATAATGAATTCTTTCCAAATATTCAAAAGCTGCCTTGTCCTTAAAGATAAATTAAATAAAAGCGCTAATGGCTGGGCTAGCACAGCTGCGCAGTTTTTTAGAAATATTGGGGGAATATTATCAGGACCAGTTCCTTTATTAATGTCTAGAGTGAGCAAATCTTGTAAGACAACATCATCAGAAAGAACTAATGAACCCATATCAATAATAGGGTTGTCATTATAATAAAAAGGGCAGTTCACGTCATCTCCGTCGTCTAATAAAAAATTCGATTGAAAATAATCAGCAAAAAGATTTGTGACGTCTGAAGTGCTACTTGCAGTTTTTTCGTTAAAAAACATATTTTTAGGGAAACCATTCGCGTTCCTATTTTTATTTAAGAAATTCCAAAAGTTCTTTGGATTTTCTCTAATATCCGACTCCAGCTTATTAAGGTGAGATTTGTAGAGCGATTCTTTAAGAGATGCGTATTCACGACGCGCCTGTAAATAGTTTTGACGAAAAGATATATTTATTTTATTTTTTTTTAACAATTTGTTCATACGGTTTTTTAATTTTGAAAGACTTTTATTGAACCACTCCGGCTTAGAACTTTTCCTTATCTTTTTAATAGGAACAAAGCAAGTAAATGCTTGATTTATAATTTCGATAAAAAAGTCATAATTATCTGACAAGATATCACTAAAACCCAGACGCCAATCCACACTCGATAAAAATGTAGATATCTCTGTGTAATCAGCTTTTTTAAATGCAAAAACAAAAGTATCTTCTTCTATGGCAGATGTATCATTAATAAGAATTTCTAATTGTATTAAAAGTGCTTTATGATGAAAACTATTATTTGAAAGAAGTAAATCCGATTCAACACAATTGGCATTTAGCTCATTATCAATAAAAATAAGATCTAAGATTTTGTTCAAGCTATTTGTGACAGAGTTTATTTGAATCAGACCCAAGGAATATATAGACTCTAAAAAATCAATTTCCAAATTGTTGCACACCGAGTTCGGAATCATACTTAAAAGATCCTCAGAATAAGTCCAATTTACACTACTTAAGTTGAAATCACCCAATACAATCGGGTATTCATTATCTTTGAGCCTATCAATTACGTTCAAAATATTAATAAAGTGCATAGAATAAACTTCACTTGAAGAGCAAGGTGGAATATAAGATACAAATATATATATACTTTTAATATAGTTAGAACCATCACCATCCCAAGGGCAATCTACACGAACGCATATTTGTTCCAAGAGATCGGATGTGTTTAGCAATGATATCTGCTGACAACGATAAACTGCACGGATAGCAATTAAGACACCACCACCTCTTGTTAAGCCAGTTGATGTCAATGATCGATCACGGCGAAAAACCTCGAACGTTTCATCAAAGAATTCAGATGTATAGATGCTCTGATGTAACCAAGTCTCCATTAAAGCGATAACATCAAAAGAACAATCCAAAATATTTAAAGAAAACTGAGTGGACTTCGTACGGAGGCCACCCGAATTTTGATAATAAAGTTGTAGAAATTTATTGACAGGACTCAAAATGCCGCCATTATTCGATAAAATACTAACATTATTAGATAGTTTTTTTAAGTGCGCTGAGTATGTTTTGGCGGGCGCACGTAGTTTTTTGAAACATAAAAAGGTTTCAAACGCACCCCTGATGGCCAAAAATCTGAATTGTAGACCACACTTACAAGTGCTGCAGGTATAGCTATTTTAAAACTTATAAATTTTGAGTCCGAAACATCTTTTCTAGTTAAACTAAAACAGGAAACTTCCGTTGAAGCTATATTTGCTTTTGATGACACATATTCTTGAATCGCTTGATATGTTGTAGTTGATCTTAAATTTGATACATGAAACCACTTTCGGCGCTTTATAACATCAAAGTTTTCGCCAACATAGTCATTACATCCAATAATTGGTTTAATTATTTCTGAATGTTTATTGCTATGTTTATTTGTATGTGAGATAGGTTTTGATGACAAAAATTCATGAGTTGTCCCACTGTCATTGGAGCGAACGGGAGCATTAGAAACGGAGAAGCACTGACCTTCGTTTTGTTCATTAACCTTAGTGCCAATTATTGCATTATTTCTATCGATCGCAGAAACCTCACTAAGAGAGTCAGTAACAACAATAGGAACAGCATTAACAGCATTAGAATAAGCGGCAGCATTTGCATTTTTAAGAGCACACACAGCATCACCAATCAGAGAGTCGGCAACAACAACAGGAAATGTTGTACTGCGATTGCTGGACGAATTATTCAAATCTGGGAGCCGCTAAACACATTTTTTTCGAAGACAAAAAATAAAAATATTACGAGAAACACGAGACTATATTCAGTATACTGTTTTTTTTATTATTATTTTATTTTTATTTTTTGATTTTTCTAAAGTTTTGACTATTTCCGGAAAGCAGTTCTGAGACATGTGGCTCATCATTTAAATATGCTGCGTGCCAACTTTACTACTTCGAAGAGTCGAAAATATTAGCATATGTGTACAAAAATTGAGATAGAATAGCTAGCTACTGGAAGCGGAGATTTTGACAGAAGAATGATTGAAGATGTCCTCAACAATTCTTCGGTAAGTATTCGTCACTAATAAAATTTTGCGTATAAATTTGATTTCTGCGCTTAGCTCTGTATATTAATGCATCTCTCCAATTTTTCAGAAATTGCAATGAATTAGAAAGTGCCATAGCGGCTGTAGAAGCTAATCCTATTCGACTGGAAAATGCTGTCGATCTCAAACAGGAAATTGAGCAGTTGAAATCCAAGCTGGCTCGGCAATTCAATGCAGCCGTTGCATGTTACCTACGTATAAGTGGAATCCCATATTCTGAAGGTGAAAACTTGTATGGCATACTCGGTCAAATCTGCAATACCGTCAAAATTCAGCTTCCTAGAGTTAAAAACTTATTTCGTCTAGAAATTATCCTTCGAATAACAAAGATACCACAATCATCGTCAAATTTTAAGCACCGTTTGAAAGAAACTTTGTTCTTGGCTCTTTTGTCAAGGAAATTCGACGCGAAAGTAAGGACGTGTTGCGTCTCCAGCATGCCGGTTTCCAATCTAACAAACCCATATATATTAATGAAGTTTTAACGAGAGAAAATTCAGTTATCCTGCAGAATGCCCTCCGGTATAAAAAGGAAAACATATTATCGGCTGCTTTTACTCGTCGTGGTATTGTGCACATAAGGCACTAGGGAAGAGTTAATGCTATGTCGGTCGACTCGCTGTCAAAATTGGGTGAAATCATTAATTCTTTAAATACCGACGCGATCCTGGAGAACCTGGAGTAATAAATGTTCATTGCTTTCGTGACTCTAGTAACTAATATCGTTATTCCTTATTTCTTTATTTTCACTTTTATTTTCTATAATTGTCATAATTTTGTTTTTGCCTCCTTAAATATTACAGCAGCGAATAAAACTTACTTCATCATTAAGCACGCGTTTAATTTTAATTTCTTATTGCACTTACTCTTTAAACATGATAAGTTCTCTTAGTAATGTGGATTCCCGTTCCAAAGATACTAGCTACAATATGATAAGAATACTCTCTAAACAAAGAACTGGGTTAAAAGTTTGCCACCTTAATGCGCAAAGCTTAATTAATAAGATGAATAAAATGCGATATATTTTTGAAAACTCAGGTATGGATGTAATTTGTGCAAGTGAAACATGGTTAAATAGGGATATGTCTGATCTTTGTTCAGTTTAAATGGTTACGGAATATTTCGTGCTGATAGAGCTAGTCACGCAGGCGGCGTTGCAATTTATGTGAAAGAAAATGTTACGTGTAAAATACTCTGTAAGTCGTCACGTGGTAGTGTTATTGAATATATATTTTTTGTAGTTTCAAATACAAATCAAAATTTGCTTCTTTGGTGTATTTATCGTACCAGCAGTTCAGTTGATTTTTCACCTTTTCTAAGCACATTAGAAAATACTGCACTATATTTCACTGAAATCATTATAGCTGGGGATTTTTATAGTAACCTCCTTGCAGAAAATAGTCTTGCAAGATATGGATAGCTTAGGCCTTTTTTCTGTTAACATAAATATGCCAACTCACTAAACAAAAACAACTAATACTGTTCTGGATTTATTTTTTGTAAGTGACAAGACTAGAATCCTTCTGTACGAACAATTATCTGCATCTAATTTTTTTAAACTGATCTGAGACGTAGTGGCACAATATTCTACAAGAGTGTTATGCTGCTTGCGTATGCTGATGACATCGATATCATTGGCCATAATACGCGCGAAGTCAGTGCAGCATTTTCCAGATTAGAAAGAGAGTCAAGTCGAATGGGTCTGGCAGTGAATGCAGATAAGACGAAATACTTGGTGTCAACAAACAAACAGTCCCAGCGTCTTGGAACCCACGTTACCGTTGACAATACCTCCTTCGAGGTTGTGAAGAACTTTGTTTATCTGGGATCCAGCATAAACTCAACCAACGACATCAGCATTGAGATCAAAGGAAGAATAACTCTTGCGAACAGGTGTTACTTTGGGCTCAGTAGGCAATTGAGAAGCAGAGCCCTCTCTCGACGAACGAAAATTACGCTCTATAAATCGCTCATCATGCCCGTCCTACTTTATGCATCACAAACCTGGACGCTGAGCAGTTCAGATGAAAAGACTTTAGGAGAATTCGAGAGAAAGATTCTTCGTAAGATCTACGGACCAATCTGCGTCAATGGCGAGTACCGAATACGGTGGAATGATGAACTGTATGAGCTGTACGCTGACATCGACATAGTCAAGCGCATTAAAATCGAGCGGTTTCGCTGGCTTGGTCATGTTCAGCGCATGAAAGACGATGCTCCAGTGAAGAAAACATTCGATTCGGTACCCAGCGGCGGTCAACGCAGAAGAGGACGACCGCATCTTCGTTGGAAAGACCAAGTAGAGGACAAACTGACGAAGCTTGGAATTTCCAACTGGCGCCAGCAAGCGAAAGACAGAAATGGCTGGCGCAAATTCATAGATGAGGCCAAGACCGACATACGGTTGTAGCGCCAACTAAGTAAGTTTGTAATTTTTTTAAACATGACCTTATTTTCCTTGCTTATGGCTTCCAACTAAATTATACTGCAAACTGCTTCAGTTATCCTGACTTTAACAATTTGGACTACGCTCGACTGGAAACTGCAGTAGCTGATATAAACTGGGAACAAATTTTTTATATTGACTCTGTTGATGATCAGGTTGAATTTTTTCAGGGAAATGTTAATCATGTGTTTAACGAGATTGTCCCTATAAAGCAAAAAACCACTTTTCTTAAGCAACGTCTTTGGTTCAACAGAACTATTAAAAATAGTATTTTGCTACGCAAGATTGCATATAATCGCTGGAAACGCTTCAAAAACCCAGAATTATATGAACAGTTTAAAATATTACGTTCGACAGTGGTGAAAGTGGTAAAAACAGCAAAGAGTAGTTATTATAGGGATAAGTTTTGTTCTGTGGTGAATAGTAAGCAGAAGTGACGCGAGATATGCAATATTGGCCTTTGTAGAAAATCATTTGAATATTGTGAAAATGTGGACGTTGAGGATTTAAATAACAAATTTGTTAATATTCCTATGCCTTCGGTCAGTCAAAATGTGTACCAGACTAATGACAGTTCTTTTAATGCTGACACTTGCTTCAGCTTCAATTGTGTTTGGAAGGCTGATGCACTCAAAAGTATTTTATCAATCAAATCGAACGCTATAGGGTTTGATGATATTAGTCCAATTTTCCTGAAAATTTTGCTACCAAAGATCCTCCCTTATCTCACTCACATTTTTAACATCGTGCTCACTAAGTCAAATTACCCGATACAACGGAAGAAAGCTAAAATTAAACCAGTACCAAAGGCTCATAATGAGTACCGCCCGATAGCTATACTTTCATTCATATTCAAAGAGTTGGAATTGTTACTTAGTCAACAAATTAACTCACACTTGCGCAGAAATCGTTATATAACTGCAAGGCAATCAGGCTTTAGAGCCAAACATAGATGTATCACTGCTCTAATTGATGTAACTGAAGACATGCGTACTAGCAAAGATGACAATGAAGTTGGGTTTTTAGTTCTATTAGACTACTCTAAGGCTTTCGATATAGTCGACCATAATATTTAACAGAAAAACTTCTTAAATTATTTAATTTTTCGCCATCTGCCGTGGATCTTATTGCGTCATATCACTCTGATAGGTCGCAAGCTGTTTTCGCCAATAACGTTTCGTCAGTCTTTCTACCCTTTACAAGAGGTGTTCCTCAAGGTTCTGTTCTGGGTCCTCTCTTTTTCTCAATGTACATAAATGACCTACCCAGTATTTTGAAAAACTGTAAGATCCATATGTACGCAGATGACGTTCAGTTGTACGTTAACTGTAAGCGTGAGAGCATCTATAACTGTATCAACAATCTAAATATTATTCTTGAAAAAATTGGTGATTGGGCAGTAAAAAACGGAATAAGCCTTAATCCAACAAAGTCAAAATGTTTGGTGATTTCGAAGAAAATCATTGACGTTTCCACTGCTCCTCACCTATCATTAAATGGAAGCAACATTGAATACGTAGACTCTGCAAAAAATCTAGGCGTCACCTTCAACAGAACGTTAACTTGGAATAACCACATAAGTAATACGGTTGGGAAAGTCTACAGCATGCTTCGGCTTCTTTGGACTACGCAGTATTTTACACCTCTTCATATACGAATGCTTCTTGCTAAAGCATGTCTCATACCAACAATGCTACATTGAGCGAAATTTTTGCAAACTGTGACAGTCTAAGTAAAAATAAATTAAACGTCCTTTTTAATAATATTGCTCGTTATGTGTTTGGACTGAAAAGAAGAGACCATGTTTCCCAGTATGCTAAATCCATGGCTTAACCTTTGATAATCTGCTGAACTATCGTACGCTTTTATTGTTGCATAAGATTGTATGTAATTCAGAGGCCAGTTATTTGTTTACGAGATTAAACTTTTCTAGATCTAGTCGTACTAATATGATTAATTGTTTACGTTTCTCATGTTTAACGTCTGAAAGGCAGTTTTTTGTACCTCTATTCGTCTTTGGAACGCACTTCCTAATAGTTTAAGATCGTGTGATAACGCTGTGCAATTTAAAAATAAACTAGCTTTACTCTTTTCTTCGCTGTAATATTAAGTAGTCAAATATGTCAAATAATTAAAATGTTTAAAGGATGTTATGCTTTGGATATGATGCTTAATGAATGTTATAGATATATATATATTTTTTTTATACTTCACAATAGCTAACACACTGTTAATTTTTATGTTTTGAAATTGTTTATTTAAAGTTTTGAAAATGTTTAATTTTACTGTTTAATTCGTTTCTACTCTCATTAGCATGTAACTAAAACTTAGATTTTAATATTTTATGCAATACTATATATTATAAGTTAAATATTTAATTGTTGTTTACGCTACATGCTGCCGGTACTGCTAATAAGGTTATTAAACTTTGTTGTGCCGGTTTTCGAATAAAAAAAGAAATACGAAATAAAAATTTCCTCTTTTAGAAAATTTAAAAAAAATTATATCAGCAAATGGACAGAAATATTTAAGAGCTTCTCCTGGGTCGTTTTGGAACAATCTCCTGGCTGGTTTAGTGTTAGATAATCGTTTGACCAAATTGTTGACCAAAAGTGATCGTTAGATATATTTGCAAACTATTCACAAGGGATACGCTGTGAAGATGCAGTTTGGCTATGCAAAGAATTACTGCTGGTCTGACATATAAAAAGATTGGCGTTCCAGCAATGAGCCGACAGACGAGCAAAGATATCCCGATTCATTCTGTGTTTCTCTACTCTTCGGCTCCAGCTGAGCGAGTTTTCGCGAAACCAAAAAAATACTGGAAGCAGGATTTGTCCAAGCTTCAAATCTACAGTCTAAGCTCTATGTTGCAAGTCAAATGCAACATCGAATGGACTTATATTGATTCTGCAAGTTTTTAACAACTCATCCAGACAAATTGGGAAAATCTCTTCTCTCAGAATAAGTACAATTTCAGAGAACCTCAACCACCGACAGCCGTTGATAGTCCGATGTCAGTACTGCTCGCTAACTCGAACTCAAATCAAATTAGGTTGTAATTTTCGGGTCCATAAAACTTAATTTGAATTACATTGAACAGTATATTTTTATTTTTTGTCAAATGTTTGATCGTTTCACTAGCTTCAGAGAATCAGGCATGGCAAGTCTCAAAATATATCGTTACTTACGATAGTTCAGTTGTTAGTGTTAGCCGATGTAACTAGAAAAACTGGAATTTGAACATTTGAGTATGTACTGGATGTTACTTAGCAAGAGTAGGCTTTTTTTAGATGAAGAAGGAAGGAAACGATTAAGGTGGTGCTATTTTTGGTGATCCACATTATCCTCTACTTTATTGCAAATTACTCCTTAATTAAAAATTATTACTTTTTTTCCTAAACCCTACCTCTCCCGAAGGTTAAATAAGGTAATTTACTCTTATTAATATGGAATCCATAAAGTACAAAAATCCTTTGAAAAACAGTTTGAAAAAAAATTATACATTGTAGTTTAGCATATCATGGAAACCCAATTTCATCTCAGTGAAAGAGACCTAAACAAGACAGTATTGAAAATGGAACGTTCTTTATAAATTCAACATTCTTGGCAATAAGGTGGCAATCTATTTTAACCACCTTAACTAACAATTGCTACAATTGTAGCGACAAAAGCATTTGCAAAATTAAGCCGCTGCACAGAACCGCCAACTTCATACAAATCTAGCAAAAACACCGCCGCCTTTCAAAGAAGTGCGCGTTACTCGTCGTTAAGATTGCTTTTGATTTCGAAAAATAAGGCAACACAATACAATGGATTGGTTGATTGCATACAAGGCTTAAATGCAGTTGTCGTAGTCGTCGGCGGCAGTCGGTAGTTGTTACCAACATGGTAAGCTGCACCTTGCAATTGCAAATGCAGGATTTTTTTGGCGAATCAAGCAAAAGAGCCACAAACACAGCACAATAAAAAAAAAAATGAAATAAAAAATGACGAAAGCAAAGAAAACCCGGTGGAATGGTGGAACGAATGTCAAATCGTTCAACACACAAAACAATTGCTTGTGATTGCTACTGTTTGGCGAAACGTAGTTTTTTGTGGGCTTTTGTGAAAAAGCCGCAGAGTTCCGCAAAACTGGCAATCTTACGAAATGCGCATAAATTATAAAAGTGCAGATTGGTTTGATTTGCTGCAGCGTGACAGGCAAAACGATGGAGATGGAGTTGGAAGGAAGAGCAGGACGCCAACACATAATTCAATGAACTCTTACGTATAGTATAGTGGAGAGAAAAACAATCTCTAATGTAGCCATAAAAACTGAGTGAGTGGGGGAAATATGTTGTAGTTAGGAAGCTTAAAAGGAAGTTAACTTTCACAGAACTAATACCCATGTACATACCACTTGATACCCAGGTTGAGCAACTTGTTTCTTATTTTATACCATTAGCCAACTCTTAGAAAGCATTAGCGACAAAAAAATATTTCTAAAAAAGAAATAATCAAGACAACACGTATTTTACTTCTACACTTGTATTTTGTTTTTTGCTAGCGATAAAAATCTCATTTTGATCAAAATAAATTACGCTCCATCTTGAGCCAAACAATGCACAATTTATTCCATTTAGGCGGAGTCCTTCTTTATGTTTTTATTTTTTCATGTGTTACCATATTCTGCTGCAGAACATCATAACATCAAGGCCCCACAAATCAAATTTACTTGAGTTAAAATATCAACAATTTTATTGTTCACTTTTGGGTACATAAAGACATGGAAGATGCCATAAGAACTTGTTGGTTTGAGGTTCACCACGCCATTGCTGTCTTGAAAATCTTCTTTTAATTGGGATTGACGAAAGAGTTTTGTCTTGGACATGGTTTTGTTTTCCTGTGACAATACAAAATGGATGAATTCTCCTTTTTGTTTTTATTCGAAACAAAGTATATATACGATCAAGAAATATTATGTAAGGGCAAAGAAAAACAACAAAATTAATGCGCGGAAATTGGTACATTTTAATTTGTTTAAAATGCGAATTTGTTACAAAATTATAGAACTGCAAAAAACAGTAAATGTAAAAAAATTCTAAGAATTTTTCAAAAATTCAGAAGTCAAAATTCTTATATACCTCTACTAGCGGACCCGACAGACGTTGTACTGCCCAAACTGTCCAAACAACGTGCCATTCGAGCCACACATGCCACACGTTTATTTTTGAAGCTTCAATTCGTGACTATCAAAACCGTCCTAAATAAAGCATTTTTATATAATTGTGGGTGGTAAAAGGGGGTGTTGCTATTTTTTAATAACCGAGATATTAACCTTAATAACATAAGTTGTATATTTGGTGGTCTAAGGTGTTTCCTTTCCTGAGATGTTAAGAGACACAGCATGAACGATTGTGAAGGGCGTTTAAAGTAGGCGTGACAAATTTTATATAGTGACCTCTACTGGGTCTCAGAGCACATATGGGCATTTCCACGGTCAAGCACGCGACATTCGTACGCCTTTGAGGTGCAAAAAAATAAAGAAAATTAAGAAAAAAAAATTTTTGTTTTTATTTTTCAATAGAATTTTCATAGCAATATGTTAAGTACAAAATGTAGGTTCTGAAGATTTTATGTTTGCAATATATTAGCAATAAACATGCGATCTAGCATGCGACAAAAAATGGAACTCGTTTTCAACTGCACCTAAAAAAATTCAGAAATCTGCGAAACGCAACATCAAATTTCAAAGTAATTAACTATAAACTTAAATGGATTAATGTATCCTTCTAATGATAGCTGTAATGTTGAAATGGTTACCATAGTTGCTTTTTTTAGCTTAAGTATTCTAGCGACATCTAGCACGCGACATATTTCCCATTGCAATTTAATTGGGTGCAATTTAATTGGGTAGTTAAGTAACTATGTAATTTAGTAATTAAAAACAAATTCAATATATTTTCGTTTCCTTGCATCAACCATTTTTTCATTATCTTTAGCAATGCCTTCCATTTTTACTAAAACAAAAATGTTTACCAAACATTTACTAAAAAGAAAAACTACATTTGTGAAATAGTGCAGACGATTTGATTATCATGGTTAATAATTTTATGTACAAATTGCTTAAATTAATAAAATTAAAATGTTTCTTTTAGATAGTATCATAAAATAATAAGTTTTTAATAAGTTTTAATTTTTTGGTCACGGTAGACTTTCCTGTGGAAATACCCATTTGCATCAAGTTTCATTACAAAACATGCAAAACTCGGTAATTATAATGCTTTCTGAAAAGTTGGCATAATTATAGTTCGACCACGCCCATTTCTAGCTGAGAGTCCGAGAGTAACCATACGAACTAAATTACTAAGAACAATACAGTAGTCGTCTGAAATATAGCATTTAAATTCATTTGTGGGCAGTAATAGGGGGTGTGGCAACTTTCGTTTTTTTATTGCTTGCTATAAACCTTGATGAGGGGGCGTCCATAAATTACGTGAGGTGATTTTTGCGATTTTTTGACCCTCCTCTTCCCTTAGTGAGATTTCGTGAGATTTTGCTCGACCAACCCCCCCCCCCCCCCCCCCCCCCCTTAAATCTCACGTGAGATTGTTCAAAATGCGTGTTTTCAGTGTTAATATGTTAATCTATGCTTCATTGTGTTGGACTTATTAAAAACACTCGTAATTAATTTTATTATTTTATTTAGGACTAGTTGAGACTAGAATTTAAAACTACTGAGATCGGAGTTTAAAATGACGATGAAAAAAATCGAACAATAAGATACTTATTAAGTAAAAGTAAGTCATTTAAAATGAGAACTTCTAGAATTGGTGAAGAATATTCATTCTTATTCAGTCGATGGGGACTCATGTACGGTCTCGAGAGTGACTACTGGAACCAGCATGTCCATGTGATTTTCGGTAAAATCATCTGCTTCTTTTAGCCACCGTTATCGTTTTCACACAGAAGCTCATTAGCCCGACGTGTGATAATTCGTAAAGGTCCACTTTGCGCGCTGGTGCACGTTGGACTGCGCGCCGATGCTCTGCAGCTCTTGTGATGTATGAAAAGTTAATACCGCATGTATTGCAGCATTTTTTTTCTAGATCACCACGTACACTGGGGCAACAGAGGTCATAGGGCAAGTCCATGAAGGCATGTAAATGTTGAATCGGTAAGTGGTGGCGAATCAAAAAGGGAGCAAATAACTTTTCGTCATGCTCACCAGGATCTGTGATAGTCAGATGCCCATCAATCTGCGTGATAGGGTGTGGAGGTGGCCCCAGTATTAAGGCGCCTCACTCTCCATAGAAAAAAAAATGTTGTTCGACACAAATGCTCAATACAATCCTTGGTTTATGTTATAATGATTCCCCAAATATTTCGACTTTAGCGATAGCCATTCGTGAGCTGGAAGTGTTTGAAATAACCTCTAATATTCAAGTTATTTTGTAACCATATTGGTTGGTGTAATAGTTTGCAAATAATTTAATTGTCAGGCCGGAAAAAGATCTTCCAATCTGCATTAAAAATTGTAAATGTTTGCAACCATATTAAAGATAACGCTATTTTTCATGCATATATTTGATATTTCTTATTTTATTTCCACACAAAAACTTTCAAAATTCAAATAACTTCATTACTTTTATATTTTTTTTTTAATTTCTTACGATATTTTTTCAGTAGGCGTTTATTTTATATTTAATATTTTACTTTTAATATATATCAATTTAAGCAATTTTGACTAGGAAACAATGCGAGCACTCAAAACCTTTCCAACGATATCTTGAAAGGGAGGATCGCATTAGAAATAATTAAGTTGTTTAAATTTTAGTAAAAATAAATTTGAAAAAAAAAATGCATGAAAAAATCATTATTTTTAATCCGAATACAAAAATTTTAATTTTTTGATGCAGATTGGAAGACCTTTTTTCCGGCTATAATTTCTGACAATTTATTTTTTACAACAATTACACAAGCCAATAAGTTTACAAAAGAACTCGATTTTTAGAGGTTATTTCAAATCATTCCAGCTCACGGATGGCTATCGATAGAGTCGAAATATTTGGGGAATCATTTTAACATAAACCATGGATTGTATCGAGCATTTGCGCCGAACAACTTTTTTCGTGAGGCGCCTTACCCAGTATGTCCAGAGTAGCATGCATACAGGAAGCGTGCATGCTGTATGCAGGCAGAAGCATGGACAAGGCATGTAATGTCATTAAAAAAACCAACATTTATCCAAATTCGCTGAGTATGCATGTTGTTTGTACACAGTAGCGTGCATACTACAATATGAATGCTGTATTAGTACTAAGGCATGAACCTTGCATGCATAATAGTCTTGCTTAAAAAATATGAACTACCATTGTGCATTTAAACTTCAAGGAGTGCAGTTGTACATGATTAATTAACAAAATATAAATTAATATAAGAGAATATAAAAACTTTAAAAACTGAAATTAATAAGATGATATAAATTAATGACAACAGCAATTTTTTTCTTACAATATTAATGCAAATGTATGCATACAGTATTAAGGGTAATGTATGCATGCAGTATTAATGACAATGAATCCATAGAGTACTACTTATTCCCCATGCATACAGCAATAGTAATTGTGCACAGTACACATGCTCTTCTTTGACATCGCCATGTAAAATGGAAATGAGCTTGCATTTATGATGGCATGCATACAAAACATCATACGTATGCCTACATCATCAATGCTGTATGCATGAATGTGCTTACTGGGATGTGCTTCATGTGTGTCGACCACTGAACTAAACATTTACGGACATAAACACAACAAGACTTGTCCATGCGTTGCTGTCACAAGTCGCAGCGCTCGTCGAATCGTGTGTTCAGCTAACCGGTGGGAAAACAATCGACAAGCTACTACGTTACTTTGTTGCACTCGCATAACCGCGAAAACTATTATAGTGTAAAATTAAGTCATATTTTAGTAGAGAAACACGTTTTACATAATTTAACCAGTCATCTCATAATTCTACACTTTTCTTGCTGATAAAAAATTACGTCATTTTTGCGAGAACCCCCATGTGAGATTTAGTGAGATTCTGCTTAACCCCCTACCCCCTAAATGCCTCACGTAATTAATGGACGCCCCCTAACAGATGTTGTAAATTTGGTGGCCTAAGGTGTTACCGTTCCTGAGGTCTCAAAAGACACTGCGCAAACGATTTTCTAAATAAATGTAACCATTTTGTTTGTACAGAAGGGGCGGTAAAAGTAGGCGTGGCAACATTTATGTATAAAGTGACCACCACTTGGTCTCATAGCGCATAGCACAATCTCATAGCACCAAGTTTCAGTATAAAAAGCATGCACAACTCAGGAATTATCTTTCGTAAGTGAAACACATAAAAAGTTTAGTACTAATTTTATTTTTTGGTGAAATTGGTAAAAATTAATCAAAAATTAATGTGCTGGCTTTGAAGTGATTAACTTAGTCATGTTAAAAAGGATTGCATTTGTTTTTTTGGTTTGAAATTTTGATTCATTATCCGTGTTTCATTCTTTTTCATTTTCGTTTCCCTTCTAATTTTTATAATTTTCTAAAAACAACCTTAGCGAATTTCTTTATTTTGCAAAAAACTTTGGTAAAAATATTTGTTGCTGAAAAAATATTCAAAACCAAAAATGGCTTTTTTGGTATGATGGTCTTTTATATGATATGCACAAATGTAAGTTTTATATTAAGTTTTCATCGTAAAAATTTAAAAGCTTTTTATACGATCGAAAAATAAAGCCTTACTATCTTATGCTTATTCATCTTGCAATTTTGATTGCAGAAAAAGTAATGGTGTACTGAAAGAATCATGACAATGACTCAACTTGTTTCAGAGTTATACTCTCAAATACCCTTTTAAACACTGACACAGCAACAGCAGCGCAACTTACCGGGTCAAATTTTAGATTTAAATCATCTACAGACTCAGCCGCACACACACATCAAATTTTTTCAAAATCGGTCCAGCTGTTTAAGAGGAGTTCAGTGACAAAGCCATGCACAGAAAAATTTTATGTATAAAGATATTCCCCGGCAGACGTTGTCCTGTCACCGCTTTAAGGTCTCTGCCCACTTACGGCACGTAACGAAACTAATGTAAATCGGCTTCGAAAAGGCAACGTAATGTTCAATGCACACTTAACGAAACGGCAACAAAAATTTTAATTAAACAAAACAATAAGCGCAGAATTCTCTAGTGCACAATTAGCTTAAACAGCTTTGCTATTAGATGACGATGTAGAAAACTGATAAAATCATAGATTTTAGAATAATTTTATGCTTTAAAAACGACCTATCGATGCCGAATTTTTACTTTGCACAATAAACTGTTGGAATCTATTGTAATTTTTGTAAACAAAGAGAACGACAAGCCGGTCAGAATACTTTGAAACGATCACCACCGGCTTTTTCGTCGGCGTCAACAGTCGTTGCCGTTTCATCGTAGCTTAGTGAGTATACATAAGAACAAATGGTAGTGATATTTTGTAGTTTTGTGTCGTTTCGTTACGTGCCGCAAGTGGGCAGAGACCTTTACTGTCATATACAAATTTTCATGCTAATCGGAGAAAAATATTTTATATTTTCACCATTTTTAGTATAGTTGCCGAACGTAACTATAAAAAAAAATTACCAAATTTTAGTCTAATATAACCAAAACCGCCCGAAATATAGCATTTTTGTTGATTTGCTGGCGGTAAAGGAGGGCGTGGCAAAATATTTTCCCCTTAAACTATCTAGAACTCAAAACAAATCAAGTGCCAAAATTTGGACTTAATTTAGTTTACACCTATCGAACTTTGCTTCACTCTATGCTTATCCCCTGAAAAAGGGGCATACACATAGTGTGACCGCGCCCATTTTTAGTACAGTTGCTGAAAGTAACCATACGAACTATAAACTAAATTTTAATCTTAAACGATAAAAACCGTCTAAAATATAGCATTTTTATTGAATTTTGGGCGGTAAAAGGGGGCGTGGAAACTCACTTTTAGTACAGCTTCCGACAATAACCAAAACTGTCTGAAATATATAATTTTTATTGATTTGTGGGTGGTGAAAGGGGGTGTGGCAAAGATTTTCTTTTCTACAAACCTTGTCCTGATAATCAAAAATACAACAAAAAAATTCAGAAGAAAATCGGATGCTTCGTTCTTGAGTTATGGAATTTCAAACACATTTCACGACTTTGTTTTATATATATATACTAGCAAATACCCACTGCTTCGCTTGCGATAAAAATATTAAATACCATATAAAAATTTTAAATCTTAAAATTTAAGTATTTATTTATATTGAATCAAATTCTAAATATAAAAATTATTGTGTTTGTTTTGTTTGATTATGTAAAAATGTTATAAATATTAAAAAATTCTGTATTTAATTTGAATATTTTATTTAAACTGTAAATGTTATGATGACATAAATTTACCTGGCTTTCTTTTTTTTTTGTAATTTTTTACATATATTCTAAAAATAAATATATTCTTAAATTTAATAAAAAGGCCGTTATAATAACATCCAACTATGGCGATATCTCAAAAGCTATAGACTTTCTCAATGCACAAAAATGCATTTTTGTATGGACAGCCGTTTATTAATAAAATTAACAGTAAAAATTAAAATCTTTTCTTTTCGGAAATAAGGTATGTTTTAAAAAAACCTGTTATTATGACATTAAAATCATTGCGATATCTCATAACTATAGATTTTCTCAGTATAACTCATTTTCTTAAGCCTCAGAATGAGAAAAAAACGATTGAAATTGCATGTTTTAACTTAGCAAGCAAACATTTCCGCCATTTTCAAATCGATTTTCATCAAATGTTCTTTGCTTGAAAGTTCAATTAACTATATTGGGAAAATGAGAAAAGGTTTACTGTTACCTCACCAATACAATATTTTATGTTGTTTTCAAAGAACCTCTTAATATCCAACTTGTACTCAAAAATAGGCCAAGAGTTACTTTTGTTGTACATATGTATTTTTAATTTTAATTTTTTTTTGTAATTTTGATTTTTCTTATTCTTTCATATAACATAATTTATCTGCGAAAATTAATCTTTTTTGACACAAACAGTGTCTATCATTAAAAATCATTGGCCACCTATCCCGTCTATGATTTTTTGATGAAAAATAATTTACATAAAATGCTTTTGTTATTGTTTTTGCAATGTTCTACAGCTTAAAAACTAATTTATGTGAAAAAAATTTTCAAATAAAGCTTAAAAAATAATTCTGTGAAAAATATTTCAAATATTTCAAACTACTCTAAAGTTATATACATAAATCTGTTTTAATCTTTTTCCTTATCTATATATTCATAGTTAACGTTATAGTTATAGTAGACTTTGTCCTGACCCAATTCAATGAAATTTTTATGATCGTTTTGTGAATTTGTAAAAGTGTAAATTAACCTTCGAACAAAACACATGCTAGACGTTTCCGTTTGAAACGTCAATGCATGACGATCAGAATTTTCTGATATATACAGCATTCTTATTGATGTATAGTATTGCCTGGTAGACGTTGTCCTGCCGCAGACCACCTTACTGCTATATACGAATTTTCATGCTGTTCGGAAAAAAAAAATTATATATTCGGCATTTGTAGTACAGTTGCCAATATATATATTTGATTAATTCTGGGCGGTAATGGGGGTGTGGCAAAATTTTTTCAATTAAACCATCTCATACTCGAAATAATAGAATGCCAGAATTTCAGCTCAATTGAGCTTAAACCTAGTGCGCTTTGCTTTACTCCAAGCTTATCCCCCGAAAAGTGGACTTAACTAAAGTGGGTCATGCCCATTTTTAGTAAAGTTAGCGAACGTAACCATACAACGTAGATTACCAAATTCTAGTCTCATACGACCAAAATTGTCTGAACTATAGTATTTTTTGCAAAAATTGGGCATGGAAAGTAGACATGGCAAATCTAACATAGCATATTACGACTAAGTTGAAATAACAAATCGTTTGATACCTATATCGTGTTAATCGGTTGAGTGGTTCTTGCGTGTTTGTCAAACATCTGTGCAGTGTTACAATGCTTTTATATATTCATATAGATACACTAACACAATCTCAAGTGGGGAAAAGCTGGCTGGCAAGTCTGCAAAACATACTTAATGCTTATAACTAAATTCTGGCAACTCCCTTCAAAACATTTGCAAAGAAAATTAATCAACAATAGGGCTATTCCCGATTACGGGCAAATAGCGTGGCATCGTGGCATTTGCAAAATATGATGGCAAATATTTCCAACACAACAACAAAATGTACAGATTTGAATTTTCCCTACTGTGTCAAATTTGCAACACTAAAATCGCATTGCATACAGTCGAGCATGGGCAACTCTAATTTGCCAATCAATCAGCTGTCACATTTTAACCAAACGCCGCTAATAAAACAAAATTAACAGACTCTGATATGGAACTCACTTTGATAAATAATACACTTTGATAAATAAAAATCAAAAACACTACAAATACTGTTCGTGTGTTTTTTTTTCCTCCAAAACATCTGTGAGTTTTGTTTGCAACAGTGTTCTAAAAAGTGTGCTCACAGTTGATGGCAAATATTTGGTAGGGCATACATTTGCAAAGCTATTTGCCCGTAACTGGGAATAGCCCTAATGTATGAAAGCAAGAATCTCAATGAAAGTAAAGCTGGATTCACTGATCACCTTCAGCATGTTTTGCAATTTTTTTTTTTATGAAGTTTTCGCTCAGAAACCTCTCAACTTGATTAACATTATTTTAAATCACACAAAAACATTCTGAAGGTTATCAGTGAATCCATCTTAACTACACAACATGCCTGCCGTCATGGTAGAAGGATAGAGGTATATGCAGCGCTGACTGTGCTCTCTTTCCATACTGCCATGTTTGTCAAATTTAGCTGTGAGGCGAATGGAAACAAAAGAAAATAAAGGAAAAGTTTTGCTTCGTTTTGACAATTCCGGCAGTATGCTCTCATCTGGTGCATATACCTGTATTCTTCTACCATGCCTGCCGTGTTATATTGAGAGAAGCTCTCGCGACAAAGAGAGGAAAGCTTTGTTTGCTGTTATATTGTGCTGCTGGTTGAATGTAGGCATCAAATAAAATGAGTGATTTTGCAATAATTAATGAATACATTTTTCGAAAACCTTGGTAAGCTATAACAATCTATATTATTCATAGGAATCGAATAAAAAAAGAATTATCAAAATCGGTTCAGCGGTTACCGAGCTTATTCTGGATTAAATTTCGTGAGTCTCCTTTTATATAATAGTATAGATATGTATATACAGATATAGAGGTGAAAGTGATCATTTTTTTTTAAATATTTAATTTGGGTGAAGAGTGTATTTCTCTGCAATTCAAGGCATCAGTTTTTGGTCTCTTATTTGCTCAGTATTGTGGTTAGTATCTTATTGTCTTTGAAAATGTTGATGTTAAAAAGTTAAATAATAATTTTTCAAATATTTCTTAGCGAAAATTCACACCAGTTCCGAGTCAAAACACTCAAAAAAGTATCAAAATTTTCCTATTTTGAACGACAGCCTACACAGTGTAAAATTTTTCGTGTCCCCTTCTGCAAAATTTTAGCCAATCCAATTATTGACCAAGTCTTGAAAATATCATATTAAGTAATGACAACTTTTAATGAAAAAAATAACGTTTCATTTCAAAGATCTTGTAAATTGATTAAATAAAAAGAGATAAGTTTTAAAACTTTAAAACAATTTAATCAACGCTATGTTTGAAAGAGCGGAGCGTATGGGTTCATCATCAGGATCTTCATTGTCAGACTCCTTCATTCAGGATCTAGACTCCTTTTCGAGCTGTCTATAATTAGTCTCCAATCCAAGTCATTGCAAAAAGCAGGGTTTTTCCTAGTTACAAGTGAAATGCTGCTGGAAAACTGATTGACGATTCCTATAAGCTGTAACTTTGGTCCCGGGTGCCAAAAGATTTTCGGAATTGAGAAATGAACTGAGTAGTTCGGATTTCCGTTGAGACAATTCCAGTTTTGAAACAATGACGTCGAGTTCATGTTGTATAATCACACTTGGTGCATTTGAGTACGAAGGAAACGTACTAACGTAGGAAACGTCCAGGAACGTAGTTGGAACAATTGTCTGCTCCATCAGCCGTTGGGACAGTGTCAGCGATTGCAATTGAATCAAGATCTTGATTCATAAACACTGGAATGTGCTCTGCGTGAGGCAATGGCAATTGATAACTTCGAACGTCAATGTAAACTTTTGATATTGCTTTTGAACAGCGGTCGATAATAATATCTGTTCAGTAAAATATCTATATCTTTACCATTATCTAATAGATCTAAAATATAGATATGTCATTTGAAAGATAATTCAATTATCTATTAGACAAAATACAAATAAAATTAATTAAGGCAATAATTTTAATTTTGTGAGCAGTTTATATTACTTTTGCTTTTAATTACTGATAAAACTGTTATTTTCTCAAAAAATTTGCAGCATTAAGGTGTCAAAAATATATTTTATACATAAAGCCTATAGTTTTATATTTTATTTAATAGATAAAAATTCATGTTCGTGATTTGATTTGACTCTAAGTTTAATATATTAGTTGCAATAATCAAATATTTAATTTAATAAAATGGAAGCTGTTGACCAAAATTGATCACCTAAAAGTTTAAAATTTTTTCCATTGCGTAAATTTAAGTGTCAAGTTTAAAAGTCTTGACGAGTGGAAACCAAGATAAAGTTGTCATTTCTGTAACCAACTGTGTATTCAGTTAGTGATAGACTAAACGAATATATCACATTAAAGTAGTTATCAAATATATGATAAAAACGTGCAAATAAGTGTTTTAGTTATCTCTGATACCTGCGATCTCCAAATATTGATCCATGATTTTGTCATTACTGACAATTTATGTCATTCTTGTAACAACTACAAAAAATACTTACAAATCAATTTCATGATGCTCAAAACTAACTCTCGAGCTAAAGACTTTTTCAGCTATGTATACTTATATAAATTTCGGCGTCGCTAAAAAGCTTCCAGTCTGCAGGCTTACTTATTGAAGCTTCATTTTTATTTTTCCATTTAAGCAAAATGCTACGAAAACATTCAATCTATATTTAAAAATATTTTTTCGATGAAATTTATTTCTAAACTGACTCTTATTTTACTAATTGCAAGTTCAAAGATAAAAAATACACATATTTATAAAATTTAAAAGTTTTTTGTGCTGTGTGTATACATTTTTTTATTATTTCCTGCATTGATTTACACAACAAAACATTGTCCTTACCTTTTTAAAAACTCAATAAAATGTTCAACCAAAACAAACAAGTAGTGCAAAACGTAGTAGAAAAAGCAGTAGTGAAATGTATCTATTTAGGCAACTGAGCTATATTTTGTCATTAAAAAAAATACTCTTTTGCTCTCCTCTTCAATTTTACGGGTGTACATCATCCTTCTTGTGAGAAAACGTCAAACGAATGGACAACCTATAGTTATTAAATCATGGTTGTATGCCACCAAATTTTTCAAAGCTCTTCGTTAACAGCAAAAGTATGCGCAGCAACAAAAGCAAGCCTTATTCGGTAATGCTGATGTTGATAGTATCGGCACTTCTGTGTGGCGCAAAATAATTTTTTTTTGTGTTTGATGTTAGTTAAAAAAGCTGCTCATTTTTATTGTGGAATAATGACTGCTCGGCTGCTGTACAGTCCAGATTAATTAAAAAAAAATCTATACGGCTACTGTTTGGCCAAAAAGTCCTGCAAACGACCTTTGTACGACCCTTGTACGACCCTCGCACGGCCGAGAAAAATATTTAAAGTTAAGCCTTGTACGGCCACTGTTTGGACTTCGCTACAAAAGTTTTCATATAAAATTTATTAATATTCTAAGAGAATTTCATTTGATTATAAAAGAATCTGTTATTTATCCAATATCTTCCTCCGCTGATGATGCATAATCACATCAATGCTTTTCAATGTATTCCTTCCCTATTTAACCCTGCCATTGTAATCTAACGCAAATTTGTTACAATTCTCTTGAATAATTCCGAAAAATTGTGTAGATGAGTACTTTTGTATTCACAAACAAAAAAACTGTATTGTAGATAAGTCAAACGTTTAAGGGGAAAACTTTGCTAAACTCTCTTTTATTTTATTTTTAAATAAATCTTATAGGTGGCAGATGAGTCAACGATTTTTTTCCAAAAAAAAAAACACATTTTCGTGGAAAATGTCGATAGGTCATATTGAATATAAGCTCTCGATATAGTTGTCATTTAAAATTACTTCAATAAAACTTAAAAAAAATATTTTTAATTTTCTTCCGATTATGTTATGATTTTTTTGGTGTGTTCGATATGCCAGAAAGGCCACTTTAAGAATTTTTGAAAGAAGTCAAGTTCTTAGGATTTGTCAATGCCACTTTAAGGATTTTTAAAAAATCAAGTTAAAAAACATTATCACTCCATTTTATTGAAACATCGTCTAATTTGGATTTTCACGATTTTTTTCGAAGATTAACATATTACAACTCTGGTAGTTTTTGTAAAATTTTCATTTTTGATAACTCATTTTGAAGAAAAATTAATTGAAGAACGTGATGCGTACCAATCTTTTTCAAATTTTTTCAAAAAAGACGTCTTTTGCCCATTCAAATCAGATTTTCAACTTTAAAATCACTTGTGGCACGTTTTAATATCAATATTTTTATATGAATATTTCTCAATTTACATCTGTTTTGTAAAGAAATAAAACTCGGTTCCATTATTCATAACTTCTGAAACAAATAGGTACCACTCTAATATAAGAATGCATGTGCCGTCATCTAAAAAGATAATATATTTCTTTTGAGAAATGTAACTTTCTCACGCGATATTTCTTTCGAGAACGTTTTCTGATATGTTTGTGCTGCTGACTGCAGTTCTTCGCAGCTCAGTTTATTACATTGACAGAGGAATGAAAACGAATTTCAAGTGTTTCAAATCACTTTCTTAGACCATATAAAATGGAATCAATAATTGCTAATAACACGTTGATTTCATAATATTTTTCCATGTCAGACTCAATTTTCATCGATCGGTTACAAGTAAATTTGAATGGAATTTCTATACTACATTTCTTCATTTCATCAATTTTTTCATCTGAACACTTTTGTTTAATTTTTATTATATAATATTCCTAATTTGGAGCCCCCTTCAGATGCGGGGCCTGGGACTCGTGCCCCTTCTGGCCCCCCCCCCTCTGATAGGGCCTGAATATGTCTTGTAAAAATTTTTTCTAATTATATTTCAGTATCCATTCTTGTAGCAAACATTTTTATGCAAAAAATGAGTGGTTGCACACCATCCTACACCTATTAGTTCGAGAAATATATGTATATATATTTTGATCAACTTGCTAGATTTAAAGTAACATATTAAAAAAAGGTTGAAAAAAAGGCACTAGGTTGTTTGAGCTCTTACCTTACGATTATTTATACGTTAAAATTTAATTTGCCCCGATTTTAAAATTCCTCCAGACTTCCTTCAAATATTTAAACTTTGTTATACTTCTTACAAATAATAGCTCTCTTTAAACAGTTTAATTTATTAAAAATGATTAGAAAGTATCCCAGCTATCTGCAGCTATCTGTTGCATAAGCATTTTTTTTATAATTATAAGCATAGCATTACTGATGATTTTACATCATCATAATTTTTCATCATAATGCCACCCAGATAGAATTCCACTTGAAGTGCTAAATCAATTCATTATCTAATCAGTAAAATGAAAAAAAAAAAATGCATGCAAATGAAAGAGTTTTGAGATCTAACAAATATACATGAATATACAGCAATGCTTTCTTGTCAAGTGCAGCAGCAGCAACAGCTCCGAACTGAAGCACATTAATTTCTTAACACCTCATTAGTTTCAATTCCGCCAGTTAAGAAATACCTTTTAACACCAGAGAAATGTGTTTAAAATATCATATGTACTAAATGTAGCGGAATGCGGTAGGTTAACGATAGTATCTCACATGAGGCTCGAATGTTTAAATGCTATATTATTAAGGCTAAACACCAGACCACACACATACACACATAAAGCCATAGATGGACTGCACTAGATACAGAATAGATGGTAACTTATGTCAACTATTGATGCATAAATAAAAGCCTACTTGAAGAATTATCAAAATATTTATGGAAAATCTAAGAACAATGAAAAAAAAAATCCGAAAAGAAAAGACTCATAATTCAAGAACTTAAAAGAAATTTTAAGATTATGGACTCTGCACATGCGCAGCCTTGTTGGTTTTACACATTTGTGAAGAGAAAGCAAGGGCAAAATATTAAAATTTCAATATACAACACTCAAACATCCTGTTAAGGTGCCTTCGTGATTTTGTGGCATATCCTTCTTTCTTTGGCACTACGACAAAAAATTGCAGCAAACATGTAACAGTTTTGCTCACAGCTTGAGCCTGTGCTACGTAAGAATTGCAGCCTGAAGTCACTTCAAAACTTGTCACTAGCAAATAAAATCAATTGTCCTCGAAGGTGGCGGCAAAGTCCTTTGGAGTTGCATTTTGAGCATTTCAAGTGGAAGGCAGGCAAACAGGCAAAGACAAAGCATAATTTTTGTGCCAAAGATTTGCATAAAGCGGCAAAGTTCGCTCGCAGCATGCAAATGCCGCATACTATTCGCAGCATTTCGTCATGGTTCATTGTGATTACTTTCCTCATCTTGCATTTGCAGATTTGGTTTGTCTGTCTGTCTGATTGTCTGTTGGTCGCTTGTCCATTGTAACCACTGCCGCCTGGCCATTTCATGGAAAAACTTATGTCCACGGTTCCGTATACGGTGAGACAATTGCTGTACCGCAACTGCTGTTGATGGATGATTGCATCTTGTTTGCTACCAGCGTTGCATTTGCTCGAACTAAGGCTAGCTCGAGAAAGAGGAGGTAGGAAAAGCGGCGTATTTTGAGATCAAGGTTTTATTTTGCAAAATGTTTCTTAAACTTTTGATAAGAACTATTTCTTAGCCAGAAATTGCGGTTTATTTGGACAAAAAAAGTACAATTCTGAATGAAATATTTTAGCGCAAATTGAACTCTTAGTTAATCCATCTCTCACAAAATGCCACAACAATGTAGCTATAATTCCACAAATTGTTGATTTCTGAAAACTAGCTGTTTGTTTATTTGTTCAACTAATTGCATAAAACAAAAAAGAAAAATAAATACTTAATCGTTGTTTAAGTGGTGGCGCCACTGGCAACAAAAATAAATCCAATACCCAGCCACCACACCAATTAAGTAGTAGATGGCGCTAGTATCGCAGCGCCCACATGGCCAAACATGGCCAATACAGCCAGACAAACAAACATGCATTCGTACATTGTATTGCCAGCGAAACATCAAATATTTATACTAAGAAAACATAAATTTTTCATTTTTTAAAATCAATAAAAATTGTGGTTTGATCGAAGCAGTCGATGCGTTTCCAAAGATTCATAGCAAATGTTTCAGAAGATGCAGCGCTTGCAGAAGAGGAAAGAGGCTAAACTGAAGCAATCAACGCTACGTCTGCAGCTCAACCAACAGACGCCAAAATCTAAACAAATCAATTTGTTTGTTTTTAGATTTGTGAAGCTTTTTGTTCTTGACCTGGTGAGCGTAGCGAAAGGCTGAGAAGGGGGCTTTTGGCAGGAATGCTGCATATTGCTAGTGGCGCTGCGCAGTAATAATTTGTACTTTAAATAATCAACCATCAGCTCGACCAAAACGATCAATACTCTTTAGAAGAAACTCAACTGCTACTTCAAGTTTTGCTTAGATATATATAATTGTAAGTGCTATCGAAATCACTTCTTTTCACCTACGAGCCTACACAATCGTTTGATTTCTTTACTAAACCAAATGCGAATATATTTGCCATGGATTTTTATTTTAGAAAGCAATCATCTTACATTTATATCATCGAAAGTGTTTAAAGTCTTTAGTAAATTTAAAAATTCTAGTAAATTTAAAAGCTCGTGAATAGCTCTTTAGATAAATATTTAGTTAATTTTATTCAAATAAATTTCAAAGTTTATATAATATCAATCATTTCTTTTTAAAAATGTAAAAGCATCTGGAACTGCTACGACGTATCAATATTCTTACAGTCGTTGTGTCAATCTATTTAAAAATCCTCGAAGAACTCCCTGAAGTATAGTTTTCCAAACCATAGACCTAGTTTGTTCCCTAGTTCTTGTTCTAAGCTCTGACCATAATAAACTAGTAGAAATAGTAATAAACGAAGTAGTATAAATAGTACCAGAAAGTAGTATTGGATAAAAAACAGTAGGAAATAGTAGTAGAATAGATGTAGAAAAAAAATCGTATGAAAAAGTAGTACAAATTTACATATCATACTTACCCATAATCTCATACCATCATACCACTCCATCAAGGGCGTCCGAAGGATTTGTTCTAGGGGGGGTGGCAAAGACATAAAGAAGTCTAGAATGCACATAAAGAAAATGTAGTCTATATAAGTCTATTTTCTGAGATTTTTGGTACTTATTTTGTTATCATGATACGCCGGTTGACACACGCTTGTACACATATGAAAATTATATATATTTCAAAAATGGGGTAAAAATCTTTCTCGCATCATCCCCAAAACATTTTCAAATTTAATTTTTTTTTCTTGTGATTTCAAAAACTTTTTTCTCAACATATATTCTTAGTAATTTAGTAAATTATATAATGTAAGGTCTCCTTAATCCTTTAATAAAATAGCATTAATTACTATTTAGCCCCCAAGTTTAGCCACTTTTCAAATAAGAATACAAAAATTTCCCAATAGCTTTTTTTTAAAATGAATAAAACCAGCAAGATATTTAGACCATTTCTTCCAGTTTTGAAGGCCTATAACTCATAAACCAATTGCGAGCGGCCTGAAATTTATCAGATTTGGATTAAGGATTTAAAAATCCATATAATCGAGTAGTCGCTTCTTCGAGTTGCGAAATAGAGCGTTTCTTCGAGTCGCTTCTTCCTTTTCTTGAAATGTTTCCCGCATGGACATCAACTGACTTTTTTCTTTTTTCAACATGCATCAGTTCAAGCAACATGCAAGTTACTAAAATCGAGTTTGGAAACATGCCTATTATATGAATTATTTATAAAGTGTTTTTTTTAATTTAAAACGTATGAATAAATATATACAGAGGTACATGTATAGATGGATTTTGGGCTCCATTCATTTTCTAAACATATTCCAGAACTTCCCTGCAAGGCTTGGTTCTGTATCCTGGATGTAATATAAGTACATGACGCGAAAAAATCCAGAAAATTCTCAAAATGTGTAGACGCCTTTTAAAAAACGTGAATTTGAAGAAGCATAAAATAAATGTTTCAAATCGAGTTTCCTATTTAAATAAATTTTAGTCATAAGAAACTTTTGATCATAAGATATTCTAACGTAAAAGCGTTTTCTTAAAAAGAATTTGCCTACTTAAGAAAAAATTAGCCTACTTTATTCAGAATTTCGTAATTTTTTGTTTCGCTTTTGAATTAGAAGCTTTGCCCTCGCCTAGATCGCTGCAATTTTCTCAAATTTAAATCATGCTAGAGTGTTAGCAATTTTATGAAGTTTACACAAAATTAAAAATTATCCAAATTGAATCATCTTTATGACAGAAAAACGACTTTTCTTAAGCCGACTTCTGGGAAAACATTTAGTTTCTTAAATTTATTTTACTTTGCTTTCTTCTTTTGTTTAATTACTTTTAACCATAAATTTTCTTATCGTCCAAGTTCATATGCGTTTTTGGCTGAAATGCCCCCTACCATCTGTTGCTCCGAAGAATGATCTTCGACTAATATGGATATCATTCCTTATTAACTCTCAATTTCTCGTACGAATAACTTCTTAATTTCTTCTATTACATTCGTAGTATTATTCGTATTATTTACGAATTAAAATTAATATTAGTAGAAAAACTCATTCGTACACCCAAAAAATATTTAGGATAAAATTACGAATGAAATCTGTGTAGAAATACAAACAGAGGCTATTCGTAGAATGTACAAATGTTTTGTACACATTAAAAACGTTTGTAGTGCTGGCCGCTTGAAAAAATTTTTTTAATCCATAACTTTGTACATACTACAAACGCTAGTTTGTAAAAATCTATCTATACTATTATATAAAAGGAGACTCACGAAATTTCATCCAGAATAAGCTCGGTAACCTCTGAACCGATTTTGATAATTCTTCTTTTATTTGATTCCTATGATAATATAGATTGTTATAGCTTACCAAGGTTTTCGAAAAATGTATTCTTTAATTATTGCAAAATCACGCATTTTATTTGATGCCAACATTCAACCAGCAGCACAATATAACAGCAAACAAAGCTTTTCTCTCTTTGTCGAGAGAGCTTCTCTCAATATAACACGACAGCCATGTGGTATAGTTAAGCTGAATTCACTGATAACCTTTAGCATGTTCTTGTGTGATTTAAAATAATGTTAATCAAGTTGAGAGCGTGCAGAAATTTTTTTCTCTAAGCGAAAACTTCATATGAAAAAAACTTTGAAAACATGCTGAAGGTGATCAGTGACTCCAGCTTTACTTTCAAGGAGATTCTTGCTTTCATACAGTGTTAATTAATTTTCTTTGTTAATGTTTTGCGGGGAGTTGCCAGAATTTTGTTATTAGCATTAATTATGTTTTGCAGCCTTGCCAGCCAGCTTTTCCCCACTTGAGATTGTGTTAGTCTATCTATATGAATATATAAAAGCGTTGTGACACTGCACGGACGTTTGACAATCACGCAAGAACCACTGAACCGATTAACACGATATAGTTATCAAACGATTTGTTATTCCAACTTTATCGTAATATGCTATGTTAGACTTGCCACGTCTACTTTCCATGCCCACTTTTTGCAAAAAATGCTATATTTCAGACGATTTTGGTCGTATGAGACTAGAATTTGGTAATCTACGTGGGCATGACCCACTTTAGTTAAGTCCACTTTTCGGGGGATAAGCTTGGAGTAAAGCAAAGCGCACTACGTTTAAGCTCAATTCAGCTGAAATTCTGGCATTCCATTGTTTCGAGTATTAGATGGTTTAAGTGGAAAAATTTTGCCACACCCCCATTACCGCCCAGATTTAATCAAATATATATATTGGCAACTGTACTAAAAACGGCGAATATATACATTTTTTCTTCCGAACAGCATGAAAATTCGTATATAGCAGTAAGGTGGTCTGCTGCAGGACAACGTATGACGGGCAATACTATATATCAATAAGAATGCTGTATATATCAGAAAATTCTGATCGTCATGCATTGATGTTTCAAACGGAAACGTCTAGCATGTGTTTTGTTCGAAGGTCAATTTACACATTTACAAATTCACAAAACGATCATAAAAAATTCATTGAATTGGGTCAGGATAAATTCTACAATAACTATAACGTTAACTATGAATATATAGATAAGGAAATAGATTAAAACATAGATTTATGTATATAACTTTGGAATAGTTTGAAATATTTTAAAAAATTTTCACAGAATTATTTTTTAAGCTATGTATATTTGACTTGAAAAATATAGCAACATTTTAAGCAAATTAGTTTTCATCAAAAAATCATAGGGGGGGGGGGGTAGGTGGCCCATCATTTTTAATGATAGAAACTGTTTGTGTTAAAATATAACAATTTTTGCAGGTAAATTATGTTAAATAAAAGAATAAGGAAAATTAAAATTAAAAAAATATGTACAACAAAAGCAACTCTTGGCCTATTGTTTAGTACAAGTTGGATATTTTAGAGGTTTTTTGAAAACAATATAAAACATTGCATTGGTGAGGTAACGGCAAACCTTTTCTCATTTTCCCAATTTACTTAATTGAACTTTCAAAAAAAGAAAATTGAATGAAAATCGCGGAAATGTTTGCTTGCTAAGTCAAAACATGAAATGTCGATCGTTTTTTTCTCATTCTGAGGCTTATGAGTTATACTGAGAAAATCTATAGTTTTGAGATATCGCAAGAATTTTAATGTTATAATAACAGATTTTTTTAAAACATACCTAATATCCGTACAAAACATTTCCGAAAAGAAAATTATCGTTAATATTATTAATCAACGACTGTCCATACAAAAATACATTGTTGTGCATTGAGAAAGTCTATAGTTTTTGAGATATCGCCAAAAGTTTGATGTCATTATAACGGTTTTTTTAAAAAATTTAAGAAGAATTGTTGTTTGGCCGAAGCCCAATAACAACATTTATAAACTTAAGAAGGCCGATTAACTGCAACAATTTAAGAAGAATATATATATTTTCAGAATATATGTAAAAAATTACATTTTTGATTACAAATTTTAAAAATTTTTTACCCAAATTTTATTCCAACGCTGTTATACAGGCCTTTTTCTAAAGTAAAAAAAAAAAGAAAGCCAGCTAAATTTATGTCATCATAACAATTACCGTTTTAATAAGTTATTCAAATTAAATAAAGTAATTTCTTAATATATATACCATTTTTTCATAATTAAACAAAACAAACACAATAATTTTTATATTTTGAATTTGTTTTAATAACACTAAATATTTTCATTTTAAGATTTAAAATTTTTACATGGTATTTAATATTTTTATCGCAGGCGAAGCAGCGGGTATTTGCTAGTGTTATGATAAATTGAAAAAGATGTATTTTTAAAAGGTGTACTGTGCCGGCAGTTCGAAACATTTAATTTATTAAGAATATAAATATTTGTGCTTTAAAACAAAGAAAACATGTGGTATATTTTCTATAGTGACTAAACATTTTATGCAATCACAAAATATACCTTAATACTACACAACCAGACAAAACAATTTGTTTTTGTGATAATTAATCTTTGAATATGCACATGATTTTAATTGTGAGCTATTTAAATAAAGTAAGTTTAAAGAAGGCAACAACAACAACTCTGTATAAAGTCAATCATACAGCAGACTGGACAGAACTGTTTTGGAGGCTGCTAAACCTCGCTCTTCAGTAATCTTGAGTGATTAAGATGTGACCAACCCACTGTCTCAACTCTTATATGATTTCGAAAAAATTCGTAAGAATTTTAATGTTCTCATCGGCCACTTAATCGGCCACTTTAATGACATTACAGCAGTAGTTATTTTTAAATCAAGCCCTTAACTCTACCAGGGTTGCCGTCTGTTCTAGTTGCTTCTTATTTATTTCGCTATTCATTTGGGTTCGACGAGTTTGCCGAAGTACACAATGGAATTTAAACGAATTTTTGGTTCCAACATAGTTGCATAAGAAGATATAACAGTTGCGTTATAACTTTAACATCTAATGCCTTCAAATACAAAAATTACTATCGAAATTTTCGATATGTCTTAAATAATCCAAATACATTTTGTAATATTTGCGGTAAAATTGGTATTGAAAAAGTGTCGAAGAACTACATTTGAGTTTGTGAAAATGCGTACATTGTTTACTTTAACCCTGCTTTGCTACGTCTGCAAGACTTATGCTTTCTAAATTTTTTGCTCTCTCTCTCTCTCTCTCTCTCTCGAAATGCTTATACTGTAAGTTTTTATTCTGATTTTGAAATAAAAAATTTAGAATAAAATGTGTTTGAATAACAAGGAAGTATGTAATAAAGTCAACAAAAAAATGTTTAATTGCCATTAACATATTATTAAGCCACGAAATCAATGACACGTCTGAAAGACGTATGGTTAACGTTTGAGCGACTTCTAATAAGGTTATCAAAGCAGAATTAAGATACGAATTAAGGACCTTACCAAGCCATGGATTCCAAATACGGTTTGCAAATTGTGTAGTGAGCTTTTAATACAATGAGTAAATGGAAATGTTAACAAAAAAACAAAAAAAAATCTGATGAAGCCTGTAGCAGGGCCGAAATTGCAATAAAATCAGCTAGTGATGTTTTGCTTTTCATATTGAAAATGTTGTTGTTTTTGTTGTTTCTTCTGAAAAAATTCGTTAGAGCAATTAATTGTTCTAACTTGACCTAAAGCTCAATAAACGATTTTAAACTATCAAACAACTAGAATTTGTATTTAAAATCAAGAATGATTTAAATTATCAAACATTTAGAATTTTATTTAAATCACAGAAAATCAAAAAAAAAAATCATCTACCATGATTAGGAGTCCGCTAAAAGGCCTGTGTCTCACTCAACAAAAACATAATTTTCCATTTTTAAAAATTCGACACCTCTACTGGACACGGAAATGGATACAATTAACGCCTCACAAGTTAGAAGTGATAGCGATCTTGAGACAACATCGCGATTGTCAAAGAACTTACTTTTACGCCATTCTCAATGTTAAAAAAATTTTTCCATTTCAGACCTAGAAAGGACTTTGACCGAGCTTCTACTGATGAATTGTGTTGTGCGAGTATTTGTATATGTTTATTTTAATATTTATTGTTGTTTGTTAAGCCTTAATGTTTGCTTAGGTTCCTATGGAAAATAGCGAAGTTATGACTCAACAATAAAGTTTCCACATGTTTCAAAACGACATGTAGTATGGTTGCGTTGAGGAATCGATTGAGGACGTTTATAGATATAGAAATTACGTTTTCCTTCGGTTTTTGGCGTCTATTCCATTACCGAAAGTCATGTAAGTCGCCTAGTGACACCTGAGGACATTTCTTTGTAATTGACAAACAATGGGGGCCATAACTAATAACAAAATGCTGCTCTTCGTAACCAAATTGTTTTCTTTCCAAGAAAATACATTTTAAAATGCTCTTATTATAAGAAAATGGTATACTCAGATCGAACGAATTACCAATTCAAGAAAATTCATTTATGTAATATAGCAGAATCAGGCCTGTAGCCAGACCAAGAAGACAGAGGGGGCAGGCATGAAGCTTGGGGGTGGGGGCTATTTTTTGTTATTTCATTTAAATTAAAAAAAATAATTTTTTAACATGGGAAATGAATACATTACACATATTTATTAAAAAACAGTTAATTTAATAATATTTACATGGATATGCAGATCTTTTTATACATGAGATTAATACATAAAAATAAAATAAAAATTAATACAGGACTTTGTAATAAAATAAAGGTAAAAATACAAGATTTATTTAAAGTGGCTCGAAATATAAGAAAGAGTAGCGAAATCGGCTAACATATGTAAAGGGTGTTTCATAAAGAGTAATACAACTTTGAGTTGGCATCACTGCTTTATTTGACCACCCATTTAACAGCTGATAGTTGCTTATTGCTTAGTTTGCTTTGACATTTCAGTATGGATTGACTTACACCAGAGCAACGCGTGCAAATTGTGGAAATTTTTAATCAAAATAATGGTTTTGTTCGTAAAACTTATCGTGCACTTCGTCCATAAAATGGTGTACAAAATCGTCCTTCAGAGCTGCTAATTCGAAGAACAATAGATCGTTTTCGGACCACATGTACTGTTACTGATAATGCGGATCCCGTGAGGCGCCGAACAGTGCGCACTGAAGAATCTGTTGCCGCTGTACAGGAAAGCATTGAAGATGATCCTAATCAATCAATTTGTCGCCATTCTCAGCAACTGGGGTTGTGTCCTTCCACTTTATGGAAGATTTTACGAAAAGATCTTGGCTTAAAACCTTTCAAGATTCAACTTGTGCAGGAATTAAAGCCAAACAACCATCGTATGCGCCGCCAATTCGGCGAATGGGCTGAAGCACAAATTGATATTGATTTTGAATTTCCATGGAAAATTTTATTTTCCGATGAAGCCCATTTTTGGTTGAATGGGCACGTAAATAAACAGAATTGTCGTATTTGGAGTGAGGAGAATCCACAAGCTTTTGTCGAAACATCATTACAGCCACAGAGAATTACTGTTTGGTGCACTTTATGAGCTTTTGACGACAAAATAATTTCACGAAATGGCCAATTAATTGGCCCCCAAGATCGTGTTATATAACCCCATTAGATTATTTTCTTTGGGGTTATGTAAAGTCACTTGTCTACGTCGATAAACCACAAACAATTGAACACATGGAAATCAACATTCGAAGAGCTATCGGCTATTACGGCCGCAAATGCTGTGAATAGTTTGTGAAAATCGGTGTTTCATATTACGCCTTGTACGCGCCAACCGTGGCAGCCAGATGGCCGTAATAATATTTAAAGATTAATGTCATAAAATTTTCTATCAAATAAAGCTCATATCATTGATATCTAAAATATATTACTGTGTTTTCTTATGATGTAAGCTTGTATCACTCTATAAAAAACACCCTTTACAGTAGCGCATTCTTTTCTGGAAAAAAATTCTGGATTTTTTCTGACCTTTTCAAGAGTTTTTTCTTTTCTAAAAAAAAAAATGTTGACCTCAAAATAAATCGTGTTCTTTTCTCGAAAATTGTGACCGCAAAAGTATAACAAATGCAAAATTTACTGAATTGTAAAATTCGGTGGTTCTGCATTCTGCTCTCTAGTAATACTAACATAAAAACAAAAAAAAAAAAATTTTTGACAGTAATATTATATGCTGTGACAATTGTGAGAATCAAAATGTTCCAATTTTAAAAATTGGTTTAAATTTAATTCAAAACAATTTTGATTAAAGTAGTTACTTTTAATAAAATTTAATAGCTCGATGAGTATTTCTTAAAAATTCCATGCAGTCGGCTTTATACATAACCTCAATCGTAAATATCTCGGAATTCTAAACAACAGTGCAGCCAATATCAAATGAAAACAAATGTTGCATTTTTCCGTTCTTTTCTCAGCTCAAAAAAAGTCAACACTCTGTGAGTTCCGGTCAGAATCTAAAAAATTCTGCATTCTGTGAGGTCAGACTTTTTTTCAGAAAAGAATGCGTTATAAGACATTTTTTAAGTAAAACAAATAAAAAAATTTAATTAACCCGCATTCGTCGTTTGCATCAAATTTATGCAAATTTTTTATTCAGATTTATATATGTTTTGATTTAAATCTTTTGCTTCTTAAAATTATTGCTAGAATTAAGATTTGCAGTTTTTCTTATTTTAAAATTAATTAACAGTCATCATGCATAAAAAAAATTTAAAAATTAAAAACATTTCAATGAATTATAGGTATATTCTTTTTGTATCTGCATCAAATTGGTGCACAACGTGCTTTTCATTTCTAGAAAGTTCCTATGGATGCGGGTTAAAAAAATTATTGAAATTCAAGTCTTATTTTTTGGTAGCAAATGTTGGCGACCCAGTACAAATTTGAATTTTGTTAAACAAATTTCATATATTTACATATTCAAGTCGTGAATAAGGTGAATGTGTATATTTTTTGCTATTGTAAACTAAACTAATTTCAAAGCAATAAACAAATATATCACAAAATGCATATTAATTATTAATTTAAAGTTTTTCATTGCCTGATTTGGCCAGGGGGAAAATGGTTTTAATAGGGGGGCAATGCCCCCTTGCCCCCCTGGCAACAGGCCTGAACAGAATCAAGAAAAAAACCACTGAATTTTTTACAAAAAGTTTCTTGATTAAAGCTATGTTTCTTGGATTGATTGATACGAGTAATTTATGTATGAGTGAGAACCAAAAGCCTTTTAGTTAGGCTAAAGCATAGAATGTTTGATATTTTTTCTTCGTGTAACTATTGTAAACACAGACATAAAAACCTGAAATTAAATAAGAACACGCAATTCTACCGTCGGAGCAAAAAGTGCCTGGAAGTTGCCACTCAAACAAACCGCGCTTTAAATGTTGTCTAAATCTTTTTTTTAGTTTGTTATATCTGTCATTCATACATCTGCATAAGCGCCATCTATTGGGGGCTTGTGCGTAATAACTTGTATACAAGCAAGTGTTTGTTGTGTTCTGCGTATTCTCCTTTATCGCCTTAATCAATTCAACGCTTTCCGCGAAGTTGTAACTTGAGCCGTGGGAATAGGAAAAAGGGAAAATTTTACCAAAACTGGTAAATTTTTTTTCGATGTGAAAACGTGAAATTAAATTCCATTTTGGTAAATTTTTGCAGTGGCGAAGCAATACAATTTTTTTTTTTTTAAAAATTGTTCCCTCACTCTATGACGTATAAAAATTATCGGCCTTTTACAATGTTATCAAACTTGTTTGCTACGAAAAAAACAACCCTGTTGAGCCCAATAAAAATTACTACGATTTTCTACATTTTTTCTTAAAAAGCGTCATGCTTATTGTAGACTTTTTGGAAAACTGTTATATAGAACTAACAAATTTTGTTAAAAATTTAATGACACTTCTTCGCAGTTCAGCTGCTGCTTGATCTTTCTTTAATAAAAATAAAAACAAATCTAAGAAGAAGACTCGATTTTCATACCATAATTAATATAATGCTTTCCAAAGCATTAATTTAAAGTGAAATAATTAATAGTGTAAAATGATAAAATTAATAGAGCATACATTTAGATTGACTTTAATTTACAAATAGTAAAACCGCTTTGTTTCGAACAATTTTCCTTTTTTCTCTTTTTTTTCATAGTTCGAGATCATGATACAAAGAACTACAGATACCGTATGGCGCATGTTCCGCCATCTTTGCTGTGACGTAGGTGGTGCTCGTTGTTGCGACCTTAGTACCAATTTATTCGTAGGGTGTAAAGATTTTAAATTGTCGAAATTTTCTTATGAAAACTTGTTTTACTGAAATAAAATAATTATCGTTAGATAAAACACATGTCTAAAATAAAGTAAAAATATTTTTTTATACTGTTTGTGAAAGAAATTGCATATTTTGTAGGGGTGTTTTCTCTCCTTTTTTATTTTCATTTTGCTATCTTCGTCTCCTTTGTTGTTTAATTTGCTCTTTTTGGCATTTTCCTTACCTTCTTTTCTTTTCTTACGTAAAATACTGCGCATTTACTGTAAGCGCTTGGTGGCAAATTCCGGTTACTTTTTGTTAAGAATATTTGGGTGCAAAGTCAATCAGTAATTGCAAAATATACGGACTAAAAATAGTTCTTGTAGAGTTGTACCAATAATTCGTCTTCATCACTTTAAACTATTTCTAAATTTGAGTCTCTAAATGACAAAAGCTCATATCTTTATTACTTTTTTGCCATATCGAATAATCATAACTTAAAACCGAACATTTGCGATTTCAAATACGTTCAATGGATGAAATTCTTTAAATTTTTAAAAGCTTTTCTTCAATCGCTTGCAGCGAATTGCTATAAATGATTACATTATAATGAGATATATCTGTGTGGATCGCTTGAGCACGCTTGCACCATGATTGCGATCGATTTCAAAGGCAATAACAACAGCAACGTCTTGTATTGCACTGCATAGATTTTGTATTTGCCAAGCATTACAATGCTCACGGACCGTAACGAACTTCTGATTTTGCATGGCAGACTCTGCTGCGAATATCATAACGTACACTCAATACAAAATAATTGTATAATACTATATTTTGACCATGGTTTTTGTGTATGCTCTGACATCTTTAGAGATTTAAGAACACAAATTTTCTACCAAAACTTTGAATTTTTGTAAAAAAAACATAAAATTTTATTTGATAGATTTTCTATGAATCTATCATAGATTTTTCAGATATCTTCAAACTCACGTTTTTCATTAAATTACTACGTTTTCTTAAAGTTTACTAATCAATTTCATTTTGTGTATGATGGTATCATATTTTTTGCATTTATTTTTAATCCGCATGGCGTTCATTTTATAAACTGCCCGCTCAAAGTCAATTCAATCCATAAAAATTTTAATAAAAATCGCCTGCAGCGAATTTAATTGCGATTGCGATATAAATTTGTCCTCTACAGCGACTGGTAGATGTTATTTCACTTCACAATGGCGAATCTTGAGGGAACGTCGACTTCAAGAAGCGGCAATAAAAGGATCTGGCTTGTTGTTTTTGCTGTTGGGGTTTTTCTTTTTTAAACTATGCTAGCGTGATCGTGAAGTGTTTGCAGAAATTATTATAATACTATAAAAATAATTATAAACGTAATAATATTCGCCATTCAAGAAACCATAAAACCAACAACTACAAGATACAATTTACTTCTTTTGTTAACCAAGCTGAGCATAATTTCAATTTATGTGATAGAGCAAGTTCAAATCATATTCATATACTATATGCATGTAGTTAAGCGATCGAAATTAAATTGAAAATTTAGTTTCTGTTAGCTTCGTGTGTTGAAGTGTGTGAAATTTTAATTTATTGTTGAGACTATCTGCAAAGATCGAATTATTATTGTTGATTTTTCGGAAAAAATTGTGCTGAAAGATTTATAAGAATAAAGAGATAAGAATACTGCTAAGACATTAGAAACAAACTGTGATATTGTCATGCACATGGAAAGTATTTGCCATTCATTCTATTTTCCATTCATTCTACTTACCCAAAAGTGCCGGGATGGTCATTGAAAGTTTATTTTCTTTTTAACGAAGATAATAAAGTGAGCACGATGAAACAAAATTATGATGAACCATAGCGAGTTCTTAGCGAGGAGTATCATAGTGGAGCTTATTAGTTTATTTTAGGGAAATTCTAATGTAAAAGCGGTTAAAATTGAGGCATATTTTAGAAGATGTTATAAAAAAATTTTTTTTTTTCATAACATTTACTTTAAATATATAAAGATGGCGCTGTAAAGTTGGTGTACTTAAAAAAAGGTTAAGCATACATCAATGTAAATCTTTTACCAAAATGGAATAAAACTATAGAAAATTAAGAAAATTATGAAGCGTGGAAAAAAGTTGAAAAATTTACGTTATTTTTACCATTTTGTTGTGTTTTAAAAACTGGAATAATTTTCCATAGACGCTCATTTTGGTGAAAGATGTGTAGAATTACAATACAAACAGATTAAAAAAAATTTAAATCGGTCGATTAGTTTGTTTGCAGTTGTGTGGCCCTTTTTGATAGTGTATGTTTCGAGAAAAACGCGGTAAGTTACTCTGGTTAGCTAAATTGAATCTGGCGCACTGGTTTTTAAACGCTGTAGAATCTGTGTTATAAATAGTGTCCGACCGAAACCGATTCCAAATATTCGGCCATTTCATAATATTCAGTCGAAACCGCAACCAAAACTGGTTATAGATATGAAAATTTAAGATTTTAAAAAATAATTTTTTTTTATTAACCCATTTTTAACCAGGCTCCTTATTTATTTGGGAAAAAGTGTCAAACTTCTAAATATCATCAATCCAAAGTCCAAAAATAAGTTACAAATGCTCAGATTGCTTACTGTGTTGAAATTTTGTTCGTTACGAGACAAAATGTGGTGGTCGTTTTTCCGACCAGCAGCTTTAAAGGTGACCAAATATAGTCGTCTTTCAATTACTTTCAATTATTGTTTAAAAAATTTTGATATTTTTTAGTATTCTGTCATCATTACATTTGCATTATATATTTTCTAAAAAATTTTCACAACAACCAATAAAGGTCCAAAATCATGATTTTTCTTTCCAGACCCGAACGACTTAGTTTGAAAATCTTCAAGAATTTTTCAATTAATAAAGAACAACATTCAGATTTTATTTTTTTATTTAAAAAAATGATCAAATTCCAGGTATAGAAGCAGAGATATGAGCGTCAGTATGATGGGTCCTTTCACTGGTCGGATAAACGACCAGCGGTAGAAAATGGGTCAAAAGGAAACAAAAATACCATTTCATACATATAGACAAAATTTAATATGAAAAAATCTTTAAATATTAGAGTTTGTAATAATTAATTGAAGTTTATTATAATAAAAAAAGCGATAATTTTTTTATTTATGCATTCAAGATAGTATATACCTACTAGGGAAGTCAATCCCGGGAACCCGGGAACCCGGATGATTTAATCCTGTGAATTGATTTCCGGGATCCCGGGATTTTTAAATAAAAAAATTTCTTTTACAAATACTCATGTTAATGCATCCATATCAATTTAAGTTGATATCAATATAAAATTAGAAAAACCCTTTATTGAGGCTGAAAAGGATTGTTAGGATGATGAGTGTAAATCACTGGAGCAAAGACTTTGCCAAGTTTTAGAAGAATTTGCAATTTCGACTAGTCAGCTATGTTTTTCGAAATTGTCAGATATTCTGACTTAAGAAATAATTTTTTTTTGTGGTGAAGGCAATCGTGATCGAAACTTACGAATTGCTTCCCTTCAAACCAAGTTCGGAGCGCTCATAATTCGGACTCTGAAAAGAGCCTTATTAAAGAGGATTTTATGAGTTCCCTCTTATTTATGAGTTTTTAAAGTGTATTTTTTGTATTTTCATAACGTACACTCCTAAAAAGTACTTATTTCGGATTGTTTTAGGAGTACTTCAGTTAAGGGCTTAGAAAAAACTCAAATTTTAGAGTGTTTTGTGAAAAGCCTCCTGAATATGAGTTTTTAATCTGTATTTATTCTATTTAATAAAAACTGCGCGTTTTCAAAGCACAAATTTAAAGAAAAAAGCATGTTTTGAAATAGTGTTCATTAACATAAAATATAAAATATTTCATTCCGTTCAGTAATCGTGTTTGAATATTATATTCAAACATGTTTGGATAAATTTTTTATTTTATTTATTTAAAATATATTCTTGCCATTTGAGAATTGAGTCTTTCTACAAATAATACTAGTCTACACGTTTCGTATCCGGAAAACCCATTAATATTCCTATATGTACTTTCATTGCTGGCTTAACATCTGTACTCAATTTCCTCCTATATTATAAGATTTTCAAGATCTTTTGTTTGATATTGATTTTTTCTAAAATACCATATATTATTTTTTTATGGTGAGTAGTTTCGATTCTAGATCAATAAACACGTGCCAAAAACGTAAAACACCGTTTTTTACAATACAAAATTTTACAATATATGAGGAAACTGAGTACAGATTTGAATCCATGGCTTAAAGATTCTTTTCGATGCTCATATTCAATGGAAAACAAGCCCATTTTCTGCACTTTTATGTTTATTTTATGAAGAAAAAAGGGCAAAAATAGGAATCATAAAAGAGTCTTTTAGGATTCATATTGATGCCTCATAAGAGCGACCAGTTTCAAAGGAAAAAAAGCACTTTTCGGAAACTTTTAAGAGTCTATTATGAGTATTTAAAGGCCAATATAAGATTCATAAAAGACTCTTATAGGAGTCCGAATAAATTACTTTTGAGAGTCAAAAAAGTATAATTTTGTGCTCATATTTGAGCTCTTAAAGAGGGACCACTTTTAAAGGAAAAACTGCTCTTTTATGAAACTTATAAGAGCTCATTATGAGGGCTCTGGCTCCTTTAAATGAGTCATAAAAGAGTCTTTAAAGATTCATATGGTTTGCAGGGTTACGATTGTCGTACAACTATTTCTCTCGGTTACGATTGTCGCACAACTAGCATAGAACCAGAACGGTGCTTCTTATCAGCATGTTATATTTGTAATAATGAAAAATAAGACGTGTTGATCAGCTTAATGTACTATTTTATAAAGCTTAAAACAAAAAAATTAGTTTTGAAAAGTCTTTTCCAACCTTTATTTGCCTTAAACACAAAAAAAACATGAAAAAATATATAAAATTTATATAATAATACTTTAAACTGTTCTGTGCCTTAGTTATTTATAGTTTTTGTTTTTTTTATTAATACAGTTTTCAAGTCATAAATATTATTTAAGTTTTTTTGTGTTTATTAACAATTTTTGCCATAGTTGAAAACCACAATTTTGAGCAGAGTTTAAAATAGAATTTGTCGATTGCCAACAACCACTGAAGAGATTTCGGCTATTTCTTATCGATTTTCTAAACTATTTGTAAAATATTTCGTGTTCAATTCCATTTCTTCATAAAAAAAAATTTTTTTCAAAACTTTTGTGTCGATTATTTCAAAATTTATGTGGCTTATCATGTTCTTGCACTAAGCCCTTCATATATAAAAGCCAAACAATGTCTGTGTGAGTGCAAAACTACAAGACCGATTGAGCTGAAATGTTGGCAGTCGGTTTGTTTTAGGTACGAGATGGTTTAGGAAAAAACAATTTGCCACACCCCCTTTTACTGCCCCCAAATCAATAAAAATGCTATATTTTAGACAGTTTGGGTCAAACAAGACTAAAATTTGATAATTTAGTTTGCGTGGTTATTGTCGGCAACTGTGCTAAAATGTGTTTCTACGCTCCTTTTTAACGTCCACAAATCAATGATAACGCTGTATTTTAGGTGGATTTGGTCGTATAAGACGAAAATTTGGTAATTAAGTTTGGTTTCTTCAGCAACTGAACTAAAAATGGGCGTAGTCATACTATAGCTACGCCCACTTTTTAAGAAATCATTAAAATTGACTACCGATTGAGCTAAAATTTTGGCTTGTTTGTATGTTAAATCTCAGCAACTGGACTAAAAATTAGTGTCCACGACCCTTTTTACCGCCAACAAAACAATAAAAATGCTTTATTTCAGACGGTTTGAGTCGTATTAGACTAAAATTTTATAATTTAGTTCATATGGTTACTAGACTGGCCTTTTTCAAGAAATTTTCGACTAGTTAAAAACGGGACGTTTGGGATAAAAGTCAGGATATATTAATATTAGTTCGATAGGAGTACGCCAAATGACCGCGAGTTGATCGTTTTGTTGAAAGTTGAAAAACATATGAAAATTTTTTTACTTTTTACAAATTTCTCAATATTTTGGGCATAAAATCTTATTTTGTGCATAAAACTATAAAACTGGTATGCACTTCGTATGTTATTTAATTGTCCCTAAAACTGAGCTATAAAATATAAAAATCGGATAAAAATTATTAGAGTTGTGATATTTTAATTTAAAAAAAAAATTCAATTTTTTTTCTTATTGTAGAAAAAAAAATCTTAAAAATTCAAATTTGTAAAAATTTCAATAAATTGCTATTGTTAAGTTTTCTGAAATAACATTTGACACAAATACAAAAAAATTATGTGATTGCGTTAAATAACTTGGTGGTTTTGAAATTTTTTTTATAAAAGTGTAATATTTTGTAAATTTCGAGTTTGGGTGTTTTTATCCAAAAAATCCAAAATTTTAAAAATGAACCACTGCTTCCAAAAGACATTCTATAGATCATACTGTGCTTCTTCTTAGCCTTATAAAAAAGTTCTTTCAAGAGGTATTTTTATAAACTACTTCTGGAAGATATTAAAATGGCATTTAAATTCAATTAAAGTACAAAAATTATATATAATTATAATATACGTTTTAGATATTTTTCATGGGATTTTTTAGACCCCCAATGAAACCCAACAACTTACCACTTCCTACTGAGACTTATTACTGAAACCCAATAACTTACTACAACACCAAAATGCTTTGAAAATCGGGAAAAAGGATATTTTACGTGAAATGTTTTAAACCCCTAACAAAACTCAAACACTTCTCCCTAGCAAAAAAAAAATGCTTTCAAAAGAAGGTAAAGTGGAAGGGAAAGTCTTGAATTCCATCCCTTCCACTTTCATACCCAGAAGGCATTTTTTTTAACATATCTTCTCTAGTAGTGCTTTCAGAATTTTAAATGAAAAAATTGAAGTAGGTGCTTCTGTGGAGAACATAAGAAGGCATTCCATGGAATGAAATGGTTTTTGTGGTTAGAGGGCTTAAAAATTCTACGTAAAATACCTTTTTCCCGATTTTTTCGCGATTTTAGTGTTGGTAATGAGAAGTGTTTGGATTTTGTTGGGGGTTTAAAAAAACCCACATAAAATATCCCTTTCCCGATTTTCACGGCATTTTGGTTTTTGAAGTAGGAAGTGGTCGTGTTTTGTTGGAGGTTTGAAAAATACCACGGAAAATTAAAAAATACATCAAAAAATAATTGAAATTAAATGAGAATGCTTCTTGAAAGCACTTTTTGATAAGGCTTAGAAGAAGCATAATTGGATCTGTAGAATGTCTTCTGGAAGCAGTGTCCCTAAGAATGCATGTCAAATTTGTAGTAAACATTTTGCTGGGTCATTTCCTACACCAAAATCGCTAGAATGTCGGGAAAAGGGATCTTTTCCCAGGTATTTTTAACCTCCAAACCACAAGAACCATTTCATTCCATGAAATATCTTCTTAAAATTCTCCTGAAAAACACTTACTAGAATCCTTTAATTGAAGGGCTCAAAGAAATCTTCCATTGAAAAGTTCCTAGAAGCACTTCTAGAGAAGACTAAGAAAAGCATTCCACCCAATGACATGCATATGTTAAAAGAATGCCTTCTGGGTATGAAAGTGGAAGGAATGGAATTCAAGACTCTTCCTTCCTCATTAGCTTCTTATGGAAGCACTTTTTTTACTGGGAATGCACTTTGATTTTTTACTATCAGACGCTGTGTAAATGCTGGAGACGAGAAGTCAATTGCAACAATTTTTTAAACACGCTTACTTCAACGCCCTGTAGAAAATTAACAATAACTATAAAGACCAAATCAAATTTTTTTTATTTCCTCATGAATAATTCTTCATTATGTAAAAAATTTGAATCATTAAAATTAATAATACTAGGTAAAAAAAAATAATAAAAAAGTGTTTCTTTATAGCTACACACTGTAATAGTACCCTAACCTTCTCTCTACCATCTTTTTCGAGCAGAATGCATTAGTTTGGCTGATAGACTGCAATTATAACTAGCGACAACTATAAATAATATTTTGTGGCCAGGAGGCAGGGTAAACATTAGAGCTTAAAGATTCTGGACAAAAACAAGGTCAGCTTTTAGATAAGGATAAGTGAGAGGGAAGAAGAGATATTCTATAAGATGAAGTTCGTATATTGCACGCTGTGATGGAGCCAACCTCAGGAATTCTAATTCGTGCTAATACACCCACTTTTAACTACTGGCTGTGGAAGTTCTGAATTTGTACTACTTAACTAGTTGTAGTAAGAATTCCTGTTGCTGTGTTGTTGTTGATGTTGTTGTAAAAGCTGTTGTGATTGCCAGCAATTTGTAAAATGTACGGGAGTGTTTCGTGTGGATGTCGTGCAATTTGCATATGCATTTGGAGCGTTTTGATGTAAATACTGATTTTGCTAAATTCTAGAGCTAACTTCCTTGTATTTTGCTTTTTCTTATAAAGCCGAGATGCAACTGGAAAGTACTATTTCATAAAATCATCATTAATAATTGATATATTTTTGAGTTGAGTTGGATATCCTAGCAAGAATAAAATCGTGCCAAAATGTAATAACTTACGAGGTAGAAATTTACGCTTATCCATGTAATGCTGTCAAATAAATTAATACTCACAAGCTGAACAAATTAATACGTCTTTCATCAGGACGCACAGTGTGTCGCCTAAAACAATCTAGCTAAATAAAATTGTAGATTTACATTTCATATTAGAAATTGTCTAATAAGCAGAAAACCATTAAAAATTTATTCGTTTCTCAATACTGTTAGCTTGGAAGAGCGACCTAACCATATACTCCTTAATTACAATGAATATCTAGTGTTTTTTATGACCAAATAAAAAACTTTTTATGACGGAAATACAAATTAAAATGTTAAGGCAAATGTTGAAAATAAAAATCCATAATTTGTTTAAAATAATTACACTGTTCTAAAAAAAAAAATGTTTTTATGTACAAACAAGAGCTCCCACCATTCTTTTATGTTTTGCCGATTCATATGATGGCTTCCTGCGTTTTCAGAATGTTTACATCACTTCGACTTTTTTCGTCAATGGCCTTTTTAAAAAGTCACTTCGCATTTTCGTACCTTTTCAAACTTAGTGATCATAACTTTGCTTTTGATCAACTGTTTTAAAAAATTTTTATATTAAAACAAGGGTAAGACAAGCAGGCTTCCATAGTTGCTTACTTGTTTTTTATTGTTAAATTACTTTAAAGTTATGGGCGCTTACAGGAACCAAAACAATTTTTTTTTAAATTTGCTTTTTTGCTATTAAAAATTATCAAAAAGTTTTTCTGACATTATTAGTTTTATTGATAAAAATTGGGCTGTGGCCGTGTACAAAAAGGCAAAAACTTTTATGTTTAGCTTTTTGGTTTTTTTATTCCTATATTTCCGATATTTCGGCTCACTTTGTGGGCCTTCATCAGGGCTAAATAAGGCTTATTATAAATAAGGTAGACAAGATATAAATGACAACGTACACGGCAACTATACCCAGAATTTACGGACTGCCTAAAATACATAAAAGCCATATACCACTACGGCCGATTTGTTCATCTATTAACTCTCCATCATATGACCTTTCTAAATACATGGCGAAAATATTAAAATCATTGACGGTTAACTCCAAATATAATATAAAAGACGCTATCGAATTTAAAAACAAGGTTAACAACACTTATATGTATGACAATGAGGCGATGGTGTCATATGACGTGGTTTCTCTTTTTCCCAGCTTACCGGTGGAATTTGCACTAAAGACAATCGAACGACAGTGGGACAAAATTGAACTACAAACCAAAATTCCCAAAAACCTTTTCTTGGAAATCCTAAGATTTTGTACAAAAGAAAATAATTACTTCACATACAATAACAAAATGTACAGCCAATTAAAAGGAATGCCAATGGGCTCACCAATATCGCCAATTATAGCAGATATTGTAACGGAAGAGATTCTGGACAGATTCATGGACAACATTAGCCACAAACCCCGACTTCTCACCAAGTACGTAAACGACATCTTTGCAATAGTTAAAACGGGACAAGTAGACAACACATTAAACACACTGAACAAGTGCAACAACTACATAAAATTCACTATAGAAGAAGAAAAAGATGACAGGTTGCCGTATTTGGACGCTATAGTTATTAAAAATAACAACATATTAAAACGGATTGGCATCAGAAACCTACTGCATCGGGTAGACTGATAAATTTTTATTCTAAGCACAAATTATTGTGTGTAAAGGGTATTGTATAAGATTTTTAATGCTTGTAAAAAAACTAAAATTGGTTCAAAAGTAAGTAAGCTATAAACTAACATACACTCTAAAAAGTTTTTGTTGAATTTTACTACAACTCTTGTAGGCAACAGTTTTGCGGCTGTTTCTGTAATAAATTTACGCACCCTTATTTAATTAAACATATTAAGGGTTCTCATCTAAGCATGTAAACTTGTAAGCATGTATAGCATTTAAACTTTTGATGAGCGATAAAGTGTAAATAGCGTAAATGTCGACAAAATGGCGGCTGCGGCTGCGACAACATTATGACTTTTTTAAATTTTAAACCTTTTAAAAACCTTCATTAACATAGAAAAATAAATAAAACGTGTTTATATTTACTTCAACTACCTTAAATTTGCAATGATTAGCTCCAAAAACAACCCTCATTCACACACGTAGATTTACATGATAGTTTACACTACAAAATAGGCTCGGAAATGCTGTAAACTCACGCCCATACAAATTTTGACAGATAGTTTACGCGCATGTAAGTTCACAAGGTTTACAATGTTTACGGGTCAGTTACATGCTTAGATGAGAAGCCTTATTGTTTACTATTGACTTGTAGTGGAATTCAACAAAACGTGTTTATATTTGAGTTAAATATTTAGCAATAATAATGAAAAAATATTGATATTGCAATAAAATTAAACATCAATTGCTATCATTTATGAAGTACCATAACAAAATTACTACTCTCATGTTAGCAAAATTCACCAACTTGAATTTATTTTAACTCCGATTGATGCAATCAATTAAATTTCTATTGATATTCTTGAAAATGCAACATTCTTAGTTTTGTTATTCTTGGTTTAAAACACAATTGAATATATCTTAAAACTTCTCACTCTTGACGGCACCTGTAGAAATAAATTTTACTTATCTTTACTTATTAAATTAGCACTATAAACACCAAAATGAGACATAAGCACTTGCATAAAGAAATTCCTCCCGATGAGTATCCGAACAAATGAAAATACAAACAGATATTTTTTTATAGATTTTTATTTAATTTTTAACATATTTACTGCCCACATTTTTTACCCATTTTGTTGTGTTCTACAACATGATAAAACTTTTACTAAAAATCGAGTTATTACTAAACTTTTTTCAATTAAAAACTATATAACTCTTACATAATGATCCGTACACGTTGACAAGCAAATTCGACTGAACATCTGTTGAAAATATTGTACATGTTGAATATTTAACATCTGTTTCATTAGTTCAATTTATGTAATAATATAATGTTGCTGTTGATATTGCAACAAAATTCAACATTTATTGCTTAATTTTGCTAAGAATAGTGTTTAATGGTAAATACTCAAAGATCAATATAAGATTTATAGTAAAATTACACATCAGTTTGAATTTCAACAAAAAATTACTATAATAATTATAGTAAATTTATATTTATTTTTTAGAGTGTACATATTTTTTTGAAGAAATTATTATTTTTTTATTTGTTTGGTTAACTTAAGCCAATAAAAAAAAAATTCAAAAATGATTGAAATTGGTTAGACCCTTTTGATACCTCCCTTGGACCTATATTTATTTTTTACTTGATTTTGTATGGGGGCTGCACACAAAGGTTGGCCGATCTTAACAAAAACTCGTCAAAAGAGTAGTCAAATAGAGTTACAGATGTGACTGACAATTGTTGAAATCGGTTAGAACCTGGGGGTACCTCATGTACAGAACACTATGTTCAAAAAGAGTGGCCTAATTGCACATTGCACAGAGTAGGTAAAAAAATGTTTGATACATTTGACCTTTATCAAATCATTCTGCCACCACTTCGCATTAACCCAGATATGCCAACTGTACTACATGTAGTACACTTGTTATTTTCGAAATACTGCGTTAACAAAGGTTTTAATTTGTTAACCGATTTGTTGTTGTGTTACAGAACATAGCGGTAAACAAAGCGTGCATTGATGATATTTGTCTAATGTTGTTCTTTATGTGTTTTTTTTTATTCAAAGATTTCAGTTTTTTGAGATTTGTGATGCCACGTCACGTGATCGGTACGAAAAAGTTTTATAAGCATATTTTATTTTTGTTTTTTTTTTTTTATTGAAAATTGTTGTAAAAATTACTACGAAGCAAAAGTACATGTGGAAAAGTTTATTTTATGTGATTTTCGTTGATGTTTTTGCTGGCGACTACATGTAGAACGGGTTCAAAATCCAAGTAAAAAAAAAATTTTAATTTTTCATCAGTTTTGCAATACACTATGTCAGATTAAAGGGTTTTAGAAAAAACTGCAAAGATTGTTACGCTAATAAGGCCGTCGGCATATCTGGGTTAAGCTTGCATTAAATAAACAACTTTTTAAAGGACTAGATAAAACAGGAAAAGAACAACTTTCCAATATCTTGAAACAAAATTTCCATAACAAAGCAATGCAAAAATAAGAAAAGGTTAATTTTTTTAAAAGTCTACTTTTTAAAATTAATTCTTTATATAATTTTTTTTAAGACATTTTCATTGGACCGCAGATTCGTGAATTGGTTAAAAGAGGGTGGTTAAGTTTTGTTGCAGTTTGTGAAAATTTTCTAGGAAGTTGACGAAGCAATAGCTATACAGAAATAGTGAAGGAATTGCTTATAGCATTTCAGGCTAGGGGATGCAATATATAAACCCAAGCGCGTCGGAAGCTAATTTCATCTGGGGGGGGGGGGGGGGGGGGGGTAGTACAAATGGTGGTGCAAAAAAAGTTCACCAAAATTTCTTCAAAGAAACATGAATGTGAATAAACAAATTTTTTATTTAGTTTAAAATAAAAAAAAATATAAAAATATATAAAAAATATTAAAATTTCATTATTTTTAAAAGTTCTTCCAATTTCAATATTAGAGATCATTCTTTAAAGGATCTTTCACATGGTAATATGAAAATATAAGAAATAATGGTTGCTTTTATAACGCATGACTAGGTATATCTTTACATGGTTTAAATGCAATTAGGTACAAGAAGTTATATCAATTTAAATTATTCCAAAATGTTTCCTTCTGTCCTTGCGAGAAACAAACTCTTTCACCACCTCCATCGAATTCAATTCTTCGGTTTTATCTTTGTGAATGTGTATGTGTATCATGCGGCAATGAGTGAGTCGTTTCTGTGTCACAGTTAGTGCACTAAAAGAACGCTCAGATGAAGCTGCTGATGCAGGCACAGTCAAAAGCAAAGCAATAAGTTTTTCAACTTCATTTAATAGTTTTTTTACAGTATCCGAATTTTTTGCAAATTGGGATACAATGCTACTACAATTTCAAGGTGTTTGGCCAGGTAATTGCTTCAGCAATTTAAGTTGCGCGTGGAGGTCGCTCACATCAAAGTCATCTGCATAAAGATCTAGTTTTGTTTTTAGATTTTGTTCAGAAGGCACTTTTCCGTTGAAGGCTTCGATTACAATATTTTCCAACGATTCTAGAGTGTCAAGATCTGTTTAAATGTACAATAAGATTTACAAAGTGCCAGTTTACACTAGCTTCACTCAACCGACTCACCGAATGTTAAATCAAAGTGAGTCGGTTGAGTGAAGCTGGTGTAAACATGCAAAATTAAAAAAAAAGTAAAATATCAACCTGTTTAATCGAATCTAGACGTTATCTCATTTGAGAGAAGATCTAAAATTTCGAAATAATCTTATCGTAGACTATCATATAATGCAACTGTATTGAAGGAACCGGATTTGATGTTTGTTCAAAGCGTCGAGGTGGATTTTCATCAGCTAATTCACAGTAGGAGCTTTCGCATGGTCCAAAACATTGGACCAACATGGCAGATTGTACAACATGTAGTACCATGCGTAAGCTAAAACGATAGTTGAAATTTTTGGTTTTTTCTGCCGATTGTACAATATTGTACAACTATGTAAAATTACTGCTCAATTGTTAGGGCATCTAAAAGTTGCTTAGCTATTATCCGGATGTGTTCTGCTCGAGAGCTTGTAATGAATGATGTTGATTTACAAGTTGGATCGTTCGAACGCTCAATCAAATAGTCCCGTTAGTTTTCCATTTAACTTATCATACAACATGTCGTCCAATATGGAAAGCCCCTAAGAACATGCCAAATTTTTTCTTACCAGAGTTGCAAAATGAACAAGCATTTAGCTACATACTTAAGGGTGCCTTTTAACTGAAGTGGTGGGTTTGCAGTAGAAACTCTACATTTTGTTCTATCTTTTTGCAAACACAGAGAAAGAAAATGGTTATCCGCAAGCATGCTTATGAAGAAGAGAGAAAGAAGAGGAAAAAATATACATAATACAAAAATATTATCGTTGTAAAAAAAACTGATATTTTGAATAACTTTTGAAGTTTTCCTTTTAAATTGTATATATAGCTAAAAAGTGGGGGCAACTTCCCCCCTTGCCCCCCGCTTCCGACGCCAATGTGTAAACCATATGTAAACCAAACCATATTGTTAGTTTTCTTCAGCGCGAAACCAGCAATTATAAATATAAAAGGAAAAGGTCGTCGAACGATTTTAAAGAAAGAAACCAGTAAATTAAAATTCAAATAAATGTAACAACTCTATTCATAAAATGTAAAAAAACAAAAAAATATTAAATGATATTTTCATAATTAACGCCAATATTTTTAAAAAGATATTTTTTAATGAGAAAAAACAGAATAAATGTTAAATCATACTTTCGTTAATAACTTCATTATTTCTGTACCGAATCTAATTTTTTATGAGTTCGAAAATGAATACCTTATTATAATACACAATTATTTCAGTAGATTTTTTGATTTTTCACCATTAGAAAATGTAGAAAAAAACAATATGGCTTTATAATTTCAACGTCTATTATTTTTAAATATATTGGCGTATTTCTATTTTTTTAAATTAGAGTACAAAACTGCAAGTCATACCTTTCTTATAACATTAAGGTTTTTAAAATCAGTTGATCCGAAGGAAAGTTATAATATACCAAGTAATGCAAGGTACGAAAATATTAAGTAACTAATTTATGAGGTCCTTGAGGAAAAATTCGAAGTGATATAAAAATTCTGTAAATGCAAAAGTCTCTATAAATTACCACTTTATGAAATATATATGTGGGAAGTCTTGTACAGCTTTCGTGTAGAACAGTGTTATCTGGAAATTGAAATATTTTTATTATAAGCATGTATTTTGTTTTTAAAGGTTGGTGGTCTTTTTTTTGTACCAGAATAGTAGAACTAAAAAATAAAAAAAAAATAAATTGGCCATTTCAGCCCTTGGAAGGACTTTGACCTAGCTTTTATTGATCAATTGTGTTGTGCGTGTTATTAAATGTTTGATCACAAATGACCGAGAACTGGACCTTCGTGTTTTATGCCGACTCCGAACGGCTTATGTTCTCAAGAAGCTTTACATGGCAATTTTTACTCTCTGAGGTTTGCCATTGTCTGCAGAGAGGTGACGACCGAACAGAAAAATTAATGCAATTGATAAAACTTTCTGTCTGAGCTGGAATTGAACCCGGGCTACCGCGGTACTTAAGCTTAGGGGCCACGCACGCTACCCACTAGGCTACGGCCGCCACTACGAATAGTAGAACTAGTATTTACATTTTCAGTAACAAAACATTTTTCAGTAATATAATAAAGAAAATTTACCTTTTATTAGGTGAGCATTTAAAAATTTTCTCAAGCTGAGTTCGTAATTGCATAAAAACGATAAGAATTTTGCATATATTCTATAATAGAATGAAAAATGGAGAACATTTTTGATAACCATGAGAAATGTTTCATTAATTTGATGAAAGTTTATACCACTAAACTATTTTCCAAATAGAAAAACACTTATTTATTTTGTTATTTATTTAAATTAGAAAAATTATACTTCTACTATAGAAAGAGTACTGGCTGTCAGGGCATTCGACTCCTTGGTAAATTGTAGATTATTTATGTTTATATAAATTTTTGATATTTATTTTTATTTTAAAGTAATAATTTTAAATCAATAAGTTTATAATATTTGAAAAGCTTAGAAAGTTCAATGGTTTTCTGATGTATGTTTTTTAAGAAGTTAGAAAGGAGAAGGAGAGGATTATTGGAGAAAAATTGTTTGCGTGCTGCGTCGAATATTTGCATTCGCTAAAAATGTGGTCAATTGTAATGGCTGTTATGTTGCATAGCTGGAAGTTTGGTTTATTTCCTCCGTTGGAAGATGGAGGTGGGTCGTTTTACAATGGCCGATTCGAGGTTGCACGAAAGGTTGTTGTGCAATGCAAGATGCTTTTGCTGGGTATTTCGGCTTAAGGCCATTTGGGTTAATGGTTGTGTAGCGGTGTTTGATATTTTTCCAAGCGTCGCACAGTGTAACGAGGAGGACCAAAGTGGGTATAGAAATATAGTCATAAATTTGTAAAAGTTAGTATGCAATTTTTTTAAGTTAGGAGTCTTAATTATTTCAATCTTAAAGGATTATATTTCTATTTGTGGTAGTTATGGTCTTTATATGCTGCCTTGAAAATTTAACGAAATTTCAGTATTTATAGTTTTGTACTGAATATTTTCCAAGATCCCAAAAATTTTAATGAAATTCATAGATAAAACTTTAGCAAAAATATATATATAAAAAAAACAAAAATAAAAAAATGTTCATATACCACAAAAAAGATCTTAGAAATAAAAGAAAACCTAAATTTCTATTTACAAAGAATAAAGAATAAAAATATTTTTTTTTAAAGTTTGTCTTAAAACATGCCTTTCTTAACACATTTTTAAAAGTTGGTCTCAGATTACATTAAAATAAGGATTTTATGACCATTTTTCTAAAGCATGTTTTCACAGAATTATATAAAAATATATATGAAAAAACTGCAAATTTTTCATAAAGTTTCAATCACAATCAAACAAAAAGGACTTTTTTTTACTTTTAAGAATGTCTTAAAATACCCGAAAATAAAAACCAAGGATTGGATGACCTGCTCGCTGGATCATTTTTTGACGAAAATGTGGAAATGTATATAAAAAAATAACAAACTTTTCATAAAGTTTCAAGCACATAAAAACATTTTTGTATTTTTTTATTTTTAAGTACGTCTTAAAATATGCCTTTCTTAGAACATTCCCTAAATTTGGTCTCTGACTACTTTGAAATAAGAATTTTATAACCAAAAATATATGACAAGATGAAATTCCGCATTTAAAACAAAAAAGAGTTAAATTTAAGGCTTTATTTTGCAAAGACAATAATACATAGAGACTTGAAATTTTTTTAAGTATATAATAAAAAATCAATATCCTTAAAAGTTTCTTTTTTTTAATATATATGCATTTTCTTCTTGCTAGGTGATTTCGAACAACAGTCGTGAGCCTGTAGGTAAGAATTGTAGTGAAGGTTGTAGGCTCAAATATGAAAAATTTTTAATTGTATTGCTTTAGAAGCTAGTCATAAAGAGTTTAGAAAAATTAGCCTAAATCATACCTGTTAAAACTTTTGAGAACTATGCAATATAGATATATTTCGTGGGTTACTGCTTTCGTCAGATTCATTTATATCTTCTCTTAGAAAAATATTGCAAAAAGAAAAACAGAATAATGATAATGAAATCAATTAATTGAATTAATTTTAAATGAAGATCATGAATCGAATGATGACAAAAGTGATTTCATTTCTGATCTCGACTTCTCTGTCTTTGTGTCGAGTAACTCAACGAGTTATTCTGACGACAGTCAGTAATTTTCTCTGTCATTTTTTCTCATTCTTAAGATTTATGTAAAATTTAAACAAACTCATGTTTTAAAATAAAAATATTTTTTAATAAATAAACTTCATTGAATATTGTGTGGGAGGCCGGTGAAGGACGTGGCCAATCTGAAAAAACAGTTATGTGATTATTAAGTGAAACCAGTTAAAAATAAACAAATTCATTTCCTTTCCTGTACTTTCTAAAGCTGGAGATATTGAGCTTTTATTCTTCATTTTGTAAGGTAGGTGTGCAAAGGGCGTGGCATATCTTGATGCAGTTTTTGTATGATAATTATGTGAATGCAGTTAATAAAAAACAGTTAATTTCCTTTCTAATACTTTTTAAAACTCGCGATATTGCACTTTTATTCTAATTTTTTGTATGGGAGGTAAGCAAAGGGCGTGGCAGATCCTGATGAAAATTTTATGTGATGATTATGTGAACGAAGTTAATAAAAAATAGTGCACTTTTTTCAAATACTTTTTACAACTCGAAATGTTGCACTTTTATTCTTCATTTTGTATGGGAGGTGGGTGAAGGGCGTGCAAAATTAATGAAACTTTTAAATAATCATTTTGTGTATCCAGTCAATAAAAAAACTGGTCAATTTGGTTTTTACACTTTCTACAATTCGGAAAATTGCACATTTATTGTTAATTTTGTATGGCGAAGTATTTAAAAGTATGAATTGGTTCTAGCGCTGCATTCTTCGTTTTTTCGTCTGTTGTTTTACTTCCTGCTATACCGACATGACTTATAATCCACATTATTTTGATTTTTTTTGTTGGTGATATTCTCGTGTTCCGTATGACATTCACTAGCTGGGAGTTGTTTGATACGTTTAAGACTGAGTCAACTAATGAGTAACTATCTGTGCGAATTACAAATTTCTTTTTTGAAGAAGCTGCGTGTTGTGCTGCTTTTAAAACTGCATATTGTAAAAACTACATGAACTCTCCTTAATGCATCAACCTTAAGACTTTATTCGTTTTTATACTAATTTTTTTGTCGGCTACACGGTTAGAAATCTTGGAATAAATTTTAATACAAGCAAAGTATTACAAAGATTTTTAATACAAAACGTATTAAATTTAATACTTCTCAGTTGATTACAAAATTTTTAAATTTATTTTGTTTTACATATTAATACAGTTCAAATATTGAAACCATATTTTATACCCTTGGAGTCAATTCGATACTATTGTGAATATTGTATTTGATTTTTAAGAAATACTCTATTGCATTTCAATAAAATTTTGTTTTAAAATTTAATACATTTCAAATACTACAACGATATTTTATACCCTTTGGAATTAATTTGATACTATGTTCAAGTTTATAATAAATTTTTAATACAAAATCAGTATTAAAAATTAATAATTAATAATTATTAATAATTAATTAATAATTGAAATTGCATTCAATTTCAATACATATTTTAATTAAAAATAATTTTTAATATTTGGCCAGTATTTTAATAAAATTTTGTTGTGGTCATACATTCAAGCCAAAAAGTATTAAAATGTATTCTAAGATTTTTAACCGTGTCGAAAGATCGAGTTTAAAATAGACAAAATTTGATGAAAAATAATTCTTCCACTAACTTCTTTGTTTGCTTTTGCTTTCTTGTATTGACCTCCGCAAATCACGCTTAAGTCCATCATTTTGATTACTTATATTTTCAATGATTTCTTTTTGATTCATAGAAAGGTCCACTTATATTTTTTAACGCTTTTATTCGATTATTTGTCTTAGTAACCAAATAAAACAATTCATTCATCATTGTCAGTGTGTGTGTTTATGTTGTTGTATTTTTTCTTTATATCTCTCCATCTTTACGATCAAACAATTACCATGGCCAATAAACAATTTAATAGCATTTTAAATTGATTTTTTTATTTCTTCATCACTTCGACCATAAATTATATTGTAACTATATAAAATAAATAAAAATACAAGTCGTGAGAATATTTAATGCAAAACTATGATATACGATATCTGAAGCCCCGTGAATTGTTTGCTTTGTCCGCTTTTCTGCAGCCTACCAATAGTTGGTTAACAATTTTGTGCGCAGGTCATTTAAAGTGCTTTTGCGAAAAATAAAACAAAGTATTAGAAAATTTAACTTTATGCAATACTGTGCATTCGAGCTCACCGCGTTGCCAACTTAATTCTACATCACGTAAATAAATCATAAAGTTACTTCGCTGGCGATGCTGGGCCGGTCGCAGATTGAATTTGTAGGTAGTTCGTGTACCATTTAGTTGATTTTCAAGTTGGATTTTATTTTTGGCCAATTGGTTTGATTGTGGTGGCCAAAAGTGATATATAGGTAAATAATCAGTAGGGCGTTTGCATAAAAAACCTCTAAAGAGCGTTTTTGTCTTCCACTATTTGATAGATTAGAGAATTTTTACATACAGTTTTTGTCCTAGAGCACAAAATTAAGTCTTATAGTTGACTTCCGTTTAGGGTTATTCGAGAAAAATGGGTTCTAATTAATTTTTTGAGTCTTTCTTGTTTCGATTTTCTTAAATTTTTCATATATTTTTGGTGCTGCTTTTGCAACTCTATGGTGCAAAAACATGTTCGATATTTAATTGATGACCTATGAACTGAAATATGAGCGCTGAAAGTATAAATTAACTTCAGTAAGGGATCTCAGGATTGGTAGGAAGTAGAATGCCGAATGCAAAGGTATCGACTGAAAGGTCAGGGTGCTTACACAATATGATCGATTTTAGATTGGTGAACTTTGACATGAAATATGAGCGTTGAACAAAAATATCCCTAGAATAGTTTGTTAAAAAAATCCCTATGAATTGACACCAAAACTTTGGCGATATCTTGAAAACTGCAGATATTCTAAGTAAGATATTCATAAGCTCATGCTGTTATGATACTGGCTTTTTCAGAAACTGTGAGCAGCACACAAAAAGCGATAAATTTTTCAATGCGTGTGAAGAAACAAGTGACAAAAATCCTTAACTGCCACTTGTCAATACTAGAAAAAGTCGAAAATTCTTCACTTTTTCAGATGCTAGCGGCTGGAAACTTGAAATTCAATATAAAATTGTGACTTTACGGATTTTTTTTTGTTACAGTTTTATTTGTTGTGGTTGAAAGTAGCGAAAAATTTTAATTCTTTTGTGTTTTCTGGTGTTCTTGCGCGAAATATAAGACAACGACATTCCAGCCACGGTTGCCACTTTAGTACCATTGTACCAAAATTGGTACATATATTTTAACTTGGTACCTTGGTACATTATTTTCCGAGTTGGTACATTTCGTAAAAGATTTACAATTTCACAACCTGTTACAAAAAGCGAAATTTTCTAGCACTGGAGAAATGTTCTGACAGTTTAGTGGAACTTGCATTAAGTTTTGAAAGTTGAAAGTTGACATGCTTTTCTAGTCATATATATTAAAAATAGTATTTTTTGAGACATTGAGACATGAGGAATCTTTTTCAGGGTTCAAATATTAGTTTTTAAAATTGTAATGAAGTTGGAAAAAATTTGGGTATTTTTGAAAGAATTGGTGGGAAATTTGTTTTAATGATTTTATCAATTTTATAAATACTCTGACGTGCCTTCCACATAGCTCAGCAGCTGCTAAACCCATATTTTTTATTTTGGTCTGATTAAAACTAAGCCTAGAAATATATTAGAATATAAAACACTTAACAACGTAAAGCTCTCTTAAAAAGTGTGTGTCGAACGCAATGAAGCTCTTAATATTTGGCCAGTAAAAGAACCATTTTAATGTATTTATTATGTTATTAATAGCGTATAACTTAATATTTTTGTTATGTTTGGTATGTACACAAATATACACTAGTAAATTATTAAAAAAAAAAATGTTATCAAATTATTATATTAAAAAAAACTGGTCTCAACCTAGTCTCAGGCAAAAAGCACCAATTCGAACCCGTTGCACTGCATTTCGTGATATCTACTCTCCGCTATTGCAGCGCAGCTGACCTGCAACTAATAAAGGCCAGGCCACAAACGGTCAAACGCTGCAGCTGATACAGCAAGCTAGAATGGAAGAAATTTAAATTCTTATCGAAGTTCTGTGTGTAGCACAACTTAATCTTGCTTCTGCTGCATATTTGTTAGAAGATATAATAAAAAAAAAAAAAATAAAAAAGTTAAAAAAAAGAAAAAGTAGTAAAAATTTAATTTTTTAATTTTATTTTTGGTTAAAACGTTATATCAATCAGATATCAATCAGCCTATTACACGGTTAGAAATCTTGGACTAAATTCTAGTCCCACTAAAATATTAATGCATTTTTTTAAGCCTTGCGGCTTAAAATTTAAACCTTACTGTTTAAAATTTAAACTTTTGATATACCAACTTATATTTAAAACTCTTCTGTATTATTATTTAAACCAAAAGAAACATTACAGCATTTTAGCTGTTAATTAAGCTCCATTTTAGCGTCTTGGTTTAAATTTTAGTTCTTTTGATTTAAATTAAAGTACAATTCTGTTTTACTTTTTGCTTTTAATACAATTTACACTAAATTCTAGTACATTTGCATATTAAATTTGGTTTAAGACAAGTATTGCCGTTTTGGTTATTTATAGCCATAAGTGGCTATTTTTTCTCGCGGTCAGTTTTTCACTATTTCGCGCTTTTATTTTTGAAGTGAAAACTTCTTTAGGCGCGTTGAACGATTTTGGTAGAGGGTTAATCTTTGGTTTGCGTCATGGAATTTTTTCGAGGAACTCTCGTCATCAATACAGACAGCAAAGATAACAAGATAGGAAACTTAGAAAAAATAACCTCAAAAAAATGTTTGCATGTATTTGTGCATAAGAAAAATCAACAATGATCGTCACTCTTGTTCTTAATCGGCCGCAAGCTAACAAAGAAATCACTTGGCAACTCCTGAAATTAATGCATATAATCTGCTTGTTAGTATATAAATACTTAAGTTAGGTTGCAATAAGATGTTTGCAACCAAAATTTATTATTAATTCGCTTTATATTGGTCTATATATGCTTTTACAGTTTGGCAATTTCTTCAGTTGTTGTATTTGTCAACATTTTTGAAAAATTTGCTTTTACTCAAATAGCCGCTATTCATGGTGAGATTTAAAAATGAACGATCTTCTTCTTTTTCTGCTTTTTTCTGCTGGAACTTCGTTTGCAAACAAGAAAAATAATGTATGGATTGAGTGTTTCCATAATTTTAATTAAACATTTTAATCTTTAAGTTGTGATAAAGGAATATGTTGAACATTAAAATAATTGCATGCATGCTCTAATTTTATTATATATCGTCAAACAAAGTTTGACAATTTTCACACTTGTTGTATTTGGCTTTTTATTTTCACCACTGCGGCATTTTATTTTCAGAGTTGTCAACTATGATTGTTTTATTAATAAATTTTTTCATAAAAGGTGTGTGTCAAAAGGAAACTTTTCAGTCGTGGTAGGATAGAAAATATCAGGTTGAATAAAATTTGTGTGTGTTGAAATTAATTTGTCTTTTATGCTGTGTCAAATGGACGATGAAATTTTGGCAGTTACAAATTTTAACGTTTCACCATTCGGTCGTATTTTAGCGCAAATATTTTATTTAATTTGCATTTTATTCAATTCGCGACATATTTTATTCGAGTGCTTGTACTTGCAACTTATTTTGTAAACTTGGAATATTGTTAACTTAAAAAAATTAAAAAATAACAAAATAATAAAAAAAAAATAACGAAAGTGCTTGAGTTTGTGTGTGCGTGTGTGAGGGCCAACGATCTCCCGGTGCATCAGCAAGTGCAGCAAAGTTAAATTGGCTTTCTTTGCTGGCGAACGTCCTCCAAGTGCCACCACCAGCAAGTGCAGTGCAAAATTTGTTGCCAGCCAACATCCTCCAAGTGCCATCACCAGCAGCACTAGCAAGTGGAGCGCAAATTTCCTGATTCTTTTGCTTGCCAACGTTCTAAGAGAGTCGCCACGAGCAGCACCAGCAAGTGCAGCACAATTAAATTGACTAGTCAACTCTCCAATATTTCAGAAGCACCATTAAACATGCACCATTTCAGCATGTCTCAAGCGCAGAGGCAAATTTCTGCCATTATACTCCGGCGTGAATTAAATAAATTGAAAGCGGAGAATTTGCGCTTCATTACAGCGCTTGTATTACTCATAGTACAACTAGACAAGGTAGTGTTAGGGCTGAATGTGTTCGCTTTCTTAGAGACCATAACTGTCAAACTCAGCCATTTTGGTATTTTGGCCAATTTTTGCTTTTTGCTGTCCGAAAAATGCTAAACCATAAGAGATACAAAAAAATTAAGCAAGATAATATTTTAATAAATGGATATGCCTACAAAAAGATATCAACCTAATTCCTCTATATCTTATCGATACTCCACAATAAGCATTTTTCTATGCAATATATGGAAATATATACCAAACTGATAAAACTTTTCACGGCGTATAAATTTAACAAAATGTCCGCTTTAAGAACGCAGACACACTTACACACACTTCACTACGATCGCATAAGAAATAAACACAAATCTTCGTGACCATTACGACCGTTCAACAGATGCAGAATGCAGTAAACTGTCAATTTTTTTTACCTTTTATGTGTTTTTTTAGGGGTTCGAGAAGGGTGGCGAATTACGGTTGGTCTTTTTAAGAAAACTAGGGGGGTAAAAAATAAAAATAAGAAAAAATAAGACTAGCTTTTACATTTGACTGCTCTAAGAAACACCAAACCCGCCGGAGGACCTTCGGGGAATCTGCCTGTCCCAAGCCAGGAATAGAAGGGTGAGGGTTTGTTATTGGATGGGCAGCTCATGGGGCACGGCCCATGAACTGATCTCATAATGAGTTCTTTCTGGAGACACGGCTCCTGAATGTTCGTCTGATAACTGTAAAAGAAAAAGGTTTACCTGGAGCCTTGGATGTTGCTGCCAAATTCTTGGAGAAAGCATTGTTTTGATATTAAGTTATCATTACACCGTTGTTGTAATATGCTTTCGATGGATGATCAATCCAACATAACTTGAAGAGCGGGGACAGTCAGCCATCAATGATGAGGAGACCTGATCTATCGTTGTTCTGCAGACCTATCTTAGAATAAAGGTTATTATGTAGGAAACATTTAACCTTCGGACCGTTGTATAAGCAAATTGTATATAACGGCTCATGCTTCTTAGTTTTCTGTTAAGGCTTTTTATTAAGTCTTAATTAGGATAACGACGTTGCATAAGTAGAATTGAGGTTTACCCGGTTTTACTGGGAAACCTATGGTTATTTTTTAACCTAGTCATGTACAATTCGAGTGGCTGAAGGTGTCACAGTCAAATATAAATGTTCTAAGAACATTTGGTCTGTAGACGGGATGTTGAAGAGCCTTGTCAGGTGGAGCCTTTTGCTCGGGTATTGACTATCATATGGGTTAGGCCCACGTGGGGTTTTAATAACGCTCTGGCTGTGGTTAGGCCAGAAAGGCCGGTGTGAGTTACACTTAAGTTGAACTCGGGTTGGTGATTCCCTTAAATTACTAAGAGAATGATGGTAGATTGAATCTCGCTAATTTCAAACAGTAAATGTTAGGAAGGTAAGCAACTACCGGATCAATATACTGTTACCTTTGGAATTTGAGTACAGGCGACGGGGAAACCTAAATAGTCTGAGTTGTGACCACTGAGATTGAGGAATTTGATTGCCTATATGTGGCCTATAGGCCTATATGTGAGGCCTATATGTTGCCTTAATTTTTCATGTCAGTGCCAGTCAGATTAATTTTCGTTCAGTGCCTTACAGACAGTTAGTCGAATTTCGACCGCAGGCAATACTACACGGTTAGAAATCTTAGAATAAATTTTAATACAAGCAAAGTATTACAAAGCATTTTAATTAAAAAAATATTAAATTTCATACTCCTCAATTGATTACTATTTTGTTTTACATTTTAATACAGTTCAAATGTTAAGACGATATTTTATACCCTTGGAAATAATTCGATACTATTGTGATATTATATTTAATTTTTAAGACATGCTATTTTATATTTAAGTATAATTTTGTATTATATATTAATACATTTAAAATGTTACAACGATATTGAATACCCTTTGGAATCAATTTGATACTATATTTACTATGATACCTAATTTTTAATACAAAATCAGTATTAAAAAGTAATACAAAATGAGCATTATATTTCAATACTTTTTTTTTTTAAACTAAATTTTAATATTTGGCCAGTATTTAATTTTAATACAATTTTGGTGTGGTAATATATGTAAGCCCAAAAGTATTAACATTTATTTCAAGATTTCTAACCGTGTAATTATAATAAATTGCAGAGGGCAGCATTCACAATAATTATTTTTTTTTGGGCTGTGTAATCATTAATAATAATTTATTATAGTAAATAACCTTTTAAATACTGATAATAATTTTTTATTAAAGCAGTATCCACATGTATATGAATAATTGATTCTTTTATTTTAAGTTTAAATAATAGTATGTATGTAACAATTTCCAATAAAATTAATTCACTTTTATCAACAACTATTAATTAATCATCATTGATAATTTTTGCATTCATATTTTGACAACATTTGACAGCAGCGTAAAAATACCATAAATAATGCAGTTGATTTTAAACAATTTGCTGTTATTTGTCAGTTATAATTACGCCTAGTTATAATGCCCGCCCACGTCGCCTCCATTTGCTGCCAACTTGGTCTCACAGAAACTCTGAGCTATTTGAAGAATTTATTTAATATTTTTTTTCCATTTGCTTGGCTGACTGGCAATATTTGAAAAATGCAATTAATTATTTTGTTTACATCGGAGTAATTTATTCAACTGCAGTAAATTATTTGCGCCTCCACGATGTCGGCAAAATATTTCTATACGCTTTCAATGGAATCGTTTAAAAAAGTGAATAAAACTCAAAGAAATACCTAGTAGGATAAAAATGCATTTTGAAAAATTAATTTCCAATTATAAGCGCATGAGCCTTGGTTTTAAGAGGGCAGTCTTTTGTTGTTGTTGTTGTTGTTGTAGCTGTGGTGTGCTTGCAGTTACTGTAACACAGTAACAGCCATTTAAAAAACACTTTTGTGTCGTTGAGTAGTTGATGTGTTTGAGTTCTCGTGTGTGTGTGTGTATTTGTCTGTTGTGTGTAGTTTTTTTTTAACTCATCGTTTTGGCCAAAACGCCAATTAAGCTGTCAACTCTTGGCCAATTACATTAAGCAGACCCAACAATCGACCGATACTTGAAAAGCCAAGAAATTAAATGTTTACTGCCTCGCGGTTGCAACAATTGCTAGTTTTGGCTAACTTGGTTTTGTTGTTTTTGAATGTTGCTGCTTGCTCCATTGATATTAGCAGTCAGCCAAGCCAGTCAGTGTTTGCAAAGTGGTAATTAGAACTTTCTTTGCCACAAGCGAGTGGATGCAATTTTAAATACTTAATGCTTGAACTCGAAAATTATATCTTTCGGATAACGGAAGTGTACTATGTACCTTATTGGTAAAGTACATAATTTTTGCTTACATTGCTTACACATCCGAAATCAATACTGATCATCAATATGTCTCAATAAGCAATAACAGCTTAAGTCGGATTTCGATGTTTCAAGAAATCTTGCTTTAAAATTTTTAATCGCCATAAAAGTTTAATGAAAGTCAATTCAGTAAGAAGCTGCAGATTGTGTAAAAATCGAGCTATATGCATTGAATAATTAAGTTATACAAACATAGTCAAAATAATAGGTAGACGCAAGTGCTTCTTTTTTTTTTTCTTAGTCAAAAAAATGTACATTTATTTAATAAATAGAAAAAAATAGAAACTTGAATTTGCTTTGAATAAGAAATAAGTTAAACTTTGAAAAATCTATCAAAATATGTTTTTTATACATCTTAATACATAAAAGGCAAGTTGCTGTGCTCCGCTCACAGTATCGCTGAAACTGTGATTATTTTTTGTCATTATTACAGTGCTTTTGCAACATATACTGTCCTCAAAAATGTTCAGCCTGAAAGTGTGCACATAAAATTCATTTGATACTTATCAGTGACAAGATACGGTTTTTACAATTGTACGTTTGCTTGTACAGAGTTTGTAAGGGCATTCCAAACAAAATTTAACGACCTTCCCAAAGATTTGGCGATCATTCGCATGGTAAAACTTTCGTTTCTAAACGCTTTATTTTGTATAACGAAAATGGACACCAACGACAAGCAAGACACGAAATACTATTGCTTCTCGTGTCTTGCTTCACGTTGGTGTGCATTTTTGTTACACACAATAATTAATCGGCATAAAGCGGCAAGCTTTAATATTAATCACCGCACAGTGTAAGATTTCGCTCGCTGGGTGATCAAATTTCTGTAACTTTTGAAAGGATAGATATATTTTCCTTTGGTTTTTTGTGCTTTGTTGGAAATCAATGTGGCTCAGTAGGGTTGCCCCAATCTTAGCGCAAAAATTAAAATTTAATGTCGTAGCCTTTTATTGTTTTTTTGTACTGTTTTCATATTCCATATCTGAATTCACAAATAAAGTGATGCTGGGAGTAGAACACAGTGCGTTGTTCCTATACAAAAGTTAGACAAAAATAGAGGGAGTGCTCCTATGGTAATGCAATATTTGTATGCTTAATAAATTTAAGCCAATTAAAAAAATTTCAAAAATGGTTGAAATCGGTTAGACCCTTCCTTGGACCTATTTTAATTTTTTACTTGGTATCGCATCTAAGGTACATTCAAAAGTTGGACAATCTTAGCAAAAACTAGTCAGAATGGTGGTCAAATAGAGTAATAGATGTGTACAGAAAATAGTCGACGGGTATCCTATATTCTCTTGGACTTATAATAATTTTTTACTGGATTTTGTATGCAAATTAACCATTTTTAATATATATAAAAAAAAACATATATTTATAGGATGAAGTAAGAAAAAGTTATTTGCAGTGAGGGCATGGGTGTCCTCAGGGGGTGCAAGGAGAGGGGCGCTTGCCCCCCTAGACAGGGACAAATTTAAAAATATCTTCATATTTACAGCCTTATTCTGGCAAAGTGACAATTGTAACCCAGTATTTTTAAAATTTCCATGTGCTTGTTGTAATTTTTTGATTTAAAAAAAAATTTGAAGCTCAAACTTAGTGAAATTGTCACTATCAGAAAAGCAGGTGACAATTTTCATTAAAATCTATTATTTTTGAGCTTCAAATTTTGTTTTGAAATCAAAAAATTACAACAAACACAAAGAAATTTTAAAAATACTGGGTAACAATTGTCACTTTTCCAGAATAGGGCCGTAAGTCAAAAAGCCGTAAGCTAGAATTGAAAAATTTTATGGGAGAGTCAAAAACTTTCTAAATTGTAATTGTAATCGTAAGTTGCGCTCAAACTTAGGGATTTTCGAACTTTTTTTAAAAAAACGTCGTTTTTAGTTGCAGGAGTGTAAAATTTAGCAGGAAAATGTATTTTGAGAAGGTGCATCAATATTCAATAAAAAAGTCGACTTTGAGTTTATTGTAACTTACGGCTTTTTTGATTTTATGTGACGATATTTTCATATGTTAATATATTTTGAAGAGAACTCAAAAATACTTTTTTTAAGGTATATTTTTAAATTAAGCTGAGCTAAACATGCATTTTTAAATAGTATATGGAGAGTCAAAAACTTTCTAAATTGTAATTGTAATCGTAAGTTGCGCTCAAACTTAGGGATTTTCGAACTTTTTTTAAAAAAACGTCGTTTTTAGTTGCAGGAGTGTAAAATTTAGCAGGAAAATGTATTTTGAGAAGGTGCATCAATATTCAATAAAAAAGTCGACTTTGAGTTTATTGTAACTTACGGCTTTTTTGATTTTATGTGACGATATTTTCATATGTTAATATATTTTGAAGAGAACTCAAAAATACTTTTTTTAAGGTATATTTTTAAATTAAGCTGAGCTAACCATGCATTTTTAAATAGTATATTGTACCCGTCGCAGCAATTAGTTAGGATACCATTTTATTTACCCTTGTTTTACAGGAACTTTTCAATACGTTTTCTGACACTCAAAAAATGTTGTGTGTAAACATTACTAAAAACTGCGTCCATTCAAAAATTTAAAAATTTAATATATATTAAAAGCGTTTTTAAGTATATTTAATTCTACATAAATAAGCAACATCGAATTAAATGATAGTGATTACAATTTAAGGTACTCGAAAAACAATCCTAATTTCAAAAACAATCCAAAACACTTTACTCATTTTAACTGGTTTGCGGCCATTGTCCAACCCAAAGACCTACGTGGAAATGAGATAAATCTCATATCCGCCAAATCAAAATCCCAATTAGTTGGATATGCACTTGGGCCAACGCAGGCATAAACTTGTGTGAAATAGAGATATACTCTGGCACACCAATTCATGTGATAGTGTGAACTCAGTCTAATTTCAAATCAGGAAGCCACGTGAGCACGTAAATCACAATCCGATTTAAAATTAAAATATTGAATAATTAAAAACAAGTTTTGAAAAATGATTCATATTTGATGGTGCTTACTTTATAAAACATAATATTGAGACAAAAAGGAGAAACAGAACAATCGTAATTAACGATATTACATTGTTATAAAACTGCGTTAGGTATAATAGGATGAAGTTAAATTGATTTAATTATTTAAATGTAATATAATTTTCCGTTTTAAGACGTCTACCGAATCAGAATAATTAATCATGTTGAAGTGATTATTAAATCACTGCACATACATCGTAAAGGTTCATGAAGAGCGTAATTAGAATTGCACTGACTCAACTTGAAAAACAGAAAATGTCTAGTTCCTCTCCTTGGGATGTGAAAATTTAGAGATAAGATGAGGTATTCCGAATTAATCCCGCCACGAAGTAATTTATACAGAAACATGACATTAAGCATTATTCTTCTGCTTCTTAGGGAAGGTTGTAAAATTATCTTAAGGCGTATTTCATACGATGGAAGCAAAAAGTAAAAACTGTTTTTTAACGGATTCTATGGCATCGATGTAGATATTATATTGTGGATTCCATATAACTGATGCATATTCAAGAATTAGCCTTACGAGAGAGGTATATAATAATTTAGTAGTAAAGGGATCACTGAATACTTTAGTCCATCTTTTAATGAAACCAAGGACTCCTCTTGCCTTATTTATCACCATATTAACGTGTAGATTGAAGCGAAGTTTTTAATCCATAATAACACCAAGATCGAGAAAACTGTAGACTTTTTCTAAGTAATAATTTCTAATTTAAATTACTAAGTTATTCGTACGAGAAATTGAGGAATGAAGCCCCTTTTAGTCGAAGATAATTTTTCGGAGCAACAGATGGTAAGAGGTATTTAAGCCAATATCGCATATGAACTTGGACATTGGCGTCGGAAGCGGGGGGCAAGGGGCAGTTGCACCCCACTTTTTAGCTAGATAAACAATTTAAAAGGAAAACTTCAAAAGTTATTCAAAATATCAGTTTTTTTTACAACGATAATATTTTTGTATTATGTATATTTTTTCCTCTTCTTTCTCTCTTCTTCATAAGCATGCTTGCGGATAACCATTTTCTTCCTCTGTGTTTGCAAAAAGATAGAACAAAATGTTGAGTTTCTACTGCAAACCCACCACTTCAGTTAAAAAGCGCCCTTAAGTATGTAGCTTAATGCTTGTTAATTTTGCAACTCTGGTAAGAAAAAATTTGACATGTTCTTACTGGCTTTCCATATTGGATGACATGTTGTACGATAACACAGGGGTTACACGAGATAGTACTGTTAAGACAATAAAAAATACGTATTAGTTGTCAAACTTCGTGGCTGTGAATAAGAGTCCAGACAGTTGGTAAGACTGCAGACAAAATAGTAAAAATTTTATATTTTATGAAGAAATTTTTGTTAAAACTACGAGCACGCCAAAATATTGCAAATTTCCAATTAATTCTATTAAATTTTATCATCTTCTGTCATTTGATATGCTAAATATCATTCTACTGTCCTAGATACTGTCCCGCCAACTGTCTACAAAAAAGTTAAGACAGTAGAGCAGACAGTAGCAGACAGCTGCAAAAGTGAGTGTGTGTAAGTAAAAATTTGTGAATGTGTTGCGACTGTCTTAACAGTACTGTCTCGTGTAACCCCCGTGTTAGTTAGATGGAAAACTAATGGGACTATTTGATTGAGCGTTCAAACGATCCAACTTGTAAAGCAACATCAATAATTGCAAGTTCTCAAGCAGGACACATCCGGCTAATAGCTAAGCAATTTTTAGATGCCCTAACAATTGAGTAGTAATTTTACATAGTTGTACAATATTGTACAATCGGCAGAAAAAAACCAAAAATTTCGACTATCGTTTTAGCTTACGCATGGTACTACATGTTGTACAATCTGCCATGTTGGTCCAATGTTTTGGACCATGCGAAAGCCCCTACTGTGAATTAGCTGATGAAAATCCACCTCGACGCTTTGAAGAAACATCAAATCCGGTTCCTTCAGTACAGTTGCCATTATATGATCGGCTACAAAAAGATTATTTCGAAATTTTAGATCTTCCCTCAAATGAGATAACGGCTAGATTCGATCAAACAGGTTGATATTTTACTTTTTTTTTATTTTTGCAAGTTTACACCAGCTTCACTCAACCGACTCACTTTGATTTAACATTCGGTGAGTCGGTTGAGTGAAGCTAGTGTAAACTGGCACTTCGTAAATCTTATTGTACATTTAAACAGATCTTGACACTTTGGAATCGTTGGAAAATATTGTAATCGAAGCCTTCAACGAAAAAGTGCCTTCTGAACAAAATCTAAAAACAAAACTAGATCTTTATGCAGATGACTTTTTTGCAGATGAAATTGCTGAAGCAATTGCCTGACCAAACACCTTGAAATTGTAGTGGCATTGTATCGCAATTTGCGAAAAATTCGGATAGTGTAAAAAAACTTCTAAATGAAGTTGAAAAACTTATTGCTTTGCTTTTGACTGTGCCTGCATCAGCAGCTTCATCTGAGCGTTCTTTTAGTGCACTAAGACGACTTAAAACGTATCTTCGAGCAACTATGACACAGAAACGACTCACTCATGCGGCACTTATACACATTCACAAAGATACAACCGAAGAATTGAATTCGATGCAGGTGGTGAAAGATTTTTTTTCTCGCAAGGACAGAAAGAAACAATTTTGGAATAATTTAAATTGATATAACTTTTTGTACCTTTTTGCATTTAAATCATGTAAAGATATACCTAGTCTTGCTTTATAAAAGCAACCATTATTTCTTATATTTTCATAATACCATATGAAAGATTCTTTAAAGAATGATCTCTAATATTAAAATTGAAAGAACTTTTAAAAATAATGAAATTTTAATATTTTTTATATATTTTTATATTTTTTTTATTTTAAACTAAAATAAAGAATTTGTTTATTCACATTCATGTTTCTTTGAAGAAATTTTGGTGAACTTTTTTTTGCACCACCATTTGTACTGCCCCCCTAGATGAAATTAGCTTCCGACGCGCTTGAACTTGGATGATAAGCACAGTAATGTTAAGTAGTTAAACTTTTAAAAATAAAAACAAGATGAAAACAAAGTAAAATAAATTTAAAAAACTAAATGCTTTCCCAAAAGTCAGCTTAAAGAAAAGTCGTTTTCTGTTATAAAGATGATGATTTCTGATAATGATGATTTGGATAATTTTTTAATTTTTTGTAAACTTAATAAAATTGCTAACACTCTTGCAGCATTTAAAATTGAGAAAATTGCGGCGATCTAGGCAAGAGCAAAGCTTCTAATTCAAAAACAAAAAAAAAATATAGGAAATTCTTAATAAAGTAGGCTAATCTTAGATCAAGCACTAATTTTTAAAAAAAATCTGATGGCAAGATCTTATTAAAAAACGCTTTTACATTAGAATATCTTATGGTCAAAAGTCTTTTTGTGGATAAAATTTATATAGGAAACTCGATTTGAAACATTTATTTTATACTTCTTCGAATTCACGTTTTTTAACAGGCGTCTACCCATTTTGAGTATTTTCTGGATTTTTTCGCGCCATTTATACTTTTTGAATTAAAAAAATAAATATTTTAAATTACTCACAGGGTCATACCGAGGCCAATTTGATTGGCTGGATATCAATGTATTTCGGCCGACTGGATACCCTTAAGTCCCGACTTTTTTTTAGATACAACATAGTTGAATTATATAAAGTTACTCATCCGTTCGATCAATATAAATAAATCTAAAGAGGTCTTTTTAATTTAAATGGCTAAGAAAAACACTTTGTAAATATTTTTACTAAAAACTTTTTTAATGCTGAAAAAAGAACTTGTGTACATAAAAATACATATAAATAAGTACGGTTTGAATTTTTTTTTTGGTTTGGCCTTTTATCTGCTCTGTTAAGCTTTTCGAAATTTGGACATCATCTTTCGAATCCAAAAAGATGGCAACGATTTCTTTTTTACAACAGGAAACTGAAAATGTTTTCAGTTCATCTAAACGATAATACTTGAAACTATAAGATTACGTATAATCATCCAACTAACCCACATACCTGTTTTTGGCGCCATTTTCAAAACAAAATTAAAAAATTACCCTATTTTTTTAATAGATGATTGAAGGAAATAATCTTAGATATTTACAATAATAAATATAATGCAAAACAGTTTCAGCTCAAGCGGCCTTTTTCGTTAATCTTTGGAACCGTTTTAAGAAATCCTGAAATTTTTAACCAACATGTAGTAACACTTTTCAATCTTTCGATCTTTTTCAAGGGAAGAAGATCTCTCAAAGGCAGTTTTCATATCGTTCCCTCTATCAAAGAAAATAAAATAAAAGTATTTCAATATTATAGAATCAGCAATTAAAAATTTATTTTCGTTTTTGTTTTAAAAATTAATAGTTTTTATGTGTTAAAAAATAAACAGGGCTTTTAATTTATTTTAAATTTTTTCTTTTAATTTTTTAAATTAATTTAAAAATAGTGTTTTAAATAAAAAATACAAACTGAATTTTTAAGTATAACATTTAATTATTAATTCTTCTTTTTTTAAGGTAGCCCATTGCTGCGCAATATAATCTTAGTTAATAAGATCAACTATGTCCTTTTCCGATGAAAGTATTAATAAGTCATTAAGACGTGAGTAACTTTGCGTGGTTCTTAAATAAATTTTAACTAATTTTAATTTGCTGAACATTTTCTCATTTCCTGAAACAGTAACAGGCACTGTGCACAGCAAACGCGACATTTTGTTAACTGCCGGAAGAGATATTTTTATTGCATTCTGAAACATTAGCTGAACCCGATAGAGTTTCTACGCCTTCGCATAGATCATAGAATACTTCAAATTCCGCTTTCAATTGAAGTGAATCCAATAAACAATTTTTCGTAACAATTTTATAATTCTAGAATTCGCTTTAAGGTCAAGTTAGTAGAAGATAGAATTGGATTAAAGAGTTCATACAGAGGCTTTATTGTTTCTAAGCAACTGCTTAATTTATCTCGCATCAGTGAGGTTATCTTATCCAATACAAGTTTAAATTCTTTCTCTAAAAACAGTTCATCGAAAAATAAGCCGCTTTGGCATTGTTATCAACCAAACGTTTCGGTGCAAGACGACGGCGATGGCGAATTGAGAATTCCTTTTCAGCATCAACATTAAAAGATTTTAACAATGCAACAGCACTACTAATTAGGTTATCCGTACCTTCATAGTCCAAATTTATTTTTTCTATTGATTTAAGGGTACAAGATATAAATTTCATAGCATCTAAAATATTCAGTTCAACGGCTTCAAGAGATTCAGTCAGGAGTTTCACATTTCCTTGCACATTTTTCAAAAAAACAAGACTTATAATAAAGTCCACAGAAATGAGTTGGTTTGATAGCGAATTTGCAGCATTTCGAGTCCACTTGTCAATTTTTTTAGAGCTTTGGGAAATTTCGTTTAGAACATTAACAATGACATAAAGCGATACTTTTATAATAAATGAATTTTGAAGGCAGATTTAAAAATGGTGTTCTTTTTGCCATCATCTCGAGTTTAAAAGTTAAAACGGACCTTTTTTCAATAGTTTGACTAAATCCTTTAAATTCATTATTTATTTATTTATTATAATTGTGTTTAAATTAAAATGTTAAGTCTATGAAATTAAAGATTTTACATCAGAGTTTTTAAACTAAAATAATTTCTTTAAATATGTTGGCCGATTTCGATCATTAAATTTTTTATTACAAGTGATGGGTATTTCTGGATAAAAATTTCAATCTCAGAAAGTTCTACAAAAATGTACTAATTAGGTTTTAAAAAGTTGAATATGTGTGGCGACTGAGTAAACCTTTGTTCGTTTGGGCATGTTTTATTCCACTTATTTTTTCCACTTTTTGACAAGGTATTTGTATCAGGCACTGTTATCATAAAGAAATATCCAAAAATTTAATCATAATTTTATGATTTTCAAGTTTTTGCTCAGATATAAAAATATTAATCTGATATTATCTTTTAAATCTTAAATAAAAATCATTAGTATTTTTTTGGTCAAAAAAAAAATATCATTTTCGGTTTTTTTTTAACAAAATTTATACTACTTTTCTGAACTTTTTCTGCATTTTGGAACAAAAGAACACTGGATTCGCTTAGAACAATTCAATGCTGATACGACTTAAAATGAGTTGGCCGACTGAAGTTTGTTTAAGGTACGACTGAAAGTGAATTGGCCGACAGAAGATAGTTTTGGGTATGAATTAAAATGAAATAGCAGACTAAAGTCGGTTTTTGTTATGAAAATGGCAATAAACGGTACGACTGGCTTTGATGTGTTCATAATTATTGTTTATAAAAATCAATATTTTAAACAATTTTAGTAAAAAATAACAATTAGGCCGACCCTAAAAAAGCAAGGACGGTAGTCTACCCCTTAACCCCCCGATAGTTACGCCCCTGATAACTAATACAATAGATATGTTTTCAAACTCGATTTTAGTAACTTGCATGCTGCTAGAACTGATGCATGTTGAAAAAGGAAATAAGTCATTTGATGTCTATGCGGGGAAAATTTCTAGAATAGTGTCAACTCTTATTCTTAATTTTTGCGGATTATATAGATTTTTACCTCCTAGTTTAGGTTAGGCAAATAGGGGTCGTGCACCGTTACCGGCGCTTCCGCGGGGCCTATAGGTCCATTGCAAGTCCCTTTTTATTCTTTTGTGCTACCATGCTCACCATAATATCGATTGTTCCTCAAACCAGTCTGTGCTTTTTTTTGCTTCCTAAATTTAAACCTGATAAATTTCAGGCCGCTCGCGATTGGTTTATGAAGTTATAGGCCTCCAAAACTGGATAAAATGATCTGAAAATCTTGCTGTTTTTATTCATTTTAAAAAAAGAAATATTGGAAAATTTTTGCATTCTTATTTGAAAAGAGGAAAATTTTGGGGCTGAAAAGTAATTAATGCGATTATATTTAAGGCTAAGGGAGACATCATATTTAATTAACTAAATTACTAAGAATTTTGGTTGAGAAAAAATTTTTTATATTACATAGAAAATTATATTATAACTAAATTAAACTTGAAAATGCTTCGAGCATGATGCGAGAAAGATTTTTACCCCTCTTTGAAGTATATATAAATTTCGTATGTGTACAAGCGTATGTCATACGCTGTATCACGATAACAAAGCTAGTACCAAAAATCTCAGAAAATAGAATTATATAGATTACATTTTCTTTATGTGCATTCTAGAGTCCTTTGTGCCTTTGCTCCCCCCTAGAACAAATCCGGCGGACGCCCTTGAGTAAGGATGTCCATTTGGAAAATACATTAATGTTTCTTTCGATGTAATGCATTGATTTTGTCCGATACATTGTTGAGAAACATCGATCGATTACGTTAAAAAAGGACATTCACTACACAAGCAAAACCAAATGTAGTAAAAATTTTTTATTCAAAGCTTACCAAGACAGAAGAAACTAGCGAATTGTGTGTCATGATGAATTCTTAGAGAAACTTACTGCATTGAGATACACTTGTCGATAATTTTTTAACAAATCTGTCTTGTTTTCGTTTATCGAAAACAGAAAGTTTTCAAACAGTGCACGAAATTGGAACTTTAATATGAGATTTTCGTCAATGAAATGTATAACCGAATCAGCATGTTTCGTCAAAGATATAGAAAAATCGTGTATGATTCATTCAAGATTTCTTTAAGACTTGGATTGTTGGGTTACTTTTATTTTATCTCGCGTTGCCAATATCAATTTTTTAGATTCATTTTATGCTACGTTTACATTACATATTTTACTTTGGTAACTGTTACTGGTGTTTACAGAGCCAGTAGCGTAGCACAGGCTTTTTCTTTATTTTTCTTTATTTATTATCTTCACATATAAAATTCATCTGTGCATGGCTTTGTCACTGAACTCCTCCTAAACGGTTGGACCAATTTTGATGAAATTTAGTGTGTGTGTGCAGCTGGGTTTGTAGATGGTTTTGTTTTTAATTTTGACCCGGTAGGTGGCGCTGTTGTTTCTGTGGCAGATGGGTATTTGAGAATTTAACTCAGAAACGAATTGAGAAATTGTAATGATTATGAAAACAAAATTACAAAAATACAAAATAAATAAAAACAAACAAAAAATAAATCTTAAATTTTTATGATAGCTAGGTTTAAAAGCATTTTTAAATTTTTACGATAGAATCTTTAAGTCAACGCTAAATTTGTGCATACCATATGAAAGAACATTAAAAAAGCTGTTTTTGGTTTTGAATATTTTTCAACAACAAATATTTTTACCAAAGTTTTTTGCGAAATAAAGAAATGCGATAGTGTTTTTTTAAAAAATTATAAAAATTAGAGGGGAAACGAAAATTAAACAAATTGAAAAACAATTGGACGGACAATTAATCAAAACTTAAAAAAAAAATTAATGCAATCTTTTGTAACATGACCGAGTCATTCACTTTAAAAGCCAGCACTTTCATTTGTGATTTATTTTTTATTTCTATTTCACCAAAAAATAAAAAAAAATTTTTTGTGGTGTCAATTTCTTGGAAATTTCAAGCAATTTGCTTGTTCCTATAAAAAACGAAATTTTTCTAATAAAAGACATGTAAACCAAGAATGTTACTTATCACAAAGGTATGCAATTACCAAATTGCAATAATATAGCTTTGAAAATGCTTGCATGGCAGATTATTTACCTTAAACATTTAAGGTGTTTGATGAATCTGTATGTTATATTATTAGTATGTTTGGCGAAAAGGTCAAAAATTTGGGTATAAATGGTTAAATATAAAAACGTGGCGGCCGAGGCACAAAGTGTAAGTGCGTGACCTTGGCGCCGAAGGACCTTGGTTTAAGCCCCCTCTGCATGTAATGGCACACCCCAGAGTATTATAAATTCCATGAATTATAAATTTCTCTTATTGAGAACATGCAGCTTAGCCGTTTGCAGTCGGTATAAAACAAGTAGGTCCACAAATTTAAAAAAAACGCACTGCAGAATAGCTTATAAGAAGCTCTGTTAATGTCCGTTCAAGAACTGAAATGGCCAAATTGTTTTAGATTTTTTGTATATAGAAAATTTGCGAATAATTGCGTGAAAAATTAGGAGCTTTTTGTAATGATTCAGAGGCAGTAGCGGATCTAGAAATTGCTCGTGGGGGGGGGGCCTAAATAAGCAAATTAGTTTTTTTAATTGATTTTGTTTATTGATGTATTACATAGTAAACTTATTTTTATAAATTATATTTTCGTTTTAAATATCATGAGTATATAGTTCAAAAGTATATCAAAAGTTTAAAATTTATATATTTTGTAAGAATTGAAAGAAAAGAAGTAGCTAATGATTATATTCAACTTAAAATTCTTAGGGCCGTTTTCTCAATGTCCGGTTAGCAAAGCTCTTAACCGGGAGTTAGCTAACCGTACGATAGCTAAAAAAACAGTTTCGTTTTCACCAAATGTCGGTTAAGTAACTGTCGGTTAAGTCATTAATTGTGAATTTTTTCAATTGTGAATACGCTAAACTGCATATCAACTGCTTACGCATGTTTGTTATTTTATTTTTGGAGTGAAAGTTGTAAATATCTAACAAAGGTTCATTAATAAATAATTTAATAACGCAACAGAGTGCCGAACTTCATTGCATATGAAGAAAGTGCATTACTTTTCCACGTAATCACTCCTATGCGCATATGTCCTTTTTCTATTTTGGATCGAATTCAAGTTAGAAAAAAAAACGAAATCCTCGAACTCTATTCATTTTTAATTATAAAATATTTAATAATTTTTTACACTACACATCTGTTCTTCCGATTAGCAACTAACCGGAACCTCAACTTGCCGTTAACTTAACCGGCACTTAAGACCTAACCGAACATTGAGAAAATGCTTTTTTGCTAACCGCCAGTTAAAGTTTCGATTAGTGCTTAACCGGACATTGAGAAACGGCCCTTAAAGTGCGTAAAGTTAAATTCGTCAATCCGACGCTAACTTAGCGAAGACTCAAACCAATACTTTTGATCCGCAAAAAGTTAAATTCGTACTTTTTGCTAAATACGAATCTAATTTTGGGGGAATATTTCTTTTTGCACAGTACGAATTTAACTTTTGGAGGATATTAAATTCGTTCTTTTTGAAAAGTACGAATTCAACTTTTGGGAGGAACTTAAATTCATTTTATGCAAAGTACGAATTTAACTTTTGAATCAAGTTTAGCTTTTGGCACAATTTTGAGTGCACAATTAAGACTTTTGCCATACATGTTTTCTGAAAAGTAGTGAAACTGGCGTTCATGGTACTAAGTTTCAATGCAAAAATTCTTTAAATTTGAGAGAAGAATGTTTTTGAAATGCATATCATTGGACAGGTGATTAAACCACCTTTATAACGATATATAGCTCATTAAGACTTTTACCATAAATATTTTTTTAAAAGTAGTGAAACTGGCGTTCATGGTACTAAGTTTTAGTACAAAAATGCAAATATATCGGAGGAAATTTCCACCCAAAATTAAATTCTTACTTAGCAAAAAGTACGAATTTAACTTTTTGCGGATCAAAAGTATCTTCGTTTGTGTCTTCGCTAAGTTAGCGTCGGATTGACGAATTTATCTTCACTCACTTAAATGCTTATTTTATCTTTTTTATTACTTTCTTTATTTAGCTATTTTCTATTTGTATAAAATTAAGTTATATTATGGAAGCTTATGGATCTTCAACATCCCAATTCGCGTTACTCATGCGTCGATTTTTTTATTTATAAAAAATTTCAGCGATTTCCTTCGGGTTAATATCAATTTCTTTGTGAATGTTTGAGAGGGCTAAACCATTCAGCCGATTTTGTGCCATTTTTGTTTTGTTTTTATTTTTGTATTTTATATGCTAAATTTTTTGTAAGTGAATTGAAATAATAACTAATTGAAAAAACCAATCAATAGAAATTTGTGTCAATAATCAATGGTTTTTTATAATTTTATCGCGTAAGAAATAGTGCATCGATCACATTAAAAGAAGGATTAACGTTGGTTATTTGGAAACACTGACTACATGAGCTGAATGACTGTAAATATTTAATATTTTTTCTTCAATTCAATTAAAGAAAAATGCCAACAACCGAATATAGGCAGACATACACACACAACGTTATCGAAATTTAAGAGCCAACCGAGAAACTCAAACACCTTCATAACATTTTGTACAAAATTACTTTTGTTTTTATGAAAAAGAAAGACCTTCAAAAATAATTTGCTTATATATATTTTAATATTTTATAGCACACACTTATTTATGAGCCTTTTACTATATTTACAATTTTAAGCATTTCGTTCCTTCTTGCTTCTTTCTAAAAATATAAATACTGTAATGACTCGGACCTACTGCGAACAAAGCCGCTGGTAACTGCTAGTATTTATTTAAAAAATTAAATTGAGCTTCTGGGTGGCTTCAGACCCCATATGACCCCTCCTGGATCCGCGCCTGTTCAGAGGGTTTTTTTATCTTTAAACATAACATCTCGAGTAGCACCGGGTATATAATCTAGTTTAATATAATTATTTCATTAGCTGGTTAAAATTGAAATGGTTTTATGAAAAAAAACGATTTATCGAGTGAATCAATAGCTTTTCAAAACATCGGATCAAGTCGATGTATCTATCGTATTGTAAACATCCAACAAATCTGATGCATTGATGTATATCGAATATCCCTAATTTGCAGTTCCTGATTATATATAGAACATATACTAGTAAATCAAAATATGACACTTAATTTTTTAGGATTTGTTTTTTTCCATCGAAATTTGTCAATTTCTAAAATTTTTCATTTGATAATATCATATATTAAAATCGCTAAATATATATAAAATTTAAAATATTCTAAAACTTTTTAAATCTATTTATTTACTCAAATATTTTTTTTTTTAAAATTTACTTGGCTGAATTTAATCAGAAAAAAAAAGTTTTTGACAATTATTTGTTTGAGAGAGCCCAACGCGAATTGAAAAAAACATTAAGTTTTTAATTTTTATATTTCAAATATCTCATCTTTGAGGGGTAGCCAAAACTTAGTCTTTCCCATAAATATTTTTTTTGTCTTATCTATACTATGGCAGAATTATCCAGGTAGTGTTGACAACTGCTTATTTTCTCTTCAAAAGCAAAACATAGCCTGTCAAAAACAAGCCTAGTGAAAGAAAGCGAAAAAGAAAGTAAGCGTCGAAAACTAAAATCATAAAAATCAAATAAGCATTTTTTTTCAATTGCGTTTTGTTTGTTTGCGTTTAAATAAGCTAATAAAAATTTTAAATCATGAAAGCTGTAAAGAATCGTGTGTAATTTGTGCGAAAAGGTTTTCAGTTTATGATGTTAAGTTCTATTCAGTGCCTCAAAGGGAAGTTCCTTGCCAGAGATGGATTGATGCCTCCGGCTATTGGTTATTTTTTCACTTATTAACAAAGGCCGATTGAAAGTGCTCTCTTTTTGAATAACTTTTTTGACAGCTTATGTTTCCCATCAGTGGCGTAGCTAGGGTGTTGGCACCCAGGGCGGAAAATATATTTTGTACCCTCAAAGGACGGGTATCTAAAATCTCTATAAAAAACTAAAAATTTGCTAATATACGGTTTTGTTTAAAATTTTTTATTTGCATCTTTTAATAATTTTGATAAGATGCATCGAGTTAATTTAACTTTTTTGTTTTAAAATATCAATTGGGTGTCTGAAAAAATATAAAAACATTATTTAATGATTAAAAATAATGAATAAAATCAAACTTCCATCAAGACTTAAAATTCCTTCTTTCTTGCTTTCAGAGAAGCAAACTTTTCGATAAATTCATCGATAAATTCATGTTCTCAGTCTCTTCGGCTGGATAGATAATATTGAGAGGTCTGTAAGTCTTGACCGTAAATAATTTTTTATTATTTTAAGTTTTGAAAAGCTTATTTCGCATGAAGCAACTGAAACGCAAATCGTTAAAAATAATTTTAAACTTAGTGCTAGATTCGGCAACGTCTCTTTGAATCCCCATTCATATATAAAGTTTAAAATACCTATTGAGGTCGAGTTTTTATGAGTTTCTAAAGCAATGTCTGCAGCTTTAAGGTGCCTTCTTCGCCTTGGTATTTCAATTGCTAACTCTTCTTCATTGACCTCATCATGGACAGCGACGAATCTTTGTATTAAGATCTGTACTTCATTTTCAGAAGTGGATAGCAAGCTTGGTGGTAGAATTGCTTCAAATACATTTTCAATTTCTTGTATCGATTTTGTTCTACTATTAAGTTCCGAATGAAACCTATCCAGGCACTCGAACATTGCCCTCTTATTTTCTTCTTGTTAATGAATTTTGATAAATTTATCAAATTTATAATATTTCGATAATAAATATATATGGAATATGATGTCTTGCAAAGTTAAAGGAAAAATTAAAAAAATTTTGTTTGTTGGAGCCGATTAAACCAACAGTGATTTTTGTTTTTTGAGTCAGTTCTTGACTCCATTGACAGATATGCTAAAGATCTTGAAATGAAATTTCACACAGCTTAGAAGATAAAGGAAATCCTTTGGTGGGACGTTCTCTGAGGCAATTATTATGGAAAATTATTGGGATTTTCGCAGCTACTTTTAATAACGCTTAAATTGCTGCATTGTGCCAATACTGCACAATAGACAAAATGCATATTTAATATAAATTTAATATTAAAATGTTCTGGAACTATTAACCATTTGCTTCTTTAGAAGAAAATTAATACATAACGTGTAGAACGTGTAGCCAAGAATAGTTTCTGCATTTAAAAAATTAACATTGGAAGCACTGCTATTTTTTAACTGCCCTATCCAAAAACCCATTACAAACATTTAGTTTATTTAAAGTTGCATAAAAGCATTCAATAACAAAACTATATATCATATGAAAAATTTGAGACATCAATCCAATTATAACTATGTATAAAATATTGGGGGTTGGAATTAGTTTTAAAGGTTTTCTAAGAGATGGCGTAACTATCAATAGATCGCATCGGGCACACCTGTGACTATATTCATTTCAAAGCACATTGTCTAAGCTTCATTTTTCAGTATGTGTCATTCCACTGAAGTGTAAACAACATATATTTTTTTCTCTGTGAACATGTCGACTTTCGTTCCAACAAAACGCAATTTGCGGGAAGATTTACTTTTGTGCTTCCATTTGAAGAAAAAAGCGGTTGAAACACAACGCACGTTTACTGAGGCTTACGGGGACTATGCTCCATCGATTTCTACTTGTGAGTACTGGTTCCGTCGGTTTAAAAGTGGTGATTTTGATACGGAAGACAAAGAGCGTCCGGGCCAGCCGAAAAAGTTTGAAGATGAGGAATTGGAGGCTTTGCTCGATGAAGACCCGTGTCAAACCCTTCAAGAATTGTCAGAATCATTGGGAGTCAACTTATCAACGGTCGGCAAACGCTTGAAGGCCATGGGAATGATTCAAAAGCAAGGAAATTGGGTGCCGTACCAGTTGAAGCCGAGAGACGTTGAACGGCGATTTTGCATGTGCGAACAACTGCTTCAACGGCATAAAAGGAAGAGTTTTTTGCATCGTATTGTCACTGGCGATGAAAAGTGGATCCATTACGATAATCCTAAGCAAAAAAAATCGTGGGGACCACCCGGCCATGCATCAACATCGAGGGCCAAGCCGAATATTCATGGCGCCAAGCTTATGCTGTGTATTTGGTGGGATCAGAAGGGTGTCGTGTACTATGAGCTGCTAAAACCTAACGAAACCATCACTGGGGAACGCTACCAACAACAATTGATGCAATTGAGCCGAGCATTAAAGGTTTAACGGCCGGAATATGCCAAAAGACACAACAAAGTGGTTTTTCAACATGACAACGCACGGCCACATGTTGCAAGAACCGTCAAGGAAACGTTGGAGGCGCTGAATTGGGATGTGCTACCCCACCCGCCTTATAGCCCAGACATAGCCCCTTCCGACTACCACCTATTCAGATCGATGACGCATGGCTTGGCTGAGCAGCGCTTCGCTTCTTACGAGGATACCAAAAAATGGGTCGATTCGTGGATTGCCTCAAAAGACGAATCGTTCTTCCGGCGCGGAATCCATATGCTGCCAGAAAGATGGGAAAATGTTGTAGCTAACGATGGACAATACTTTGAGTAATATACATTGTACCGTTGTTTCTAAATAAATGCTCAAAAACCGAAAAAAAACCTTTAAAATTAATTCCAACCCCCATATATTTACAATTTTAAGCATTTCGTTCCTTCTTGCTTCTTTCTAAAAATATAAATACTGTAATGACTCGGACCTACTGCGAACTAAGCCGCTGGTAACTGCTAGTATTTATTTAAAAAATTAAATTGAGCTTCTGGGTGACTTCAGCCCCCATATTACCCCTCCTGGATCCGCGCCTGTTCAGAGGGTTTTTTTATCTTTAAACATAACATCTCGAGTAGCACCGGGTATATAATCTAGTTTAATATAATTATTTCATTAGCTGGTTAAAATTGAAATGGTTTTATGAAAAAAACGATTTATCGAGTGAATCAATAGCTTTTCAAAACATCGGATCAAGTCGATGTATCTATCGCATTGTAAACATCCAACAAATCTGATGCATTGATGTATATCGAATATTCCTAATTTGCAGTTCCTGATTATATATAGAACAAATACTAGTAAATCAAAATATGACACTTAATATTTTAGGATTTGTTTTTTTTCCATCGAAATTTGTCAATTTCTAAAATTTTTCATTTGATAATATCATATATTGAAATCGCTAAATATATATAAAATTTAAAATATTCTAAAACTTTTTAAATCTATTTATTTACTCAAATATTTTTTTTTAAAAAATTTACTTGGCTGAATTTAATCAGAAAAATCAGTTTTTGACAATTATTTGTTTGAGAGAGCCCAACGCGAATTGAAAAAAACATTAAGTTTTTAATTTTTATATTTCAAATATCTCATCTTTGAGGAGTAGCCAAAACTTAGTCTTTCCCATAAATATTTTTTTGTCTTATCTATACTATGGCAGAGTTATCCAGGTAGTGTTGACAACTGCTTATTTTCTCTTCAAAAGCAAAACATAGCCTGTCAAAAACAAGCCTAGTGAAAGAAAGCGAAAAAGAAAGTAAGCGTCGAAAACTAAAATCATAAAAATCAAATAAGCATTTTTTTTTCAATTGCGTTTTGTTTGTTTGCGTTTAAATAAGCTAATAAAAATTTTAAATCATGAAAGCTGTAAAGAATCGTGTGTAATTTGTGCGAAAAGGCTTTCAGTTCATGATGTTAAGTTCTATTCAGTGCCTCAAAGGGAAGTTCCTTGCCAGAGATGGATTGATGCCTCCGGCTATTGGTTATTTTTTCACTTATTAACAAAGGCCGATTGAAAGTGCTCTCTTTTTGAATAACTCTTTTGACAGCTTATGTTTCCCATCAGTGGCGTAGCTAGGGTGTTGGCACCCGGGGTGGAAAATATATTTTGTACCCTCAAAGAAAGGGTATCCTTATCCATGTCTAAAATCTCTATAAAAAACTAAAAATTTGCTAATATACGGTTTTGTTTAAAATTTTTTATTTACATCTTTTAATAATTTTGTTAAGATGCATCGAGTTAATTTAACTTTTTTGTTTTAAAATATCAATTGGGTGTCTGAAAAAATATAAAAACATTATTTAATGATTAAAAATAATGAATAAAATCAAACTTGAAGGTACCATCAAGACTTAAAATTCCTTCTTTCTTGCTTTCAGAGAAGCAAACTTTTCGATAAATTCATCGATAAATTCATGTTCTCAGTCTCTTCGGCTGCAATAGATAATATTGAGAGGTATGTAAGTCTTGACTGCCCCATTGTTGACCGTTAATAATTTTTTATTATTTTAAGTTTTGAAAAACTTATTTCGCATGAAGCAACTGAAACGCAAATCGTTAAAAATAATTTTAAACTTAGTGCTAGATTCGGCAACGTCTCTTTGAATCCCCATTCATATATAAAGTTTAAAAAATCTATTGAGGTCGAGTTTTTATGAGTTTCTAAAGCAATGTCTGCAGCTTTAAGGTGCCTTCTTCGCCTTGGTATTTCAATTGCTAACTCTTCTTCATTGACCTCATCATGGACAGCGACGAATCTTTGTATTAAGATCTGTACTTCATTTTCAGAAGTGGATAGCAAGCTTGGTGGTAGAATTGCTTCAAATACATTTTCAATTTCTTGTATCGATTTTGTTCTACTATTAAGTTCCGAATGAAACCTATCCAGGCACTCGAACATCGCCCTCTTATTTTCTTCTTGTTAATGAATTTTGATAAATTTATCAAATTTATAATATTTCGATAATAAATATATATGGAATATGATGTCTTGCAAAGTTAAAGGAAAAATTAAAAAATTTTGTTTGTTGGAGCCGATTAAACCAACAGTGATTTTTGTTTTTTGAGTCAGTTCTTGACTCCATTGACAGATATGCTAAAGATCTTGAAATGAAATTTCACACAGCTTAGAAGATAAAGGAAATCCTTTGGTGGGACGTTCTCTGAGGCAATTATTATGGAAAATTATTGGGATTTTCGCAGCTACTTTTAATAACGCTTAAATTGCTGCATTGTGCCAATACTGCACAATAGACAAAATGCATATTTAATATAAATTTAATATTAAAATGTTCTGGAACTATTAACCATTTGCTTCTTTAGAAGAAAATTAATACATAACGTGTAGAACGTGTAGCCAAGAATAGTTTCTGCATTTAAAAAATTAACATTGGAAGCACTGCTATTTTTTAACTGCCCTATCCAAAAACCCATTACAAACATTTAGTTTATTTAAAGTTGCATAAAAGCATTCAATAACAAAACTATATATCATATGAAAAATTTGAGACATCAATCCAAGTATAAAATAAATAAAAATGTATGTATAATCTTTATGATGGTTGCATGCACCCTTCACCAAATATTATACCTATGAATATTTTAAATTAGTTTTAATTGATACAAACGCATTGTAAGGAATGCTTTGAGGTATTTTTGCACCTTTTGTCTTTTGTATTTTGCAATGTAACAGTACAGCCAATATAATAAGTTCAATCATACTAGGCATTGAAAAAACATATATTAAGCGCTCCATACGTGGTGGTATGACAGACACCATAAGATGTGTATATTTTGCAAAAATTATTTATGTTATATCAATAATTGTTAGCTTCATACGTCTTTTTAATTTTATATATTAGTAAATTAAAAAAATAATATACACTCTTAACTTTAAAATTTAATAGGTAAAATAAGGAATAAAATGCTAGTTTCGAAAATATAAGTTGTCAAAATGATGTCTGATGTCCACGTCAGTAGAATTGTGAAAATTAAGGCACGTCAGTAACAGAGGACTAAAAACAATTTATGTTTATACAAACAAATTACACAATTTAGTACAGTTTTATGTTAAATTTTTTTTTGTTAATTTTGCACCCCTTCTGTCTGTGCACCCGGTGCGGACCGCCCCCCCCCCGCCCCACCCTTGCTACGCTACTGTTTCCCATTAAAACTGTCAACACTACCTGGGTAATTCTACTATGATCTATACAATTACCTTTATATTGATATCAATTATGTTAGGTTTCTAGTCATAAAAAATTTTGATTTTTGTCAATGCAACATTGCACTGTGAGGGTTCTCTGTGATACAAGTACATTACTATTATCTCTCGGTAGAAGGTACAACTTGGTACTAGCTTATTAACCAGAATATAAGGAGTATAAAGATATCTAAAAAAGATCAGATAAAAATAGCATATTTAAAAAAAAGGATTCGAATAAAGTTTACTTTATTATTCTTATTAATATAAAAAAATGAGAATTGTTCTTTTCTGAACTCATTAATGGCTCAGTAAAAATACATATATTGTGAGATCACTTATTTTATTTTGAAATAATGCAAGATAATTCAGAGTTCGAAAACAAAAATATATTTAGGAAAAAAAAAAAACCAAAAACTGTGAGGAAACTTTAGCAAATTTACTTTTTTTGTCATAACCTACCTTACTTTGTTTGCTTTTTGCTTGTCGTATGGTAAATAGTACTGTTTTTTAATTTATAATAATTTTTTAAATCATATTCAGTGAGCAAAAAAATAATAATTATTAGTTACTTAAATACGTATTAACTATCTAAAGCTTGGTTTTCATCATGCCATTTAGAACGGTCAGTAGTTATCAATCATACAGTCATGTGCAAATAAATAGGGACACCTGTATTTTATATTTAAAGCTGCATGGATTACATACAAGGTGCAACAGATATAGCATTATTTCCCTCGGATGGTGGTTCCTCCTGATAAGGCGAGTATAACACTTTATGGTGTTTCCTCCCACATTGAAAAACTTTCAAGATACAGGGTGTTTTACCATTTTGGTACGTGTTTAGCATTATTGATCTATAATCTAAACTACTCACCATAAAATAAAAAATAATACTTTGTATTTTAGAAAAAATATCAAATTTTTCATCAGTATATCAATCACTTTCGTGTCATGTGCTTTAGCGGAGCAAAAATTTTGAGATTCTCCAACGAAATATCAACAAATTTTCTATCTTTTGTTGTAGCGGAGCTGTTATTGTTCAAAATTAGAATTTAAAAAATACTGTTCATTAAGTGTACTTTTACATGAAAAAAAAACATTTTAAATTTTGACGATTACAGCTCCGCTAAAACAAAAGATACAAAATTTGTTGATATTTCGTTGAATAATCTCAAAATTTTAACTCCGTTGCAGCACATGACACGAAAGTGGTTGATATATTGATGGAAAAGTTGATATTTTTTTAAAATACAAAATATTTTTTTGTATTTTATGGTGAGTAGTTTAGATTCTAAATCAAAAATACTAAACACGTACCAAAACCGTAAAACACCCTGTATCTTGAAAGTTTTACAATGTGAGAAGAAACTCCATAAAGTGTTATACTCGCCTTATCAAGAAGAATCACCAGCCGAGGGAATTAATGCTTTATCTGAGGCACCTTGTATATAATTCATGCAGGTTCATATATAAAAATAAAGGTGTCCCTATTTATTTTTACATGACTGTATATAAAATCAACACCTTGGCATTTATTCTATTTCTGGCAAGGTTCGAAAATTTAAAACAACTGAATTACGGTTTATATTAGCTATGAAGAAAATGTATAATTGTTTTATGTATGTGATATCGTAGATGATTACGTTTTATGTCATCAGTAAACAGTGAAAACCTGCCTTAAAGAAATTATGTATCAATAATTCCCAACCAATTTAAAATTTCATAATATTTTAAGGGCAGTTAAGTGATTATAAAAGAATTCTAAAAATTTCAATTGTAATAATTTATGAAAATTGCGTGTAGTTGCATCCGTTTAAATGCAGCAATTATTATATTAAGCTTGTCGGCAGCAACATCATACGTATATAATAACAGCAACATTTATGTAAAATGATAACAACATAAACAAATGTAGGAAAAACTACAACAACAATTGCTTAATGATAATGCAACAATTAATTGCAGCAACAATTAATATCAAGTGCAACAAATTGCTGTTGTTACATGCATATTTTCACAACAACTACAACAAACGAACACACGCAAGCAGCAGCATCAGCAACAGCAACGGCAAGATCAACAAATTCTTAGTAGCACGAACAACAACAAAAAAGCATATCTTTGATTCGATGCAAATATTGTTGAATGGCAGGGGGCTAACGTACAAGTAACGCCTCCTGTCGGCGACACATAGACCAATCATGTAACCGGCCATATTGAAAAGAGGGCGTTGTTCATGCAGAGCTCATACAACAACAATGCGAGCAACAACTAATTCCACCACCAGCTAGCTGGAATTTATCGACAACAAAAACGTGTTCGTTGCGTGTGCGCCACTACAACAATAGCAACATTATACGCTATGTGCGCCAGAAAGAGTCCAATGACTGTTGTTGTCTCCAGTTTACGTTGCTGGCGGCAAACGACAGCCGATATTTCCTTGTGTGCTTCCCCTGATGTTGACGAGTTGCCGTCTCCAGCAATCAATCCAAGCCACACTGGGTGTGTGCGTGTGTGTGTGCGTTTGATACTGGTGTTGGAGTGAAACGTAGCTTCGGCATGAACGAGCGCGGTATAGGAATTATGATGATGATGACGACGCAAGTTTTGCTACTCACCGACAAAGGCGCTGCAAGCGCTTTGTTGTCATTCATTGATACAAGAAAGATTGAAGAGGCGACAATATTTGCATTGCTCGCAAATCTGTTGCTATCTGACACTTGCCCTTGACAGATGCGTTCAAGCTAGCAGCTTTTGATGCTTACCCTGTACCCCAGCCAAGCTTGAATCATTTTCAGGACCATAGTACATACTTGTAGCTGCAACATAAGGGCAAGATTCAATGGTTTTTGCTTCGTACGCTGAGCAACACTTTTGTTCTTTACCGCTCCGTAGCGTCATCAATGCTGCTGACCATTCGACAGCTGGATGTGAAATGATGTGCGAAAAACGCGTGTTGCTGCTGACTAGCCAGCAATAAATTCATCTTTGACTTAAGAATCAACGCAAACTATAAACACATAATGGTTTCTTTCAAATTTAGTTGTGCATTGTTTATTGAATTAGAAGTGTCCTGAATGAAGCTGATCAGTTAAGGCTATCCTTCACGTTCATTGTTTACGAATCACATGTGATGTGAAGTATAAGTATGTAATAGCAAAATATAAACTAAATACGAACTTAAATATCGAGCGAATGTATAGTTAAGGTGATTGGAATTGTTGTAGAAAAAGTAAAAATATAGTGTAAACAATTTATTTGTTATCACCATACTAAGTTTTATTATTGTAATCATTTTAGACAGTTTTGATTTAATTAATTTAATAAGATTGCAATTACAATTAATTAATAAGAAAAATAAGAAGAATTTAGCGCGACTTTTTTAAAAACGCTGTCATTTTTAACCCTTTTGATCCCCGTGGCGGAGGAAAATTGTAACCACAACTTTATAATAGTAGTTAAGGTTCATTGGCGTAGCAAGCGGGAGAAAAGGGGCAGTTGCCCCCGCTTTTTTAGCTAGATAAACAATTTAAAAAGAAAAGTTATTCAAAATATCAGTTTTTTTACAACGATAATATTTTTATTTTCCTCTTCTTTCTCTCTTCTTCATGTTTCATGTGAAGAAATTTTGGTGAACTTTTTTGCACCACCATTTGTACTGCCTTCCTAGATGAAATTCGCTTCCGACGCGCTTGTTAAGGTTTCAGCGACAAGTAACCTCTGATTTATAGCGCTCTGATTTATGGTTTCCGATAAATTGGGACCAAAATATCTTGACACAGGCTGAAAATCACTACTTTTTTACGTAACCGAGTAAGAAGAAGACTCATTTAAAAAAAAATTTATTTTGGAATATTGGTTTTTATATCGTTTAAGTTAAAAGTTTTTAAGTGTCTATTACCATGTTTATCTGACTCTTCAAGTTAATTTGATGATTCAAACCTTTGCATAAATTGAACTTCAAACCGTCTTGAAAACATCAAAGCGATTAAATAAAATCAAATTTCAACTCGGTTCTTAAATTTTCAAGTCGCTTGGAAAGTGAGCGTAAGCAAAAATTCATTTGTGAACCGTTCATAAAATCAGCTTTTTTGCTTTAATTGTCAAACTTTATTTGAGTTCCTAAATTGGGTTGTCAAATTTTCAAAACGCTTCCACAATCGCTTTCACTGAGTCGATTCAGTGCTTGGCAGGCAAGGATACAGACGCTTATTTATTTTTTATAACGATGTGTGACAATGTCTCTATAAATATGATAATTCTTACACTTAGAGCAAAAAAGTTGTTAATTTTTTTCGCTACGAGTTTAAAATTTCTTAAACGTTTTACGGGATCAAATCAGTAGCAATTCTTCGACTTTTCTTGTGAAGCAAAAGTTGACTTATTACTCCATGTTTTATAACACAGAAGTATCAAGGAAGGTTTTTGGAAAAAGCGGTTAAAATAAAGGCATATTTTAGAAGATGTTTTCTAGAAAAGTTTATAATACACACAAAAAATTTTATTTGCATGCTAATTTGAAATTTAAGTTGAAGTAAAGAGATGTTTCTTATTTTGTTAACATATATTTTTTATGTATTAAGATTCGCTGAAGTTGGTGTGCTTAAAAAACGGTGAAAATTGGGCCACACTATAGCTCGGCTCCAGATCGTCTGAAAATAAAAAACAAACATGCACTAAAAAAAGACCCTTGAATGTACATCGTTTACCAAAATACAATGAAAGTATAGACAATTAAGAAAATTATGAAGCGTGGAAAAAATTCGAAAAATTTACGTTATTCTTGACCATATTGTTGAGTGTAAAAACTAGACAAATTTCCCAAAGATGCTAATTTGTATAAAAGACAGACCTGTGATTTTCAAATACAAATACAAATCCAAATAGAAATATCTAAGTAATTGAAAAATAAATACCAAATACAAATACTACGTATTGGTATTTGAAAAAAATACATAAATACTTGGTATTTGAAAAAGTAAATACAAATACCAATACTTGAGTATTTGCAGAGCTGAATTTTCAAATACTTCCAAATACTATTTAAAAGTATTTAGTAAATACTTTCAAATACTTCAGTAAATACTTTGTCAACATTGAATGTAACGTAACTTTTTATTTTTATATGCATGTTAGCGAAAAAAAAACCAAAACAAGAAAGAAAGAAAAAACACATAAGTACTATCAATATAAGTATACCGAAACAAAAAAAAAATAACACAAAAATACTTATATATAATTTATTTAAATAGCTTTCAATTCTTTTAATACATGGTGATGGCCTTCAACAGAACTAATTTCTCAAAAGAGAAATCGGTGAGGCTTTGTCTTCAGGAGTCGTTGACTATGCCGGCAAACGAGAACAACCGCTCTACTGGTGCAATATCGAGTACTTTTTCAGCATTCCAACGTTTGTGTCTTGGTCACTGATATATTTAAAAACGTCGTCCTCAACAGTTTTGGTAATAGCGAACGAAGTTTGTGAAGTAGAGACACCAAATGTTTGTTCATAACTGACCTCTATATTACAAAAAAATTTTAATGGATGGCCAAAAATAATATTGAATATGTTACCAGTATCATCAAAGTTGTAAAAATCTGTCTTATAGCTCTGGGTGCTTTGCGGAACAAGAATTTGATTGCCGTCCAATGTCTGCGCGTATTGAATTGCTGCAGCAATAACAATTTTGTGAATGTCTTCAATTGTCCGACCGTGTGGTGATATTTTTGCCAAAGGGTTGAACCACCGCAATTTCATGTCTGGACATAATACAGAGGCGACTATTGCATGATTTATGTCTTCCTTCAGTTCAAAATACGACAACAATCGTTGCTTAAGCTTGATTCCCATTTCAGCTGCAGCCCACTTTAATTCCTCTGTCGCAATTGAAGAAATAGCTTTTTTCAACTTAATGGCAAGTGAAACTAATGATGGAAGCAGACACCCGAAAACTAAATTCTCTTCCCTTTGCAAAAAATCTATTGTTTCTGCCACTGCACTGGAGCCATTAAGAGCCTATAGTCATCAAGATATTGTAGATCAGTTATAGTGAAGCTGATCTCTATACCCAATTTACCGCACAACTCGCCAAGCTTCTCTTTATGAGATAAAAGACGGCAAATCGCATCATAGGTGGAGCTCCATCTCGTTACTACTGGGGTAAGTAAAGATGAACTCAACACCGAAACTATAATTTCGGACGATTTGGGGTAGTTGCATTTCCGCCACAACAAACTGCATTTATGAAATGCCTGGAAAAAATAATTCAATGAATAGGTATTTTTTAGAATTGTCTCATTCAAAAATCAGTAGTACCTTTGCATGTTTTTCTTTTAAAAAGTTACAGGCAAATATAATTTTAATGAAGTCTGTCGAGGCAAGCAAATTTAGCGTATGACTTGCGCATCGAATATGTAATGGCACAAGGTAGGCGTCAATAGGAAGCTCTACTGGCTCAGGGTAGTCCTCGATATCGTCGTTTTCAGTGATTTCGCTTTTATTTTCTGTTTTTATGCAGTCAATTCCATATTCCTTAAATGCTTTAACGAAATTGGATGCATTGTCAGTTACTGTTGCCACAATTTTAGCTGCACTCAATCCAAAGTCATCGTTAATGCCTTACGTACTCATTACATCCAAAATCCGTAGATAAGTATGCTCCCCTGAAAATCGTTTACACGCCAATGCTAGCGACTTTCTTCGCATTCCTTCGTCGAGCCAATGGCAAGTGTATCCAAAGAAACTGCGATTTTTGGTTGACCATATGTCCGCTGTGGTGCATACGTATTTATTTTGGCGTATAACTTTTTTCATGTATGCAACTGTTCGACTATATCGTCCCTCCAACAATTTAACGAGTTTCCGACGGCTCATAACTCGCAGCCCAGTCCCATCAAACAAACTTCGAAATGAAGCTCTCTCTACTGTGCAAAGAGGTACAGCGGAATCTATTACAAATGTAACAACTTTCTCGTCGAAAGAAATTTCGGAACGCTGCACAGACTCGGAAGATGAACTACTGCTCTTGTATGCTTCATACTGATTTGGATGTTCATTCCGCAAGTGCTTGATGAAATTGGAGTTTGCATTCTTATGTGCTCTAATACGCAATTTGCATGCGTTGCACTCCGCACTTATCGCGCCCGGTTTTAAACTATTATCTGCAATCTTTAAAATTATATAAAAAAATTAAACACATTAACATCATATTAAAAAAATCTCTTAAAAATATTCTTTTAACTTACTTGCTCAATATTTTCGAAATATTGAAATATCATTGAAGGTCTTTTCGACTTTTTTTCCGGGGTTTCATGCTGCGTCGTGGCAGCTGTACGCTTTTTTCCTTTTCTCCGCGGCGGTTGGCTAGAAACCCAATCTGCGTCTCTTACCGAATCGTCTGAATCGAAATCTTGGTCAGAAAAATTATTCTCGATGTCTTCAGAACTCATTTTCACTTCTTAGTCAATTTACTAATTTAATAAGCTAATTTTAATAATTGCAGACAGAAGTGAATACAAAAAACAATATTTGTAAACGACACGATTAGCACAAACGCTCTTCTTAGTTAAAGCAAACTTAAATAAGAATAACACTTGACCGGTTTATCATTCAAAAAAATTAGGCTTGCGCAGTAACTATGTAAACATAATGTGTAATCAATTGCAATATGCATGATGCGATCGAAAATGTGCATACGTCTCTTTTATTGTTTTATTTTCTTTCGGTTTTCTTATATTGATAATACTTATGTGTTTTTTCTTTCTTTCTTGTTTTGGTTTTTTTTTCGCTAACATGCAAGGGACGTTGTCTCATTATTTAAAGCTATAGCTAAGGCTTTAACCACAGATAATATAATAGAAAGATGTGCCACCGCCATACAAGCAAGTGGCACAGTAAAATTTGAATGTGGATTTATCATAAATCCACACAAAAGCTTTATGAGAGTCAGCGAGCGAACGATTTAAAGCTTTTGAGAGCGAGAGAATAAGTAAGCGAGAATGTGAGCAAATGTGAGCATAATATTGAAAAGCAATAGAAATGATATGTAAAGATTTGATGCACGAAGCATCTGAATAAACGATGCACCAACAAAATGTAGTAGAATTTTATTAGGTTTTACTTAAAAAATGTAGGCAATTTTTTTACTAAACTACCCTACGAGCATTATATAATTTAAAGTTATTTTATTTTTGATATTTTTAGTGTTATATTATTGTAATTGCGATTCCATCAGTTGAAGCTTAGCCGCAAATAATGTTGTAAGCAATATTTTTTAAGTTGTTTTTTTGTTGCAGAAAATTTTTTATTTAACTAATTGTATTTACATATTTTTAATATATTATTGCAAATACATGCTATACTATATGAAAAGTACTCAGAAATGCAATTTTCGATTGTTCTTATTTAAACAACAAAAACATTTTTTTAATAATTTTTTTAGTAAAAATTAAATATTTTGGACAGGTTTTGAAAAAAATAAAGGATATATTCACTGACCTAACGCTACAGTTGAAACTATTTTTGTAAAGTGCTTTTATTAAAACTTTGATTAAAAATTTTTAATTAAATATATTTAAAAATAGCGAATATATTTGCATCGAAAGTCAACGTTTTGGTTTTCATGCCGTTTTTCTCATTCTTGGGGAACGATGTTTTATGTTGTACCAAAAATTTATGAAATTCTAAAGATATGTGAATGTTTTTGGTATTAAAATTACTGGAATTTTTTAAATTTAATTTGTAAAAAAATTTTTTCAAGAAAGATTTTCAATATCAAAATTTACGTAAGTTAAAATGGATGGAATGAGCGTGATCAAAACTAAGTATGTAACAATCTAATCTAGGATGCACACAGTATGTGTACTTAAATTGAGCGAAGTCCATTAAGCCATTTAGAATTGTATAAATGTCAATTAAATTAACAAACCAGAAAATAAGTTTTATTAATATAGACTTTGTGTTAAATTGTATGAGTATTATAGAACGAATGCAATTCGAAAAGAATTGAAGAATTTTTAAAGATTTTTCGATTTTTTTAAGTTTTGAAAAATATGTCCCCAGTTATGATCCTATAACTTCAATAGTATTTTTTTCATATTAAAAAATTTATACATGTTTGCAAAGAAGACGTTTATATCTTTCATTTAAGCTATCATTTGTATTGATCTAATGATTTTTGTATAAATTTTCTAAATACTACATTTGTGAAAGAGTTTAAAAAATATGGTTAATACTCAGAATTACCTCCTATACAGGCCAAATATACGATATCTGATAGCTTTATAATTATATTTGGCAAAGCCTCAGAATTCGGTATTCGACCACAATTTAAACGTTTCACTGATAACATTTTATGGGCGTTAGGCAAGAGGGCGTGACCCCTCCCAAACAACTGAAATTTTTGATATTGAATAGCTTTGGAGTTATAGGTGGCCGCACAGCCTCGGAATTCGGTACTCGACCACAATTTACTCGTGCCGTTTCACTGATAGCATGTTATGGGCGTTTGGCAACGGGGGCGTGGTAGCAACACAGTGTCTCAGCTAGTTATTTATAGAAGCGCGAAGATTTCGTTGTTTTGTTTTGATTGCGTTATTTCTGTTATTTTACTCATTTCAAAGAGTTTACAGTATTGCAAATCCTATTATAACGTAAAGTTTCGGTTTAGGGATTTTTAAATTTAGCTAAAAACGCTAAGAACATTGTTTGCAAACAAAATCCAAAGTTACATATATGATAATTGGGTTTTTAAAGTCTGAAGAATTTGTTTAGTACGAACTCACCACGCCCACTTTGATGGAGGTAATTTTGAGTATTTTTACTAAAACCGAAATACGTAAATATCCAACCTGCTACAATAATACTTTTTACCTTAATATTTTCGTTGAAATATTTTTTTAACAACAAAGTAAAAATAAATCCAAAATATATATCGAAGTCATATTTTTGCGCACTTTAATATGGGGGAAATGTTAAATAAACGCTATATTTTAAACTCTTTCGAAAATGTAGTATTCAAAAAATGTCGACAAAAATCGTACAAATAATCGTATAAATAATAGCTTAAATAAAAGGTATAAATGTCTCAGCTGTAAATATTTATAAATCTTGTAAAATAAATTAATACTTTTTGATTTATAGGATCATAAGTGGGGAAATATTTTTCAAAACTCAAAAAAGTCGAAAATTCTTCTAAAAAAAATTCGAACCAACCTGGAAAAGTCTTAATGATTTCTATTATCTAGAAAAAATACTTTATCGAACTAGCAATGTCGTTTTCAGCGCGCAAACTTTTTATCAAATTGTTTACCACTGTTATTAATTTGTTATTCACTTTTAAATAAAAAATACAATGAATAAAACATTTTGTTATTCACTACTATTTTATGAATAAAATGTTCGCTATTAATTTTTTATTCATTATTATTTTTTTATTCATTATTAATTTTTTATTCATTATAAATTTCGTATTAATTTCTAAGTTTTTATTCACTTTTGAATAATAACTAAAATGAAAAAAAAATCTTGTTATTCACTTTTGAATAATGAACCAAATTAATAATAAATAAAAAAATTAATAATGACTATAAAATTAATAATGAATAACACATGAATAGGCAATGAATCAAGAAATAATAATGCACAAAAAATTAGTAATTGAAAAATTTGAAATTATTTTTGAATTGCATTCATTGTAAATGACATTCATATAAATAAAAAAATAATTAATTATTCTGAATAACGAAAAAAATAATTGAAATTAATTACTAATCAATTTTTTAAATATCAATGTGAATTAAAAATTTTATTTATAAACAATTTTGAATTCATTGGATGGATTTGTATGTCGTTATTCAGTTTTCCTTAAGATTCTGAATGTATATGCTGATTTTACTGCTCTGGCTGATTCAATCAAAAATAGTCAATATTAATAGCAAGCAGTGAATAAGAAAATCTGCTTCGCACAAAATAAGGAAATCATCATGAAAATAATGCAAACAAACAAAAACATTTGTTGCTGTCAAGCAGAGATCACAATTGATTGGTTCCAACAACAACAATGGAAAAAACAATTACAACATAAAATTTCTCGACTCTCGCTAGCTATGAGAAACCATGTAGTGGTGATCTATGCTGTGAAGCATTGTGGAGTGACGAGAGAAAGAGCATTGCAGAGAGAATGTGCATGCAAACGTTGGAAACTTTTCTCTCAAGAAAGCTTTTTCATCGCTCTCACAAAAGCTTACGCATTGATCTGAAAAATATTTGTTACTTTTTAATGTTCTACGTGGCACATCTTTATACTATATAATCTTTGCTTTAACTCTTATACTTTATCGTATAAAAGTTTTAAGCACATACCAAAGCTTAGCTGAGTAGTATAACAAATGTTAGGTAATGTAAGCAGCGACAGTAGAAAACCACCGTGAGATCAGTAAAGATCGCTTATTATTAATTAAGTTAATAAATATAAATAGAATTGTACTTGATTGGAAGCATTACAAAATGTGTTTTAATAAATAATATTACTGGCATATAAAAAAGTTACGTCACATTCAATGTTGACTAAGTATTTACTGAAGTATTTGAAAGTATTTACTAAATACTTTTAAATAGTATTTGCAAGTATTTGAAAATTCAGCCATGCAAATACTCAAGTATTGGTATTTGTATTTACTTTTTTCAAATATCAAGTATTTATGTATTTTTTTTTCAAATACCAATACGTAGTATTTGTATTTGGTATTTATTTTTCAATTACTTGGACCAGTATTTAAGAAGTATTTAAATAGTAATTTAAATACGTTGTATTTAAATACATCCCAGGTCTGATAAAAGATATGTAGAATCACTATTCAAACAAGTTAAAAAGAAGAATTTAAATCGGTCAATTAGTTTGTTTGCAGTATTGTGGCCCGTTTTGAAAAAGTATGTTTCGAGAAAAACTCATTTAAATTATTTTGGCGCATTGAGTTTTAAGCACTGTTGAATACGTATTATAAGCGTGATTAATTTGAAATTATTTTTTGCATATACTTGAATGGTTGTAAAACAATAATCAATTTAAAAAAAAAAATTCGATTTAAAAAAAATTGTTTGTCTAAAACGTCCCTAAAAGAGTCTGCGCTAATATTTATTCGTTCTAATATTATTGACAAAGTCAATGAGTCCAAATTGTATTCCATTTCATGTGATGAGACAATGGATATCTCTATAAAACAACAGTTTACTCTTTGGATCCGATTTATTCTGCAATTACAGATGAACTCGGCATTTGAGGTATTTCTATTGCAAATTTGAAAGGTCAAGGATATGATGAAGGCTCAAATATACACAATGGAGTTCCATCATTAGTATGTGCAAAAAAATATGTGCCCTCGAAAATTTAAGTTATTTTTATGATTTTTTTCAAAGGTTAAAATAATGAACAACGATATTTAAACATTAATAGTGTTACAAATGTAACACTCATTCGTAAAAAAACGTATTTTTTTTTGTTTTTAAAATTTTTGATCATGTTCAATGAGACCCTCTCAAAGAAAAATAACCTGGGCGGTGTTGTAGATTTTGACTCTTCTATTTATCTGAAATTAAAAACCAAGAATATTATTAATCACCAGGGTACGGACTTTGATGACCTAAAAAACTGCAGAAAATGACGTAAAAAATTACAAAAATGACCTCAAAACTGCAGAAAATTACCTTAAAACTGACAAAAATTACCTAAAAAACGCAACATCGATATAAAAAAATAAAGCTTTATAAATAAAACATTACTAAATTTAAAATTTACCGTACAAAATTTTTATACATAGCGTTTAACTTAAAATTTTAATAACTTAAAAATGTACTTTGTAATATACTGACGAAGTACGTTTTTAAGTTATTAAAATTGAAGGAACGTCAATTACCTGGAAAAATGTTTTTATAAACAGAAAAACTTCTTTCTACTTCTGCACTGACGATAGCAAAATATTTTAAAGCCGATATGTCATCGGATGTCAGTTCCTCTTTTAATTTCATAGTATTAAAATTTGTACCCACTAATATTTCAGCAATAGAGCTTAAAACAGAGTTAATTAAAACTTGCATATCCTGAGCTTTCATCAAACACTTGTTTCATCTTTCTACATACCCTTTCGTCAGTTTCACCACGCGCAGAGTTTTTTTCATCGAGGTCTATAAACAAAGCTACTACTTCTTCAATAGGTAATGTTTTTGATTAAAAAGATTCTATTGTTAAAGGAATATGTTTAAAAATTTAAATTTTTACATTTTTTAATACGAAAAAATGATAAAAAATTCTATTAAAACTTCGCTAAAACCCGAAAAAAGCTCGAAAAATTACAAAATGACAAAATTCTATTAAAACCCGAAAAAAGCTCTAAAAATTACAAAATGACAAAATTGACAATAAAATATCTCAAAAATCGCTTAAAATTACCAAAAAATGCCCTAAACCTAGCAATAATGGCCAAAAATTTAAAACTGATAAAAAATGACGATAAAATTATCTAAAAACAAAAAAAAAATTATCTTCCAGCAGGCTGTTGGACTCCATATAATAACATAAGCATAGAGACTAAAGTAAAGCAAAAATACAACAAATGTGAAATTATGAAATTGAGAAAAACTGAGAAATTGACACTTCAAATCTCATCGCCCCGGTGGTGTAGTGCGTTAGTGCGCGCTTGCACGGGTATCACAAAGATTTCTGATGAGGCCCTTAGCCAGGCCGAAATTGTCATAAGATCAGCTAGTGATTATTTCCTTTTCATATTTGAAAAACTTTGTTGTTGTTGTTGTTGTTTCTTTGGAAAGATTCGTTAGAACAATTAATTGTTCTAACTTTGACCTGAAGCTCAATAAACGATTTTAAACTATCAAACAACTATAATTTGTATTTAAAATCAAGTATGATTTAAATTATCAAACATTTAGAATTTGTATTTAAATCATATAAAGTCAACATAATTATCTAAAAACTTTTCATATTTGGAATTTAGGAGAGATAAATGGACGTTGTAGGTAACCAGGAAATTTCTTAGATGCAGCAGAAAACAGACGACATGTCATTGAAATCCTAGCCCTGTAAATCAGTATTATTGCGGCTGTGACTGGAACTAGAAAAAAAAAATCGAAAATTTACACAATAACGCGCTTTTGAAATTAAAGTTCTAAAATTCAATCCCTTTTTCAACATTAACACTTTCATGCGCAATGTTGCTTATAAAAAACATTGTATTTATTTTATTTTCCTGTTTTTCACCAGTGGTTTTTTGCATCATGTAGCCTATATTTTTTAATTTTTTTTTTATTTTTATATTTGAATCAACTTTAATGGTATCTCTTCAACATCTGTAATGACCAGTTCTATAACTAAAAATATACTCAGTAATGAGCAATCAACATCTAATAGACGTGCTGACGTTTCGGGATCAGACAAAAGTTTTTTGGCAATGTTTTCAGTGCTTGTGGTCCCAGATTCTTGCTTGTCAACATCCGATAAAATGCCTAACTCATCCCGATAAATTTAATGTTAGCCCATAGAGCACTTTAGGGTGAACAGCGTTACTTGTCAAGCGCTTGTTTGCCGCTGTTGAAGTGTTTCGATTAACAATTTGAAACTATTGAACCAATTTTGATGATTTCTATGCCTTTAAAGAGATCTTAATATAAGGTATTCGAATAATTCATATCTGAGGGTCATTGCACTTAGACCCAAATTCAGACTAAATGGGCAAAAACAGGCAGATAAAAGCTATTAACTTAAAAAGAAGAATATCTCCCAAATACAAAAATATTCTTAGTTTTGTATGAATGTTTGTACAAATTTTTAAAACTTTATATGAAAATCACTTTAAGGTACTCAAAATTATCCCTAGAGTTTTGTTTTTTTGTTTTTCTTCTGACAGCTTTAAAAGTTTACCTTTAATAATATATCGCAAGTAAAAGTTTAAACCATAATAAAAAAGTATTAAAATTGCACATTTATAATTAGTTAATTGATTTTTTAAGTGAAACATTCATGCATTATTTTTTTAATCTCTTTTGTTTGTAAAATTATCTTGATTTCAAACATATGCTGACAATTCCCTTAAAAAAATTAAAAAGTTATTCGATTGGAATTATTTAGTTTGGACAATTACACTGCGTGACACGATTTCGGTACCAGAAAAACTGATTGTTATTATAGTTTTCTATAAGTTACAGTATGTAGGCAGTGGATGCCTTTTGTTTCTATCACGTCTTGTTTCTGAGGTACACACCGATAATCTTTTTTAAACGACCCATATTAGTAAACATCGTCGTCATTGAAAAAATAGGTTAGTTTCACATTTTGATCTTTCAAATTAACTATTTGTGAGTGAAGTCGTAGTGAGTTAAAAGTAGTCGCATCCTTTGAAAAAATTCACCAAACAAGTTTTGATACGAGTGCAGACAATATAGTATATACTTAAGTCTAAAGGAAAAAAGTATCTGAAAAAGTACTTTCCCTACATATAAAACACGGTTTAATGAAGAATTTTGTGAAAGCAGTGTATAAAAGTAATGAACGATTTTTGTATCTGAAGTGTATTTTTTCTAAAATTAAGTGACGCAAAGCGAAAAAAAGTCAATTTTATTGGTCTTCAATTACACCTATTAATGAAAAACCAAAATTTCGGTCGAAAACTAAGTGACAAAGAACTATGCGCATAGACATTGTTAAAAACTGTGATTAAAGGTTTTTTACGTAATCTCAGAGCCAAAAAATCTGCATATAAAATTGCATATAAAAATATGGGTTGCCAGATGTCTTTAAAGATTAATTTTCTTCATACACATTTATCACTTTTCCCTTCAAATCTTGAAGCTATGAGTGATAAACAAACAAGAAGAGTGGTTTCACCCGGATGTGAAAAGGCTTGAGGAAAGGTTTCAAGGTCGTTATGTAAGGAGATTACTGCTGGCGTTTAATTTGAGAAGAAACTTATCAACACAAAAGAAAACGTTAAATTTTTTAATTTTTTGTGTACAATTGTTAGTTACCATTCCTAAAAAATAGTACGTGATAGAAAAAAAAATAAGTATGACTATTATGCGTATGATTATTAAGCGATGTGTATGAATAAATTAACAGGAAAAATTACAGAGGGTACCTAGATTTTTTTAAATTTGTAACGCAGTGTTATTAATCGAATAAGGGCCGTTTTATTCACTTTTTTAACTTGAGAAGTTGGAATAACTTTGGGATTTATTCGATTTCAAAAGTTATTCCATTTTATTCACTTACATTTCTCAAAAATATTTTGGCATATTGAAGATTTGATATAACTTTCGTTTGATAACTTTTGTCAACTTGTGATTTCTCTAACTTCCAAATATGTGACCAGTTATAAATTCTAACTTGGGATATTTGGTGTAACTTGTGATGTTCGCTTCATTCACAGTTCAGTTGGCACACGCTTGTGCTGTGACAACAAAATTATTACTATAAAAACATTTGAAGCACATATTATTTTATCTGACTGGAACCGATACAGTTCAGTTCAACTTTTTTATGCACAATATTAAAGATTTAGATTCCGCTAACCGTTCAAAATGTTATGGCGTCCGTGGCATACTGATTACAGTGCGTGGTCGGTATGCTAAGAACAGTGGTGGCAGGGGTTTAATTCACTTCTGAATCAAAATGTTCATTCTATTCAATCAATATTTATTATAAAATAAACCTCAGCGAGTAATACCTGAGCGAAGACTCAAGAAAAACAAGTCGACACCCACCATCTTTTTGTCGACTACAAAGCCGCCTTCGACAGCCCAATAAGGAAACACCTGTACTCCACCATGTCTGAATTTGGTATTCCTGCAAAACTAATACGACTTTGCAGGATGACACTGAGCAACACCAGCAGCGCAGTTAAAATCATGAAGGACCTCTCCCCACCATTTATTACCAAACGAGGTTTCAGACAAGGTGATTCCTTATCGTGCGACTTTTTCAACCTAATGATGGAAAAGGTCATCCGAGCTGCTGATCTGAGACATAGTGGCACAATATTCTACAAGAGTGTTATGCTGCTTGCGTATGCTGATGACATCGATATCATTGGCCATAATACGCGCGAAGTTAGTGCAGCATTTTCCAGATAAGAAAGAGGGTCAAGTCGAATGGGTCTGGCAGTGAATGCAGATAAGACGAAATACTTAGTGTCAACAAACAAACAGTCCCAGCGTCTTGGAACCCACGTTACCGTTGACAATACCTCCTTCGAGGTTGTGAAGAACTTCGTTTATCTGGGATCCAACATTAATTCAACCAACGACATCAGCATTGAGATCAAACGAAGAATAACTCTTGCCAACAGGTGTTACATTGGACTCAGTAGGCAATTGAGAAGCAGAGCCCTCTCTCGACGAACGTAAACCACGCTCTATAAATCGCTCATCATGCCCGTCCTACTTTACGCATCACAAACCTGGACGCTGAGCAGTTTAGATGAAAAGACTTTAGGAGCATTCGAGAGAAAGATTCTTCGTAAGATCTACGGACCAATCTGCGTCAATGGCGAGTATCGAATACGGTGGAATGATGAACTGTATGAGCTGTACGCTGACATCGACATAGTCAAGCGCATTAAAATCGAGCGGCTTCGCTGGCTTGGTCATGTTCAGCGCATGAAAGACGATACTCCAGTGAAGAAAACATTCGATTCGGTACCCAGCGGCGGTCAACGCAGAAGAGGACGACCGCATCTTCGTTGGAAAGACCAAGTAGAGGACAACCTGACGAAGCTTGGAATTTCCAACTGGCGCCAGCAAGCGAAAGACTGAAATGGCTGGCGCAAATTCTTAGATGAGGCCAAGACCGACATACGGTTGAAGCGCCAACTAAGTAAGTAAGTAAGTAAGAGTAATACCTGCCAAGTAGAGCTTCTCGAGAACACGAGCTGTTTGGAGTCGGTATAACTTGTAGATCTAGTTTTCGATCATTTGTGTTCAAACATTTAATAACACTCACAAAACAATCAAAAGAGGATCGATCAAAGTCCTTGCAAGGGCTTGAATTGCACTTTATATCCGTATGACCTGTTTCTGCTGATCGATATCAGCTCCAAAGATTACAATCATTAGTTGGTCAAACAAACTTCGATGAGCAGTAAAATTAAAGTGCTGTTATTATGTGCACAAATGTGTATGAGTAGTCGGTACCTAAATTTTTGCATCAGTTCACAATGTGCAGTTTGTACGTGCTGCTGTAGCCATTTGTTCAAGATAATATGAAGCTTGCCAATTTCCGTTTGGTGGTCACTTGATTTTCAAGAAGTAGTAGTGCATAGAGAGTAAAATAAGGTATACCAAAATAAGGCACCATTTCTGATGAATCTTTTCAATTTCAGTTACTAAATTTTTGTAAATGCCTTTTTATGTTTAACAGCTCTAGTGACTGAATTTGCATCATTGAAAGGATTTCAACAGAGCTGGTGCAAATACATAGCTCCATTTACTCTGTATGTTGGAAGTTGGAAAAAATAATTTCGAGCAGCCTTCAAGTCACAAATCTCTACTTAAGTCAAAAATGGAACTTTTTTCGTGCGATTTAGTAAATATTAGTTTGACACATTGGCGTCGGAAGCGGCGAGCAAGGGAGGCAGTTGCCCCCCACTTTTTCAGCTAGATAAACAATTTAAAAAGAAAACCTCATAAGTTATTCAAAATATCAGTTTTTTTAGAACGATAATGTTTTTGTATTATATATTTTCCTCTTATTTCTCTCTTCTTCATAAGCATGCTTGCGGATAACCATTTTCTTTCTCTGTGTTTGCAAAAAGATAGAACAAAATGTAGAGTTTCTACTGCAAACCCACCACTTCAGTTTAAAAGCACCCTTAAGTATGTAGCTTAATGCTTGTTAATTTTGCAACTCTGGTAAGAAAAAATTTGACATGTTCTTAGGGGCTTTCCATATTGGATGACATGTTGTACGATAAGTTAGATGGAAAACTAATGGGACTATTTGATTGAGCGTTCAAACGATCCAACTTGTAAAGCAACATCAATAATTGCAAGTTCTCAAGCAGGCTAATAGGCACACATCCAGCTAATAGCTAAGCAATTTTTAGATGCCCTAACAATTGAGTAGTAATTTTACATAGTTGTACAATATTGTACAATCGGCAGAAAATAACCAAAAATTTCGACTATCGTTTTAGCTTACGCATGGTATTACATGTTGTACAATCTGCCATGTTGGTCCAATGTTTTGGAAAATGCAAAAGCCCCTACTGTGAATTAGCTGATGAAAATCCACTTCGACGCTTTGAACAAACATCAAATCCGGTTCCTTCAGTACAGTTGCCATTATATGATCGGCTACGAAAAGATTATTTCGAAATTTTTGATCTTCTCTCAAATGAGATAATGGCTAGATTCGATCAAACAGGTTGATATTTGACTTATTTTTTTTATTTTTGCATGTTTACACCAGCTTCACTCAACCGACTCACTTTGATTTAACATTCGGTGAGTAGGTTGAGTGAAGCTAGTGTAAACTGACACTTTATAAATCTTATTGTACATACATTTAAACAGATCTTGACACTCTGGAATCGTTGGAAAATATTGTAATCAAAGCCTTCAACGGAAAATTGCCTTCTGAACAAAATCTAAAAACAAAACTAGATCTTTATGCAGATGACTTTGATGTGAGCGACCTCCACGCGCAACTTAAATTGCTGAAGCAATTACCTGGCCAAACACCTTCAAATAGTTGTGGCATTGTATTCCAATTTGCAAAAAATTCGGATACTGTAAAAAAACTATTAAATGAAGTTGAAAAACTTATTGCTTTGCTTTTGACTGTGCCTGCATCAGCAGCTTCATCTGAGCTTTCTTTTAGTGCACTAAGACGACTTAAAACCAGGGTTGCCAGTTTGGTAATTAATTACCAAATTTGGTAGAAAATTTTTGACTTGGAAATTTGGTAATTTTTTTATAGTTTTGGTAACTTTTCCCTTTAGTTTTTCCAACAAATTCAAAATAATGAGTTTGCTTGCAAGATTTATATAAAAAATTGTATTTAAAATAAACGCATCATCTGAAAATATTGCGAATCATGTCAAAAGAAAATGTCAAAATATTTCAATCTTGAAATATAGCGTTAACAAAAAAGTCTTTTATAAAGACGAAGCCACGAGACTACTTGGGTTTTAATACAATAAATAGCATAATGATTTCAAAGGAACTCTGCGAAATGAGAGGCAAGCCTCATTATGGTCACCAGAAGATTTATAGATATAAAATTGAAATTTTTTTTGGCCATAAGCTCTAGTTTGTGAATTATAGGCAAAAATCTAAAAACCTGTTATGTTCTAACAGAATAATATCTTTAAATTGCACCAGTCGATTTCAATCGTATTTGGCAGCTTTGATTAGGAAATATTCAGCCTTATCATGTATAATTTTTCACGCGGAATCAGAAAAGGGAGTTTTAATTTTTAAGATTTAGCTCTAGAACATTTTGGACATTTTTAAGTAATTTTTTCCTGAATGTTTTTTTCCTTGTCAAGTTTCCGGAATGTTCTTGAGGTTTATTTTAAAAATTAAAACTCTAATTTTCGATTCCACTTGAAAAGTTATTCATAATAGGACTGATTAGGTCTAACCATTTTTGTAAACAAATTTTTTTTCATCTTTTGTTTTGAAGATAATGGCCTTCAAAAAAAAAAAATTTAAAACTTTTTCGTAATAAAAAAATTTGCTACCGTGAATTGTCTGAATCATAAAAACATCTTTTGTCTTTGAAATGTAAGCATACATTTTTCCTTTGCAAATATTGCGGATAATTCCAGATATATTTTGAAATAACGAAAAATTACATGAAAAGTTTATAGGAAAAATTTCTAAACTAGCTTACTGAAAAATGAGGGTTTTCCAGCCGCTTAAAGTTGCTTTGAATAAGTTTAATAAAATTATCGTTTCTCTCACAATACGTTTTTCTAAAACGTAAAAAGATATCAGCAAAAGCTTTAAATACTATGCAATAGTTTGTGCTTAGGAGCAGTTATTGGAAAAATAACTGTATATCATATTTTTTCATAACTCCTTAACTTGAGGTGATGGTGAAAAAGTTTCCTTATATTTAAAATCAGTGCGCGTAGTTAGAATTTATATCCTATAAAACAAACGACCTGTGTAGTTTCTGATTTTTAGTTATTACAAAATAATTTGTATTTAAAATCAAGTATGATTTCAACTATCAAACATTTAGAATTTGTATTTAAATCATATAAAGTCAATATAATAAATAAATTTTAAACAAGAATAAAGTCATACTTTTTCCATATATGTATGTAGGTATTTATTTTTTTTTATTTAATTTAAATAAAAAAGATATACGTCTCATTTTTATAAGTATATGAGTTTATGAATTTTATTTACTTTTTATTTACTTTTGTGATTTTTAGTTATTAAAAATAAAAAATTTTAAACAAGAAAAATGTAATACTTAATAATATTAACTAAATTTATTTTACCACTATATCTGTTTATAATTTTAAGTATTTTAATGTTGAATAAATGTTTTTTATTAACAAAAATTATAATTTTTTTGATTTTCTTACTTTAAAAACATTTTTGTTTGTTTAATTAATTCTTATATAATTTTGGTAACTTTTTGATGAAATTTTGGTAACTAAATTTTTTTACAAGTGGCAACCCTGCTTAAAACGTATCTTTGAGCAACTATGACACAGAAACGACTCACTCATGCGGCACTTATACACATTCACAAAGATTAAACTGAAGAATTTAATTCGAAGGAGGTGGTGAAAGAGTTTGTTTCTCGCAAGGACAGAAAGAAGCATTTTGGAATAATTTAAATTGAAATAACTTTTTGTAACTTATTGCATTTGAACCATGTAAAGATATACCTAGTCTTGCTTTATAAAAGCAACAATTATTTCTTATATTTTCATATTACCATATGAAAGATACTTTAAAGAATGATCTCTAATATTGAAATTGGAAGAACTTTTAAAAATAATGAAATTTTAATATTTTTTGTATATTTTTATATTTTTTTTTATTTTAAACTAAAATAAAAAAGTTGTTTATTCATATTCATGTTTCTTTGAAGAAATTTTGGTGAACTTTTTTTGCACCACCATTTGTACTGCCCCCCAGATGAAATTCGCTTCCGACGCGCGTGGTTTGACAAAGAGAAACCAAAAATAAAACAATACATTTAAGACCACTATTAAAAAAAAACCAACTTATTTTTCTATATATAAAAACACGCTTAAAAATAGTATAAAGAGCTGAACTATATTGCACGGCGCGTGAAAAATAACATTCCAAGAAAAACGCGTTTAAAGATTGCGCTTAAAGAAGGTTACTGGATCCTCAAGCGGAAAAAATATAAATTTTTAACGATTTATTATCAAGCCATTTTATTATATATCGTAGTCGGGTTAGTTTTTTATTTATATATTTGTTTATTCATTCATTCATCAACAGATTCAAGTATCCTTACTGACTACTAGACTTAAAGTATTAACAGTTAACAATAAATTAATAAAAATAGTTAGTTATTCAAAATATTGCTTATACTATGCAAATAAAAACATAAGTGATTTTTGAAAGCATCTCTGCTTAAACCTGGATAGAAATCAACACGTATGCAGACTGAATTCGCCAGTTTTAAACAACGTGTTATTGGTTCATTACAAGTGTAGTTTACTCTGCGATATGGTATATGAAATAAATTCCGTGCTCTAAGATCTCGTGAGGGAATGCGAAAACTAATCTGAAGAAGCAATTCAGGACAATAAATGCTACTACATATAATATCCCTTACAAACATGACGGCAAAATATTTACGACGCATCTTCAAAGTAAGAATACCGAGAAGTAGACATATTACTTTATATGCCGGCATTTCTATATTCCAATTTAATCGTCCGATTGCCAATCTCGTGAAACGTCTTTGAACTCGTTCAATTCTATCAGAGTGCACTGCGTAAAAAGGATCCCATATAATGCAGCAGTATTCTAATACTGATTTCACAAAAGCATTATATAATAAAATTAAAGAAAAAGGATCGTTAAATTCCTTTGAGTTTCTAGTAATGAAACCCAGCATTGAATTGGCTTTAGAGATCATATAATCAATGTGCCTAGAAAACTAAGCTTATGATCAAGAATTACCCCTAGATCTTTCATTTCCATTATTCGTGATAAAGTTATATCGCCAAGCTTAAACGGGTAAAATAACGGATTAGAGTTTCTGTGAAAAGTCAAACATTGACATTTTGCAATATTGAGCGGTAATAAGTTATCTGGACACCAAGTAGATAGTCTCTTTACATCTGACTCAAGATCCGCTCATTCGGATGTCAACTTCAAACGAGCAAAAATTTTTATGTCGTCAGCCTACATTAAACACTGAGAAAATTTAAGAATTTTAGGTATTTCATTGACAAATAATAAAAACAGAAGAGGTCCTAAATGACTGCCTTGAGGAACGCCTGAAGTAACCCGGATAACTTCTGAAAGCACATTGTTAATGCGAACATATTGCGTCCGACCAGTTAGATAGGACTTAAGCCATTTTAAAATATTTGAATGAAAGCCAATTCTTTTCAGTTTGCTTATTAGTAGGTTATGGTGAACCCTATCGAATGCTTTAGAAAACGCTTTAGAACGCTTTAATAACAAATTATAAACGCCCTTTTTTTCGATTGTCAAAGTACTGTTTTATAAGAACTAAAAAAAATCCAACACGGCATAGTAACACAAGCTACTTAGGCCCCTATTATGTATTACAACTCAACTTAAGTTGACTAGATTCAACTAATTTTTTTTCGTATAACTTATTACATACATTTCAGTTGAACTACGTCGTTTGAAAATTCTTAATAGATGGTAGCAAACTACATGGTTCAATTAAAATATATGCAATACGTTATATGAAAAAAATGTAGTTGAAGCGAGTCAACATCGCATACCATCGCATACATAATACGTACATAATAGGGGCCTAAATTTAAAATGTTCATGAAAGCGCATGTATTTTAGAAATATTTTTATTAGACTACATATAAAGCATGCGTCGTTATTTAACGGAGTGAATTAAAACATATCTTAATTCGAAACACCGTCAACTATAAACCCCCATTATTTGGAAATCACTTTGTTTTTATTCTGCGCACATAAATTTTAATAACAAATACTTTTTTGACATTGCGTTGCCTTGAACATCAACAACTTTTCATTTCATAAGTTATAGAAGTCATTTCTTTTTTCATTTCCCATCAAATATCAAAAAATTCCCTGAGATGTTTTATAACTTGACTTAACTTCAACATATAAAATTTCAACTTGAACTGAATGAAATGAAATTTTAACTTGAGAAATTAAAATATTTAACTTCTCAAATTGTTAACAAAAAGTCAAGTTAACAAAAGTTATTGAAACTGCTCAAGTTAACTCAAAGTATAAAATGTGAATAAAACGGCCCTAAGTCGTATTTCAATACGCATTTCTAAAATTTATATATTTCTCTAATTCCACCCTTTTCTATGGAGACGGATCCACTGTGCGCCAAGGACTTTAAAATTTTTGTCAATTCATATTTGAGGAAAGACTAACACATATCTGACCTCAGAAAATTTGTAGCTCCACCCTTTTTAATTAGTACATGAAAGGGTTAAGTATACTGTATTAGATAGCAATAGTAACAAATAACAAAGGGTAAGTTCCTTCACCAATGGATAATTTTTGCTTAATGATTTGACTGAAAAATTTGAAAATGATTTTTGTGAATGGTCTTTTCAATATAGTAATCCTTTGCAAGTAAAAATATTACAAATTACTTCAAAAAGTACGGTAACATAATATCCTCAATACTTATTTTGCTCATTGAAATAAGCAAAAATTTAGTGAATAAAACCATATTTAAAAAGTAATAAATGAGATGTGAGCTAAACTTATGACTTAATTACAGCGTTCACATAATATAAAACCTTTCTCTGTATTCTTAATTGATATCCTCTGAACATAATCCTGATAACTAATAAAACTGGTTAACGAGTAAATAAAATTCAAATAAAAAGAAGTTTGTCATAATGCCAATATTTATTAATTGTTACGAAATAACAAACCAATATTTAAATAGAGTACCTTCAAACGATGCACAGTGTAAGATTTCGCCTTAATTCCATGTGAATGGTTTTTTAACACACATAAACGGAAAGCGCTAAGTTTTGTTTTAGCTAGAAATTGTTATAAATAATTTAGGTGGGAGCAGAAATCATAGCAGACAATAGAAACAAAAATGTTGACCTGATTTTGCAATCCAAACAACAACTCAAAAAGAAATCTTGTCATAAGCTTGCCAAAAGTGTTGCAGCAAAATGTGTTGAATCAATGCGAACGATCCGATCAGCCGCTTTAATAATTTTGTGGAATTCACCATAAATGCAAATAAAACTCTAATAAAAAAAAAGAAAAAATAATAACAATAATGATAATGAAAGCAATTTTAATATTAAGCCAGCGCATCGCACTGGGGCGGTTCTTGGTGCTCGATTCCTTTGTCCGTCCATTCAATTCTCTGCATATACAGTCGTCCATGGTCCGTGGTCGGTTCGTCGTTTGTTCATTCATTCGTTCTCCTCGGTCGGCATTTTGCTTTGGCTCAGCTTATCCTGGTTTGGTCTCGCCTCTGCACTTCACGCTGCTTGCGAAGCTGTCAGTTGATTTGATTGACATTTTGACTCGAGATCTTCGTAAATGTTTTATTCTTTTATTTTACGCTGATTATTATTACGTGTTTGAGCAGCATATAAATGCCTGTTCGTATATTTGTTCGTCTATTCGTCCGTCCGGCTGGTTTGTACATTTCGTTCATTTAATATTTATATCTTTTAAGCTTGTTTTTGTTAAAATTATTGAAGAATATTGAAGTAAAACGCAAAACAAGTTAATAACTGAGCACAATTGTTGCGTCGCTGGAGGCTATGTGGGCAGTTTTAAAAGGATCGTAGCGAATTACTTGCAAGATTATGTTTTTGCATAAGAATTAGTTAAAAATATACGGTTAATTTCTTTAAGGGGGTTTTAGAAATATAAATACGACCACGAATATCTTCTGAACATCACTATAAATTATTATTATATACAATAAAATATATAATGTGTAAGTTGTTTATTTAATAGACAACAAATATTGAATAGTTTGTACATAACAATTTCAGATGAGAATATTTTCTTGTTTCACACTTTTAAGAGAGAGCTTTTTAGTAGTCGGGCTTTAGTTTTCGAACTTATTTTTTATTTAAATTATTTTGGGGATATCATTTTTATATAATCGAAAGTATTAACTACTTTATCAACTGTTTGATGGTCAAATTATAAACAGAAATGTTTAATATGTCACTTAATAAAATTTGTAGTTCATGACTTTATGTCCTATAGAAGCCACCACATTTAATTAAATATGACTATAAATATGATCCAATGATACCTCCCTCATTTGTCAAATTATGATAAGTGGTTTATAAGATTTAGGTTTAGTTCACTTTCTGTTCTCTAGAGAATGCCATATTCAATTTAATGTGACGTCACATAGTCTACAACCAAACGTCAACCAAACGTCAACCAAACGTCAAAACGCTTCCAACAATACCTCATTTATTAAATTCTGATAAGTAGTTTAGAAGTTATGGGTTTATTTGACTTTCTGTCCTCTAGAGGGTGCCATATTAAATTAAATGTGACGTAACATGGCCTATAGCCAGTGGACGATCAAAACGCTTCCAACGATGCCTCATTTGTCAAAGTATGATAAGTAGTTCAGGAGTAAACGATATCTCATTTGCTTATGCCACAAAAGAAAAATTTTTTTTCCATGACTTTATGTTCTCTAGAGGGCGCTTTATTTAATATAATGTGACGTCACATATCCAATAACCAGAAGACCATCAAAACGCATCAAACGGTACCTCATTTGTCAAATTATGATAAATGTAGTTTATTCTTAAAAAGTCTACTTCAAGTAGTCTAGAAGTGAGAATGGAACAGATGAAAATACATACATACAAACATACGTACATACATACATTCAAGCATACATACCGATCAAACATATATACCGCTCCTTTTGCTTCGCCGTAGTCGGGTAAAAGGTAAGTTTTTGTTGAAAATAACTATTATAAATGAAAGTTTTGATCTTGCAATATAACTGTTATAGCCCAATTTTCCAAAATATTTATTATAACAGTTATGTCTATGATCTCTAGTCCAGAAAGTACATACAAAAGGCCGGAGCCAACGAGAAATTGCTAAAACTTTTTTGTGTTCGGTGCATTATTGCCACCAACACCTCAAATTAAAAGAGGAAAACCACGCAAAACAACGGCACAGGAAGATAAATACATAAAAATATTGTCTATTCTCGAACAATTTCAGTCTGCAGAAGTTATACGGAAAGAGCTAAGCGTTGAAATTCCTGCTTGAACTGTAAGGTTGCAAACAGAGTAAGGGTCGAAGAAGACAGGCAGGCAGACAGGCGTAGGAAAACTATGTGAACAAGCGGGAAAAAATTATTTCTATCTCGTTTCTTCACAGGGCACTGCCTGTGCCTGCCTGCCTGCCTGCTTCGGCGTTTACTCTGCTGGCAGCCTAAGGCGGCGCCCTGTAGAACATAATCTTTTTGGTAAATCTCCTCGAAAAGTTCCTATGCTAACATTGAGACATGAAAAAAATCTTATTGCTTTTGCAAAGCTCCACAAAAACTGGGTAACAACCGACGAAACAAAAAGAAATCTAATAGGAAGTTGGTAAAACACGGGTGCGTCGACCACAGAATGCAGAATATAATACAAACTGCACTACAAAGAAATTCAAACATGGTGTGGGTAGTATCATGGTATTGGAACGCTTCTCGTGGCATGGACTTGGACCCTTATATTTGATTAACCAAAATATGGATAAGAAATCATACTTTGAAATTCTTAAGGAAGGAATGCATCCTTTTGCGGAATAGGAAATGCCTCTTAAATGTAAATTTCAGCACGACAACGATCCCAAACCAACTTCTGGAATCGTAAACGAATGGTTAAAAATAGCAATATTGATGAAATGACATGGCAAGCACAGTCACCGGGTCTTAATCCCATTGAGAATATGTGAAAGATTGTAAACAATAATATTGGACCTTTTAAATCCATAAGCAAGAACGAACTTTGGGAAATGATTCAGGAGGCTTGGTATGCTATACCACATAGTACTTGCCAGATATTAGTGGAGCTCATGTCCCGAAGATGTGATGCTGTTTTGGCCAATAAAGGTTATACTACAAAGTACATGAATAGAACTCTTGGTCTAAATTTTGGTCCCACTAAAATATTACTACATTTTTTGAAACCTTACGGCTTAAAATTTAATCTTTGTAAATACTAGCTCATAATTAAAATTTTGTGTACTAGAATTTAAACCAAAGGAAATATTACAGCATTAATTTTAGCTTTTTGTATAAAATTTTAGATATTTGCTTTACATTTTAGCCTTTGTGGTTTAAATTTAAGTACAACTATGTATTACTTTTTGTTTTTTATACAATTTATGCTTAATTTTAGTATATTTGGATACTAAATTTGGATAAAGACCCGTAAAAAGTTAGCCTTGCAAAGCTGCGACTCAATATTAGGTGACTCGGTTCATGTGTTTGTTTATTGCGCATGTTATGTATAGGCCAATAGCCCAGTGGTTAGAGTAGTGAGTTTTCAAACTGAATGTCAAGTGTTCGAATCTTGCGGTGGTTGTTATTTTATTATTTTTTATTTTTAAATTTAAATCCAAGTCTGTACTAATTTGTAACCAAGCTGTATTTACACCATATTTTAGTATTTTGCAAATACTAGATTTGAAACCAAAGCTGATTTATATGTTGAATTATATGTAGTACAAAAAAAGCTTCACTTTTAGTACGAAATTTCTAGCCGTGTACTAAAATAAAATACCTTTATTTACTTTGTTTTGTTATGTTTTTTATTCTTTTTTATGTTTTGATTGTATTTAACTGTTCGCACTATAATTTAAGTATTTGACTTTTTAATTTTTTTTTATTTAAAACTAACATTTTAATATTATTTGAAATATGTTTTTTCTCTTGCGAAATAATGTACAAATTAAATAAAACTCGAATTTGGCGAGTTTTTCATATCCCAGAACTCCAACGATAAATTTGTGTTTTTATTATTAAGGAATGCATGCTTAAGTGTAAATTAATGCGTGCATGACACTGTAGGTATCTAACGAAGACATGTGAGTCAGAAAATTAAATAACCTTTGGTACATTTATATTGGTAAAAAAAACGAAAATTTTGTTATGATTTGTCAAAATTTTACTTAGGGCCAATTTTTTAGTGCGAGTTTAAACTCTAGTCAAATTCAACCATGCTTAACTCACCAAAATTGGACAATTAAACTCCATTTAGGCAAAAAAGAAACACATTATATGATATTTTAAGTCAATTTAATTTCAACGAATGCTAAAATATCTAGTTAAACCGAGTTTAAAGGTCTAATTTTGGTGAGTTAAGCTAGGTTTAATTTGACTATAGCTTATGGCGTTTTCTTTTCTCGAAAAAATTCTGCATTTTTTCTGCCTTCTTTGAGAATTATGGTCTTTTTTGTGTTCTTTTTTAAAAAAATGTTGACCTCTCAAAATAAATCGTGTTCTTTTCTCGAAAATTTTGACCTGAAAAGTATGAAAAATGCAAAGTTTTTTGCACTTTCAAGACCAACGGTTTCACAGTTCTTCCCTCAAATGATACCAACTGAAGAAACAAAAAAGTGACATGTTTAGAAAATATTGAACATTGTGTTGACATTTTATTAAGGAGTGAGCTTCTTCTTTACAAAAACTTGTTATAAGTAAACATGAAATGGCTGATATTAACAAATAGCTTAATGAATAGCTGGATTGCTATTTCACGGAAGATTTATGCAATTTATTTGATGTATCTTGATACTTTTCAGCAGCCAACACAACATTGAAAAAGAAGTTGCATTTTTATGTTCTTTTCTCGACAAAGAACAGGTCAACATTTTTTGAGTTCAGGTCAAAATTTTGGCGAGAAAAGAAAATGTCATTAAACTCGCACTGAAAAATTGGCCTTTAGTCGCACTGTGTCTATAAACTAGAGATGGGCGCGTGCGACAGCTTTGAGGCACAGGCGCAACGATCATCTGCACGCGCACTCACGAACATGAAATTTATTTTTTCGTACCTGCACGAAAAAGCACAATTTAGGACTTTGCAAAGTAGCTATAAAAATGATACACATATTTTTTAAAATTTATGTTTCAACTAAAAAATATTGGAATTACTATAACAATAGAATTTGCTTTTATTATTTTTATTTGTTTTTTTTTAAATAGTTGCTAAAGTGAAAGTAGTAAAATTTTAGTGCACGAACACTGAAAAGCACGCACGACTTTGCATTGCTTAAGCACGGGCACGCGCGTGCATGTACGAATATATTTTTTTAGTCATGACGTGTCACGCAGTGGCTCGGAAAAAGCACGGCAAGGGATACATCTCTTCTATAAACCAAAGGTTCCCTTTCAGCCAATCGTTTGTCGTTTTTCTTATTTAATAATAACTAAATTTTTTCGTGTTAAATTATTGTGCAGCGATTGATCACTGTAAAATAAACAAACGAATTGAAAGTTTACCATGGTATTTAGCCTAAGAGAAAAGGTTTTTAAAAAAGAGTTAGAAGAAGTGAAATGCAGAAAAAGCTGTACTGTTTTTTAAAGTATAACATCAGTATCCAACTAGAATTTTGCATTTATCTGTGGCTTTTTTACTTTTATTTTGCGAATGTATTGACTTTCTGAGATTTTGGCTGGCCCTCTCTTTCCTATATTTTTTTAGCGTGTTATTATTTCAAAATTTTAAGGCATTCACTGATAGACTTACCACAAAAACCAATTTCGTACGAATGTTAAAATTTTGCGAAGAAGAAGAAGACGGCAATGAAAATTTTCTTTTGGAAAGTACATTTGAAATTATTTAATATTAAATTTAATGAAGGACTTTGTGTAACTTCCATAGGTAACTGTAAAAAGTGTTGACTCATGAAAAAATTAAAAAATTTTAAAGTTAGCCAAGTTGCCAAAATTTTCAATAAAAATTGTTTTTTTTCAGCTTTGATAGCAAAATCGGACTTGCAATAGTTAATTATATAATTTATCAGAATCCTTTTATATTTAAGATTATTTTTCGCCGAGTTTCCGTTCACGAGAGAAATAATGCCTTTTTTATGGCCGAAATTTTAAAGAGAGGAATCACTAAACATCAAATACAAAAATATTTTTTGCATATATATATATGTATGTCATTTTTACGCTTTTGTGGAAATGATTTGAGCAACTCATTTAAATTTTGCTCTGAGATAAAAAGTTTAAAGAAAAAACTTCAAACTACCGAACTATACTGAACCCTTAAGAAATATCCCCCAACAGTGAGGGCAGAACGTGAATCACGCAATTTTCTGTCTATTTTGTGACCTTTTTTAAGTGTGTGCTAAGTCCAATTCAAAATGATTCAATATAAATACATCGCCAATCAATATCAAGGTACAGGACCTCAAAAAAATAACAATATCGTCAGATAGTAGAATTTAACGAAATATAACTATTGAAACCAAATTAGACATTAGTCACAAATTACTCGATATAATCAGTGGCGGATGCAGAAACTGCTCGTGGAGGGGTTAAATTATCGGAACTGCGATCATCAATTCAGCAAAAATGTTGAAGTTTTTTTTAAAGATAATATCATTACTTACATATATGGGCCATTCTTTTACAAATCGCACGAAATTTGCAAAAAATAAAATTTTACATTTTTAAATCGGTTCGAAATTTTTTTAAATTTTCTTTACGTAAAATAAGTGTACACGTGTTTTAGGATTTTTCTCGAAATAAAAGGGTCAAAATTGTGTAAAATAGCAACATTTTGTGAATGTCTGTGCTAGTTAAATTGCAATATCTCGTATTGTGCTATTCTGATCTAGTTCACTGGCTCAACCTTTAGATAGATAAGTTGTTGTTCTTTAATTCCACAGTAAAATTTATTTTTTTAATATTTAAAATAAATGTACAAACATTTAATGAACTTTTAAAACGTCTTTTTCATGCCCTTGCAAACATTTAATGAACTTTTAAAACGTCTTTTTCATGCCCTTGCCAGAGGTAAATTACATTCTTGACAACACCAATCATCGCACAAAATACAAAATTTTTAAAAGAATACTTAATAATAGATTTTATATAAATTTTTGTTCACCGCGCGCTTTATGTGTATATAGCCAAATTTGCTAGCTAGCAAGCACAGAAAGCATAAACACACGCATGTACCATAAGCTTAAAATAAGAAAATTTAAGCGAAATCGATTAGAAAATGGCGGAAATCGAACGTTTAGTTAATATTTTTGGCCCAAATAATCGTTGCCTTAGCGTTTATGGGAAATTTTTGAAAATATCTGAGCGTCTGGGAAGGAACCCCCATATTTAGCCTATATATTAGGGGTCGTCCATAAACTACGTTACTGATTTTCCGGTTTTTTTTACCCCCCTCCCCCTGCGTTACTTTTCGTAGTGTTTTTCAAAACCCCTCCCCCCCCCCTAAAGTAACGTGACATATGAAATTAATTCATTCGATTATATATTTTGACTAGCTCTGACAATTTTCACTAGTATTAGTGACTAGTATGACTAGATACATTAAAGGAACAATTGGAAAAAAATCAATAATTAATATCATCTGTAAAAGCTATTCCATCTGCGATCCAAGATTCGATGCTCTCAATCACTGGGATAGAAGAAGCTGGTAGCTTTGTTGAGGATTCTACAAAATAGAATTTTTCATCGGATTCTATGTCGACCCATTCAGGTGAATCCTCATTTCTAACGCAATGAAATTCACCTGGTCTTTGACAGAGTACCCTTAAAGGCTGCACCCGAGCTGCACCAAGTTCTGTGTTTTTGTGTAAATGCTTTCTGAAAATTGATTTATTTAAATAGTATTTTTTATTCCAATTTATTGTAAACGATACAATACAAACTTATGGAAATTCATAGAAGTTTTAAAAACGAAATACAAGCCGCAGGTAGGACACGACCTTGAACCGATTTCTTCTTTCTGAGAAAGACAGTACATGTCATACGGTGTCTCCTTTGATCAAGAACATTCAGGCCTTAACGCCAAAGACTGTCGCAAAAGCAAAGACGGTGAAAAGCAAAGAGATGGTGAAGGAATACCAAAAGGTTCCTGTGTCGAGGGAAAAGGTGGTGGAAGAAATCGTTGAAACAAAAGTTAACCATCAATTTAGACGATCAAACATAAACATGTAAGGTTAAAAATTTTTGAAATGATTGTGTTATTAATTAGAGGTTCTTCGTCGATTTTTTTAATTTTTGGTAACGTTACAATATCTAAAACCCCTCCCCCCCCCTACCGTTACTTATCGTAGTGCATTTCAAAACCCCTCCCCCCCCTAAATTGGTAACGTAGTTTATGGACGACCCCTTACCTTTGGAGCTGCGCTTGTGTAGAATCGGCATGATTAAGTTTAAAATGAAAAGTGAAATTTTACTACACAGTAAAAAATATGAGCATAAATTTTATACTATTTGGTATACATATAAATCCAAACCAAAAATGTTTTAAAAGTTATACCATCAAATCTTATAAATTTTTCCAGAACATTTTTCTCGTCAGACCAATCAAAACCATTAGCTATATTTTTAAATTTCCCGATTTCGGTGAATTTTTTTCTTTCGAACCAGAATATATTTTGATTTACACATGATATCCATATAAAATTTTTAAATAATATATGTTCAATTATTTTTACAATATTGAGTGGTATAAAATTTATAAATTACTTGGATTAAAAAAGGTTAATCCACACTAATTTTATAAAAAAGATAAAATTTACCCTCAAATTTCTTACTGTGCACATTCTATAACGAAAAACATTTTGCTAATGAAAACGTATCAAATTCTAGATATATTTATTTTCAAAGTCTACTCAAACATATTTTAAGAATATACTATTTGTCAGAACAAAAAATCAGCTGTAAAATGTTTATATAAAATTAAAACTTAAGATTAATTAATAAAATTTTGCATACAATAAAACATAAAACTAAACAAAAGCACAAATATTTCTCATAAAATCTTGATGATTTTATCATATAATCATAAAGAATTAAAAAATTGGCACGCTCTCATTAAAACCACACAAATATCTGACGTTGATGTGTTGATTGCATGTCATTAAAAGTTAGCTGATATGTTTGAAAAGCAACTTTATGCAAGACCACAATTAAGCTAGGTAAAAGTTCATAAATGCTACAAAATAGTTTTAAGCTTTTACAGAGAAGGTATCCATTTGGATTTTGTAACCAAATCAACTAAAATATTTTTAATTATACCCGAGTTTATTTATTTATTTGCAGTTCTAAACTTTGTTTTAAACTTGTTTAATAGTTTAATTTCAAACTATTTCCGCAAACTTTTGTATAATACAATAAATATAAAAGTAAGACTCTATCAGTTTCATTTATGTTTGGAATTTTTTCAGTCTTGTCATGATTTAATTAAAAAGATGCCGAAATATAAATAAACTTTTATTGAGTTAAATAAAAATGTTCAATTTTTTTAATCTCATATTTTTAGCTGCACGCGCAAAAGCTTAACTGTATGTTGATGAAGATAATCGCCGCATTCTAGCCGAAAAAGTGCTCAAGTAGCGAAGTAGCATAAAATATTTTCGCTATATAAATTGTGACATCTCAAGGAACATGTTCTGTGAGAGCATACCATTCAGCCCGAAAGTTGTGGAACAGTTCTTTCCGCTGAATGCAGGCAATGTCATTATAACCGGTTGTTTTGAGTAGATTGGGTCAGTGGCGTAGCTAGGATTTGAAAAAAAGGTGGTTATAAAAAAGTTAAAATTATGTTTAAAAAAAGATACATATTTTATTTAAGCGTTTCTATTGCGTTTTTAACGAGAGATGGAACTTTAAGTGCTCTAAAAAACCGGCCAATATTATCTGAATATAAGTTTAGGATCCAATAAATTTTGTCTACTTTAAAAAAAAAAAAAATCTAAGTCAATCTATGTTATCGTGGAGACCAGTTTGACAAATATTATTTTTTAGCAAACACGTTGTAAGATTTGGTTAATGATTTTTTTCGAGTGCATTTATTAAAATATGAGTTCCTATTGTAAGCGAAAATTTTTGTATGAAATCGTTATCGGCCAAACCGCGGAGTCAGTGGCATAGCTAGGATTTGCCAAAAGGGGGATACATAAAATTTAAAATGTTGTTTATAAATATTTATATACATATTTTATGGATGGAATTTTAAGTGCTCTAAAAAATAGATAATAGGCTTGGGCATTAGGCTTGGGCATGTTGTTTATAAGTATTTATATACATATTTTATGGATGGAATTTTAAGTGCTCTAAAAAATAGATAATAGGCTTGGGCATTTTAGTTCACTAAAAATATCGCTCTTTTTAGTTCAGTTGAGTTTAATGAACTAGTTCGTTCATGTAGTTTTTTAGTGCATTATTCTGTATCACGAACAAGCACACCAACGATGAGAAAGACACGAGAAGCAATACAATTTTGTATGGAAGAAAGTATTGCTTCTCGTGTCTTTCTCATCGTTGGTGTGCTTCTTCGTGATACAGAATAATGCAGTTAAGTTCATTTAGTTCGTTCGCCCTTTTAGTTCGTTTCGTGCACTCGTTCATGTTGCAAGTTCAATAGGTCTTATACTTCGTTTGGTGTTTTAGATCGTTAGGTAGGTTAGCTCGTTATATTTTTTAGTTCAATAGGTCTTTTAGTTCGTTTTGTTTACTCGTTCAGGATCAGATCCATAAAATGAAACGAACTATATACCGAATCAATCATTAACTATGGACATAGAAGAAATTTACATAAAAATACTACATATGGGGCATTCCACACAATACTTGCCACAAAAATTTGTTTTTTTAAAAAAGTTTTTTTTTTTTTACCGTTCATTAGTGAAAAACTGTATCAGCACGGACTCAAGCCATTGTTGAATGAATTTTTCTAGTTCTTTTCGATCTGACTTGCTGCAAAATCGATTGAGCTTAAAGAACAAGAATCAACGAACTAGTTCACATAGCTCATGAGTACGAATAGTTTAATTGAACTAATTCGTTCGTGAACTACCCAAGCCTAATATTATCTGAATATAAGTTTACAATCCAATAAATTTTGTCTACTTTAAAACAAAAAAAAAAAAAAAAACAAAAAAAATCTAAATCAATCTACGACATCGTGGAGACCAGTTTTATAATTATTATTTTTCAGAAAACATTTTATTTTTTCTGAAAAAACATATTATTTTTCAGTTTTAAGATTTGGTTAACGATTTTTCATTTAAATAAAAAAATACAATTTTTTTAACGTGTGAAATGAATACATTACATATATTTTTAAAAAAAGCAGTTAATTTTATAATATTAACATGGATATGTAATCTTTTTATACATGACAAAAAAAATTATATAAAAATTAATTCAGGACTTTGCAATAAAATGAAGGTAAAAATACAACATTTATTTAAAGCGGCTAGAAGTATAAGAAAGAGTAGCGAAATGGGCTAGCATATGTGTGAGACATTTTTTAAGTAAAACAAATAAAAAATTTAATTAACGCGCATCCGTCGTTTGCATCAAATTGATGCAAATGTTTTATTCAGATTTATATATTAAGAACAAACATGCATGTTTTGATTTAAATCCTTTGCTTGTTAAAATTTTTGCTAGAACTAAGATTTGCAGTTTTTTTTTATTTTAAAATTAATAAACATTCATAAACATGCATAAAAAATTTAAAATTAAAAACATTTCAATGAATTATATATTCTTTTTGGATCTGCATCAAATTGGTGCACAACGTGCTTTTCATTTCTAGAAAGTTCCTAAGGATGCGGGTTAAAAAATTATTAAAATTAAATCTTATTTTTTGGTCGGAAATGTTGGTGACCCAGTAGAAATTTGAAAAATTGTAACAATTTGTCTGAAATGTTTTATTAAACAAATTTCATATACATATTCAAGTCATGAATAAGGTGAATGTGTAAATTTTTTCTTATTTTAAACTAAACTAATTTTAAAGCAATAAACTAATACTTTCTACAAAATGCATATTAATTATTAATTTAAAGTTTTTCATTGTCTGATTTGGCCAGGGGGCATACGGTTGTAGTAGGGGGGGCATTGTCCCCTTTCCCCATCCTGGCTACAGGCCTGTGTGCGCTTTTGTTGTTAGGGTGCGGTCCACCAAGTAACACACAGATGCCCTTTTCGGCAAGCTAAAAAGAAACAGGATACAGCAACTGATACTTTTATTGGCGCTCGTTATGACATCTATAAAAGCTAATTTTCAATTTTTTTTTTTATAAAAGCCATTTGAATTTAATCATGATAACGGAATTTGTGGCTTCTGCAATGCAATGTCTCGTTATGTATAATATTGATTATTGCTTTCAGTTCTTTCACACTGTTCTTATCAAGACTTTAATAAAGTTTCTTAAGTTTTCAATATAAAATTTTTGAAGTTTTGACATTTGAATACCGTCAGTAAAAAAAAAAACAATTGAATTTAGCTATGAAAAATTTTCTTCATTAATATTATTAAAAATTTAATATCATGGTTGCTAATTTCGAGAGCAGTCACCGTGACCAAAATTGTACTTGCTTCAAACCTGATTCAGGAAAGAATCGATTAGTCATCAAAATTAGATATTTTAAAAAGATATGTGTAGGATTGATTGGCAAAATGAGCTGTTGGACTAACTTTCTTCTAGTTTTAATGAGAACAAATGTCCACTTAAAATTTCGAGGGACATTTTAGAACTTAGATATACAACAGCATTGATATAGTTTTTACTAGAAAGAGATGAATTAATGTGGTAACCAAGATTTTTTTTATTTTGTTAACAAAATTCAGCTCAACACCATTCAGATAAACTGCAGGTATATGCGAGAGGGAATAGCTAGATTTAGAAATCAACAAGACACGGATTTAAGGGGATCAGCTTAACTCATTAATGACAACGTATGATGATTACACGGTGCGACAGTCCAAAATAAATTTACCTGGGAAGTGTTACCATTTTTCTTGTGGGTATTGTTGAGTATAACAAGACTGCATACCAGAAATTCGCCAAACATCCCCAAAATCTTGACTTACCTTTAAAAAACCAGTTTTTGTACCTTTGCGCACTTATAAGGCTGTAACTTAGCCAACGATGCACTGATTTTCAGTTTCTTACCAGATTCCAGAAGAAAAAATTTAGGCTTTTTCAATGATGTACATACTGTTAATAAAAACTTGATAAATCTATGTGCTTTTGTCCGGCAAACTCAATTTTTTAAATTTTTTTAATATTTTTCAACTTTCACGATTTTTGTACACACTATTTTATATAGACATCAACTTTCTGTTAATGTACTAAACAAACACGTTTATTAAAAATCTCGACGCAACTTAGTTTTTAAAAATCGGCTAGTAATTGACTGAGTTATTTATGAAAACAAAATTTTTGCAAAAATGCCTACACAACGTTTTTCGTGTTCTTTTGCACATTTTTTATAGGAGCACAGATAACTTAATATGACATCTGTAAAACTATGCCGATGACTATGCTGATATCTATTGCAAAGTCACAAATGTAGCAAATTGATTAGGTTTTTCGCACATTTAATATTAGTTGCACACTATTTTTTATTAAATAGTAAATTTTTTTTATATGAAATGGTTTTCAAAGTACAATAATAAAGCTGCGAGAAACAAAACGTCAAATGAAGAAACGAAATTACATATTCCTGGCATAAGTTAAGTTCTTATATTGTGGTTATATTCGCATATTGTGGTTGCAATTCTAACTTGTTCTCAATTTTTTTAAATGCAGAAATAATAGCTTAACTTAAGAGATGCATTTTCTTTTTGTGGACTTTTTCTCTAGCGAATCATCAAACAGCAGGTTGCGCTGACGAACATTTTACCTACAATCTCGTTGCTTTCTATGCTCATTTCATTCTCTTAAGTTAAGCTTTAAAAAATCGGAGCATTTCAAAAAATTAGAAGAAGTAAAAATTGCAACAATATACAATGAGAGCTTTCCTTATGTAAAAAAATGGTTTGTTTCTTTATTTGACGTTTTATTTTTCACATCTTTACAACTTTGAAATATTTTATATAAAAACTTAGGCCAGTTCAGCGATGAGCAAGGAGAACATTTTCACCAAGAAATGGCAACAATAGAAAAAAATTTTGAAGGAAAAAATAAAATTATAATGATTTCGGAGTATTACTGGTCATTACAACGCGAAACTTATGATGTCGACTTAAAAAGAAAACGGGCAAGCAAACATTTTTGAGTTGTCATGCTAAAAATGAATTTTTCAAAAAAATCGATTCTCATGAAAAATGAATAACTTTGTCAATTATTGACTGATTTTTAAAAACTAAGTTGCGTTTTAATTGCTAATAAATATTATTTATGAATCCATACAGGTCTAATGTATCCATTATATAATTTAGTATATAGAAAAATTGTCAAAGTTGAAAAAGTCAAAAAATTTGAAAAAAGTTATATTTGCAGAGTAAATACACACATTTTTCTCAAGTTGTCTTAAGTAGTATACATATCATTGGAAAGGTTTAAGTATTGATTTTCAGGATTTGGATACATTTTTAAAGTGTGTTGACAGTCAGGTAAGTTATAAGCTAATAAGTGGGCAAAGGTAGGCAAAATCGGTTTTTTACCGTAAGTCCAGATTTTGGGGGTGGCCGGCAAATTCCAAGTACAGAACATTCTTTAACTCGACCAGGCCTACCAGAAAAATAGAAAAATTATCTCCCAGATATTTAGACTTCGTTCCATTTTGTCGTACTGTGTTATTATGAAAGTATTTTTCAAAAAATCCGCAGCCACTGCAAAGCTTTTGCTTCCAAGAGTGTGAGAAAGCCAAAAGTATGCTTTTTCCAAAAAAAGTTCTAAAATTTACATTTAAATCGTTTTCGATTATATTTTCTTATCAGTTCATTTTCAACTATGTGACAGTATTTCAAAGAAAAGCGAAAAATGCCACTCAGATGAGAAAGTTTTTTTTACAAAATCAAAAAAAAAAAAAATATAATTAAAAAGATGCATTAGGTTAAAGTTGAAAGCCTATGCTGTGAAATGAAACTTTTCCAGTTTCTCATTTTTCTAATTTTTATTTTATTTTTTGTATTACAAATACAATTTTGTATAATTGTAATAAATCATTTTTCTAATTTTTGTTTTATTTTTTGTATTTCTTTAATATTAATACAAATTTATTCTGAACATTTCAAAAACTAAACTCAACGGGTTCTAATTGGAAGCACTAATGGGTTAAGCTTGCTAGTTTTAGCTACAGTGTACTACATTTGTATGGGGGTACCGGGATACTCTCTATGGACGCATCCGCCATAGGTTTAAAAAGTGCCACCGTTTTCAACGTTTTTCAATAACTTTTAATTTTTATTGCATTACAATTTTTTTTTTAGAGATGTCAGGAAAAACCAGTAAAATTTTAAAAAAGATAATAAAATGTTTACTTTTCAATGTCGAAAAAGTACCCAGGCACTATGATGGGCCTTTTAACTTCTTCTACTTCCACGTCTGTCTAGCGTTCTGTGATCCTGTAACACTGTTTGTTTTCTTTTGGTTTTGATACTTTAGTTGCTTAAAATACAGTTTACAAAAAAAAAAAACAGTCCCGTCGACTTGTTAGCACACCATGGAATGGATTTCATAATCTCATAATTATAGAATCACGTAATGATCGGAAAGATATCTCTAATGAACCAAATTATCCAATTAGGCTGCATCAAAGCTAAACAAAGTTTATCTATCCAAAAAACATGTTATTATGTTTTTTTATTTTAGTATTAATCATACGTATATGTATTTTAATTAATGATTGGCAAAGGTTGATTATTTTTTTATTTATGCTTTTGTTTTTATGAATATTAAATGAACCATCAGTGTTTGCCATAATTTCTCCAGTTTTATCGAGTTTTTCTCACATTATCTAAACATTTGTTCCATCTAGCTAAGCTTAGCTCAAAATATATTAATGTTTTAAAGCTGCAACAAATTGCTTTCACGATAGGCCATAACAATATAACTCCATGACATGCAAGCCGGTATTTTGCTGTCTACGAGCTGACGTGTTTTTCCAAATGACTCTTCGCACGTTAATGTTGTGCAGCAAATTGTGCATAAATATAAATAAAGAAATTTTTATTTATAGGAGGAATATATTTAAAGTTTGTGCAGAAATGTAAAAAAAAGGTAAAAACGCTGCTGTGGAATATTGAGGATAAAAGGACTAAGGAGTCTAGAATTCGATATCGGCTGTGGATATTTGGTTATGATTCTACTACAAATCATGTTGAGGATATGTGTGAGTGTCCTGGCGTAAGTTTTTTTATATGCAAAATTTCTTAAGAACTTAAACCACAAATTAATCAACATCTTGGAAACGGTCAGAATCATGAAACGGGAATGTATTTTTTGCTTAAACTCTGTTGTTGAAGTGAAAATGTAGTAAAAAACTTACGCCAGCTTAGCATTTTTTACGGTGCTTGCCGTTGAGGTATTCGCGCTAAAATGTAATTATTTTTCAAAACAAAAATAGCTACAGAAAAAAAAAACAACAACCATTACAACGGTTATTGCAGCCATTTGGCTGAATGACATTTGGCCATTACATAAAAATACACCACATCAACAACAACAGCCACTTTTAAAAGGAAAAAAAAAAGCCAGCTCTAGAAAACAGAATGCAACCTAAACAGGGTCAGTCAGCAAGTTGCAGCTGCATGCAATTCATACATTTATTCGTTCATTGGTCAGCAGCAAATAAATCAAAAAACATGAACAGCAGCGGCTGGCTGGTTGACTCTTTGGTTGGCTGCATACTTTTTGCTGCTGCTGTTAGCTGTTTGTTGTTTGCTGTTTGCTGCAACCGTTAGCTGATTGCAAGTTGCATTTGCATAGCAAATGTAAATAACTTGCAGCAATCGCAGCGTTGCAATCGATAAAAAAATTCAACAATTTTTAAGCTTCTGAGCTACAGTGCCACAGCAACGACACAATGGCCGCCGGAAGTTCTAAATTGAAATTATTTCAGTATGCAGAAATTTGCAAAAAAAAAAACAAACAAGAAAACGCAACAAAAACGAAATATTTTTTGCAATTTAAAATAGCAACGAAGACGTCGCTGGCAACGAAGTCTTTTTCGCAAGAAAACTTATTCATATGTTGCAAATTTGAGTAACTTTTGCAACAAAAACAACAACAACAAAAATCATGGTAGTTGCAACTTTACGGGCTGTCGATAGAATCGGGCAAGCAAAAAAAAAAAGAAACACTCACTCAACACAATCAGAACAACTTTATTTTTATAATATTGCAATATAGCGCCGGAAGGTCGAGTTCCGGCAGGAAATGCAGTTTTTGCTTGAAGTGAGGGTGTTTTTTGACGTCTTTGCTGTTGCTAAACTTTGCAAGAAATAGTGTAAGAATAAGCTAATTTAACTCATTATTGGCGAATGGCCGGGAAAATGGCCAAAAATAAAAAACCTTTCAAGAAAATCTTACAAAAGGAAGTAAAGGTTCTCTCCGATTTGAATGATATTCGAATATGTGGTAGAGTATGATAATCTAAGGTTGGTAACTTTTTTAATATATGCCTAATTGATGGTTGAGGTTTTCCAAATGATTTTTCAAAATCGGCGAAAATTTTATTGTTTCGCTACAACTCCATAATTTTTCATTGAAACATACATATAGTCGCGTAGTTCAAAATAATCAGGTATGTGATATTCAACAACTCTTTACAACAGCAAAATAAAAAAGATTTTTTAATGTTACGAGGAGTTTTGAAGTTCATGTAAAAAATTACTCTAATATCTCACCAAAATCAAAAGTTTTATTTATTTATTTGTTTGGTCTAGAGAATATATCTTACAGACTATGCATAACAATAGCAATAATTACAGTAATATTTACAATATCTTAATATATAAAAGGCAAGCACGCTGCTCCGTGCCCAATATCTCTCAAACTGTTTAGCCTGAAAGTATGCACATCTTAATACATAAAAGGCAAGCTTGCTGCTACGCACACAGTGTTTCTCAAACTGCAATTAATTTTTGACAGTAAAGTACTTTTACAAGACATACTGTTCTCAAAAATGTTCAGCTCGAAAGTATGCACAGAAAACATATTTGATACTTATCAGTGACTACATTGGGCATTTACAAAAGTAAGTTTTTGATCTACCTCTTTATTTTATCCTTTTATAAAACAGTTATGAGGAATTTAATGCCATTCTTTTTACTCGATTTGGGTCGATTGTTCCAAAAAATATAATTGTATGAGCCGCGAAACGAAACCTGAGTTGCTACGTAGTATATGATGGTTGCAAGGCCAATTTGTTAAGTTGTGTATAAATATGATTGTTACCAAACTCGACTTTTTGCACTTTTACACTTGAACTAATTTTTCAACACTGCTTCAATACGTAAAGTGTTACTTAAATTGAATAAAAGATCAAGCTTCAAAAAGCGAAAAAAGTGCTTCCGGCAAATGGTTCCAAAATGGAAGTGTGCACAGGACCTGTCGTAGGACAGGCTTTTATACTAGTTTACAATAAAAATGTATTTACTTAATTAATTAAAAATCGTAAATAAATTTAAACGAAATTTGGCCTGTGAGCAGTTAAAATTTAATATTGAACAATAAGTGTTATACAGTTTAATACAGCGAGTTATAGGTTCGTTATTAGCGTAATTAGTTCTATGGAATGATTCTTCCAGCATACGATTGATGCGCAAACTCCTTGGTGCATTGTAAATTATGAAAAACGCGGACAATTCAACACATTTTATGTTGTTTTGTAAGATGCTGTAAGCGAACATTAGATCAGAGTAGATTCTTTGATCCTTTAACGACTGAAGACCAAGCAACTTACGCCGACCTTCGTATGGTGGAAGACCGTCATTCCAATGTATTTTATTAAAAGCATATCGAGTACAATTCCTCTGTATTCTTTTTATACGGACAGAATGTTCATTATAAAAAGGATTCCAAATGAACGAACAATACTCCAATATTCGTGTATGATCGTGTGAAGATTCGTTGTGGGAGGGTCATAACAACTCTTCAGCATGGATTTGTTACTGGCAGATCCACTGTGTCTAATCTCCTCGATTTTACAACGTTTTGCTTAAATTCATTTTATTCAGGTAACCAGATCGACTGTATTTAAACTGATTTTAGTAAAGCATTTGATAAACTGCCACACAACTTAATTCTATTTTAACTAAAGTTAATGGGTTTTCCACAATTTTTTGTAAGCTGGATTCAATCGTATCTGACAGAGCGATCTTATCAAATACGATTTCGAGGCGTATTGTCAGCTGAATTTATTGCTGAATCAGGTGTTCCTCAAGGTAGCCACCTTGGTCCACTTCTGTTTATTTTAGCCATTAATGATGTAACCCACATCATCAAACACTCTCATCTACTTATCTATGCAGATGACATGAAAATATACAGAACAATAGATGCTAAAGACAATTCAGATCTGCTCCAGTCTGATTTGAAATCCTTTGAAATTTGGTGTTCTAAAAACAATATTTTTCTAAATCCAGATAAATGCCAAACTATGACCTTTTCGCGAAAAAGGAATAATTTAGTTTTTGATTATAAGATAAAAGATACTGCATTAGGTCGTGTAGATGCTGTCAAAGATCTGTGTATATGCATGGATTCTAAGCTATCGTTTAACGTTCATATTGATTACATTTGTAAAAAAGCATCTTCTATGCTCGGGTTTATGAAACGCTGGGCCAAAGAATTTAATAGTATGATCACAACTACAACGCTGTATTATGCAATTGTGCGACCTCACTTAGAGTATGCAAGTCAAGTTTGGTCCCCAAGTTACAATATACATGTTGAACGTATAGAGAGAATCCAAAAACGATTTGTTCGGTTTGCTCTAAGGGGCTTAAGTGCAAGGGACACTTTAAACCTTCCTCCTTATGAGGATCGTTTAAAACTATTAAAAATGCAATCTTTGAATGAGAGAAGGAAGTCTGCAGATATCGTATATTTACACCAACTCATAACTGGTGTATTCGATTCACCAGAACTCCTAACTCTTATAAATTTTAACACTAACCGTAGAAGCAGTAGAAACGCTAACAATTTAATTTACTTACCTTTTAGTAGAACAAATTATATGGCTACTGCTCCTTTACATCGCATGAGTACCTTTGTTAACAACTGTAGCTTTTTTGATGTTTACTTATCAAAGGTCAACTCAAAAGTAGATTGAAAACTAATGTATGATTAGATCTATGTAAACGCATGGTTAGTTGTTATGTCTTGTGTTGTCCCTGAGCCCAACCCATGTTATGGTGGGTAAATTTTTCTCACTTTGGATTGTTTTCGATCACTCTTATCGATATCATTAGGGCTATTCACGGTTTGAGCGTACTTTTAACAAATCGTATTTATAGCATTTGTTATTGTTCAAACTTGGCGTACAAATAGCAAATCGAACAAATGGCAGACCAGCGTATTCGAACTGTGAATGGCCTTATTGAGATGTTTTAATGTTATTTGAGCTGGTTCTTAAGATGATCTAATGCGGAGAAAGTGCGAAAAAGCTGTAGTAGCTGAACTCTATTGTTATTGCATGTTAAATTTAAAAAAAAAAAAAAATATCCTACGTACAAGAGAGACAAAAAGTGATTTAATGGTTAAAGGATCCTTGAAGTTCTTAGTGTTTCTTTTAAGAAAACATAGCATTGAGTTTGCTTTTGAAATTGTATAATCGAAGTTGCTTTTAAAGCTTAAATTTGAATAAAAAATACTCCTAAATCTTTTACATCAGTTTTGCAATTTAAATAGTTATTATTTAAAGAGTAATTCTCTAAAATTGGAACTGACCGTTTTGTGTACGATACGACACAACATTTGTTAATATTTAAATGCAAGTTATTTAAAAAACACCAATCATAAAAAAATACTCAAGTCACTTTGCAGATTAAAACAATCATATGAATGTGAAATTTTTGAGAAGAGCTAAATAATAAACATTTTGAGTACTTAAACCTTTGTGGCAAATCATTAATAAAAAATAAGAAAAAGCAGTGGTGCGCAATGAGTTCCCAGCGGAATACCAGAATTTTGCGTTAATAACAAATTCAGAGTTCGTTGATCCTATTTTAACAAGAAGTTTTCTATTCTCTAAATAACTTTTGAAAAAGTTCACAAGAGACTCCAACAGACCAAAGTTTTTGAGTTTATGCAGCAAAATATTGTGGTCAACTTTATCGAACGCTTTTGAAAAGTCAGTGTAAATGACGTCTAGTTGATCCCCATTTTCCATAGCGCTCGCTATATTATTTGTAATCAAGGCCAAATTTGTGCTTGTAGATTTGCCCGGAAGGAATCCATGCTGGAAGTCGACTATAAGATTGTCAATGTTATCAAAAAGCTTATTTTCAACTACATAATCGAATAATTTTGTAAATGTGCTTTGTTTTACAATCGCTTTATAATTATTAATATCATTTCTGTTATCAGATTTATATATAGGATCTACCGAACAAACCCTCCAGGGTTCCAAAAAAATACCATTTTTCAAGCAGCAATTGTATAGAACTGATTTTTTTATAGAATTTTTTACTTGTTTTGCCACGCAGCGCCTGAAAACTGTTGGTGCGATATCTTCTTTTTTGCATTTTGAGCTTGAACTAAGATTCGAAATAGCTATGGTAACGTCCTCTTCTGAAACCATAAAGTCATCAATGCATATACGATTTGGTGACTAAGAACTTGAAGAGCTAACAGAGTTCGTGGAGTTTGTATAGATTTCTAAGACTTCTTGAAAAAATTTTGCAAACAGATTGCAAGTGTCTGTGGTATTGTTTGATTGTATTCCATTATTTACCATGCTAACCAAAAGCATTTTGGGTTCGAGAATAATTTTCTCTCGATATTAAATATCTGTGGAGCTTTGACAAATCAACTTAAGTCTATCTGAAATTCATAGGCAAAACAACTTAAGTCTATATGAATTTCATATCAACCTAAAGGGTTTTGTCTATGAATTTCAGATAGACTTAAGTTGTTTTGTCAAAACTCCACAGATATGTATTGATGATATAAAAATGTATGAAGCACATCAAAATCTTTTCTAAACTGAGTAAATCGCAGATGGTCTGACTCGCAATTTGTTCTACGGAATTTCTTAAACGCTTTACTTTTTGAATTTTTTAAACTTGCAGCCTTGCTGTAAGCCAAGAAGATTTATTTCTTAAAATGTTTGGCTTCTTAGGAACGAACTGTGTAATTCCCTGTGAAAATTTCGAACGGATGAATTCATAGGCATTTGCTGCGCTCGCAATAAGTTCCAGTGCAGACCAATCAGAACGTACCAACAACTCATTTAATGCTTAAAAGTTGGCTTTGGAAAAATCTAAGCTAAAAGAATCATCATCGACTATTTTACCATAAAAACTCGTAAAACTCAAAATTTATCGTTACTGCTTTATGATGCAAGCTATTATTCAAAATTGCAGATAAATTTTCTGTAACAAAAAATAGTGTCATCATGCTTTCCATATCCATATCAATATTATTTTATAAAAGACATTTTGCTATACAAATTTTGAAATATAAAAACAATATAAACAGGTTACTTTTTTATATATTCTAAAACAAATCAACAATTATATCAACACTGTTCGATTAAAAATTATCTCTAAAAACTTGATGCCATCATGTGTCACTTTTTATAACTTTTATTTGTATACAAATTATGTGTCCTTGCTTAATGGAAAGCGATGAAGTTAAGGCGATAAAATTGCTTTATCGTCGGTATTGAAATTTAATTTTGAAAGCTTACATAAAAAAATATGTTAACTTTTGATTTTTGTCCATTATCACATATTCGAAAATCATTCAAATCAGAGAGTTACACCAGTGGACCTTTTTTGTTAGCAAAAGCCACGTGAAATTCAGCAGTTCTTTAATGCCAATCAAACTAAAATTTTACCTCAAGATATTTCTAAAATTGCATAAAATTAAGATCCAAGACCCAGTTGACAAAAAAATGTTTTAAAGTAAAGCCTTTCTATAACGCTGGGAAGGAAAACAAAATTCGAAGAAAAAAATCATGCTGCAGTACTTTTACCCTCACAATTCTTTATCTCCTATATAGCTTAATTTTTTAGGTAGCTGAATGGAAATCTTAACCCTTAATTGGGCAATTTGCTAAAATCCAATTTGACGTTTTTAATATTCTTCTAATTATTTTTTTGAATTCGGGAATCTTAGATTTTGGAATTTTTCAATTTGGACAGAATGCCAAAAAAAAAAAATTATGTCTCGGATTTGATAGAGTTTTTTTCGAGTATTCCATTACGCAATTGTTTTCGCCGAAAAACACAAACTCATTAAACCGTTCCTTATTTGTATAAGAGATTTTTAAGTTCATTCGATTTTCGTTTCCAGAAGGAAATTAGCTTCGGTAGGGCTTAAAAGCATTTGTTTATTTAAGAAATAGAAATTCGCACTCGGTCTCGTTAAAACGTCTTTACAGAAAGTAAATAGTTTTTTACATATATATTTATTTCTGTAAGGATCCCCTTATTCAAGCAAATCTGTAAACGCTACAGAAACACTTGATATATCATAAGAAAGGTCTTGAGCTGTAGGTATGTACAAAATTGTTAGATTTGCGATAGGTGGTACTGTTAAGCAGATATGAGCGTTTAAAATTGAGAAAATGGCAAAGAGACTTAAAAAACGAACTCGCTTTAATAATGAGAATCAGAAAGTGTGATTCCCAAAACGAATATTTTAGCTATTTCTTTATCGATTTTTTGTTTCTTTTCTTATATTTTACATTGGTAACAACAGTTCTCAAAAACTAGTTTAAAATCTATTGTAAATATATACAAAAAATTGTGGTACCATTTTACCTGTGTTAACGTCAGCGTATTGACATAATTCTTTTATCGCTGGAAAGGTATTTTTGAGTACATTTGCAGAATATAATTTTTATTCGAATAAGTAGTCATTACGATAGGTAAAACTCAGCAATGTAAAAATATTTTTTCTCAATGGGACAGTGCAAACCAATAGCGACACAGCTCTGTTGAACATCGTTGCTATGGTGCATGTCACACTTAGCGGACACGGACAAATTTGTTGTTGTTTTCACGGGTAAAAGAAGCTCTCTCAATTTCCAGTTTCTTATTTTACCCGCGAAAAAACAACAAATTTGTCCGTGTCCGCGCAAGTGTGACATGCCCCTTGCTATAGCACACACGAGAGAGAAGAGAGTGTACTCAGAACAATTCAACAGAGCTGTGTAGCATTGTTGTTGTTGTTGTTTCTTGATTTCTCTCTCGAACTGATAACCTTAACCAGTGATGTGATTTGGTGGGATTTCGGGCTCATTTTGGGATATTTGGCCTATTTGAGAACGTGTGGGATTTCGAAAGCTTAGCTGGGATTTTCTACTGTGTCATAATTTTAAAAAATTTAAATTCCTTACAAAACTAGTTGACACCACATTTGTGTAATCTTTTACAATTGCTCGTTCAATTGTTGTTTCATTAATTTTAAATATGTAAGAGAGAGAGACATGTATATTCAAAAAGCTTAAAATTAATCACAACGGCAATGATATATGTTGTTGGCAAGAATGATACAATAAGAGATGCGCAGGTCCGTTACTTCTGCTAATCGATTTTGACAATCAGCTGTTCAGTTGAGTACGTCACAATATTTAATTTCTTTGAGAAACGTATTGCGATCGATGGTGTTTTATTTAATTCTGTATTTATCGAAGTATATTTGCAAGTTTTTAACTTGAAATTAAAAAAATTAACTGTGCAGTTGATAATTGCGGTAACAGTAGCAAAAAATCGGCATCAGAATGCAGCTTGTCGGTGTCACGACTGCAACTAGGCGTTGTGTTGGCCACGCTAATACCACTGTCGGGTGTTTGCAATAAAAGATGAGCTGGCGAGCTCATTGTTGTGGTCGGAAAAATTAGATTCAGTCAATAGCTGACGAGTGTAATGATGGCATATTGTTGCTTCTGAGTTGTTCGGTTTCATTATTTCTTGCAACATTTGTTTCAGCTAAAGGATAGCCATCCTCATCGGAGTCATCAATATTTTGTTGTTGTTGATGCTTTCATCATCGAAGACGATCAGCAATTGGATGATATAGTGTTTTGTATTAGCGATTGGAGTTGTCCACTAGGCCAGTGTGCGATACAAGTATTTGTAAATTATATATAGAATTGGTTACGACTGTCCAAACGGTGCAATTAATTTCATTACGATACGAATTAATCTTTTGAGACCTGCGCTGGCTCGCTTGACCTACCTCCACCATCGAAAACATCAACCAAACCCAAACGATCTAATGGCGGTAGCTCTGTATTTCTTACAGCTGGCACAAGTTTCTTCAGCATATTTTCAGAGTAACGCGTGTGAAAATAGCCTACAGTGCCAGGATTAATATTAATCCAATCGTCTGCGCTTACATCATCCAGCACTTCTTCCAACAAGAAAGTTTTTGCAATTTTTGTTAGATGTTCTAAAGTAGGTTAGCTTGAAATATAATAGAAATCTAATCGGATTTCTTACAAATTTTTTGTGATTAAGGTGCTTACTGGCTGCAATAAAATAAAATTAAAAACAATGTTTGCATAGGAGTAATATATAAATTTACCTTATTGTCGTTCCAAAAAATTGCTTCTCAGGTATTTTATTTTAATTATACAAACTAAAATTTGTATAATACATACAAATTGTATGCAAATAGACAGCTTGCCAGAACAGCACTGATATTATGACGTACATGCGCAGAACAACAATTTTGTCGTACACTTTTTTTTTGTCTTCAGCGCAATCTTTGTATTCTATCATTCTTGTGTTGTTGGCAACGCTTTGCAGTGCACAAACAAAAGCTCAGAGAAAGATGAAATGTAGAAATAAAATTATTTTATACATTTATTTTCTTTCTTTCTCTTTAACAGATTAAGAAAAGCTACACAGTAAGTTGCTAACACGAATTCAAAGAAAAATTTGCACATGCTAAAACTTGTGACAATTTACAAAGATTAAAATTCATTTAAAGTCATTAATTTTAAAGCGGCTGCTCGACAATAGTTTAAAAATTTTCAACATTTGTTCAGGTGCCGTTTGCTTCGTCTTCGGTAATTTGTTTAATTTTGATCTTGAAAGCAAACAATTGCTGGAAAGCCTGCTGCGCATCATCGACATACGATTAGAAGAAGATTCTTAGAAGGTATTTTGAAAAAATTTTGTCCTAATACATCTGTAGGTATACATCATTTTATTGATCTCAATGAATTGTTATTAAATTTGATTTCGTTAATAAATAAACGTTTAAACTTTAACAAGAGATTCTGGTGATTATTTATTTTCATAAATTGGTTAAAAAAACATACTTGATAAAAATGTTTGGGAGGGATTTGTAGTGGGTTTTTCGTGTCATTTTGGTGGGATAAACAAGTCTAAATCGGGATTCAATCAGGATTTTCCACTAAATCAGAATCACATCACTGACCTGAACAGAATGAAGAAATTTGATTCAATGAACCCAGTGGTAAATAGACACATGACGTAACCAATTATTTCTTTTATACCTGTAGAGCAGGGCTGGGCATTCTTACACAGTCGCATTTTATTTTGTCTTGTTAGTATTGGTGCACTCTGGAATAGCGCACACTGAGCGAAATAGATGTCAGAATTATCTAGATTTGCAAGTTTGTATGTTTGAATCCCTACAAAAACTGTTCTATGTGTTTATTTTTAGTCATCGGTATTTTTTATTATTTCTTCTAAGTGAAAATTTGTGAAACTAGCCACCTAAAACAAGAAGTCGTAATTTTTATATTTTTTATATATATTATTGAAGTGTATATGAAAAAAAAGGAATTGCAATTTTTTTTTTTAATTTTTTTTTTCAATGAGTTACAAAGAATTTAGTTTTAGGCCACTGTTTTAGTAAAATTAATTTTGCTAAGTAACGGCTTGTTAAAATTTCTTGACTTTTGGACCAAATACTCGTAATGCACGTTAAATAACAAAACTGTTTTTTTTAAAATTTTTTTTCTTCAAAATTAATAAGTTTTTATAAATTTTTTTTTTAAAAACACGTTCTGGACCTCATAGAAAATTTTTAAAAAAATATTACATACTAATACAAATATAGAAATAATACAAAAAAATAAAAATTATGTATTCTCCATAAACAAGCCTTTTTTAGTGATTTAGGCACAGAAAAGTAAAAAAGGGGTTTTTAATATTTGGACAAGTGGGCGTGGCATCTAAAACCCTGAAAATTTTGACGTACCGTCAAAAAACCAATTTTATTTACTCAATCAGTTATCAACTGTTTTAAGGTTTTATGCCAGTTTTGTAAAGATAATATATAATTTTTCATTTTAATTTATTCAACTTTACATTTTATTGGAAACAAATAAATTCAACAAGTTAAATGAAAATTAAATAAAGGTTTTAATTAAAGTTCCATAACTTTGTCAACTTTTGGTCTATTTTTAATAACGAGCACTCAATTTACATGTGAAATAAATATTTAATATTTATATAATAATATTTAATATTTATACGATTGCTATGCTTTTTGAAGAAATTGTGTCGAAAAAACATCGCCAAAGTTAAATAAGTTGGAAAATATATCAAAGAATTAACATTTACTTGATAAATGTACGTAGAAACTATACAAATTCCACAAATTATTAAATATCATTTGAAAGATCTGTATTGCCTTGAAGTTGTGCAAACGCAGTTTTTTGACGTTAAGTCAAAATTTTGAGGATGTTAGACAATTAGTATGCACTGTTTCGTGTTAAACTCGACCAGACCTACAACTTACACTAGGTCATTTAAAAAATGCATGCTTTTAGTAAATTTTGTCGCACTGTGGCAAATTGAAGGCAGCTATTAAATAGAATTTGTTTTTATCAAAAAGTTAATTCATTAAATAAATATTTTGTTATATCTCATTGAGTATTTCAATACCCTAATGAAGTTACGATAATATGATAGTGGAACTACAGCCTGCAAAATAAAAATATTTAACAACAAAAATGTAAATTTCAGTTCCTTTTGCATAAATTCTTTCTTGGGCGTCCATACAATTTTTTTAACTAATTCCTTACAAGTCATGATATATTTCTTCCAATTTATTTTTTATATTCGTTTTTTCACTAATCGTCGAAAGGACAAAAACTGTCTTGCAGTTTGTAAATTATATACGAAACTTGTAAGATCTGGGAACATTTGCTTGCCTTGTTCATTTTTAATGAAAGAGACTTTTTCCAATAAGGAATCGATATCGATATCACATTTTAAGTTGTTTACTTAATTTTAATAAAGTCCATTGAGTCACGATATTATCACAACCAACATTACATAAGTCTTTAAAATACAAAAGTAGATCCAAAATATAATTGGCATTGTATGATAAAACTTCGATTGGAGTTATTATTTTTAAAAGTTCAAAGTATTTTCTTGTGAAATCAAATTTTAATTTCATTTGCTCTTAAAAATTAAAACAATTTATTTAAGCCTGTTGATTTAACATTATATACCTATTAATTTATTTTTCCATTTCACATCAGCTAACAAGTGCTTCAAGCGTCCCACATTATCATATTGATAGTTTTGACATATGGAAAGGAAAATGTAAAATTTATTAACTGACAATTGATATATGCGTTAAAGGTTAAATACAATGCAATAAAGGCATGAACAAAATCTTATTTCTGTGTTTTTACATATAAAGTGTTCCTTTTATAATTTTTTCTATCGAAAATACAAAGAAATTATTGAAACTATGATAATGTAGCCATTTAAGAAGCATCGTAGCATTGTAGCTTTTCATTTTAAATGTAGCCAATTGGCTACAATTGTAGCCAAACGGCAACGCTGGTTTTGTGTTCATGTGAAAAGTTACGCTCAGAGAGCGCTAAGTGAGCTATGGGCGCCCAGCGCTGCTGTAGAGTTAATAATTGAGTTTTTGAAGTGAAAACTTCTTCAGGTGAGTTTAGTAATTTTGTTTAGAGGAAAATCTTTACTTTAACGAAACCATTACTCATGAAACGACATCCAAAAATTAAGAGAACTGCCTTATTTCATACAGTTTTGGTCGTATTAACGAAACCCTTACTCATGACAGAACATCCTCAAATTATGAGAAATGCCATATTTGATACAGTTTTAGTCGTATTAGCCAAAAATATATAAAATGTAATAAATTTGGTATGTTAGTGCTATTTAAAAAAAGTTGCCATGACCACTTTCAGCGGCTACTTTCAACGACAACACTGTTTGTTCGTCCTTTATCCCTTTCAGACCTGACGCTAAGCCACTGAGTATTTTTTTATGATTTTTGGAGTAAATCGACTTTATATGCTCTGAAAATATATTCAAAGCCAAAACTTTGATATTTTCATGATCTTTAAGGATTTTCAAGAACCAAAAGTTTGTACTAAAATAATTTCTTTTTTCACCAAATGACCTCAAATTAATTATGGTTTTAATATATATTATTTTATTTGCTAAAATGTTTCCACTCCACTCAAATTTAGCTATTAGTATTTTAGTAAATGAAAAAAAACAACTAACGGCCGCTACGCATTTTTTTAAAAAAATAAGTGTGACGCGAGAGCTCCGTGAAAATTTAAAAAACGGCAAAATGAACATCGAATCAATAAGAGAAGCAAACATAAACAATAATCAGCGCAATCGATACATGAAAATTTGTTTTACATTCTGATTCTTATAACAGCGAGTATAGAGTGCGCAAAATGAGTTGTTAATATGTATTAGCCAAAAGTATTTATCAATGTTATGTGTTGTAACATTGATAAAAGTTTTTCAATAAAAATTAAAAAAAAACAAAAGACTAATCGATTTTGATATGGTCGAACATCGACCACAGGCGATACTAGTAAATAAAAATGTCACACACACTTTCATCAAGATCAGCCACGCCCTTCGCCTACCTCCCATACAAAATTAACAATATAATTGCATTATTTAAAAAATTTGTGATATTTTGACACAAAAAACATTCACATATCTTCAAAATTTTCCGTCTATGTTTTCGATTGGCTTTTACAAATTTTCATAAAAGTCGACTCTAAATTTGCCCGACAGTTTAACATCCGTTGCAACGTTTAACATAGCTTTGAAATTGGTTTGTGTACATACAAAGTGGTGGTTTGTTTATATATGTTTATTTTTTTAGGGAAGCTTTTGGCAAACATTTTTTTGAAAATCGAATTTATTTTTAAATTGATTACACTATGCGCCAAAATCAGAAAAAGTTCTGTATACGGCATCCCAATATATTTTTCTTATAGGTTTGCAATCTCTAGACACGAAAATCGCAAAAAATTTTTTTATGGATAGGATTTAAGAAAAAAAAAATTTAAAATATTTTTTTTTACGTTTTTTCGAATATAGTTGCATACCCCTTATCCAATTTAGCCTATCAAGTTAAGCCTATTTAAATTTTCTACATGTTTAGCAAATTTTTTCATTTGGATAGTAGTTTTTGCGCTATCAAAAGGAATATTTTGAAAAAATTATTTTTTCACGTAAAAATGCAAGTAAAAAATTCATAAAATATCAAAAACTGCAAAAAGTGAAAAATTATTTATTTTGATCTTAAAAAGAATTTTTAGTTGAGAAGATAAGTAACCGCTGAAAAAAATTCGTGAAAAAATAAGGGTAGAGATGCTTGTGAGTAAAGATACTAAAATTTGATCTTTTATGGTTTTTTATATTTTTGATTTAAGGCACTATAACAGTGTGTAAGAAATTAAAAACCAATTATTAGAATATGCTTCTTTAAGGTTTTACGAAAACGTATACAAAATTTTTAAAAAAATGTAAGATAGAAAAAACGTTATAACATATATTATTTTCGTATGTCGCGTGATATTCAGGAACCTTTAAATCCTTAATCGCGTTTTTTCTTGAAAAAAGGTTTTTCGAATCGGCTTCTGAGATATCTGGAGGTCTACTTGATTGATATCGATGAATCTTGATTCATTGTGATCCTTATAGACTTTGTTAAGCACTAGAGCTATAAAAAGCCAAAAAAACTTTCATATTTTTTTTGTATGGCTGAAAGTTTCGGTAAAAACTGAAAGTTTTTTGTACATATTTTTTTCAACGCATGCCATTTTTTATTTTTATTTTTTTTGTTAGCTTAGGTTGAGTGCTCAACTACAACTCAAGAATGCGCTTTGATTTTTTTACATTCAAACGCTTTGTAAAAGCTGGAGACGAGAAGCCAATTGCAACAATTTTTTTAACACGCTAACTTCAACGCCCTGTAGATAATTAACAACAACTATAAAGATAAAATAAACTTTTTTATTTCCTTATGAATAATTCTTAATTATGTAAAAAATTTTAATCATTAAAATTAATATTACTAGGTAAAAAAATTAATAAACTAATAGTCTTAAAAATAGCTCTTGGTTCTTTTTTGCCTTCAAGAGTTTTCAATTTGTTTTTCTTATGAGAAACAAAATATAATCCCCACCATGTTCTCATTCCAAGTTCTTTGATAGCGTTGGTCCAAGCTTTTCATTTGCTGATGAGCACGTTCGCCGTGTTCATCACTTACTTCGTGAAGTTTTGGTGAAAGAAATCCAAGTGTGAGTGCAGGAAATGTCGGTGCCCAATGTCGATAAATATTGTTAGGTGGTACTTCTGCGTGGTAAGGTGGTAATAATATTTTATATTTTAAAAAAAATATCAACTTTTCCATCAACATATCAACCACTTTCGTATCATGTGCTGCAGCGGAGCTAAAATTTTGAGATTATCAAACAATATATCAACAAATTTTGTATCTTTTGTTTTAGCGGAGCTGTTATTGTCCAAAGTTAGAATTTAAAAAAAAAACTGTTGATTAAGTGTATTTTTACATGAAAAAAAGACATTTTAAATTTGGACGATTACAGCTCCGCTAAAACAAAAGATACAAAATTTGTCGATATTTCGTTAGATAATCTCAAAATTTGCTCCGCTACAGCACATGACACGAAAATGGTTGAAATACTGATGAAAAAGTTGATATTTTTTCTAAAATAGAAAATATTATTTTTATTTTATGGTGAGTAGTACAGATTCTATATCAATAATACTAAACACGTACCAAAACCTTACAACACCCTGTATCTTGAAATTTTTACAATGTGGGAGGAAACTCTATATACCTTGTATATAATTCATGCATCTTCAAATATAAATATATAGGTGTCCCTATTAATTTTCACATGACTGTATATGCAACCATATTTGAAAAAAATGGGAAACAAATTTTAAAATTTTTTTTACAAAAGCGTATCCATAAAACATTTTTTTTTTTGATTTTCATGTTTTGAGACCCCAAACCAATAAGAAAAATATAGTGAGATGCCGTGTATAAAAACAGCAGAGCATAGTGTTATTGTTGTGCAACTAAATAAATCTCACCAATTATTCAGAGCTTATAATCTAGTGCGGCAGAGTAGCTTTAACTAAACACATTAACTTAAACTCTTTTTTTCGAAACATACTTTTTTAAAACGGGCCACACTACTGAAAACGAACTAATCGACCGATTCAAAAAAATTTGTTGTATTCTCTTTGTATTGTAATTCTACACATCTTTTACCAAACTGAGTGTATTTGGAAGATTTGGCTAGTTCTTACACGAAACATTATGGTCAAATATAACCCAAATTATCCGACTTTTTTCCACACTTAATAATTTTCCATATTTTCATTCCATTTTGGTAAAGGATGTGAATTCAAGGGTTTATTTTCGAATGATTTTTGTTTTTATTTTCAGACGATCTTGAGCTGAGCTATAGTGTGGCCTGATTTTCACCATTTTTTATGCACACCAACTTAAGTGCCATCTTTATATAAAAAAATATATGTTACGAAAAAAAACATTTAATTTACTTAAAGTCATGATGTAAAATTAACATGCAAATTAAATTTTTTGTATACGTAATAAAATTTTTTAAAAAACATCTTATATATGAATTAATTTAAACCGCTTTTGCCTAAAATCTCCCTTAATGTCACTTTTCGCTTACATGAAGCAGATCTAGTACAAGAACTAAGTCATGTGGTCAGTTATGCATGATTTCGCACGATCAAATAATGCAACTTTTTTTTTTATTATTATTTTGTATGTAATTGTGTGCTAAAAATGAAAAATACAATTTTTATAATTTTGTTCTATTGTAAGAAAAAAAAAAATTAATATTTTAGAGGCGGTGCTAATGCCGAGCCTAGTACGACAGAATGTTTTAATCCGCCACTGCTTATTACTAAAAACAATCCACAGATTGTTTATTGTTCTACCTTGCATATTCTGAACATTTTATGTCTATTATTTTACCAACCAAATTTATTCTATGTTGAAAACACACCTTTCTTATATCATAACCTTCTATTTTTGTTTTCGCCATGTGGAAAAAACCACTTGCTGCTATTTTATCTCAACTCTTCTTTTGCAACTTATCTTAAACTTCTTGAGAAATCCTCAATTTATGATCTTTCCATCAAGTTTAACGCTTAAATCGACATACTGGTAATTTATTAAAATGATTATTTTTCGTGTTTTTTTTTTGCTAAAATGTGGCAGACATAAACACGCTGGAAGCTACAGCTTTAGGTCAAAATTGTCACCAGTGCGCAGTGGGCCTGTCCACTTAATCTCACTTTATGCGTTGCGAGAGCAAGGCAAAGATACAAAAACAACTGAAACTGCTTTGAAAATATCTCATAAATTTGCAACTTAACGGCGGCTCATGCTACCTTTCTGCCACCAAAAAAAAAACAGTTTTTACACAACCACGCTGCTGGCCGGCATGCAAGTAAAGCTCTTACTTAAGCTTAGGCCGTTCGTAAGTCTGGCAGCATCACAAAATTTATGCGCGTAAGTCACATCATTTTCGTGGCGCAAATGCAACAAATTGTCGCCGATCGGAGTAACTAAGGCGGGGCGGGGTGGCAACAAGTTGAGGGTGCAGCAAAGCCAATTGCTTAATTGAGAAACACTGCAAACTGTGCTGCCTAGAACCACATGCCTAAGTCGGAAAAACTTTTCTTAAGTCTCATAAAGTCATAAATAAAAATTTTGCTGCACACGTTCGATCGTTTCTCGAGCAACATTGATGAAGTTGTTGCCAACATTAACATCATTTGCCGGCTATCAACATGATCGGCTATTTCTCAAAACATAGACTGTCAGACGAATAGCCAGCAAGCCAGCTTGACATCATTTACCTTAGCTTGGCTCAACAAGCCAAGGCACATTTATTTAAGGCTGTGACTGCCAACAGCATTAAGATAATCATGTTACCACCCCCGCTTGTCGCAGAGATCTGCATCTCAATATGGCCACATTAGGGGCCAGAAACAAACAACGTTGACAATCAGCTGCGCGTTCAATGTCCTCGACAACGCAATTGAAAGTGAAACATACCATAAAATTTATGCCCAGCTTAAACAGCTCACTCAGCGGAACGCGCAAACGGCTTCGTTGTTCGCTGCAAGCTCAATTGCACAGCCGCGTCAACGTGCACACAAATAGTCTAGACTCTAGAGCTATATTCAAAGCTGATTGGACATGTGGTAAGATGTGTGTTGAAGATGTCAGCGGAGAAATGCTGAGTTACAAAGATGCTAGATATTTGATCTTGAGCTGATGACGATGGTCTTAGTTTTATCAAATGAATGTAATGATATGTTTCGCATTTTGCAAGCCTCAGGGACACACTCAGAAAAAAATGTCCAGAAAATCTAGAATAATAGCACCTAATCGTTAGAAAATTGGGCTTCATGGCCGATTTTCGAAAAATCTTTCTAAAATTTCTAAAATTTACACCAGAAGTGTAAAAAAGTTTAGGAAAATTATGCAATCATTTACGCACTATTTCGCTAAATTGAAGAAACTTAGCCCAATTGTGTTGAAATCTTATGGCATTTTAGTAAGTTATTCTACCGTTTATTAATCATCGGCTATAACTAAGACAAACATTTTCTTTGAATATAAGAAATTTTCTACTGTTTAATAATCATTTAAGTTTATAATAAGAGAAACTTTTTCTTTGAAATTAAGAAATTTTTTTTCGAATTCCTGGAAAAATTTTGGAATTTTTGCAAAAAAAAAAACTACCATTCTTTAAGATTTAAACAGCATTCCGTGAGAATTACTATTTTTATACTAATATAAAACTGCAAACATTATTATTATAAACATTAAATTAAATTGAAAAATTACCACTATCTGGAGATTTGAACCTTGGCCGCGTGAGTTTAAGTGCATCAGCTTATCCATTCGACCATCGCAGTTGTTAAACAATCGTTGCTTAAGTTGCTTCATTAAGAATAGTTCGCTTTTTAAGTTATTTTAAACGATTTTTTCTAGAAATATAAGAAAAGCATCTTAAAATAAATCCCTTGTAGTGTACAAAAAAGAAAAACTTACAAGTATTTCTATGAAATATCCAAGTATTGTAACTTATATTTCTCCAAACTTAAGAAATGATGCTGTGGAATGTTGCAAGTAGACTTGATATCAATACAGTTTTTCTTCAAATTATTTCTGTTTTTATACAATTTTTGGAAATTTAACTTTTATCATAACATCATTTCTTAAATTTAAGTAAAAACTGGTCTTTAAAACTAAGAAGCTGTTGGAACGATTTTAAGACGTGAGATCGTTAAATCATGTAAAAATTCTCTACATTAAGGAGAAACCTCTATAGAATACAGAAAAATCCATGCTTATGAATTGATGCCACAATTTCTTAATCCTTCGTTGCATGGGATTGCACATATGCAATGTTGACTTCTAAGAGATGTAGCGTACACACCCTGTTAATATTCATAACGAGATTTAAAAAAAAAATGTTTACATATTTTTATTAGTTGTTGTTTTTTTGCCAAATTGGTAACTCAGTTTGTCCGAAATTGTGTCTACTTTCTTATATGTAGACAAAATAAGTTAATTTTTTTAATAATTATTCAATAAATTCCATAAAAACTTTCAAATGTAAGTAATATTCTAGAATATAAGTTCATTTCCTTGAAGCATAATATTTTTTTTGTGCAATGTAACTTGAATTACGTAAAATAAATGGCTTAGTTGCAAATATGCAATACCATGCACTTGAGAGATTTTTAAATTACATTGCAGATATGAGGTTATACTGCAGATGTGCAATTCCATGCATTAATCTTTAGTTAAAGCTGAAGACTTTTAGTAAGCTTTTGAAGAGTGCTTACTGACGATGAAATTCGAAATTTTTTGATTAATGGGAAAATAACGAGGATGAATTAAGTGAAGATGATGATAATGATCATAAAGATAAATCGTCAGTATAAATCGTACAGAAAATTCTCAAAAAATCTCGAAGTTGAAGAATACCTTTAAAATAACCTAACATTGAAAGAGAAATACGCACTCACTGTTTGGAAATAACATTTTATTGCACGTATAAAAAGTCAGACTATTCATCGAATACTGACAAGTCAGATTTAATAAAATTTGTTGGCATATGAATTCTAATGTCAGTTACTCAAATACCCAATAATCGGTGTTATTCGACACCTATGAACTTAAATAAATAAATAAATAGAATAAATAAATAAATAATTAAATAAATTGCAGGAAACACTTTGATACAGGATACGATAATCCAAATTTTGACCGGATTTTTAAAATTAGACCTCTTGTTAATCATTTGCAGAAGGAATTCAATCCTATTTCATATGATAATTGCCTTTCCGTTGACGAACGGAAATATAAGTTTTTATAAGTTTTTTGCAACACTAAGATAATTTTTATACAGCCCTACCATTAATGATTGAAAAAGCCAAAAAGGCAATGAATTCATTGGGTGCAATCTGTTAATGATGTCAAGCTATATATTGTGGTAAAATTCATGAGATCATAGCTGAAAGACTTGACAACAAATTTTGCCATACATATCCAAACATATCCAAACATAGACTCATTTATTATACGCTAAAAGATAACAATACGCTCAAAAATAGTGGTGTATGAGATTTTTTATCATTTGATAGATGATAAAATACCACTCAAAAATAGTGGTGTATGAGATTTTTTATCATTTGATAGATACCATATTAGTCAATGCATGGCTATTGTACAAGCGTGTGGAACAACAAAGTGGTAATCATGGAAACATAACATTAGCCAATTTTCGTATGCAAGTGGCAGAAAGTCTTTGCAAAGGAGGAAAGCTATCCACAAAATATGGAAGACCTTCCAAATTATCAAAAAACCTTTAACAAAAGACGAAATATCAGAGAAGTTTCCCACAGCTTCAAACAGAAGTTCGGTTAGACGATTTTAATCATTATGGACCAAAGACGAGAGTTTTACTTGTAAATTACCAGGGTGCAATGGATACACTCATGCTAACTGCTCAAAATGTCACTCAATCAATTTAGATATTGCTCTAAACGATTTCATAATAAATAATGTTTTATGTATCTAATAAATTGAAATGAGCTTCAAATTTTGAAACAAAAGTCCTTACAAATCAGTGTGATATTTTATATATTTTCTTACTATCCTGTGTTTTATCCTGAAGGTGCATTTTAATTCTTTATTTTTATTCAATATATAAAATACTTGAAATTTTCTCTTACTTTAAGTTATTAAAAGCTTGTAATTCCATATTAAACACGTAAAATAAAAAGTAATATTTAAACCATCATACAGTAATTTGTATTGCTTTCCTGCATGAAATTGCATAAATGCACTGCTGCGTAACTTCGTTCCTATATATTGCACAGTATCCACAGTATCGTTTATACATTCTCTTAACCACTCCGATTACATATAATAACACAAACATTTCTTCAGGACTAAATACGTAAAAATAATTTGACTTCTAACTGTAAAAGAGATATTTTATGTGTAGGGTGTTTTGTATTTTGATACGCACACTGGTGGTCAAAAAACCGCACCACGCTGAATGTTCGTAAGACTTAGTTGCAATTATATAAAACACAATTATTGATACAATTTTAGTAAATTTTATTAATTTTCAACAAATTTAAAGTATTTTCGCTACAAAAAAATAGTTATTAAGTTGGTAATTTATTTTGTTCTGGTGTCTATTTACTTTGGTTGTACAACGCACTTTTTGTCCAACGCCCATAAAATATTATACGGTTTGACCGTTTTTCAGTACTTTTATCTATTGAAATCGATTTTTACCAAGTAAGCATTAATAAAATTAAATTTGCTCTTTACCATTCTCTTTGGCGTGAAAAAAATACACTTAGGAGTCAGATTACTGCTTTCAGAACGATTTTACGAAGAAGAAACTCGTGGGGTAAATATTTACACTGGCTTGTAGTTAACAGGTAATAAAAATGGGTTTGTAGTTCTTAAAACATGATGCCAACAAATTTTGCAAATCTTGTGTAAGTAAATTTAATAAATCAATATTTTTCAGTGACATATTCAGTTGATATGTATTCAGATTTTTTAAATAAATGGGAACACAACGAAATTAATGAAGGATACGTTTTGTTTTTCCAAACGATAGGATCCACAAATGCGAAAAGTCTTAATGCTCCGCCTTTGTCTCAGAAATAAATTCTTTTAAAAGTTCTCAGTTTTATTTACCCCTTTTCCATAGTTTGCCAAGCAAATAAATCAAATTACGCTGAACAGAGAAAAAAAAAATTACGTTTGAGCTTACAGCTGATGATAATCCAAATGAATTTAAACTAAACAAACAGACTTATTCAAATAGTAATTAAATTAAATTAAAACTAAAGACATATTTGAAAGATATTTCATATGAAGTTAGTTTAAAAATGTATTTGAATACAAGATGTTGAAAAATTCATAACATAATATTGAATTTGTGACGTAATTACTCTTTTTGCACTCTTTTGCAGAAAAAATTTCAATCCAAATGAATTTAAATTAAACATATAAGCTATTTCAAATAGTCATAAAACTAAAGCTGCGTTCTTTTTGCTTCAAAATAATCCAGATTATTTTTTTTTACATGCAAAGCAAAAACAAAAATAATAATCCTATTACAAATAGGATTATTTTTGCTATCCATATAAAATTGTGATATAGCATTTAAAAAAATTTGAAACACAGGTGCCGCACCTATATATTTTTATAAACTGTCATTTCATTTTTTGAATTATTTGTTTGTTTGATACAATGACTATTAGGTAGCCATGACAGCTACCTATTTTCTCACGAGCTGCGACCATCGAATGTTAAACAAACGAAAACAAAACAAGCTGCGTGTGTCACACACATTGAACGCATTCAACGGAGTCAACAATTGCACTTAAATTATTTATCCAATTGCGCAATATTTATAATTAAATTGAATAATTTACAATTTTTCTGACGTTTAGAGTAAAACACATTCAGAGAAAAACATCGTTTACTAAGGTATCGCTACCATAACAGTTCACAACAGTTTTGAACCATATACGTTCTCATGACACCTAATAGTTATTGTATCATGATTGCTTGTTTGAATTTAAATTTGACTGCAACGGAAGTGCCCTCTACGAGTCGTTTTTATTGCCGTTCCTTTGAGAAAATTTGTTATCGCGATTATATTAAGGCGAAAGGAACGCAGCTTAAGTTAAAACTCAATATGACTCAGATAATTTTAAAAAGTATTTAAATACAAGATGTTAACAAATTCATAGCATAATTTGTTGATTTTGTGACGAAATTACTCTTTTTGCACTCGTGTGAGCTTAGAGCTGATGACAATCCAAATGAATTTAAATTAAGCATATAAGCTATTTCAAATAGTCATAAAACTAAGTTAAAACTCAAGATGACTCAGATAATTCTAAAAAGTATTTAAATGCAAGATGATAAAAAATTCATAGCATAATTTGTTGATTTTGTGACGAAATTACTATTTTTCATAACCTAATTTCGGTTAAAATTCCCTTTTCTGGCAGCGCTGGTAATACTTGACCTAAAATAAAAACCTTTTCGTTAACGTCATATGATTTCGAAGAGTCTATTCGAACAAGTGTCACATTATATTAAACTAAAACAGTATATTGGTTACAGCTTAAGTATTCAAATCTACTGAAGTTGGAATGAGTAGCGCCTTCTTCTGCATGCAAAGTCGTTGTTGTTGTTGTTGTTATTTTGTTCAAAACTTACTTGAGAGACTTTACGCATTTCTAGTGTTTCTTTATAAGCGATGACAAGATTGATAAAGGTAATTTTAGAAGAGAGTTTTTTAAAGAGAGTGCGAGAGCAATAATTGTTGGACAAAATTTTTACGCTTTTCTAGCGTGAAATATTTTTAATTTGGCTCTCTGAAATAAAACTATATTAAATGTAGGAAATCTGTTGCCAGCAATAATTGCTGTAAATTCCGGTGGATTTTTGTTAGAGTGTGGAAAAAAATTTAAACCAAATAAGTTAGAATAATGAGTAGGTAATGAGATATAAAATCTCATATTTATCTGAGATTTAGAATACAGATTATAATTTGAGATATTATTTATATTGTATCTTTGAGAATAAGTAATTTGAGAAGTATTACAGTACCTTACCCTTCGGTAGTAATAATAATAAGTAAGATTAAGATTAAGGAAAGTGCAGCCATAGCTTAAGGCAAGTTCGAAAAAAGATAACAAAGTAAAGTTTAGTAGAAAAGTATGAAGAGCAAAACATACTTCAATAAGGTACTTCATTTAAAATGGAAAGCTGACGTTAAATTAAGATTATAAAAAAAAAATGAATTCGAAAGAACGGAGTATGCCGAGAACGTCTAGTGACGTTGACAATAATATTCCTTATATTTTAAGTAGGAGTTACGGTCAAAATCTTATAGAAACAATTTCCCCATACCCACAAAAATACATCCATCATACTATTATATAAAATTGAAGTAAAAATTTGCCGGTTGTCGGTTTAATTATTTATTTATTTATATGAGCATACATAATACTACTTTTCTTTACTCGAATTTTCTATGTAGACATTTTCCCCCTCATGTCTCAGGATGTCCCTGTTCACAAATAAATTTCAGTTCAGAAACCAGATGAGAGCTATAAAAATCAATACAAATGACACTAATAATATTTTATAAGAACTAAAAAGCAGTAGTAGCAAATATAAAGAAAATTTATTTTTCCTTATTTTAATTAAATTTTTACTACTATTTCAGTTGTGGTTATTGCTGTTGTTGTTGTTTTTATTGTTATATTCAAAACTCACTACGTGACTACAAAAGGTAGCCGCTACATGCGAATGATGTCATGTAGATAATTTTTTTTGTGCTACAAAGTAACAACTTGTAGTAAAATTGACCATTATTTTATATGCTTTTCTATAGATTTTATGGTCGGAGAACAAGTGAAGTCGTAAAAATTTTATTAGCTGTTCAACAACGAATAAACTTTTTGAGTGACGAGGTTTTGATATATGTCTGAAGGTATTGTATGACAGTTTGTTGTGATGTGGGGAGAGTTTGGTGATTATATCATATCACTTAATTTGGAATGCTGTTGTAAATACACTATTAATAAAGTAGTGAGTAGTAGGAATTCGATAATTTTCTATTAATTAAAGTCAGTTATCGATACAGTTTTTAAGTCTAACTCATGAAAACTACTGTTTTCATTTCAATAAAGCTGTTAATCATTTTAAGTAAGTGTCGATTTATTGAACATGATTTCCATTTTGGAGTAAGGTGGACTAAAATCCTTTAGCGCTTACTAAGTAATCTCTTGAGTCTCTTGCTACAGAGTAAATCAATATAAATAGTATTTTGCGTATCTTAACCACAAGTTATTACAACTTCATCTGATCAAGCCACCCACAACTGCAATGGACTACATCGACAACAACAACAACAACAGCAGCAACAAAAAAAAAAACCACTGCTTACTCCACACTAGCCACAACGGCTGATAATATATGCAGCAGCAGCCAAATACTTGGCAACGTGACACCAAACCTCGAAGTGTGGCGCATATGAGCAGCGCAATTTGCCTTATTCCCCATGGACCGACCACAACGTTGTCGTCAATAGCATCTTCATAGCTGAATGAGGTCTTGTATGCCACCTACACATTCGCAAACAAACAGACACAAGTTCAGCTCAGATGGAGATTTCAATTTCAAAGCGCTTCAGACATGCGCAAAAACGAACAAAAAATCGACGAAAATTCTAGAGACCAGACCAACCTGAGGAAAGCTGGTAAAGAGTGCTTTATGGGCGCTCTGCTCTGTATTGCTGGTGTTGCTGGACTTTTAACGCAATTGCGTTTTATTTACAACTGTTTTGGTTGTTTGTTTTTTTCTTTTACACTCGAAATGATACTCGTCGTCGTTGCAATGTCTTTATAGTGAAGCGAGTGTCTGGACAAAATTTATATCTTACATATTTTTAAGTGACACTCGATACTGTCAAAGCCAGTTGTATACCAGCTGAAAATTACGGCATGTCATGTACGCATGCGCAGTGGGTGGTTGGACGTTATCATCGATTGTTCATCAATTAGTGTTTGCAATATGGAATATGGCTAAAATCGGTAGTCAACAGACAGTTCAGCAGACGCAAGGAGCGTGACTAGTTTTATAAATAATACGATATTATTTATGGCCATTTGTATGTAATGCCAGGCACTTAGTTTTTAGCTAATTACGCCCACTTAAAAACGCCCCACACTGGCACGAAGTCATGCAACTCAACGGGTCAGTTATGTCCCCTCTAAAATCATCTTGTAAAAGTTAACTTAACCATGCAACCAACCACATGATTTAGCGGTAACCATTACTATGAGCTGCATTCCAGCCATTTGTATGCCTTAACTTCCTACATTCCCCTCCCCTTCCTTCCTATCCCTCTTTCCATCAAAGTTCTACCAAGTGTTCTACAAATTTTGCTGTGCTCATTTGCCTCAATTTCATTATCGCTCTACTTTTTGTATCCATTTTTTTTTTTCGTTTTTACACCGGAATCAAAGCGTAGCTGAGCTAAGCATTCCCGCCAACTCCATCAGCTCCACCGCATGGTTTCGACATCAAAGGATGATGGTACCACCACGCTATCGCTGCTCATCCAAAGGAACCCAAAATAATCAACAGCAACACGCAACACGTCGCCGGTGCAGTTCGCCCCAGGTTCGCCAATGTAAGCCATTTAAATGGCACCGAATGACGACGACGACGATGACGACGTCGCAAAGACGTTAAAGGAACTTCAACCGTTCTGGTAACTTAGGTTATAAAAATAAAAAAGAACGCTAGCGGAAAAAACACCTTCTTTAAATGAATCAAAAATTCAAAAGAGCGAAAATTTGGCATCCTGCTGTGCGCCGATTGCGTTCGTTATTTAATTTGAAAAATCAGGCAGAAAAAAAAATTAGGCAAAAGCAAAAAAAAAAAAAAAAATCAAAAAAGTTCTGAACTGCCTATAAATAATATTTATACGCTTTATTTCCATAGTATACGTATTTCGAGCCAACACATTCCTTAAATTTATTTTTATTTTCTCGTATTTTTCGTTTCCAATTTGAATTAAATTCTTTTTAATGCTTATGTAAACGATCACCCTCGAAACGAATGAACGAACGATCCAAACGATCGGACAGCTTTTGTCGATCTTGGCTGGGATGTGACGCAAAATTTCCAAAAGATTATTTGGCTTTAAGAAGATGATGTCCTGCTGTTAATGGAATTTATTGTTTGGTGATCTTTGCTTTTCATTATTATTATTATTATTTTTATTTTTATTATTTACATTGAAGTTGTTGTTTTTATGTGTGAAATCTGTGTCGATTGCGAAATGAGCGTGTCGAGTGAAGAGTGGGTGGTGTGATCCGATTGATGAGGTTGTTATGTTGGATCAGTGCTGCTGTAAAGTGTTGGTATGACGAATTTAGGAAGAGAAAGCTTATCATAATGTGAACATTGTTTCACCTTTCATATGATTACCTTGCTGGAACATTTGCATTCTCTTATTTGGATATAAGCTCAAACCAGAGCTGGGCGCGAATACGAATACGAGACTTTGGAATTCCCTACCGAATTCCATATAAAACAAACTATAAGCATTTACTTTTTGAAAACTTTTCTTAACTTTATCGGTTTTTAATTTCTTAATTCAAATACTTAAATTTTTCTTTTCTTTTACGGATAACTTACTTTTGAATAAAAATCAAATTTATCTTTAAAATTTGTGAACTCATTTAAAATTTATTAACTATATTAGAGGCATCCTGATTCTATTTTTAAAAAAAATTATTTTCTAAAAAACCTAGTCTTATTTATTAGATACCATCAGAAATAGTTAGTATACAACATCTTATTTAAGTCACCGAGATGGAGAAACATGTATAAGAGTAAATGAGTAAATAAACTAAAAGAGAAACATGTATTTAGTTTTAATTTTATAAAAACAACTTTAACTCGAAACAAAAAACTTTTCAACCGATTGAGCTAAAAGTTTCACATGTGGGCATTTGTTCCAAAACTTATTAAAAACTTATTATGTTATAATGTTATCTAAGAGAAACATTTTAATATTATTAATTTAGCAATTTATACATAAATTAAGACGGCATTTGTTGTCTAGTGGAGAGTGCGCTGATTTGTTAACCCAGAGATCTCAGGTTCGAATCCAGGTTTGGTCATGGTTCTTTTCACTTTCTTTATTCTGTCCTTCATTTAAGAAGTATGGAAAATTGTGGAATCAAAACACAGGAACAACTAAGGACTGGAAATGGTTGCCGAGGTTAAGGCATAACACTAGCCTCGGTTAAAAGCAATTAAAATTGTCTTTCACGCTTGTTTCGCCTAATCAGTAATTCACGTATGGTTCCTATATTCCTCTAAATAAATCTTTCCCTTTCCTTGCAGGTCAAAGACCAAACCTTGTTTGTATAAGGTGCATGTCTTGGTTCTTTGATCTTTGTTAAAAAAAAAAAAATTAATTTACGTTGAAGGTCAAATCGTCCGCACTGTTTTAAAAATGAAGTTTTTATTTTTCGTAAATGTTTATTATATGTTTTGTAAGTTTTTTTTTTTTGTAAAAATGGACAGCATTGGCTAGAGATAATTGAAAAAATGGGTGAAGCATCCGTGATCGCGCAAAATTGTACAAGATTTTCGTAGTTTTGCTCGATCACTGATGCTGTAATTCGGCCTCCGATTATTTTACATATATGTACATTCTTATATCTCGTTGTAAAATTACAAATATCCATTAATATTCTACGTGTTCTTGAGGTGACTTAATTTCTTCAAGGTAAAAGTTTGGAGTAATCAGATCTGAAATATTTCTAGGAATAAGAAAAGTTAGAGCTAAAAAATAATAAAAAAACTATTAAAAAAAATTGCGAAATCATGTACTAAAATGTAAACTTTATCTACTACATATCCACACCAGCGTTGGTTTCAAATCTAGTATTAGTAAAATACTAAAATATGGTTTTAACACAGCTTTGGTTTTAAATTTAGTACAGGCTTGGATTAAAATATTAAGAAAAACGAAAATAACAAAAACCGTGAGATTTGAACACACGACAACCAGTTTGAAAGTTCACTAGTCTATCCACAGGGCTATTGAGCTATACTAAACAAAAGCAATAAACAAACATATGAACCGAATCACCTAATACTGAGTCTAAGCATTGCCAGGCTAACTTTTTACTGGTTCAAATCCAAATGTACTATCCAAGTGTGCTAAAATTTAGTCTTAATTTTATTAAAAACAAAAAATATCAGAAATTCACTTAAATTTAAATTAAACAGCTCCCTTATAGCTGTAATATTTTGTTTGGTTTAAATTTTATTACAGTGGAGCTTTTGTAATGAGCTAGTATGTACAAAGTGCAAATTTTGAACTGCAAGGCTTAACAAAATGAAGTAACCTTTTAGCTGGACTAAAATTTAGTTCAAGATTTTTAACAATGTAGTCAATGCATTTTTTAATATGCACTCTAATGAAAATCCTCGGGAATTTGCAGCAATTTTGGCTGGCAATATATTTCCTTCATTAAATATAGTTTTATACATGGTAGAACAATAGAGGTAGTCGCACGGCTGAGAGCGAACTACCATAACTGTTAAAACGCAACTGACAGCTCATACAAAATTTGCAACCGATGAGAATGCGATGAGAAAGGAAAAATTTAAAAGAATCTGTCATGGCTGAAAAAATCATTTTCGTGGAAGTGTCTACAGCATCTTTTTTAAAATTTTTGACACATGGTTTGGTTTCATCGTTGTCTTCTAGGCTCGTCAGCTGGAATACAAAAAATTGGCCAATTTTCCTAGCCCAAATTTTTATGGCATAACACGCACTTCATTTTTATTTTTTTAAAATTTAAGTAATTCACTTTTATTCAAGTTTTTAAACACAACACAAAAATATCCAATTGGAATAATTTAATTTTTCTCTATTATCTTTAAAAAAAAACTGATTTTGACAATTCTGGTAGTATTGTCAAAGAGATCACGATTAGCCACGAGACTACCTGTATAGTTCTGTCATGGTTTTATATAAGAGAGCCATATTCAAAATATTCAAAATATTTTCGCGAGAAACTCTCAGTTAAAATTCTATATTTAAGGCAGTCTTGGTCTCATAAGTCAAAAAATTTGGTAATTTTGTTTAGATGGTTACTTTCGGGAACTGTACTTAAAATGGGCGTGGTCGATCTTTAGCCACGCCCACTTTTTTACAAGTAATTAAAATTTACTACTGGGCTGATTGCGCTGACATTTTGCCAGTCGATTTGTTTCGAGTACGAGAAAAATAAGGAACATTTTCTGCCACACCCCATTTTACAGCCCACAAATCAATAAAAATACTATATTTCAGATGGTTTTTATCGTACCAGACTGAAATTTGGTAATTTAGTTCATATACTTACTTTCGGACACTGTACTAAAAAAGAGTCACTATAGCAGTGGTCATCAAAGCAGGGTTCAAAACAACAACAAAGAGAGCTTTACGAGTGCCCAGCTTTACACTGAAACAACAAAATGTTAAAGCTCTCGCACCGTTTAGTGCAAGGATATATTGTGTGTGTATGAGTGTTGGATTTTCAATATAACGTTTTATTTTTGTGTATGTTTTTCGCTATTTTAACATAGAAACGGGCAAAAAAGGTAAAAGTGTGAATAGAATGTATAAGTGTTTATTATATCTATGTTATATATATTTGTTATAATTTTTATTTAAATTTTAAGTTTTATTTTGTTTTGTTTTATTTTTATGACAGATTTTAATTAGAGAAATTTATTTTATTATTATTTTTTCTTAAATTTCCACCATCTTCTACATATGATAATAAATTTCGATCTATTCTTTGAATATTTATATGATTTTTGTAGTATAGATAATAAAGATACAAAGTTGAAATGTATTGAAAGTTGAAATTTCAAGTTGAAGTATTTTTCAATCAATTCAACAAAGTTGTTTCCAAAAAAAAAAATTGAAATAATGTTGCAAAATATGTTAGTACATTCATATATAAAACTGCGAGCTACATCCTCAACGCATGAACACTAGGGACACGAATATCGTATCGATACTTCAGAGCATCGATACTTTTTCTTCCGATACGAGTATTTGTTCGATGCTTCGGTTCTATTCGATATTTGATAGTATCGATTCTTTTTACCTACTATCGAAACAAAATGTTCATCATTATACAAAAAAAATTAAATGCCGCAAAAAAAAAACAAATGCATAGAAATTGTTCGACGCAATACAACCTGCAATTTTTCATTTGTTTGTTTTAAGCAAATAAAACCAAGTGGAACCACCATAATATGGTTTAGCACTTAAAGCATCATCGAGAACAGTAAGTTTCCCCCAAATGTTTGGTGTTTGCTATGACTAAAAATTTGTAAATTTTTTTTAGTTTTAATTAATATTCCCTGAACAACGAAAGCGAGCAAGAAAGTGCAGAAGATGTTGAAACAGGTGAACAACAGAATGGGGCGGGAGTAACAAACAACTTTTATTTTTGTATTAAAACTTTTTGTTAAGCTGCACAGTAAATAATATGAGGATAAATTTTATACTATTTAGTGTACATATAAATTCAAACCAAAAATGTTTTAAAAGTTGTACCATTAAATCTTATAAAATTTTCCAGACCATTTTTCTCATCAGACCAATCGAAACCACTATATTTTTAAATTTCCCGATTTTGGTGAATTATTTACTTTCGAACCAGAATATATTTTTATTTATAGATGATATCCATATAAAATTTTTAAATTATATTCATTTTAATATTTTTATAATATTGAGTGGTATAAAAATTTATAAATTATTTGGAATAAAAAGTTTATACCTCACAAATGTTATAAAAAACAAAAAAATTTACCCTCAATTTACAAATATTACAGTTTTCAGAAATATTCAAAAGTAATTTCTTAATCTTAATTTTTAAGGGCATTTGTTCATAATTTATAATAACTAAATTATTTTTGTTTTTATCACAACATACTATTATAGCAATAATAACATAAAAAATATTATTAGGTTTTATTAATTTTTGTATGTTCATATAACTCAAATCGTTATTATTATTTAAAAAAAAGGATATATTCATTATTGTTTTTTAACAATGTAACATACCTGTAATTCCAAAAAATAAACCAAATAAACCAAAAATATTTCTAAAGAATCATTCAAGTATTCAGAGTGAGTGTTAGGTCAAAAAAAACTATTTTGAGAATTTTCAAAAAAATTTAAAATTTGAACAACTATAACTTTGGTGTCCGAATTTTGATTTTTGCACACAATAACTCAAGACTATGCTTAAATTTTCTACTAGAAATTTTTTTAAATTTTGAATATTTGGAGTGTTTGAAATTTTTTTCATCAAAATACCTAAACGCAACATTTCTGCAATAGTGCTCTTCTAACAAAAAAATTCATAACGGCCAGTTTCTTGAACGTAATCGTATAATAAATGATGAACCAAGAGACTATATTCCTTATTCTACTATGCAAAAAAATACAAAAAGTATTCGATATTCATGGTATCGATACTTTTCTTTCAATATTTTGTGGGCATCGATACTTTTCTTTCGATACCCAAAAAGAAGGTGTCGATCTTTTTTTCTTCCGATATCGTGTCCCTTATGAACACTCAAAGCATACTGACTTAAAATTTAAAGCTCAGCAGAAAAAACAAACTTTTACGCAGTGTTCAAACACAGCGAGCCAATTGCCACTTTGTGTGCAAAAGCACAAAAATACACGACGCCCGCGTGCTATGGGAAAACACAAGTTGATGACCACTGCTTTATAGTAACGCCCCCTTTTCAAAGGATAAGAGTGAAGTGGTATAACCAGAATTGTGCTGAAATTTTGTCAGTCGATTTGTTTCGAGTACGAAATGGTTTAAGGAAAAAAATTGTTGCCGCACTTGTTTTAGCGCATACAAATTCATAAAAATGCTTTATTTGCACGGTTTTGGTTGTAATAGACTAAAATTTAGTAATTTATTCATAGAACGTACACTCTAAAAACTGATTGAAAAATCTCTACAATTAATGTTGTGAAATTTCGCGAAATTTATTGGCGATTAGGTAAAAAAACCACGCTATGCAGCGAATTTTTTAAATTTTGTCAAAAAATCAGCGTCTTTTTCCAAAATATGTATATTTACTCTACTATTCACGCTATTTGAGCGTGTTTTCGCTCAGAGAGTCTTAAAATATGTATATCTCTCTACTTTTCACGCTAATTTAGCGTGTTTTCGCTCAGAGAGCCCTGAAATATATATATTCTCTTTTTTTTCACGCTATTCCAGCGTGTTTTCGCTCAGAGAATTCTAAAATATGTATATTTTCTACTTTTTACGCTATTTTAGCATGTTTTCGCTCAGAGAGTCTTAAAATGTGTATATTTTCTCTTATTTTCACACTATTTCAGCTCAGTGTTTTCGCTCAGATAGTCCTAAAAACGCTCCAGCAGCGGTATTTTACGCTTGCCCTTAAATAAACACCTTTGCTTTAACGTCATATGATTTCAAAGAGTTTATTCGAACAAGTGTCAAATTATATACAACTTAAACAGTAGATTGGTCACAGCATAATTACTCAAGCCTACTGAAGTAGGAAAGAGTAGCACCTTCTGCTGAGTTATTGACTCTATACAGAAATGTTGTTGTTGCCATGTTCAAAACTTTCTTGAGAGACTTCACGCATTTCTAGCTTTTTTTTACAAGCGCAGACAAGATTGAAAGAAATAATTTTAGAAGAGAGTTTTTACATGAGAGCGAAAGAAATAATTGAAGGTTAGAGGATTCGCGCATTTTTAGCGATAAAAATTTATAATTTTGCTCTATGGGACTTAACGACAATAAATGTAGGCAATCAGTTGCCAGCAATTATTGTAGTTAATTCTCGTGAATTTTTGTTAGAGTGTAGGTATGCTTAGAAGTTAAGAAGCTTCACTTCTGTACTGTTGAAGAAGATACACTGATTTTTTTCAGGAATTATTCTAAGATGCCGGATTTTCGAGCCTCTTTTGAAGGTCGATAAAAAGAACCAATAAGTATTTTTACTATCCATTTTTTTTATTATGTGTTTCAATATAACATAAAAAATTTTTTTTAAAAAATTGTAAAAATTAAAGAATTGAGCCATTTATTTTGAAACTGGGGCAAGTATATTCATAAAAAAATTGAGATAATGATAATTATATATAAAACATAAAATGATTTTTTTATCTGCAAACAATTAATAGTAAAAAAATCAGATTGCCTAATATTTCAGGGAAGGTAGTTTTAGGTAACAACGAACGGTATTGTAAATATGTTTACTTTGAAATTGGTGCAAGTCCATATCAGATTTAAACTATTTTTAGCCGAATACATACAATAATATAATTGTAAAATTTAACATAATAATAATAAGAACATCATCCCAGTAGGGAAAGTAATCATTACTGAACTAGTTACTGGTAATTGGAGGTAGTTCCCTGCTGGATTACAACACGCTTTTTGCTCCACTATGTCACAAATATTTTGTACAGTGGTCTTAAATTTGACTTTTTTGGTAAAAAATGGAATTAAACAATATGAAAAATTGTATGTTAAACTTAATTCTGGGTGGTTCTTGTCTTCGAAAGACTAATTAAAATGTCCGGTGAATATTTTTTTGCGAACACTTTAACCTTCTAGCTCCTTCCAGTATGGGTCAATTTGACCCTTTTTTGGAAAATACCCTATAAGTCAACTTTCAAAGGAGGTCAAAGGTGAAAACCTCCAAAAAAATATTTTCCAGAAAACTTCACTAGGGGTCACCCAAAACAAGTAACCTCTACGAGTTAAAGGTTTCACATAAAAAAAGGACCGACATTTTTTTATTTTTAAGCAATTATTGCATCGGATGAGCAAGGGGAACGATTTCATCAGGTATCCTTGCCATTTGAAATGCAGTAATTCTAAATTAAGCTTTCCTTACAATCAACACTTTTGTACCAGATGGGATTATTTCCATTTTTACAGATACAGAGGAAAGAAAACACCAGATGCAGTTCTGGCTGAAATTTGTTAGTGGTCCAAAACAACATATATAGAAATTAATAAAAGCGGGAGTGAAGACGAATTTCACGATATAAACCTCTCTAAAGTATATGATATTTCATGCCATAGCAGTGATAATGACATGGATACTATTAAAATAAAAAACATTAAAATTACCTAACATGAAAAAAAATGTATTATCTTTTTGGTTCGTATTTTATGTGTAAACTTTAACTCGTGGTTGCTTGACTTGGGTGACCCCAAGTGAAATTTTCTGCAGAAATTTTTTTTGGAAGGTTTTAAACTTAGACCTCCCTCCACAGTTAACGTAAAGGGTCAAATAGACCCATACTGGAAGGAGCTAGAGAGCTTAAGTGTTCCGAAAAATATTCCTCGTAAAATTTTAGTTTAGGCTTGCGAAGAGAAGAACCACCCTAAGTTAAGTTTAAAATATAATTTTCATATTGTTTAATTTAATTTTTGACCAAAAAAGTTAAATTTAAAACCACTGTAAAACATATTTGTGACGTAGTAGAGCAAAAAGCAACTAGGGCTTTTCTTATTGATGTCATATACTATTGTTTGAGATTGGTTTGGTTCACCCCCGAAAATATGTGCTGCACTGTGTAATAAAATTACATTACCCGACACCACAAAATACAAAAATATGTGTACTAGTGCTTATCAGTATTTTTAAATTTAATAAAATGCAAACCTTTAAATATCTCGTAATAAAAAAAAATGGACTTGCTCCACTTTAAAATAAACGGCTCAATTTCAGGCTGATGGAGTGGTGGTGCTAAAAAAAGGGTGCCTCCATGTTGACATGATTTCAACCCTTCTAGTCATTTAAAAAAAAAAGTAATTAGTAAGAATTCCGATAAAGCCCAAACTAGGAATATTATCGACATGGATTTTTTTTACAAATTGGCGACTGTTTGAAAATAAGTAATTTTCTGGCCTTTTTTCAGAGTTTTGAATTTTTTAAAAATATTTAAAAACCAAATTTTTACATAATTCTTGTTCGGACCATAGTGGAATATTAGAATCGGTCCATTAGAACTTGAGATATCATGTCAACCGTGTTGGAAAAAGTAGATTCCAGAAGGACGCGTTTAAAGCTTTTAAGTTAGGTTTCAGGCAGTCTAATTGAATACGATAAATTGGCTATAACTTTTAAAATAATAAAAATTTTGAAAAATCCTTTTAAGAGGATTTTACTTTATGTATAAACTATCGACACATTTTTTATTTTTTAAATTTCCTACACCAGAATACAGCCTTAAATCGGGTTAAAAAATAGGAAATAATTATTATAAATAAACCATTTAACTACCTGCGAGAGCCATTAGTGTGTAGAATAACGTATTAAAATTACATCCCAATCGGCTTGATAGAAGTTTTTTTCAAGAAAATTTTTGTTTCGAGAATAACGCTTTTAAAATTTTAACAACATACAGCTCGCAATTATGAGGCGCTCTCGACTATGTGCCAAAATACCAGTCGGCCAAAATACCTAAATACCCCCTTACAAATTTGTCTCAGTACGCTCCTGATGAAGTGACTTAAAGCTTACATGACACGCACCCGATTCTTAACCATTTATTGGGAAATATGTTAGTTTTCGATAAAAATTATTCGAACCAATGCAAATGAAACAATGGTTGAACAAAAACAATATATGTAAAATAATATTTTATATTTTTAAGCGTGTTCTGTCTGTTCTTATTTAAAAAAAAGGAACATATATATTATATTTTGTGAACTAGCTTTGAAGTAAAAACTAATTAAAAAGTAAGCATAATGGAAATATTAGAAGCAAAAAATATTAGCTTGTACATTTGACTCCACTCAGACGTGAATAATTTTGATATTATCCTCATTCAGTGTTTTTGTAGGGTGCCAGATAAGTGTAGTTTTTTTTTTAAGATGAGAGGGAAGAGATAGCTTTAATTACTCTGAACGTTTAACAAAAGAGCACTCATGTTTTTATTTTCACGAGTATGAAAAATCAAGTGAAATGTGAAGTAGAAGAACGTTTCTCAGAAGTAATTTTAACAATCTATGAATTAAGAAATGAAGTTGTTGGTTGGAAACTTATTCGGATAGTTACAGTTCTCTTACACGTCTGTACAAAGTGTTTGATGGCCAAAGTATTTTCTCTGTCAAATTGCACTATGAGTTTTTTTTATATTGATTAACTTTAAGTAGCTAACTAGAATCAGATAGTTGAACAGAAACATCGCTCTAGATGTACTAGTCTAGACTTAGACTAGTATTTATTTTTTCCATTAACTCCTTCAAGTAGTTAACACAAAAACTAATAAAGGTATTAGAATTAGTTAATAAAGGTATTTAGAAAAATAAAAATATTTTTGAATAAAAATTATATGGAAAACAATGTAAAATAATTTTAAATTCATTATTAAGTATCAATATATGAACTATGTTAAGTATGGCAGTTTCTTATGCAGACTAAAACAAACATATGTCAAAAACAGTTTCACTAGTTTTTCATTATTAATAATAAATTAAGCCCAAAAATAACATTTTTATTGCTTCTTAAAAACTCTACTTGTGTGACTTATGTGGTTTTAAAAAAGACCGATTGGATTACTTTGATCAGCAGACATGTCATCGAGTTTTTAAACCTATTGTGCGAACCATATCAACTCAAACTCTTTTCCTTCAAAATAATTACCATCAATATTATTATTATTTTTTATTGCAACTTAACAAATCTTACATAGTTATTAGAATATAATTTGTGTATAGTTAGAATATATTTTGTATCAAAAAAAAAAAAATGCGAAGCAAAAGGATACATAATTTACTGAAACTATTGAAAAAAAATTCTTCATTAAAACTAGACTAACAGTTTCAAAAATACAAAAATAATTATCTTAATCAAATAAATCATTGAAATTTAATATTGTTATTCCACAATCTTATCACGCTACAAAACTATAAGAAACGAGACCAATAAATCCTGCCCACAACTAAAATGCAACGAAATGATATATTCTAAAGTGCGCTCAATAAACTATCGCATAAACAATCAGAACGTGTTCATAACGACGCATTGTTATGGGAATTTCCTCGCTTTCAAAGGGTTACAAAATTATTTTTGGTGCGACTGCCAGTCGATATCAATATAATCGAACCCAAAACAAATTTAAAACTCTGAACGCACTTTTCTCATACAAGAAATATGCTAAAACCATATTCCAATCAATGCTCAACACACTGAAGTACCTGTTAGTAATATTTCATTATGTGTTTCGAATTCGAAATTCAATTAAAAATTTCTTTTGTAAGCATTTGATTTTCCAAATGCGTTTTTCATGCAAGACTGATCGGTCTGGGTCTGGAGACAGCTTGGGTGCAAGAAACATTTGTTGTGGCTGATACGAAGATTTCATATTAAAAATGCATTCACGCATGCGTTGCTGTCTGGTCACACCAACTTCGTACGGCGCATTTTGGTATGGAAGGGTATTTTGTTGGTCTGTTGCACGCATTCAGTCACTGAACTGACCAGTTGTGGAACTGTTTGAATGTGGTTAAGACAGTTTCGGTTGTTGTACGATTGTTGGGTCAGACTGTGATACAGCGACCGATGACTAAGGGTCGGTAAGGCGGAGAGAAACGGTATTTCGTGTTTTAGCTGTTGTATTCTGAGTTGTTGTTGGATGAGGAACGCAGTCTGTATAATAATTAAAAATAAAACGTAGATTATAAGAGGATCAAATCGTTTGAAGACGATATGGTAAGCAGGTAATAATTTGATCGTTAGTGGCTTTGTGGTCGTTGTTGTTGTTGCTTATAAGCTATGTTGGAAAAAAAAATTACAAGAACAAAGTTGGAGTTTTATTAAAAAAAAAAAATAATGAATGCTTAAAAGACGTGAAAAAGCGGTCTACACAAAGCTTATTGCTAAATTGCGCTCGAAAATCCGTTATTGTCAACTTAATTGATCATTCCATGTTGACCATGATTATAATTAAAAACTCATACACCCAACAAAAGTAGACAAAAAAAAAAACATTAAAAAAATTATCAAATTTTAAAGTTCAGCATTAGCTCAAATTCACAAAATTAACATTTGGACTAACAAATTCGAGCCACTAAACAAAAAACTACTAAATTAGATTTTGATCTGTTGTTTTCGAAGTATTTGCTATGATTATAGCGCCAATGATGAATATGATGATGGTGCCGATAAAGATGATAATGTTGGGCTTAACATTCATGGTATCATTGTTACCGGTCGGAATGTGCGATAAAGACCACAGCATAGTGTTTTGCATAGTGTTGGTCTGTTAATTTTAATAGCGTTACAATGGAAATGCAAACCATCCGGATAGTTTTGCTTCTCACTGTACGTAGCAGCTCAGGTGTCATTTCGCGGCTGATATAATTATATTTTTTGGTACAATCCATCAAAAGAATTTAAGTAAACTCGTCATAACTTATTTATAAAAGGATGAAAAAGAAGAAGTAGTTAGATCCAAAACGTACTATTGTAAAAATCTTATCTTTAAACTAATAATTATTAAATTAATTTTTTGTGCATTCTTTCAGGCTGAACATTTTTGAGGACAGCATATGTTGTAAAAGCACTGTAAAAATGTCAACAAATAGATACAGTTTGAGTGAGACTGTACGCGGAGCAGTATGCATTAAGATTACTACTAGATTACTTAAGTACCAAAGTATGTATTACTACAATAGTACTACCTTCGGCAACTCTGGGTGTGAGTTTAAGTGCTTTCATTTGACGTTGTTTTGACAGAATTGCAGGTATTGTTTAAAATGGTAGGAAAGAAAACAACGCAAATAAAATTTTCTTTTCTCTCCGATCCCGAACTACCTAATTCGGATTTCAAAGCACTGAAAATATAAATTGTGTATGCGTTCATAAAAAACCAACATGAATTTTGTGTTCACTGATCGTATGTACTCTTACATAAGCTCCAGGTAATTATACATAGAGTTATTGTGTTCAAATCGCTACCATCGTTTGTTTGTTTGTTTGTTTTTGTGTGTTCAATACGCCAGTATGTTAGTTGTTTTAATTCTTCATTGAGCTTTAAATCATATCTTTATTAGCAACAATTAAGCGACAGTTGTAAAAAGATATTTCAGTTTTGTTTCCCGATTTAAACGGTGCAGCAGGAAGTAAATATAAATTGTGCAGTATCTGAAGTGTTTAATTAAAAAAATAAAACATAAAGATTGTGAAAAAGTGAACTTTGTATAGTGATTTTTAAAAGAAAATCGAAAAGTCAAAATAATAAATGATTTCTATAAAGAAAACCAAAAATTAGATGAAGAACATCGAAATATGCTTATAAGTATTATAGCAAATTTTTTCAAAGCAAATAGCTTGAATACGTCGGTACAGGCCAGCTACCAGTTTGAAAACGAGATATTAGAAATTTTTCCCTCTGAAAAATTAGGCTTTTATCGAACCGAAAAACTTGTCAAAATTTACACAAGAACCGCTTACTTGAAACAAACTCTAAAAACTTTTGTCAAGTCATCTAAAAGATCTCAATCTCATCAGAAGGAAACAACTACTTTTGGTGAGCACAACAATTCGTGCAAAGCCTTAAATATAACAGTTTGTCAGCAGAGGAATTTGATAATGTATGGCAAGCGTGCACTAAATATCGGCTTAACCAGAGTGTAAAAACTTGGAAAAACTTGTTAAAAATTGGCCAGAATATAAAAAGCCGTCAGGATATCATTTGGTAAATAAAACGAATTTTTTAGCTATGTAAAATGTTGTATGTATACAAATATGTATTAAACCAATTTCTCTTAAAACTTATTTCAAACTTAAACTCAAACTTAAACTGAAACTTTTAAAAAAATATTTTCAATTTTATAATATTAACATATATCGATGATTTCATATCAAATCGTCTAATTTTGAGCAAAATCTGACCTTTATAATAATATAATTTTATTAAGTTTTATAATTTTCAAAAATAGTGATGTAAGAATCGTAAACGCTTTGTCATGGAATCACCGATACATATTAGGCCGGGTCGAAAAAATGTGTTTTATAAACTCGGTCTAAAACATTCTTTGGCTTATTGTTATACCCTCCAGGAAGGATTTCACAATGTGTTAACCCATAGGCTTCCTGAAATTTTTTTTAAAACATTCCTCTTTTGGGCAAAAACCCACTTTTTGTATGGGGAGTTTTTTGTTCATAAGAATTTCCAAAAACAAAAAAAAATTCAAATTAAATCTTAAAAAATTATTAATATCAGCATAAAAAATTTTAAAAAATCTGCGAGTTTTGGATTTTTTTGTGACTTTTTTGGATGCGTTTTAGTAGTTAATAAACAGTTAAATAAATAGTTCATAAACAGTTACGGTACCAATTCAACCCTCTGAAGGAGGTTTGAAGTATTCATTTGAATATGTGTAGATAACTTTATTACCTTTCTAACGGGGTTTATCGAAGAAAATCGGACAAGAAATTGCGTAGTTATGGCGATTGAGGTCTGAATCACATAAAAACACATCCAAAAAACTCACAAAAAAAAAAATTCAAAACGCGCAGATTTCTCAAATTTTTTATGCTGATATTAAACATTTTTTAAGCTTTAATTTTAATTTTTTTTTTGTTTTTGAAAATTCTTATGAACAAAAACTCTCCCATACAAAAAGTGGGTTTTTACTCAAAAGAGGAATGTTTTTAAAGAAACTTCAGGAAGCCTACGGGTTAACACATTGTGAAATCCTTCCGTGGAGGGTATAACAATAAGCCAAAGAATGTTTTACACTGAGTTTATCAAAAACTTTTTTTTGTATGTAGACTGACCCGGCCTAATAATCATATATTTCCGTTACAGATCGACAAAGATTTTGGTGCCCTTTATAATGATAACGAAGATCTGGTGGTTGGATGGAAAACCGGGCTATTCAAAATTTATTAATTTTTAAAAAAAAAGACAAAAATTTAAAAATATGCATCTTCTAAAGTCCTTCTTCAATCAATATTAGACGCTGAAATAGAAACAGGTACGATATATTTGGAAAATATTTATTTCTGCAATTGTTTTATCAATTATTTTAAAATTCTTCCTTAGGAGACGAATCTTATGTTTTCAAGACGCTATGGTGCCTGCATGGATATGTGTATCCAACTACAAAGATAATAAAAACCGATTCTGCAGGCAAGAACGACGGAACGCGCTTTGCTATGAAAGATTCTCAAGCATTATTTCTTTTTGTTGGGCGAAGTTTGCAGCAACTGGAAGGTCATATTGGATACCTGAAGAAGCGTGCTGAAATATTCAGCCATTCCTGTTAGCAACTGGAGACGAAAATTTCAATAAATTTGAAAAAATTTTTATATTATATAGATGAAATTAAGTTCAAAATGTTTAATTTGATTAGAGCAGTTGACATTTGTTTCAAAATATTTAATTTATTCAGTTAAGAATATCCTAAACCATCTAAAATTTTCTGGACATTCATTGAAAACTATTTTTATAAGTTGCCCAAACAAGCGCGTCGGAAGCGAATTTCATCTGGGGGGGGGGGGGGGGAGGGGCAGTACAAATGGTGGTGCAAAAAAAGTTCACCAAAATTTCTTCAAAGAAACATGAATGTGAATAAACAACTTTTTTATTTTAGTTTAAAATAACAAAAATATAAAAATATACAAAAAATATTAAAATTTCATTATTTTTAAAAGTTCTTCCAATTTCAACATTAGAGATCATTCTTTAAAGTATCTTTCATATGGTAATATGAAAATATAAGAAATAATTGTTGCTTTTATAAAGCAAGACTAGGTATATCTTTACATGGATTAAAATGCAATAAGGTACAAAAAGTTATATCAATTTAAATTATTCAAAAATGCTTCCTTCTGTCCTTGCGAGAAACAAACTCTTTCACCACCTCCATCGAATTGAATTCTTCAGTTTAATCTTTGTGAATGTGTATAAGTGGCGCATGAATGAGTCGTTTCTGTGTCATAGTTGCTCGAAGATACGTTTTAAGTCGTCTTAGTGCACTAAAAGAAAGCTCAGATGAAGCTGCTGATGCAGGCACAGTCAAAAGCACAGCAATAAGTTTTTCAACTTCATTTAATAGTTTTTTTACAATACCCGAATTTTTTGCAAATTGCGCTTGGAGGTCGCTCACATCAAAGTCATCTGCATAAAGATCTAGTTTTGTTTTTAGATTTTGTTCAGAAGGCAATTTTCCATTGAAGGCTTCGATTACAATATTTTCCAACGATTCCAGAGTGTCAAGATCTGTTTAAATGTACAATAAGATGCACAAAGTGCCAGTTTACACTAGCTTCACTCAACCGACTCACCAAATGTTAAATCAAAGTGAGTCGGTTGAGTGAAGCTGGTGTTAACATGCAAAAATAAAAAAATAAGTCAAATATCAACCTGTTTGATCGAATCTAGCCGTTATCTCATTTGAGAGAAGATCAAAAATTTCGAAATAATCTTTTCGTAGCCGATCATATAATGGCAACTGTACTGAAGGAACCGGATTTGATGTTTGTTCAAAGCGTCGAGGTGGATTTTCATCAGCTAATTCACAGTAGGGGCTTTCGCATGGTCCAAAACATTGGACCAACATGGCAGATTGTACAACATGTAGTACCATGCGTAAGCTAAAACGATAGTCGAAATTTTTGGTTTTTTTCTGCCGATTGTACAATATTGTACAACTATGTAAAATTACTGCTCAATTGTTAGAGCATCTAAACGTTGCTTAGCTATTAGCCGGATGTGTCCTGCTTGAGAGCTTGCAATTAATGATGTTGCTTTACAAGTTGGAACGTTCGAACGCTCAATCAAATAGTACCATTAGTTTTCCATCTAACTTATCGTTTTCCATCTAACTTATAGCAAATGACAATAAAAAAAACTCGTACATCGAGACCGCGATAAGTGATATAAAAAATGAAATTAATGGAAACTTTAATAAACTGAAAAAATCTGAATCATTGCAAGACATACGTCAAAGTATCAAATCACTACACAATGATTTAGAAATTGCAATGCAATCAGCTTCTACTAAGCCTTTGCCTACACCTTATCAGCCAGATCCACTCACACAAAGTTTATACAACAAAGTCAATGACATAAGTGACGATTTGTACGCATTTCGAGCTGCGCTTGCCGAAATATCATATGCGGTCAGGTCTCTACCAAATGGAATGGAAATTATGCCTGAGTTGGTTTCTCCTCAAAAAACTTCTGTCATCAGTTCCGCACCAAACCATACTCAAAACCTGCCAGATTCCCCCCACCATGATGCATCTTCCATTTTTCAAGAAATCCTGGAAGCAACTACACTTTCTCCATCGGCTCTTTGTTTTTCTCCACCACCAGCCTCTCTTTTCGTTAATCCAAACGAGCAACCAGCTGCTAATCCTGTCGCTAATCCTGCTAATCCTGTCGCTGAACCTCGCAAATTAATCCATCATTTCGGAACATCATGGACGTCATCCGAATGGGATAGCAGGATCAAAAAATTAGAGGACGTGAACGAAAGCTCTAAAACTACATTGTTTATTAAGGGCGTAGCAGTTAAAACTAGCGTATCCTGGATGCGTAATTACTTTGGAAAGAAATTTGGTATCGTAATTTCTAACTGCCAGAAGATGTCTTCCAATGCCAGGAAATTTTGCAGTTTTAAACTTAATATTCCAACAGAATATGCGTGGTTGTTCCTCAGCTCCTCTGGTGACAGTGTTATGCATGGCCAGTGGATTTTTGCCAAATGGATGAATAAGCCTGGAGACAAGCCGTTGACACGTAGATCTAACAGCGAGAAGAACAGTTTTTCTTATTTTAATTCTAAAAACAAGTCTAATCATTATGCAAGTAAAACTACCAGTAAACTTAGGAATAATGCTAACTCTAATTTTAATTCTAACGCCTATTCTCCTTTCAACTCCAACTATAAATCTAATTCACACTCAAACTCTAACTCTACGTTAAATTTTAAGTCATGTAATGTCCCTAATTCTTATTCCAATTCTAACTCCAATAAAAATTCTAATAACGATAATGCTAGTAATAATAATTTTTCTAATACAAATACGTATAACGCTTTTTCTAAGTCTTATTCTAATCCTAAGAAAACTCTACTTAATAAAAATCCTAATTTGCCTTATCCTGTCCACAAACCATCCGGAAATAAATTACCTAATTCCCGTCCTAGCGCTGACCCCAATTGGAAACTTAAAACTAATATCTTTCCTAGTTTTACTCCTCAGATCAAATCTATTTCAAATAGAACAAATTACACTCTTCAGCCGTCTCACCCTAAACGAGTCTCATTCAATCTTAATCCCAGTGATGTTCCTCGACGCGTCGTCTTTAATTGTCGACATTTTGGTGTCGACAATGCAGAATGTGTCGACAATGTAGACAATGTCGAGAATTGTGTAAACAATGTCAACAAAATACAACACTGCGAAAATGCAAGTTCCATTTAGATTATGCTGATTCTTAAAACCTTTTGAAAAGTCGTTTAATTAACAAATTTTACAATTAAACAAACACAAGCCATGCCCAGAAGGCGTAAAAATAAGGAATACTTCGAACTTGGACTCAATTTACTTAAATATTACAATAAACATGCAGCCTTTTAATTATCTATCAATTAATTATCTACACGTCGTTAAAAGCAATTGTCTACACGACATTCTCGACACCGTCGACAATAGTATTGTCGACATCATGTTCTCTACGCCGCACATCACTGCTTAATCCTCACTTGGACACAACAGCAAGAAAAAATGAGACTAACATACTCTATCCTAACTTCGTCCATTCCCATACTTTAAACCCATCTCCGTCTGTTTCAGTCACTAGTGAAGCTTCTAATCAAGCTGGAAGCCCCACATCTTTTATTGACCCTCTTCAACCACCAAGAGTGAAACTTACGATGAACTCTTGTGTTGACACAGAGAATAGATATGCCCTTTCTCGACTAAGAGAGAATAGTGTCTACAACAATGTGCGTCTTTATCTTGCTTACTTGCATAAAGCACCGATCTCTACCTGTATAGAAGGCAAGACCAAGACAAACCTCAAAGTCTTGATTCAGCAAGAAGGTCTACCTACCGATGTCAATGAGTTAAGCCTTTTATTTACCAGATTCCACGAGCTACTTGGCTTGACGAGCCATCAAGTCAAAGAAGATCTTGACACATATGCTACTCATGTGAGGTCAAAACATATCTCTTATCTTCAAAAGTCCCGTAAAGAGCAGCAACAATATTATTCCTAACCAAATTATTACTCCTACTCAAAACCCTTCTCCCAGCCCATTATTTGTCTCTCTCTACTACCAAAATGTAAGAGGCTTACGCACCAAAATCTCTACAGTGTTTCTTAATTCTCTTAAGCTTCCCTACGACATATTTGCCCTTACTGAGACCAATCTTACGCCCGACTTTAAGGGTACTGAGGTCTTCGCGTCCGATTTCGTGGTTTTCAGAGACGATGGTTATCAGCTCGCAGTAGACGCAATAGATTCACTTTTGGACCTTATGGATCCATTTGACACCGTTATTTTTCTGGGAGATTTTAATCTTCCCAACCTTCAATGGGTCCTCTCTGATGATGAATCCTACTATCTTTCTTCAAATCCTACCTCTGAAAAAGAAATTCTTTTTACTAGTTGTATTTCAGACTACGGCCTTTACCAGTTGAGCGGAGTTACTAACAATTTAGGTAGACAACTAGACCTAATTTTTTCTTCGGATTTAGATAACTGCGTAGTCTCCGCAAGTAACCATCTTCTTTCAACACTCGATCAGTACCATCCACCATTATCCCTTACCTTATCATATCACATTGATATCAAAAATACACATTTCGAGCACTCGTACAGCTTTAACTTTCGGAAAACTGATTTTGTAAAACTAGAAATTTTATTCAGTAGAATCGATTTCCAACATCTCTTCGATAATGGTTATGAAAGCGTTGATACTGCAGTTGCTCACTTCTATGACATAATTTTCGGCTGCTTCACACATTCTGTCCCCTTCACCAGGCAGAAAAACTTTTCGTCATGTCCTCCCTGGTACAATAAGGAACTACGTGTACTCCGCAACAAAAGGAACAAACTATGGCGCGCATATTTAATTTCTCGTTCTCCTCTTGATCTCACAAATTATCTTCACGCCTTTAACCTTTTTTCCGCACTCTGTGAAACGCTATACGAGTCTTATCTTGCTCATATTCAAAGTAAATTGCTGTCGGATCCTAAAAGCTTCTACAAGTTTATAAATACTAAAAGAAAATCTGACAACTACCCATCTACCCTTACTTTTTCGGACATTTCCTCAGACAACCCGGAAATAATTGCAAACCTATTTGCAAATTTTTTCAGTCAATCATACACTAATCATAATGACGAACTAGACTACGAGTATTTTTCTTTGTTAAGGGACTGTCCTCAAACGTCGCTAACTTCTGTTGATATTACACTAGCTGATGTGTTAGAAAAGATAAATAATCTGAAGGACGATTATTCTCCAGGACCCGATGGCTTGCCTGCTATTGTTATAAAAAAATTCGCGGACGTGTTGGCTCATCCCCTATTGGCTCTTTTTCAACTTTCTATTTCTAATTCCGTTTTTCCTAAGTTGTGGAAGAGCTCATACATAATACCTCTGCATAAGAAAGGACCAAGAAACGATATTTCCAATTACAGACCTATTGCAAAACTTTCATGTACTCCAAAAATGTTTGAAAGCATTATTTATGACATTCTCTTTTTCCATTGCAAATCTATTTTTCCTCCCAGCCAACACGGCTTCCTCAAAGGAAGATCGACTACCACTAACCTTGCAGAATTTGTTTCAAACGCTCTATGCTCGTTGGAAAGCGGGTACGAAGTTGATGTAGTGTCTACCGACTTTAGTAAAGCGTTCGACAAAATCTCACACACTATCATTCTTCTTAAGCTTAAAGCCTTTGGTTTTCCATCACTCTTTATATCTTGGATTAAATCATATCTTGAAGAACGCCGTTATAATGTCATCTTTAGATTTACCAATTCAGATTCTTTTTCAGCTACCTCTGGTGTCCCACAAGGTAGTCACCTTGGTCCTTTGTTGTTTGTCTTAACAATCTCTGATGTAGATGGCATCATCAAAGAATCCAATCTCTCTGTGTATGCTGATGACATGAAAATCTATCGGCGCATACAAACTAACGACGATTCTCACTATCTTCAAGAAGATCTAGTTAGTTTTTCCACTTGGTGTCAAAAAAATCTTCTAGAGCTCAACGTTAGTAAATGTCAAGCTATTACATATTCACGCAAGCGTCTCCAGCTTCCCCCAAGAACATATTACTTACTCGGCAAGCCAGTTCCTCCTGTAAGCTTTTTAAGGGACTTAGGTGTAATATGTGACAAGGAACTTAATTTTAGGTCTCATATTGATAATATCATTAGTAGAGCCAATTCTGCACTGGGTTTTGTGAAACACTGGTCCAGAGAATTCTCCAACCCTTACGTTACTAAATCTCTCTACCTTACCTTTGTTAGACCCATCCTCGAATATGCCAGCCAGGTTTGGTCTCCTATCTACAACATCCATTCTGTGCGAATCGAAGCCATTCAACGAAGATTCATTAGGTTCGCACTACGCGGTCTTCCCGGTTCTGACAGTTTCAACTTACCTCCTTATGCAGACCGCCAGAAGTTGATTAACATGCAATCTCTTGCAAAACGAAGAGAAGTTGCAGATGTACTCTTCATTCATCAACTTGTATGCGGTACCATTAACTGCCCTGCACTACTCCAATTAATATCCTTTAATACCAACCCACGTAACCTTAGGTCTATTCCTCTCTTCCACCTCAACTTCCATCGTACCGACTATGGTTGCAGTGAACCTGTAACCAGGATGCTTCGTGTAACTAACAATTTGATCAGCGAATTTGATTTTCATCTGAGCAGATCTCGACTCCGAAATGCCCTTCTAAACTCTAACGCCACTTCTTCTTAATTCCAACGCCATTTTTCCCCCTCTATAATTTTTTTCTTACAATTAAGATATGATACATATTCCCTGTTAATTATTGTAAGTTCCCTTTATTACTTTTCTCTCCGTATTTCCCTTTTGACGTGTTCTTATAATTACGTTTTTCTGGTGGGCGGATTACGCCCACCACGAATTGGATATCTTTCGAACACTAAAACAAGGAAAGGAGAGAGAAAAAAAAATAAATAAATAAACCCTGTTACAATAAGTTAAGACCCTGTTAGAATAAGATTAGTTCTTAGTTAATCAGCTTGTATTAAGCTTAACGAATAAATAAATAAATAAATAAACATGTCATCCAATATGGAAAGCCCCTAAGAACATGTCAAATTTTTTCTTACCAGAGTTGCAAAATTAACAAGCATTAAGCTACATACTTAAGGGTGCTTTTAAACTGGTGGGTTTGCAGTAGAAACTCTACATTTTGTTCTATCTTTTTGAAAACACAGAGAAAGAAAATGGTTATCCCCAAGCATGCTTATGAAGAAGAGAGAAATAAGAGGAAAATATATAATACAAAAATATTATCGTTCTAAAAAAACTGATATTTTGAATAACTTATGAAGTCTTTTTAAATTGTTTATCTAGCTAAAAAAGTGGGGGGAAACTGCCCCCCTTGCCCCCCGCTTCCGACGCCAATGTGCCCAAAACGAATTCGAAAAAATCTTCAAAAATACGTATTTTAATAGAAGAGCTTAAAAATATTTCCTAAAACTTTATGTTTTTAAACATCGCTTTTTAAATTAGGATGTGTTGTAAGAATTAATATACTTTTGCTATATATATTTGATCTCATATTTAAAATTATTTAAAAATTGAATCTTTTAAAAATCTTATTATTAATAAAAAAAATATTAAAAATACTTAAAAATACTGTCTTAATAATACTAAAGTATTGGCATTTTCGTAGGATTTTTCAGAATAAACATATGGTGAATCATTATGCTGAATTCATTCAATATGTACAGCTCTGGTCAAAATAATAGCAGTACTCTAGTATTCAGACATGTTTGGATATATAATACTAGTCTATAATTTTCGGATCCGCTTTCGAATTTCGAAGCGCTGGTTCTAAATCCCTACTCAATTTTCTCCAATATTGTGAAATTTTAAAGGTACAGGGTGTTTTACGTTTTGGGCATGTGTTTAGTATTATAGATCTAGAATCGAAACTACTCACCAAAAAATAAAAACTAATATCTTGTATTTTAGAAAAAATAAAAAATTTTACAATGATATATAAACCACTATCATGTCATGTTGATATTTCGTGGGATAATCTCAGAATTTCAGCTCCGCTACAGCACATGACACGATAGTAGTTTATATGATATTAGAAAAGTTGATATTTTTTTTAAAAATACAATATATTATTTCTTATTTTGTGGTGAGTAGTTTAGATTCTAGATTAATAATACTTACAATAACACGTGCCCAAAACGTAAATCGCCCTGTATCTTGAAAGTTTCATAATATAGGAGGAAACTGAGTACGGACTTAAAACCAGCGTACATATAGGAATGATAACGGGTTTACCGGATTCAAAAATTGTAGAAACATGTCCAAACATGTCTGAATATAAGAATACTTTTGACCGCAACTGTACGTGTATATGCACTTGGATTTGATGAAATTTGTTCACTAAAGTCACGAATCATTCATGCTGACCTTGTATTTGTACATGGAATTCATGTATTGCTGAAACTTATTTTTTGAAGTATTCCTGTTTCTCTTGTATTTGAACATGGATTGTATGACATTTTTTCACTTAGATATGAATCATTCATCCCTACCTTGTATTTCCACATGGGACTCGTGAATTGTTCATATTTAACTCTTGAACTATTCTTGCTGCCCATGTATTTTTACACGGTAACATGAATTTTGTTCAATATATTCATGATTCATTCATGTTTCCCTTGAATTTGTTCATGACAGCTTTGAAATTTTTACTTAATTCGTGTATAATGTACATAAAGCTTATGAACTCTGTACACTAGGCTTATGAAATATTCTTGCTTTCATTTTTTTGCATGTGTATTTTGTACATTGGTTTCCTGAATAGTTCATGTGACTCATGTAATCGGTAACTGGACCAAAATACATGAAAGCGATTCACGCTGAGCAAGTAAAAATTAATAATTAATGTGTACCTTTTTGGTTCAGTGAAAATGACATAGTTCACGTTTTTCACGGCAACAAGTGTAAAAATAACACGAATAAATGAAAAAACGTAAATGCTTATTTACCGCAGATGTACAAAGTAAATACGCAGAGTAAATATTAGTGCCATCAAGATTTTAATTTTGCGTATGGTGGGAAAAGTTCCATGGAATCACACTTCTTGTGTATTTCTGTTTTTAGGTGTATGTCAGCCTGCTTCTTTACAAAATATTGATTCGTTTTTCACTGAACCTCAAGTTGATGAATTTGCTTTGCAAACTGCTACAGCCGAAGGCGTCTGGGCATATCATGTCATATCCGAAAATCACACTTTTTGCTCAGCCGATTGCGTATCAAAAGTTTTCCGGAATTCTTTAAAATTGGATAAGTTTTATTGTCCGCATACAAAATGCATTATACGCAATTAATGTGTTTGCTCCTTATGTACTTGAGCAAGTGCAAAATAATCTAAACGAGAGTCGTTTTGTAAATCTATTGACCGACATCCAATCATGGAAATAAGAAAATGTTTTTATCGAAAAATGTCCCCGAGATTTTGCCAATGTCCCCGAATTTTCGGCCGATTGTCCCCAACTGCTGCAAAAGTGAGATGGTCACACCAAGTACGGCAGATGTCAGTTCTCCAATTTTTTAATTGTTTCAACAAACACGTGATACTTTGTTGCCCCCAACATTGAGCTAATGGCTCAATAATTGTTCGCCATAACATTCCGTACCAGATTTTTCAATAAATTTTTAATGTTACTCAACAGTAAAACTGTCAATCAAGTATCTTAATATCTCACATATTTTATTTAAGCCTTTATTTATTTAAGTCAGTTCACATCGAGTGAGTGTTGTTGCGCTTTGTCAGCAAAATAATAAAAAGTTATTTATCTCCTAGTTCAATATAAATTGACACAATTATTTTGCACTTAAGTGTGCCAGGTACCGTGGTGTTTTTTTGCTTTCTTCTATTTCTAGCTATTAAGATACGATGTTACTATGGCATATTTAGAGATTGTTAAAGCTTAATGTTGAAATTATCTTAATTGTCGGGTATTAAATATGCAAACGTTGATGTCGAAGTAAATCTGAAGCATGTCTTTCTTAACCAACATTAATGTCAAAAGTAGATACAATTTAAATAAATTTCAAAAATTAAAAAAAAAGAAAAATACTATCGAGGTGAAAACTCCTTCTCGCTGTTTTTTTTTCTTTATTTCTGGAGCGCTTTGAATGCAGCTTTCAACAAGTCTTTGTTTAGAGCTCGCAAATGCAAATGCAGCCCAGCAGCACAAAAGAAATCCCTAATGAGTGATAAATTATTTGTTATAAATCAATGCTCAACATAATCACTGCTGCCGCAATGGCATGTAAAAGACGGCCAGCCAATCCAGCCGCTTGGTTCGAACTGCCGGCTTGAAGAACGACGATATCCTAGTGGGAAACACATTGCAGTGTTATCTTGTAATGCGCGTCCAAATAGCTATCGAGCGATGTTCCATGGCAGCGTTGCCCCCGACTGGATTTAATGGCACTCAGTTGATCACCGCAATAACCAGATCAGTGCCAGATCAGAGGCCGTCGACCGCCTTTGCTTGATTAATATGCAAATTAATTTGGTTCTCTGGCGGCGGACGTGTACTGCAATTGGCATTGATTCTGTTCTGAATGGTGGCTGAGTATTGTGTATGATATAGATATGGTCTCTGTGCCTTTCGATTTGAACTTTGTTTACAATTTAATTGGCCACATTTGTGAGAATCTGTTGGATATTGAAAGAGATGTGTTGTGGAGGTGGAACAGTGCAATTAATGAGACACTTGTAACAAATTGACACTAACAGAAGGAAGAAACCACCTTTAAAATATAAAAAGTAATGAATTTATTTGATAATGAAATGTTTCTAACTTAAAGCTGCGGACGGAGAATTGAGGTTCATTAAAAAAGAAACTGCTTTTTACACAACAGTTTTTACAAATTTATATTATTTAATAAATTTTAGAAGCTATTTAAAGCAGCTGAAAAATTTTACATTAATAACGCTAATATATAAACTTAGGATTTTTGAAATTTCCGAAATGATGTCAGAGTTATTTATAAGTAAAAATGTGAAAACAGTTTAATTTTTCTTAAAAGTTGACTATATCTTTTTAACAAATTTGCCGGTTTCGATCGTTGTTTTTTCCTGATCTAAATATCATCGAATATAATATTATACTTAAATGGTTATTTATTCATCATATTAAAATTCTTATAAATTTAATTTATTTGTTGTTTGTAAAAAGTTAAAACATAAACTGAACTATCAGTCACTTCTTTATTATCGCCCACAGTAAATTAATACATACTTAGTATCCATCAACTCTAAAGTAGCCAAAGAATATCGTGCTGCATTAAGGGAAATGTCAAACTATTTTAACATTAGATTTATAATTAAATTGTGATCTTTTCGTGATTTTGCAAGATTATATTGAGCTTTGGTGGCGACCGTAGCCTAGTGGGTAGAGTGCGTGGCCCCTAAGCTAAAGAACCGTGCTAGCCCGGGTTCCATTCCAGCTCAGACAGAAGGTTTCTTCAATTGAATTAATTTTTCTGTTCAGTCGTCACCTCTCTGCAGACAATGGCAAACCTCAGAGAGTAAAAATTGCCATCTAAAGCTTCTTGAGAATATAAGCCGTTCGGAGTCGGCATAAAACACGTAGGTCCAGTTCTCGGTCATTTGTGATCAAACATTTAATAACACGCACAACACAATTGATAAATAGAAGCTAGGTCAAAGTCCTTCCAAGGGCTGAAATGGCCAGTTTATTTATTTATTTATATTGAGCTTTAGGTCAAATAATTTATGAAAGAAATCAACAACAACAACTCCGTGAAAGTTAATCAGACAGCAGACCAGACAGCCTGTTTTAAAATTTAACATTAGCTTGATATGGGAACTTGGGCATAAGGGCATTCGTGGAAATGAACAAGCAGACGAGCTTGCTAGAAAAGGTACATCGGTGACTTCAATGGTTCGGAACTCACCGAGCATCGCGATGGCAACTGTCAAACTGTCACATCTTAGTCCATTACAAGATGGACTCAACTCTCAACGTGCAGAACAACAAGGCTTAAAGCGATCGAGAGCCCTTCTCTTGTTGGGAAGACTAGAGATTTCCAAGGTATAGGCCGTTACTACAGGGCATTGCTTTATAGGCAGACATGCCTCTAGATTGGGCCGTCTCAACTTAACCTAACCTAACCATCAGTCAATTGCTTATTATCGCCCACAGTAAATTAACTTCACTAAAAATGTAAAACCAAAAAGTTTTTTGGCTATCGAAAATAAATTAAACACGAAGAATGATTTGTGTGCAACTAATTTTAATTGAGTAAACAGTAAAAATTGAGTAAAATTGCTTTTACTTGAGTAAACAATAAGGTTATAAGAAATAACAGCTGATTACATGTACGTATGAGTATATAAATAAATATTAGGATACATATGAATAATTTAATTTGATTGAAGTTAATTAACTGTGAACAATAATTTACAAATAACTGAATTTTCAGTACGTTTTAAGTCTTTACAAACAACAAAAAAATTAAAGTTATTACGATTAAAATATGATGATAAAATACGTTACAAATTTCAATGTTTAAACAATTAATGGAAATATCTATCGTAGCTTGCAAGATATTACTTTTACAAATTAAAAAATATGCAATTTTCATTTCTGAAACTGTAACAGCTTTTTCGTTGTCTATATTTTTTAAAAAATTATTTATTTTTTTTAATGGACAAACTTTGAAATTCCGATTAATGCAAGCCACACACAATGGAATCAAATTGTCAATTGGCTCTTTCAATTGAATTGACTCTCGGCCACGGCACTGTATAAACTTAACTGAAAGATTTTCTTTCAACTGTCAAATACATGTTATTAGTTTAGAATCACATGGATTTATGTTAATTATCTTACATATAGCGTTAGGCTTTTTAAGCACAAGTCCAATCTTAAAAAATTTAGTATGGTTTGGTAGGTTTAAACCTGTAGAAGTGCAAACTGAACTTTTTATATCTTAAAAATTTATATTTTTTAAGTTATATCGAGTTAAAGTTTGCATATAACTATTGTTGCTATGTTGCTTTTTCTCTTCTTAATTTCAGCATATGCCTAAAAATATGTGAGGTATTTAGCACCACCTATCGGATAGCTATGCAACTGTTATTCTGACGAATAATCTTCAACAATTCCACAGTTAAATCTCTGAATTGATATATTCACTATCAAAGTGATACTGGAATGATTTCTTACAGTTGAAAACAGATTTCTAAACTGTTGGTCAGAAAATTGTTTAATTTTTAAAAATTTTAAATATTTAATAAGAAATTGGAAACTGGTAATGAAACAGTTTTGTTCAACCATTTTTCAACAGGAAATTAAGAAATATTCTTACTCCTGTATATTTAAAATAAATTTGGGTAAGAAATTAAATATGCTAACATTATATCGTCCTTGTGCGTGCAATACCGCATATATTGCAAAAAAGCCAAAATTAATTTAATTTAAATCAGTTGAAAATCTATTCAAAATCAATAGCTTAAAATAAATCTAGGTATGTTTGATTTTGACGTTTTAACGCCACAGCTTACTAGTAATTATTATTACTTATTTTAATTAATTTTATGATCTATTAAAATAGTACATGAATTAAATGGCGAGGTTTAGATCAAGTAAGTTTTGAAGAAGGCAAAAACAACAATAACAACTCTGTATAGAGTCAATCGCTTAGCTGACTAGACAGTCTGTTTCGGAAATTGCTACATTTTCCTCTTCAGTTGTCTTTGAGTGATAAAGCTGTGATCAACTCACTGTTTAAATTTGCACATGATTTAACACATTAGGAATTCATTCATTTGAATTTTATAGAACAAATTGAACTCTCAATTGGCATATGACTAATCATATGACATTTTAAAGCAGTAGGCTATTTATAGATCACTGCCATCTGTTCTAGTTGCTTCTTTGTTTATTTCAATATTCATTGGTGTTCGACACTTTGTCGAAATGCACCTTAGAAATGAGTCAGAGCTAGTGTTCTAACTGAAAGGTGGCTATTTTCACAACCAAATGTTCAATTACACATGACTTTGACCGAAATCGATCAATTATTAGATTATTTAATTAAGTTGACATTAATTAAACTTCTTTGGCCGTGCTCCGCCATATAATTCATTTTATAATCTATTAAATTTTGAAGAAGCTTTTAAGAAGGCAACAACTAATCTAGTTACTAGACTGTCTAGTCAGCTAAGTGATTGACTCTATACAGAGTTGTTGTCTGTTTCCTTTAGGATTCATGGAAGATTCATATACGAAAATTCCCAATCGCCGACGAAACTTGAGGAGTCGCCCATACAAATCGTGGAGGAAAATTTAGTACAAGTGTCCAAATTTTCGCCTACGAAACTTTGAAAGAAAAATGCAAGAAATTTCATAAACGAAAGCAAGAGTAAATATCGCCAAGAAAATAAAACGGAAATTCAAAGGAACATTCGGAAACGAAATAATATCGGAACTATGAAAGAAATTTCTGCAACGAAAAGATGAAAAAAATCTCGTCCACGAAAGATGAATTATCTTGTTTTTTTACCTTTATTATAAATTTTTATTATAAACCTTTTATTTATCACCTTTTATTATATTTTTATAGTTATCTATATATATAAAATGGAATGTGTGTTTATTTGTTTGTTTGTACCTTATAGGAGACTAAACCTCTGGACCGATCTTCCTGAAATTATCACAGCATTTAACTGGGACTCTGGCATGATTAATAGGGTACTTTTTTCGACCATGCCCACTTTTACGCCCACTTTTTTAAAATTATGTAATTGCTCCCATATAGTTTTTAACAGATATACTTCAAATTGTATACACATTATACTCCAGGCGAGGTAGAAATAAACATTTCTTACGCCACGCCCGCTTTCACGCCCCTTTTCACGCCAAATTTAAGTTTTAAACTTTTTGTTCTCTGTACAAATTTGTTCCTTCCAACGGATTATTTTTTATTTGGAAGTATATTGCTCTTATTACTGTTAACGTCGCCATATTACTATGAACCACGCCCACTTCACCGCCCCCTTTTTTAATTCAGATACTTACTTATACCACTAACAATGTTTGCTATACAAAATACTTTTTTTGTAATATGTACTTACCTAAAGTTTTATATACTTTTTATCTACAGGTAAGGTAGCCATAGATTTTTTTATTACCAAATTCCCCTTTTTCGCCCCATTTTACTTTAATTATAAGTAATCTGCTTTCAATCTATATATATAAAAATGAATGTTTGTCTGTCTGTTTGTTTGTTTGTTTGTGCTTTATAGGAGGCCAAGCCCTTGGACCGATCTTCCTGAAACTTTCACAGCATTTTACTATTACTCTGGAAAGAACAATAAGCTATATGAAGTTTTTATTGGACAAAGGGGCGTGGCACTGTCATATAGCCCAAAAATTTAAATCGCCATATTTTGGGCATTTTTTGACCTACGTTGATGCTATTTGGTACATATGGTATTGGCATAGTTAGGAATACGTACCAGGAGAAAAGTGGGTGGGACCACGCCCCTTTTTAGGAAAATCAAAAATCGCAATATAGTCTTAACTACTGGACCGATCGTCATTAAATTTTCACAATAGGATATTCTTACGAAATAATAAATTCTTGACTATATAAAGTTGTGAGTGGACGAAGGGGCGTGGCTTCACCTATATAACCCAAAATTTAAAATCGTCATATCTTGGGCATTTTTTGACCAACGGCGGCAGTATTTGCTATATATGGTATTGGCATGAATAGAAATACGTACCAAAAGAAAAGTGGGCGGAGCACACCCCTTTGTTTGCAATATATTGGAGGCTGGACCTGATAACCGATCTTAAATTTTCACAGCGTTCAGCTTTGACTCAGGAATACTTATTACATGATAATATTTTTAGACCATGCACACTTCTGCACCTACTTTTTTACTACGTTTATTAACGGCTTTACCACAAATTTAAAATACATATTAATTAAAATAGTGGGGTGGCCCCATTCTCTTTCTTCCACCACTGTCTTCAAAACAGCTGATTTTATAATACGTGTTAATTAAAATAGAGAGTGGGGTAACCCCATTCTCATTCTAATACAACTGACTGCGAAACAGCTGATTGTGTAATTGATGCTTTTTGATTGGTCTAAAAATAAAAAGGGGGAGCATAAAGCAAATTACATGCGATTCAGTGCTGAATTCTAATTGGTTTACAACAAAAAAAGAGGCGAAGCATTGCAATATTTAAATTAAATAAATAAATTTTTGTAAATATATAAATACTTTTAATTTTTTTTATACGAGGGGTTAGCGAAGCACACCGGGGTCAGCTAGTATTTTATAATTATCTTTCAAACATCTGTTTGATAATGAATCGGCTTTACCAGATTGGTGCATTGCAAACCGTGATGCCACATGCCGGTAAGAGAAAATTGTAGGAATGTTCGTTAGTAAATCATTATAAAGTGTGAAAATGCTCTTCGGATTCACAGACGATTATTCGTCGGGGGATTTTTGACCTACGGGGTGGGGTGCCTTCTTAAAAACTCATTTTATATAATTATTTTAATTAAATTAAAGACACTTGCAAAATTGTCTTCTCTAACGAAATTGAAAAATACTTGAAAAACGCACATCTGATTTCGAAGAAATTACAATTTTTGACAAAGAAAAGAGAGCAAATAAGAGACTTACGCTAGAAAATTGAAGAATACAACAAAAACTAAAAACAACGATGAATACTAAAAAAGACAAGGACAACATAAATCTTATCTATTCTATAGCAACTTAAAATTTAATCTGTGCAATATTAATATTTTAAGTTCACTTGACGACTTTTAACAGTGATGTTTTAATTGTTTAATGTTTTTATTGTTCAATGTTTCAAATCATGATCCACTGAATATAAAAATCAGTTTTTAATGTAAAATTTAAATTTTTGTAAGTTTCCCATTTATAGTTATATATGTATACTATCTGATATACCCGTCATTACTCGAGAGTAATTTATATAAACATTTTAATATACACTTCTCGATTTAATGTTTTTTTAAATTTTAGAATTTTGTAAAAACGTGTTGAATTTAAATTTGAGAAAACTATAAAAATATTAGTTAAAAAATTTACCGTGCTTTTTTAACGAAGGAATAATTTTATCAATGTTTTTTCACAATCAAAAACTGTTTTTTAGTTCTAAACTGAATTTACTGGTTACTGGTAAACATGTTACTTGCACTTCGCTTATGGAAATCAAATTTGTAAAAAAAAGAAAATGGACACCAATCTTTCTAAATTTTTTAGTAGTTTTTCCAGTTGGAAAATAACATTTGGTTTGTGTCTAAAATAAAAAATAAAATAAACTGAGTCTGATATTGATGCAATTTCTTAAATCTTCAGAATTATTTATTTATGCGAAAAATTGTACAGTCGTTTCTTAATGTAAATTAACAAAAATGTGAAAGCTAAAAAAGCAGACGCTTTTTAATTTCCAATTATAGTATGTACAGCAACCTGTTACAATATGATCGACGTAAGCAATTGATCGACATAAACCCAGTTGAAAAACTGCAAGAACAGTGAAAGAAGTGCCATTATGTTTTTTACTGCAAGTTTACGCTGTGTGCGAAAAGAACTAAGGCTGTGTGCGAATTGATCTAAATGCGACCTGAACTAAACTGGGTCGATAAGGCAGTGCTTAATAATAAATTTAGGAAATTATCGAGCTACCTAAATGCTTCCTAAATTAGGAAGCACTGCCTTATCGACACTATTTAGTTTAGGTTGCATTTAGATCAATTCGCACACAGCCTAAAAGAGTAACAGTTACCGACATTTCTAAAATATTGAAACAGTGTTGGTAATGCAGAGCTTACTTCTAATTTATAACATTTCGCAGCATTCTTTTCAGCATATTTTCGGTTAGTACGCTACTGAACCTAAAAATGTGTTCAATGCAGCCAAGCTTACAACCATGATTGGAGAGTTAAAAATGTCGAAATTTCGCTGTCTTGTATATGTCGGTACATTTAGTTGGTGTGGAAATTTGACTTACAACAATATTGTTCAAATAACACATTAAACATAAAAAAATTAACTTTTACAGCATTCTTATTCACAGTCATCTTTTCGATGAAATAGTGATATATATGCAACATTTAAAGTACCATCGATAAGGAACTCAGTAACAACGATGACAAAATAGTGAGAAAAATGAGAGCCATGACAACAAAAAAAAATTTAACAGGATTGGGGTGGGGAAGCAAAAAGTAAGTAGATTACTTACTTATCATTATTTTTGAGACTTGACTTTTTTGTAAAAAAATATAAAAAACATCATTTTGGAAATAATAAATTTCGCGAAAAAAAAATCAAAGGGTTGTTTTGATGACAAAAACAGTAAAATAATTTTTGCGCTTAGCTGGAAGCAAATAAATGCTTAGTCATATGAATAGAAGCCAGATGCTTAATTTTTAATTGATTTCATTTTTACAACAACAACAATTTTTAAGACATTTTTTGAGTAAAAAGTCAATATTTTGGACCTTTTTTGACGTAATCACAAAAAATATATACACTAACTTAAAGGTACAGTTCAACCTATTTTTGTGGAATAATTTTATTGAAATTTTAAACAACAACAATTTGAAGGAAATATATTAATGGACAGCGGAGATATTTGCATCGAAAGATCAAACTTTGATTTTCATGTCGCTTTTTTCTCATTCTTAGGTAACGGTGTTTTATGAAAAAGTCGTACTTTTCATCAAACTTTAATTTTCATTTCGTTTTTTTCTCATTCTTAGGTAACGATGTTTTATGAAAAAGTCATTTTACTGAAAATTTTTTCCAATTTTGAAGATATGTGAGTGTTTTTGATGTAAAAAAAATTTTTTTGAAAATTAAATACACAAAAATCTCCGATGGAAAAAAGTTTATAATAACGAAATTACCGTTAGTTGAAAAATTTCAGAGGAGGCGTGGCAAAAACTAAGTATGTTACATTTTAAGTTGGGACAAACATAATATGTGTACGTAGTTTGAGCAAAATCCGTTGAGCCGTTTAGATTTGTATAAAGGCCAAACAAACAAGCAAACAGAAAATGAGTTTTACTACTAAATATATGTAATTTTTAAAACAAAATTGTCCTTTATTTTAAGATTCAGTAGATATCCCTGAAGAAGCTGACAAAAAATCAGCGAAACGTCGAAGGAAAACTATGAAATAAATTTATTTATTTATTTGCATAAAAAAACATTAGACCAATTAGCCTAAGCTTTATTGCACAAACTAACAAGCGTTTATTGCACAAACTAACAAATATTTATGTTGACAGAAAATCAAATGATTTGACCATATACAGCATAATTGAATTAAAAGACTTGCCTGGAAACTTGGAAAAATCAAAATCTTTTGATTTTTCATCAACCAACTCGACAACTGAGAAACTGATTAATTGACAAAGCCATACACGCTTTGATTTGGGCAACAACCGACTCATTTGACGATCGGATTGTATTGTGTATGGCTCGCATAACATTTTGCTTTTTCCAATATCTGAAGTTATTTCAGAGATATTAAAAAACATGACGTATTTTGTTGACTTTTGTTATCAACTACCAAAAAATCTTACGTGGAAAATTTTTTGTGAATTGTGAGTGAGGTGTTTTTTTTTAAAGTTTCCTAAAAAAATAAAAAAAAGGTATTAGAGATCAATTATGGGCATTTTCAACGTTGTGATTAGATGTTTTTGTAAGTAAATCCTAAGTTACAATAGAACGAGAGTGCGATGCGATTGTATAGCGAAATCTTGCACGCATTGCCCTCTTATATTATGTACAATGAGAAACGCCAGTTTTGAAGGCACCAGAGTTGCGATGGATACAAATAAAATTTTGCTGATAGTATACAATAAATTAATAAATAAGAAATTGCGAAGTAGTGCCTAAAATGTGAAGAAATATAATATTCGCAAAGTTTTAGTTGCTGACTTGGTCATATATTTAGCTCGGAATGAACTAAGAAAGCATCGAAACCAGCAAACAGGAAGATGGTTGGTCCGACCCATCTATCAAGACGTGCACGTAGAAAAAAAAAATATATTTGACACCAACATAATATCGAAGGATACTATTATGTTTAAAAACTTGTTTATAGCAAAGAAGTTAGTTTTTACAAGAAATGTGTTTATATTTTACGGTAAACATAAAATGTTTTGTAAATAGAATTATGCTTGCTACAATTGAAGTCGAAAATTGACTGTTTCTACGTGTGAATTCTTGCGTTTGGTTATTCCCTTTGAGTAACACCTTATCAGAAATCTTTTATTTGGCTTTATTGAAATAAATGTAACTGTTGAGAACTATTTTACTATATATTATTATTTTAACATGAGTTTTTGAAGAAAATGGTTAAGTGTTTAAATTGTTTATTATTTTTCAATAGAATTTTTAATTGTTGTCGTTTTTCAAAATTTTGAAAATGCCTCGCATCGCATAAGCGCATCGCAAAACATTGTAGATTGCTACATAAAAACTCTGCTTATGAAAATCCTCTGACAGCTAGTGCGAGATTTTTACGTTGTCTCGCAACGCACCCTCGCTCTATTGTACTTCAGGCTTAAGAGATATTTTAAACTTTTCAGAACATCTCTGATACTGTCAAAAAAATCGGTAAAACATATCTTTTTAATAAAGATTCCAGAGTTTCTTCATTGACAAAATATTTTTTTTGAAAACACAGGAGTGAATAAAAAAGTAACATGGTTTCAGAAATACCTTTTTAACTAAATATTAAATATTATTTTATTTTAAAGGCGGCTGTCTTTAATATTGTGAACCCAAAAATGTTGTTTTTGGGTTATGTCGTTTTTCGAGCAAATGAGCGATATATCGTCGCTCACTTGTAGAAGGGCCCAAATTGACATTTTTAACGTAGAATTACGTCTTACAGCACGGTTTGTATGGGAGTCATTTTCACAAATTTTTTCAAGCACATCTATGTATGTTAGTTGACACTTTGAGGTATACCTACAGTCTTTAATATTCATCGTACAAATAACAGATACATACCAAAATATTAGTTCGAGTACGAATAAAACGAGTATCTAACTTAGGGTTTTGTCACTTCTTTAATAAAGTCACAAAATAGCAAAATCTAAATTTATATATTCGTATCAGACAAATTACACACAAGCTGCTGCAGTGGCTGCTTATGCTGTTGTTATTTTTGTTGTTATGGTTGTTGTTGTTGTGTTTGTTTTGTGGTTGTTGGTTCACAATCGTGTCGTTTGTTTTTGTGCTGCTTGTTGTTGTTGTCAATTCTATGTATGCAAAATGTACATATATGTATATATATATATATATATATATATATATATATATATACATCAGTTGCTTTTGTTTTTGTCGTTTGTTATTGGCTTTGTTTTTTTCAGCAAGATAACCACAATAGAGAATACAGGGTTGCCCATATTCGACGGACCCATGTTTTTTTTAAAAAAATCAAAGAAAAAAATAAAAATTTGGCGGTTGGCAATCTTAATCATTTAATTTGTTCCAAGTAGATTTGTTTACATCAATTTTTGAATATGATATCTCTCAAATGGCCGCCTCTGGCGTTGATGGCGTATTGTGCCCTTTTTGCAGCATTTTCCATCGTTTTCGCCAACATTTCGGCCGGAATAGCGGCTATTTCTTCACGAATGTTGTCCTTGAGCTCTTCTACGGTCCTTGGCTTGTTAACGTAAACCTTTGACTTCAAATATCCCCACAAGAAGAAGTCAGGCGGCGTCAAATCGGGCGAACGTGGTGGCCAGTCCAAATCACCACTTTTCGACATCAAACGGCCCGGAAACAAATTCTTCAGAAAATCGATTGTTATGCGACTTGTGTGCGGTGGAGCGCCGTCTTGTTGAAACCAGAACTGCCTCATACGCTTTCGACGAATAATTGGCATCACAAAATTGGTCATCATGTCGCGATAACGCTCCTGGTTGATGGTAACAGCATGGCCATTTTCATTTTGGAAGAAAAACGGCCCAATGACCGTTTTCGCACTAACGCCGCACCAAACTGTGACTTTTTCGTCATGAAGAGACACTTCTTGAATCTCCTGAGGATTTTCAGTGGCGTAAATACGGCAATTTTGCTTATTTACGGTCCCATTCAATGTGAAATGGGCTTCATCGGACATGATAATTTTGTTCCAAAATTCCTCGTCATCTTCGGCCATTTCGAAGACTCTTTCAGAGCGCTCGCGTGGCGTGTATTGTTCTATGGTAAAAATCTGCTTGGACTGACGCTTCCAACGCGGTATGTCATTAAGCGATCTGACATCTCTGTCGAAAGTTATGGCGTTGCCAGATGGGTTCGTCGAATATGGGCAACCCTGTATACATAGATGCGAATAGATACGAAGCCAGTATATACAGGTTTGCGCATGCGATGTGCTTTAAGCATTCTATTTATTTTTTAAATATCATAGCAAATTCGAATTATTTATATTAAGCATCATCGGCGTAGCCAGAATTTTACTCAGAGGGGCTTTATTGTTTCTTGTAGCTGATAAATAAAATTAATATTTTTATATATTAGCTTTATTGAGAAAAATATAAAGTTAAATTTGAAACGAAATTTAATTAAACGCGATTTAACAAAAGCATAAATCAAAGTATTCATCAGCGCGAATCTTCAGCAAAACAATTTAAAAAATCATCATTCTTTTTTCTCTTACATCAAATTTCTGTGCACGTTTTAAAGGAATAAAAACGCCACTATTAGGATGATTTTAATAAGAGATATGGTATGAACAGCGAATCTTTCCAATATTTGAAAAGTAATGTTGCTGGATGGATTGTAAGCTTTTTTAAATTTTTGCGTGGAGCAGTATTTACTAAACTGAATGATTGGTTTTTTCCACGAACTGGCAAGTCGGAAGATTCACAAAAAACTATAACCGAAATAATCGAAGACAAAACCTTTCTATTTTGTTCCAGTAATTTCTTGTGACTAGACTGCATCAGTACATCAACAAACAGGTCGGTAATTAATGCGTGAGCTGCTTCTGCTGATCCTATGTGCCATTGACTTGGGCAATACTCTTCAATACTCATACACTTTTTTATATTTTTTTGAAAGACTTCAGAACGAATGATCATAAAACTTCCTGAACGTTTTTAGGAAGAAAGTGGATACAGTACAAGCAAAGTACAGCTGTTAATTTTTTAGTATATTAACCACGGCGCATAGGTTTGTAGAAAATTTATGACAAAATTTCAGTTTGGGTCCAATAGTGTCCTCCTTAAAACCATTGATTTGAGGAGGAACCCAAGGGTATTTGAGCATTTGCAATTTCTGAGATGTACTCATAAGGGCACATTGGCCAACCCACTCACCCAAGTCGTGTTTACAGAAACTGAACTGCCACTATTGCATGTGCTAGAAGAAGCAGACGTAGATAGATTCTTTTGCAATTAAAAGCTTGCAAGTGGGTGCCAGCAACTCATCATCCTGTTCCATTTTGCTCTCATTTTCACTCAATTTTTTTAACTGTAAAGCATACTGATTAGAAAATAAACATAGATAATATAATTTGCAGTAAATTAATATAAACTTACGACCAAAAAACTTTTCCTCTATTTCCATCTATAAAAAAAAAATAAAAATTAAAAAATGCACAAATAAATCCGATCAGAATATTTATTTAAACAGCTGATTTGGTTTCGTTAGTTATGACAACAAACGCGATTGTTGGTGAAAAATCGACTAACGAACTGTGCAGCTCAGATTGCAATATACATATGTCAGAGTTATAACCAATAAATTTCAATTAAAGCTTATCACAAACTTTTTACCAAATAATATATGTGTCAGACCTAAGCTTGTAATAAAAAATAAATTAAGCCTTAATAAATATAAAGAACTGTTTTGAATTTCTAATTTAACACTAAAAAAAATATTTTTCTTAAGTTTATGGAGGGCCACGGCCTTCCCTGCGGCCCTCGCTGCGCCCTTGTTATGCATTATATTTTTTCCACATTAAAAATCACACATTTTGTTTACTAAAATTTAAATTTTAAATTACTTTTTAAGAATACATTTATATGCTCCTTACTACAGGAAAAAAAATAATTAATATTTTCCTAAATATTTATTTCCATTTATTAAGCATAACTTTTAACTACATTTAAGTTAAACCAACATAAAAAACAAGAGCAACCAATTCATCACTGAAAATATCAAACGAAAAATTTTTATATAAAACAAATTTATAAGATGAAATGCTTTAAAATGGTATTAAAAAATATGCATGAAAAAAAAACAGAATTCATTTCTTTTACTGTATGAACAGGAATTCTACGTCCATACTTACGATACTATTGAAACTGTGTCTTTTTTAAAAATAGAGTTTGGATAGAACTTTATATTTGTATAACTATCAATATATATAGAGTTTATAATAGAACTACAAAATTGTATTCTTGAAGATATTCTTAAAGACTAAAGCAACATGAACAGTATAATTCTATTAGCGTCCTTCAACTAAATTCCACTAAATATTGTGCCCTTAAGCGATTCGAAAAACATTTCTTAAATGACAAAGTTAAATGCAAAAGACCCCTTAAAAAAATTATTTAATATACTGTAATTTGAATGAACTTTAAAAAAAGAGCCCGACGGAATTTTATGGTTTTTACCGAAATATGTTCAGTGTGATACCCCGATTAAGTACCAACATGAATTTTTGTAGAGAAGCATTTCTTATGTTAAAAAGTTTTCCAGATAACCTTGTTATTTTAATAACGCCACTTTTTGTGGGGTGGAGCTTTATCTAAATTTTTTTTGTTTTATTTCAAACTTAGGATATCTTATTTTGTGTGTAAAATATCGAGTTTTAACATTAGTTTTGTGTAATTTCGAAAGGTTTTTCCTATATGATGCCAGTTTGTATATGAAGATAGGCGTAATTTTTGTTTTAGTTAATATTTACCAAATTTAGTTTTATTTTACGAAATTCTTAACGTTGAGAGTATAGTAAAGATCACAAATTATTTGAAAAGTTTAAAAGCATTACATTTATAGTTGCGGAATTTAAAGAAATTTACCGTTTTCATAAAGCCTCTTTGTATTGGAGGTAGGTGTAGTTTTAATTTAATTTTTATAAATTTCATAAATTTTAAGTACATATTTGAAACAAAGGCTTACGTGGAAAATTTGGAAGTCATTAGATACGTTATTGTAAAATTTAAAGAGATTATACCGTTCAGATAAAGTTATTTTGTATTGGATGTAGGCGCGGTTTTAATTTAATTTTTATTAATTTCAATAAAGGCTTACGAGGATAATTTGAAATCATACGATGCATTGTTGTAAAATTTAAAGATATCTTACCGTTCAGATCAAGTTATTTTGTGTTGGAGGTAGGCGAGGTTTATATCCTTTATTTTTCACAATGAGGCTTACATATTGAATTTCGTTATGACAGCTCTAAAATCACAAAACTGTCATCTAGGTTTGTCAACTGAAGCTACCTTGCTATATCGTATCTTATAATGATATCATCAGCCACCAAACTCCAAAGAGGGTGTGGTTAATGGCTTGACATTAAAAAATGCAACTCTACTAAATTTGCAATTTAATAAAAAAAAAAAATGTAATTAACATCACAATGGCGACGACATTTATAACCAGTCCGAATTTTTCAACAATATCAATGAGAAAGCTTTGATCTTTGCCACACAACGCAGTGCATTTCTAATGATCTGTCACCAATGACAAAGCGTTGAAATTAAAATAAATGTTCTGAGTCAAATAACAAAAGCAACAAAAACAATAGATTCTGGCTTAAAAACGGTAATGCGAGATCTTAAATAAAATGCTAAAATATGCAAGGAACAAACAAAAAATGTACTGATTGTTATCAATTTATTTTATTAGCTGCAATTTATAATGAGGTTGATTATTTTTCGAGTGTCTGTTTCTTGATAATCCTTAATTAAAGATTCGACGTTTTGAAATTGCAATTCTGTGTAAATCTTACCTCATTGATTGGTAATAATTTTGAATTTTTTGTACTAGAATGTTATAAAACGATAAATAACAGGTTGTTTTTAAGAGAATTTCATTGGTGGGCCGTCTTGAGATCAGCAAAAACATGAGCAAGACTTATTTAGAAAATTTTCTAAAAATATTGGTATTTATGTCCAATTAAAAAAACAACATTCAATATCATTGCCTGAAATATGTTGAAACCACTTTAAGTCTTGCCACAATTTTTAATAACAATAAAAATATGCAAAATATAAAGTGATCATTGATCTTGCCGTCAAATATTTGTAAATGGTTTCATAAAACGACATCACACTCCAGCAACAAACAAACAATTCGAAGGCGGCGAAATCATTTGAGATATAAACACGGCTAAAAAGAGCAAAACTAAAGATACATTTGACAATAGAATTCGGCGAACAATACTGTCAAAAGTTGCTCATAGACGACGGCATTGTTAGTAGATAATTGAAAATAGATACGAGCATAAAAAAGCAACAGCAAATACTCAAAATTGCCATGTCATGGCTTAATGGAAGCTTTTTGGTGGAGTCAAGCATTTATATAAAGCTGCCAAAGTGGATTGAAATGGCTTTGGAGCACTTTAATAGAGAGAAGAAAACAACCGAGGATCAGGCAACAAAGCGAACCACTGTCAAGCTCGCACTCAGCACAAACAGCAAAGGCTTAAAAAATGCCCGTTTTTTTGAAAATTTTTAATAAATTTCTTAGCTATTAAGATACAAGCTAAGATATTGTGAGAAAACAACAAAAAATAAACTATTAAGGTCACACATATCTGAACAACCTCTGAGTATGTGTAGCTTTGTATCTATTTGTATCTTTAATTTATGCCGCCGCTTAAGGCTTAAATCATTCTTATCACAGCCACAAAACAAAGCGATACACTCTGACATTTTCTTTCACTTTGTGGCTGTCACCTATGCCATTAACCTGATTTTCCAGATTTTCAATCAAGACCACGACCGCAAAGTGTATCTAAACAAAAAATACTTATTTGCTTCTAGCCACAACACTGTTTGTGTCTCACAGATTCATTATAAAGTCAAATTTTTTGATTGTTTTTTCTTTTATTTTTCTTCTTCGTCTGGTTTAACCATGTGTTCAAAGTGTCTTAAGCGTGTTCTATTGTCCCCTTTGGTTCCTGGAGAAAATTTAAATCGAAATTGACTGCAGTTCCAGGGCAGACAAAAAAAAAATAAAAGTTTAAATTGTTTTCTAGAAAAATTGCTATCTATGAGCTGTTTGAGTATCGACGCATCCAAAAATGTGTGCAACACACACGGCAGCCAGACAGACACGCAGGTACTTTGCTGATAAACAAAGCAGTTCGACGCATCGACAAAAAGAACCCGCGTCAATGAGCACAACTCAACTACTACGCCTCCGATCCGCCACTCCACTCAAGAGCTACTCGATGCCGGCGGATTAGTGGATTTAAATTCTACCAAATTCCATCTTCCTTTCGTCAATTCCAGATGAAGTTATTGTCAATGGCTGATGATCGCTACATGGACAGCTAAGTGATTGTTTCGTGCAGGGATGAAGTATTTGACTTTGTTTCAGATCAATCTCTATTTTTGTATTTCTGCTATCTGCTGGCATCACTGGCTTTGTTTGCCCTAACCACTCTTACTGAAAAAAACGAAAAGCATCAAAAAAAGGGACGTTTTTCTAGAACAAAAGATGCAGGTTGCTGATTACTGAGATGCATCTGTTGATCAATTTGATGGATTTCCAGCGAAGTAATTATTTTGTGTGAAACACTCAAAATGGTATTTAAGAAAGAATGAAAAAAAAAAATAAAAATTTGCTGTGTGGCATGGCGATATGAATGATGAGTCAATTTAGCTGAAAGTCAAACATTTTCAAGCGTTTATCTATAACAGTCAAGTTTTAATTAAAAAGTGTCTCCACCGCGCATTGCCTTAAGAATTGATAATTTATCTAAGCATATTTTGCCTATGCAAGCCATGAGATTCATTCTACTGATGAGAACTTAGTAAAACGAAATATATCTGCTGTACTTTGTAACCACAATCAAGATGATCTTCATGCTTTCTTAACTTTTTATCAAAGGAAAAAATAACAAATTTTAATGAATATTAAAATTTAAGTATGATCGTGTTCAGCATGACGTTTTGACCTTATCTGTTTTGCGTATCGTCTGTTTGCCCAACAGGGGGTCCCCACGCATGGGGAACCTTTTGGCTCGGCATGTGGCATGAAAGAAAACTGTCGCTTTGATAGACAGTCACTGACCGGTAGGTAGGAACGCATGGTTTTCATTATTATTTTTTATGGCTTAAAATGTAGTCAGTAATGGCTAAAATTATCTTAACTTCAGACTCTTTTATCTATCTCTTTTCAATGTTGCAAAAATTACACAAAACACAGTCTGAGCAGTTAGTTATCAATAAATGGGATATGATCAATAAATTTATCAATTTTATATCATTTGTAGAACTTGTGAATGCCTCTATAGATAAGATTGTTGTTTTGCTACTGAGACCTTAAAAAATGTTTTAAATTATCTATTTTCTTCTTGAATTACCTTGTATATTTTGACGTATTGACTTTGTTGTTGCACTGTTTTTGAAAAAATTAATACGAATTCAATATATTGATTTACTGATTAAGGTATTGCGGCACATAGTGGTAAAATTTACTAAAAAGGTTTGTATTTTGCATGTTTAATAAATAAAACTAAGAAACTCTGAGACACAGTTTGAAAAGCATAATAAGGTTATTGAAATCTGGTATATATTATAATATAATATAATATATATTTAATTATTTAAAATCAGTCTACTGATACAGGATTTTACAGACTTTTTCATAATAATGAATATGTTAAGCAATCTTTATAAATACATTTCTGTATTGTAATATAATACCAGTGAAAATTTGTTAAGCGTTTTAGAATTTTCCTTTTAAAAATTAACATTATTTCTTATATCAATATTTTTAGCACTTAAGTTACAATTAAGTGATTATCTAGATATTGGCTCATTCATGCCATAATGAGTTCTATGAAAAGGTACGCAAAAATAATCACTCTCCCTCCATGGTTAAATCGAAGCATAGAAGGGAAGTAATACAAGTAATTCAGCACAAGTAATATTGCTATGCAAATGGCATTTAATAAATCGTCCACCTCCATACAAAATTAGCAATAAAAGTGCAATATCTCGAGTTGTAGATAGTGTAAGAACAAAATAAACAACTTTTTAATTTACTAGACTTACGTTATTACCATATAAAAATATCATTAAGATCTATTATGCCCTTCGCTCACCTCCCAAACAAAATGAAGAATAAAAGTGCAAAATCTCCAGTTATTGAATGTGTAAGTAAAGAAAAAAAAACAAATTGTTCATTTACTTGATTCACATAATTACAATTTAAAAATTTTATCAATATTTGTCATGCCCTTCGCCCTTCTCCCATACAAAATGAAGAGAAAATGTTGCATTATAAAAGTGCAATATCTCGAGTTGTAAGAAGTATAAGAAAGGACATTAACCAATTTTTTATTTACTGGATTCACATTATTATCAATAAGATTTCTATTCAAATCTGCCACGCCCTTTGCTTCCCTCCCATACAAAATTAAGAACACAAGTGAAGCATCTCGAGTTGTAAAAAGTATAAAAAAAGGAAATGAACTAATTATTTTCTTTACTAGAGTCAAGCAATTCCCAGCTAGCACAAAAAGGTTGTAAAAGTGTCGCAAAAGAGTCGCAAATACAGATATAAATCATAATTGTAACGTAATTACAACTGAAAAAACAGATATTTTACGCTTATTTTGTAACAACTTAGGTTGCAATTTGAAGAAAAATGTGTTATAATAATGATATAAATGTGTTGTTGGTACAAACTTAAGTTGCACGCCACAAGATGAAACATACTTGAAACATAAAAAATAGTTTTTATTGTGTTATTCTTACGTTATAATTAGTTAAAATAACGTAAATGTTACAAATATTTTGTTTTATTGAAGTTTTTTTTTATAATGACAGATTTTTTAGCAAGGAAGGAGTAGTGATGACGTAAATATTCCTGATTGAAAAAAAAAGTTCTTAAAAAGTTTTTAAATATTTTCCATACACGCTCAGAAATCTTGGATTAAATTCTAATAAAAACTATATTGTATATATGACCACACCAGAATTGCATTATAATCTAATATATGTCAAATAATAAAATTGAATTCTAATCCCATAATACTAAATTCTAATACAGAATTGGAATAGAAACTAAGTTTAGAACAATACTATTCTGGTTTACATTTTAATACATTTGTAATCAAGTGTAATATACTTCAGTTATTAAAAAGTAATACGAATAAAAAATTTTTATTAAATATTAATACAAATTGTATTAAATAGTAATACAGATTGTATTAAACAGTAATACAAGATGTATAGCATTTAATACATATTGTCCTGAAAAGGTGAAAGGAAAAATCAACATTTATGGAATACATTTATGGAAAATTTATGGAATAAAGCTATAAATCTTTTATATGTTTACTTACTTTAAAAATTCCTAGTGAAATAAAAAGAAAATATTTGGTCAACCAATAACAAAATATTTATTCATTTATAGTTTCTTTTATAACATACGGTTTTTCGTTAACAAAAACTATTTCTTTAGGTTTTATTTTGACAAAGTCAGATTTCAGAATCAGAATGACAATTTGACTGATGCTTGATAGATATGTGTATTATATTTTAAGACAATTTGTATTATAACTTGTATATAATACAATTTTTAATTTACTTTAATACAGATAACATTAAATCAATTTTTTAATATACTTGAAAGTATAAGTTTTAATCAAAAATATATTAAAAAATGCATGATTCCAAGGCTTTGCTTAAAATTAACTCCAAGATTTCTGAGAGTGTACACAATTCCTTAAAATAATTTTCATTATACCAGTGATAATTTTTTGGAGTGTATTTTAAAAGTCAAAGACATATTGGAATGTAATAAAAAGATGTGAAATTAAATTGAAAATATGAAAAGTTATACACTAAAATTTTACAAAAAAGGTCATTTTGTCGATGAATGTTTGTGCTTTCCCTCTAGAAAACTCACGCGCAACCCAAAAAATAAAAATTTTTAAAATAATTTGGAAATAAGATATATTTCAAATTTTTAATTTCCACGTAATAATAATCTTTAATTTATAGCTAATTCCATTTTTTTAAGTTCCTAGTGTCATATTGCATTTGAAAATACTAAAAGAAAATAATAAATACTAAAGAAAGTCATATTTAAATTTATTTCAATCAAAATTCATAGTGTAGAAAGAAATAAAATAAAGCGAGTATGAGGTTTTTAGACACGTTTTTCCAAAGTTCTTGCAACTGAATAATAGCCTCAATACATAGTTCTTGCAACTAACTAAATATAAAAAGTTAAAATTATTTGTTTAAAGTTGTTGCACCTTAATAATAACCTTAATGCAGCATTTACTTACAACAATTTTATTCAAAACTTCTTGCAACTAAATTATAACTCCAATACAACGTTCTTGTTACTAATTACATTATATAAGTTGCAATATTTTTTTCTTAAGTTCTTGCAACAGAATAATAACCTCAATACATCGTTCTTATATCAAATGTTCTTGCAACTTAATAAAAACCTCAATTCAACGTTATTTTTCCTAACTACATTTGTAGTTTCCTTTTGTAATATTTTCTAAAGTTGTAGCCATTAGCGTCGGAAGCGGGGGAAAAGGGGGCAGTTGCCCCCACTTTTTTTGCTAGATACACAATTTAAAAAGAAAACTTCAAAAGTTGTTCAAAATGTCAGTTTTTTTTACAACGATAATATTTTTGTATTAGATATTTTCTTCTTCTTTCTCTCTTTTTCATAAGCATGCTTGCGGATAACCATTTTCTTTCTCTGTGTTTGCAAAAAGATAGAACAAAATGTAGAGTTTCTACTGCAAACCCACTACTTCAGTTTAAAAGCACCCTTAAGTATGTAGCTTAATACTGTGATATTGTAATCGAAGCCTTCAACGGAAAAGTGCCTTCTGAACAAAATCTAAAAACAAAACTAGATCTTTATGCAGATGACTTTGATGTGAGCGACCTCCACGCGCAACTTAAATTGCTGAAGTAATTGCCTAGCCAAACACCTTCAAATTGTAGTGGCATTGTATCCCAATTTGCAAAAAAATCGGATACTGTAAAAAAAAACTATTAAATGAAGTTGAAAAACTTATTGCTTTGCTTTCATCTGAGCGTTTTTTAGTGCACTAAGAAGACTTAAAACGTATCTTCGAGCAACTATGACACAGAAACGACTTACTCATGCGGCACTTATACACATTCACAAAGACAAAACCGAAGAATTGAATTCGATGGAGGTGGTGAAAGAGTTTGTTTCTCGCAAGGACAGCAAGAAACATTTTGGAATAATTTAAATTGATATAACTTTTTGTACCTTATTGCATTTAAACCATGTAAAGATATACCTAGTCTTGCTTTATAAAAGCAACCATTATTTCTTATATTTTCATATTACCATATGAAAGATACTTTAAAGAATGATCTCTGATATTGAAATTGGAAGAACTTTTAAAAATAATGAAATTTTAATATTTTTATATATTTTTATATTTTTTTATTTTAAACTAAAATAAAAAGTTTGTGTATTCACATTCATGTCTCTTTAAAAAAATTTTAGTGAACTTTTTTTGCATCACCATTTGTACTGCCCCCCCCAGATGAAATTCGCTTCCGACGCGCTTGGTTGTAGCAACTGAATAATAACCTCAATACAGCAAAAGGTTGGAATGACTATTTCCAATGTTCTTGTAACTGAATAAAAACCACATTTCAACCTTCTTGCAACGAAACAAATTCTCATAATTTCACAGTGATTCATTTTGTAAAAAAATAAATCAAAAATAGATTGTAGAATATTAGTAGAAAACTACAAAAAGAAATTGATCAGCAACACAAAATTTTTTGTAAACAATAAAATTTATATTTTGCTTATGGCATTTTAGCGCATCAAAGCAAAATTGAAAATATTTAGTTGAAGTGACTTCTCTATAACTTAATAAAAACATCTTCCAACCGAAGTTTTGAACATTTAGTTGTTGTGACGTTGATATAACTTAATATAAACATAAAGCAGCTTAGTCGCACCTAGGTTGCTAACTCGTTACTGTATTTGTTACAATTACAATATACAAACATTTTTAATAGGTGCTACAAAAAAAAAAATATTGTAATAATGTTAATTTAACGTAACAATTAATTATTTTTTTCAGAACTTTATGAAACATTTTTACAACAAGTGCGATTATTCGTAACGTATTTAACACCGTAGTTTAACTCATTTGCAACAAAACGAATGATTTGTTACAAATTACTTATTTAACACTTTTGTATAACCCATTTGTTCAAAAAACTGGAATACCACCAAATTATAATACATTTTTGTTACAAATCGAAATCTGTGCTAGCTGGGTTATCATATAATAATTTCATCAAGATCTGCCACGCACTTTGCACACCTCCCCTATACGATAACAGAAAGTGCAACGTCTCAAGTTGTAAAAATTATAAGAAAGAAAATTATTTTGTGTATTTTTCACTTATTTCACTTCATTATCGTATGATTATTTTATTCAGATTGGCCACACTCTTCGCCTCCTTCCCACACAATATTCAATGAAGTTTATTTATTCAGAAATATTTTAATTTTAATACATAGGTTTGTTTAAATTTTACATAAATCTTAAGAATGAGAGAAAATAACAGAAAATTACTGACTGCCATCAGAGTAATCCGTAGAGTCACTCGACACAAAGTTAGAGAAATTGAGATCAGAAATGAAATTAATTGTGTCATCATTGTTGTTATTTTCACTTAAAATGAATTCTACTTACTTACTTAGTTGGCGCTACAACCGTATGTCGGTCTTGGCCTCATCTAAGAATTTGCGCCAGCCATTTCTGTCTTTCGCTTGCTGGCGCCAGTTGGAAATTCCAAGCTTCGTCAGGTTGTCCTCTACTTGGTCTTTCCAACGAAGATGCGGTCGTCCTCTTCTGCGTTGACCGCCGCTGGGTACCGAATCGAATGTTTTCTTCACTGGAGCATCGTCTTTCATGCGCTGAACATGACCAAGCCAGCGAAGCCGCTCGATTTTAATGCGCTTGACTATGTCGATGTCAGCGTACAGCTCATACAGTTCATTATTCCACCGTATTCGGTACTCGCCATTGACGCAGATTGGTCCGTAGATCTTACGAAGAATCTTTCTCTCGAATGCTCCTAAAGTCTTTTCATCTAAACTGCTTAGCGTCCAGGTTTGTGATGCGTAAAGTAGGACGGGCATGATGAGCGATTTATAGAGCGTGATATTTGTTCGTCGAGAGAGGGCTCTGCTTCTCAATTGCCTACTGAGCCCAAAGTAACACCTGTTGGCAAGAGTTATTCTTCGTTTGATCTCAATGCTGATGTCGTTGGTTGAATTAATGCTGGATCCCAGATAAACGAAGTTCTTCACAACCTCGAAGGAGGTATTGTCAACGGTAACGTGGGTTCCAAGACGCTGGGACTGTTTGTTTGTTGACACTAAGTATTTCGTCTTATCTGCATTCACTGACAGACCCATTCGACTTGACTCTCTTTCTAATCTGGAAAATGCTGCACTGACTTCGCGCGTATTATGGCCAATGATATCTATGTCATCAGCATACGCAAGCAGCATAACACTCTTGTAGAATATTGTGCCACTACGTCTCAGATCAGCAGCTCGGATGATCTTTTCCATCATTAGGTTGAAAAAGTCGCACGATAAGGAATCACCTTGTCTGAAACCTCATTTGGTAATAAATGGTGGTGAGAGGTCCTTCCCGATTTTAACTGCGCTGCTGGTGTTGCTCAGTGTCATCCTGCAAAGTCGTATTAGTTTTGCAGGAATACCAAATTCAGACATGGTGGAGTACAGGTGCTTCCTTATTGGGCTGTCGAAGGCGGCTTTGTAGTCGACAAAAAGATGGTGGGTGTCGACTTGTTTTTCTTGAGTCTTCTCCAAGATTTGTCGTAGCGTGAAAATCTGGTCGATGGTGGACTTTCCAGGTCTGAAGCCACACTGATAAGGTCCGATCAGTTCGTTTACAATGGGCTTCAATCTTTCACATAAAACGCTCGACAGGACCTTATATGCGATATTAAGAAGGCTTATCCCACGGTAATTGGCACAGATAGTGGGATCGCCTTTCTTGTGGATTGGGCAGAGCACACTGAGATTCCAATCGTTCGGAATGCATTCTTCCGACCATATTCTGCATAGAAGCTCGTGAATACATTTAAGTAGAGCTTCGCCTCCGTTCTTAAACAGCTCAGCAGGTAAGCCATCAGCTCCCGCGGCTTTGTTATTTTGAGCCGAGCTATAGCTGTCAGAACTTCATCATAGTCGGGCAGCGGAACCTCGACGCTGTCATCCGCAATTGGGGTTTCCGGAATATCATCTCTATTGGCGGGATTGTTGTCAGCGTCGCCATTTAGAAGCTTAGAGAAGTGTTCCCTCCATAACGTCAGTGTACTCTGGACATCTGTCACTAGATTCCCGTTTTCATCCTATAATAAAATGAATTCATAGATTTCATTAAACGATGTGACAAAATTAAAGAAAACAAATTTTTCTAAAATAATTCCAAAATAACTCGATTGTGGGAAATAGCAAAAAATTAAAAAACTTGGCGTCTTTTGTCGCTGATTTTTGTTGGTTTTTTGCTGAAGAATAAATATGATAATTTCGATCATTTAAGTTAAAAATACTTGCAGAAATCGAAAGAAATGTGCAAAAATTACTTAGTTTTTAAATAAAGACCACCAAAAACGTGGTTAAAACTATTTTTTCGCAAAAATCATATTTTTTTTCGTAACTAGCAACCAATTTTATATTCAGAAAGTGTATTTTGATTTTTTTCTTGTTTCAAACTTACGGTGTAATCGCAATAAGTGATCGCAATATTCAAATTTAAAAAGGGCTGGATCTCGAAACTGCGACGTGATCCACAGGTCCGATCACCTGCATTGCACTCTTACAGATGCCCGCAATCATGATCTTTTGAAAATGTTCTAGAAAAATTTAGGTGATCACACCTATTGTTATTATTTTTTTTTTTCAATATTTTTCTATAAAAAGACATCAAGCAGTTATCAACGGAAAAGATCTATATTGGATTGTTCTCAAGAGTTCTTACAGGTATGAATTAAACTAATTTTTCTTAACTCTTTTTTACTAGCTTCTTAAGCAATACAATTAATGTTTTTACAAACATGAGCCAACAATCTTCACTACAATTCTTACAAAGCCCTAACTCTTTTATAGTCAGAGCCCTAATAGTCAGAGCCGTAACAAACAATTTGAGATGAACTACTATCAAATCATATCAGCGTATAACTCGAGAAATCTTGGCTCTGGCTGAAAATTACTTTTTTTCGACACCGCCTAGCAAGAAGAAAGTGCATAAAAAATAAAAAAGCTAAACATTTTTAGGATATTATTTTTCGTACATATATTATAGTCTTTGTACAATAAAGTTTTAACTTAGTCCTTTTTTTTTTGCTTCAAACGTGGAATGTTTGTTATTGTTTGTTATTTTTTTGGTGCGAAATTGGTGCTCATTTTCATCAAATCATGCTTTAGAAAAGAGGTCATAAAACTATTATTTAAAAGTAGTCTTAGATCATATTTTAGGAATGTGTTAAAAATGACATATTTTAATATATACTTAAAACTAAAAATACAAAATTTTTCTTTTTTTAATTGCGTTTGAAACTTTATTAGCAATTTGTTATTTTGTTATATATAAATTTGCGAATTTTCTTCTAAACATGCTCCGGGGAACATATCATTGAATCATTGTATTTAAGTTTTAGCAGCCCAAATGAGTTGAGAAAGGATCCGTTTAAGGTATACTATAAAATAAAAAAGAAAAATGTCGTTTTTCTTTAACTATGTTTGAAACTTTTTGAAAACTTTGTTATTTTTTCATATTAATTTGCGCATTTTCGTTCAAACATACTTTAGAAAAGTGGTCATAGAATCCTTATTTCAAAATTTTCTTAGAGCAAATTCTGCGAATGTGTTAAGAAAAATATATTTTAGTACATACTTTAAAAAAAATGAAAACAAAAATGTCCCTTTTCTTTAATTGCATAAAGAAATTTATATTTTTTTGGATTTCTAGGACCATCTACATACCACAAGATATAAAAAATATTTTATTTTATTTTTGACTATATTTTTTTTAGCAAGAACTTTTGAAATATTTTTTTTGTTAGAGTTTTGTTTATGAGTTATACTAAATTTTTTTCGATTTTGGTAAATACTCAGTTAAAAACTGATATTGTGATTAAGATATAAGATTGTAACTACCACAAATGCTAAGATATTACAAAGTCCTTTTTGATTCATATAATTAAGACTCCTAACTATAAATTATCATACTTATTTTAACAAATTTATGACTTTTTTTTGTCCATATCTAATTTAGTCCACCTCGTTACACTGTGTGACGTTAGATTTAGCAACATTAAGATGCCATTTATTGGTCTTACAACAAAACTACAGACTATCAAAGTTACGTTGGGAAGTCTTCGTGAAAATTCACAATTTTAAAGATCACAACGTCATCAGCATAGTAACATTAGGCATTCGGAAAAACGAACATAATTCGCATGATTTTTGATACAAAGGACAAACAAAAGCGGACCAAAGTGGCTGCATTGGGGGTACACCTGAATACTTATCAATGTAATTAAAGGACTTGTTTTGAATCTGCAGATTGCTTACGACCAACAAGGTAGTTCGCTAACCATAGTAGTAACGAAGAATAAAATCCAAAGTTACTTAGCTTATTTAGCAGAATAGAGTGCTGAACTCTATCGAAAGCCTTTGCAAAATCCATGAATGTAGCATCTATTTTCAGAGAAACATTTTCATATTTTGGATCAATAAAGTAGCACGTATATGTCCGGTGCAGGTATCTGTAACTGTCCGACCTCTGCACTGAAAGAAGTGCTAGCTCTGAAACACCTTTTTTTTTTGACTGAACCAACGCTCAGGGGTTGCCCCCTATAAACCTTGGGTAGGCACAGTGCACGAACGAATACCTAATCGGACACTCGTCAGTTCGTTGTGTCCGAATATAGTCGCTCGTTTTTTAACACTTTAATGAAATAAAGACTAACTACGGTACTATTTCAAGCGACTTTCAAGATACTTGTTGGGTATGTTTCGGGTACATTATAGTTAAGATTCAGGACAGTTTTGATACATATCAGCTAATTTAAATAAATAAATAAATAAACTGGCCATTTCAGTCCTTGGAAGGACTTTGACCTAGCTTCTATTGATCAATTGTGTTGTGCGTGTTAAATGTTTGATCGCAAATGATCGAGAACTGGACCTACGTGTTTTATGCCGACTCCGTACGGCTTATGTTCTCAAGAAGCTTTACATGGCAATTTTTACTCTCTGAGGTTTGCCATTGTCTGCAGAGAGGTGACGACCGAAAAGAAAAATTAATTCAATTGAAAAAACTTTCTGTCTGAGCTGGAATTGAACCCGGGCTACCGCGGTTCTTTAGCTTAGGGGCCACGCACTCTACCCACTAGGCTTCGGTCGCCACTATCAGCTAATTTATTGAACAATATATGCATTTTTTTCGGGTCCTGTTCGCTGAAGCTTGTTGGCACTCGGCTTAATATCCACGGTGTGCAGGAAGCAACTTTTATTCAACCTGAAATGTCGACGCAATCTGAGTATGCAGATGTTTGAAGAACCATCTACAGATGCAGAATTAAGTGTTTTTAAAATCCTATGAGTTCGTTTAAGGGGGTTAATCGATTTTTTATAGTAAGAAAATCGTTTTTATTTTATATCATAAGTAGGTAGTAAGACAATTAAAGAATATGTACTCAATGTTTAAAAAAGTATATAACTTAAAATATTTACAATTTAATAAATGAAAAAATTCAATCTAGTAAAAGATCCGGTAAGAAAACATGTGTTTTTATAAATCCAAAATAGCAAATAATTATAAAATGTGAAGTAAACTAGTTATATAATGTTTGTCTTTATCACCTGTAATACTATTTTCTTCATTGTGTAATGACTTTAATATATACATATTTAGAGATGAAAAAGCAACAGCTGCTTCCTGCAACTTTGGTAAATATGATGCATTATTCATTGCATTAACTTTTCTTCGATTCCAATGTTTTAAAAATTCCTTGTGAATGGATTCCCCTGCTTGTTCAGACCGGATATCGAGTCCATCTCTATTTAGGAACTCCAGACAATGAGTATTAGGAGATTATCACCCTTTTGAGTAGAAAAGCCACAGTTAATTATCTTATTCATCAATTGTGTTAAATTTAGTTTTATTGGCCAGATCAGTGTCTTTTCTCTACTGAGGATTGGAACTAATCCATCTTAAAACAAGTGATTGACGAATCCTTGCATTACATGTAATTCCAAAATAATACACTTTTGGATAAAGCAAACATCATCACTTTTTTTTAGCAATGGTGGATTCATAGTGCTATGACACACTTTACCTCTTTTTTTATCCGAATCAAGAGAAAAAACTTTATTAAAATTTGAAAGATTGTTCTTTTTGATTCAGTTCTTTTAAATTTTGTAAGCTAGCAAAGCAATATGAGCATAGACATGCAGCATTAGACCATTAACAATTAAAATTAATTTAAAGTCAGCTGTAAATCTGCAGGGTCTTTCATTGATTTTTGTTAAATCGAACAAAGTAGAATTATTACTTTATGATTCTGTATGTTTGGGACAATACACAGCATTGGTAACCGTTTTACACTTGTCAACTCTGTTTCTTTGTTTGCATTGCCTTATTTATTGTATAGCTTTTAAATAAAATGTTCATCGTTTTCATCTTCAACTCGGTACGCTGAAAATAATTTTCTGGAAGCATTGTTAAACTAATTTTAAAAAAGCCCTGTCCTACGTCAGCCATTACATTCATCACAGTTTCCTCTGAAATTGCGAGCCTCCAAAACCGCTTATTATAGCTCAGATGCATCAGCCCATACCATGGATTCAATTTATTTTGATTTGTTTGAAACTACGTCAAACCGTCAATTATAAGTTTTGCAAACATTTTTCAGAGTGTTAACTTTTTAAGTAGCATGTGAGGCGTAATTTTGTGAAATCGAATTTAAACTTTTTCTACTTCGAATAAAATTAGCAACATTTCTAGTTTGTTTGATTTTTTTAAAAAATTATACTTTTTTGCTCTTTTGGATTTATAACAACAGACAATCGCTTACCGGATCTATTACTAACTGGAATTTTTTCATTTCTTAAATTGCAAATATTTGAAATTAAATCGTTTCTTAAACTTTGAGGACATATTTTTTATTGTTTTACTATGATATAAAAAAAATCGATTTGTTTACTACAAAAAAATCGATTCACCCCCTTAAACGAACTCATAGGATTTTAAAAACAATAAATTCTGCGTCTATATACTGTTCTTCAAACATCTGCATACTCACATTGCGACGACATTTCAGGTTGAATAAAAGTTGCTTCCTGCACACCGTGTATCAATGTCGTTACTACTCGTAGTTTTTAAAAATAAAATTGATTCTGATACTCGGGACTTTTGTGTCTGAGTAGTTTGGTACGAACACAAATTTTACATTGGGTTTGATGACCTGTTTCCATTGCATTGGCTAGAAAGTGTGTGCAAAGAGTTAGATTAGAAGAGGTAGATTTTCTATACACAAATCGGTGCTTACTCTCAGACGATCTGGTTTTAATGCAGCCATAAATTTTATTATTTACAAGCGAATGAGTGGCAATTTTGATATCAGTCAATATTTTGCCTAGATTCGGATTTAAAAATTGGACTATGTCCAAAAACTGCCCTTTAAGGAGAGACATATTGAAAACTTATGTCAACGGCTTACACTTGGCAATAGCACAGTTTTGGAGAATATGGGTGGAATGTTATCTGGGTGACATTTTAACGTTAACACATCGAAAACTTGCTCCTCTGAGAAGGTGATGCAGCCAAGGTTGTTATTTGTTGTCCACTTCTAAATGATGATTCAACTGTTAATGAATGGTCCCATTCCGAGAGCAATTCTTCGTCATCGTATTTAAGTTAAAAATCTTATCTTTTATATTGTTAAAATATGAAAAATAAACTGTAAGGTCTGATACAAAAATAAATTTTACGTTTGAAATTTTCTTAGTGTTAAAGTTCTTAAAGTTATAAATGTTTAACTTGAAAGTTCGTTATGTAAGGTTTTCTCATTTCTTAGTTATGGGCAAAAATATGTTTCAGAGGTGTCACGCCTACTTGATCAATCCCACCGGCATTTTTTAAGAATTTTAGATATCACATATTAGTGTTCCACTGAAAATTCTGTTAGCGTAGCTCTTAATGTTTCTAGGATATAGCGTAAAATTTCAATCGCTCTGAAATTTTTTACATTTTTTGGAAATCACATATGATTTCATTATCGAAGTTTTTCTTATTTCAAAGAGATAGCGAAAAATGTGTTCAAGCTGCCACGCTCACTTGCCCAAAATCGCTGAAATGCCTGCTTTTGTACTTTCCTTTATATAAAACATCGAAAATCGACTACCAAAACAACCACAAAATAATTTTTTTCGCCTAACTTGCACTAATCGCATCACTGTGCGGCTGCTATGATCGCTTTTTGTTTTAGTTTGAAAAATAAGCCTATTCTGAGCTATATCATAAAATGAAGCCTTCGTCATTACCGACGAGATCGGAATAAATTGGCTTGATGTATTTTTTTCTTCCGTCGCACACGGATCTAAAATTAAATTTTAAAGCTAGCCAAAATTAAAAAAACAAAGAAAGTGACCAAAAAACAAAAATTAGTTAAGATATATCTTTTAGGATAAGTAAACTTAAAGCAAAGTACACCAAAATAACAACATAAGAACTTGCCTCGATGGCTCCTTTATTCATATAAGAAGTCGAAGAGTTAAAAATGTAGTATTTTTCCAGTTTAATGTTTTTATAACAAACGCTTTATAGCAAAAGATATAAACACATGATTACAAAAAAAATATTTTTTCTTCAAATGTAAGATATATTTATCAATTTTTCAAATGATTCACCGAATTACCTAAAATAATGGTCCACTTTTCACCTGTTGGCACAAAACAAAAAATAATTCAGTTTAAAAAAAGTAGCTATCAAAGAGTTTAAAAAAATATTTTAAAAAACTTATTATTGATTGTTTGTATGAAAAATGGACCTTGTAAACAGGACTTAAATTAAAAGAATGGTTAACGTTTATAAAAAAACTAACCGCATATTCGAGCTATGCCACTTTATATCAGGGTGCGGAGAACGTTTGTAATACGATTGTTTTCAATTATCGTTCTCCTCATATAAAATTGTTCTCGCAAATTATCACGAACAAATGGGGAACTCTCTGCTGGCGTCGTATTTTTTATCTCTGAAAAATTTGTCAGTTTCAAATTTATTCGATCGAATTTTTCACAAACAAATAATAAGCAACGAACGTTAGTTTTTAATTTTTCATAAAAATTAATCATTCAAAGAAAAATTCAGGAACATTCGTTTCCTAAAAAAAGTTATGTTCCGACTATCAGCATCCACATCGTCTAGCGAGGATTCTTTTCAGTTATGTATGCGTCATCGAGTTTGGTATGTATCGTTTCTTGTATACGTTTTTATTTTTGCATTATCGCAAATAAATTGTTGCGAATGCGTGAATTAACATTTTTCCGTACAAGGGCAAATTATTTTATCATAAAAAACACAAAAAAAAAATTGATTTGACCTTGTAGATGTTATCACCATTCCGTACAAGGGCGAATAATTTTGTCATTATATTTGTGTCGATAAGCAATAAAAGCTTAATTCGCCTTACGACAGATCTAAGCTATTGATGTAGCAGTGTTATACGCATATAGCACTATAAACACACAAAATCTAGAGCTTATAACATGACCTAAAACAAAGTTATGACACAATAACAAAAGACTAATTCAAAAATACTAAATACAATTTTTGGGACTATGTCCTCTTTTTGAACGGAAAAATTTGTAATTTGGATTATGATTATTATTATTTGTTTTTTTGGATTGCCATAAAAGCATGATAAATAGCACTTATAGTATTTTTCAGCGATTGTGGGATGTGGTAATTCTCATGTTATTTTGTGAGAAAAATCTTGCGTGGGTAAAAAAGTACCTCAAAACACCACAAAATACCTCAAAATACCACAAAATACCTCAAATTACTACAAAATACAACAATACCTTAAAATAACTCAAAACTCCTCCAATTACTTCCATTACGTGTTAAAAATACGAATTAAGGGAACGTTGCGTTAATTGAATTGTTCAAATGACTGAATGCACTTGTTTGTAGTGATTTGTATGTATCTATTTTCTTTTTGCTTTTTTGAGGTATTGTGGGATTTTGTGTTAATTTTGAGGTATTTTGTGGTAATTTGAGGTATTTTGGGAGTGTGGTAATCTTGAGAATGAAATGCGAGAAAAAGACAATTTTGGTGGTAGTTCCATCTTGTGACACTGCCCCTATCTTGGATAATTTGTCGCCCTTAACCTCGCCAGTATAACTGATAAATTGGAAGATTCGCGATCGGTACTTTCATCATATAAAGGTCATATAAAAGTCATCTTATTGACTGTATTCCTCCGGATGCGTTTGTATTCAGCCCTATCATGAATAATTTTTCACCCGAAATAAAAAAATGGAGTCTCAAAGGAATCTCAAGAATATTTTGGAAATTTCTAATGTAAATTTTTTCATCTACCGTCAATATTCATGAGTGTTAAAAAAATATGATGTCTTTATCTGCTATATAAAAATGAAAACACCCTTTTTTGATTCTGGGCGAAAAATTATTCATGATAGGGCTGAATAAGAAAGTCTCCAAAGGAAGAAACCTTGATATGATGAAAGTGCCGATCGCGAAACTGCCAATTTATCAGTTATACTGGGTAGAAAACGATAACTGGTGCGCCGCGATTTGACAATGGATTCGAGAAGTACTTTTAATAAAAATAGGAATGGCCGAAAGAAAAATCGATGCATCGATTTGTTTTCGAGTTAACAATTTTTTAATTTGATTATCATTTAATCTTTGATTTAATTTGATTTAATTTAATAAAAGAGAGGCAGAAAAGCGCGAGCAAGAGAAAGAAGATTGAGATGTTTGGTGACAGGAATGAGGCCCGAAAATTTTTTGAAAAAATAAGACGCCTTGCCGATGGTTTTAAAACCGGGGCCTCTTCCTGCAAGGATGAAAACGGGAATCTAGTGACAGATGTCCAGAGTACACTGACGTTATGGAGGGAACACTATGGAGACAACAATCCCGCCAATAGAGATGATATTCCGGAAACCCCAATTTTGGATGACAGCGTCGAGGTTCCGCTGCCCGACTATGATGAAGTTCTGACAGCTATAGCTCGGCTTAAAAATAACAAAGCCGCGGGAGCTAATGGCTTACCTGCTGAGCTGTTTAAGAACGGAGGCGAAGCTCTACTTAAATGCATTCACGAGCTTCTATGCAAAATATGGTCGGAAGAATGCATTCCGAACGATTGGAATATCAGTGTGCTCTGCCCAATCGACAAGAAAGGCGATCTCACTATCTGTGTCAATTACCGTGGGATAAGCCTTCTTAATATCGCATATAAGGTCCTGTCGAGCCTTTTATGTGAAAGATTGAAGCCCATTGCAAACGAACTGATCGGACCTTATCAGTGTGGCTTCAGACCTGAAAAGTCCACCATCGACCAGATTTTCACGCTACGACAAATCTTGGAGAAGACTCAAGAAAAACAAGTCGACACCCACCATCTTTTTGTCGACTACAAAGCCGCCTTCGACAGCCCAATAAGGAAACACCTGTATTCCACCATGTCTGAATTTGGTATTCCTGCAAAACTAATACGTCTTTGCAGGATGACACTGAGCAACACCAGCAGCGCAGTTAAAATCGGGAAGGACCTCTCCCCACCATTTATTACCAAACGAGGTTTCAGACAATTTGATTCCTTATCGTACGACTTTTTCAACCTAATGATGGAAAAGATCATCCGAGCTGCTGATCTGAGACGTAGTGGCACAATATTCTACAAGAGTGTTATGCTGCTTGCGTATGCTGATGACATAGATATCATTGGCCATAATACGCGAGAAGTCAGTGCAGCATTTTCCAGATTAGAAAGAGAGTCAAGTCGAATGGGTCTGTCAGTGAATGCAGATAAGACGAAATACTTAGTGTCAACAAACAAACAGTCCCAGCGTCTTGGAACCCACGTTACCGTTGACAATACCTTCTTCGAGGTTGTGAAGAATTTCGTTTATCTGGGATCCAGCATTAATTCAACCAACGACATCAGCATTGAGATCAAACGAAAAATAACTCTTGCCAACAGGTGTTACTTTGGGCTCAGTAGGCAATTGAGAAGCAGAGCCCTCTCTCGACGAACGAAAATCACGCTCTATAAATCGCTCATCATGCCCGTCCTACTTTATGCATCAAAAACCTGGACGCTGAGCAGTTTAGATGAAAAGACTTTAGGAGCATTCGAGAGAAAGATTCTTCGTAAGATCTACGGACCAATCTGCGTCAATGGCGAGTACCGAATACGGTGGAATGATGAACTGTATGAGCTGTACGCTGACATCGACATAGTCAAGCGCATTAAAATCGAAAATCGAGCGGCTTCGCTGGCTTGGTCATGTTCAGCGCATGAAAGACGATTCTCCAGTGAAGAAAACATTCGATTCGGTACCCAGCGGCGGTCAACGCAGAAGAGGACGACCGCATCTTCGTTGGAAAGACCAAGTAGAGGACAACCTGACGAAGCTTGGAATTTCCAACTGGCGCCAGCAAGCGAAAGACAGAAATGGCTGGCGCAAATTCTTAGATGAGGCAAAGACCGGCTTACGGTTGTAGCGCCAACTAAGTAAGTAAGTAAGTAAGTATCATTTAATCTTTCAATCAATCAATATCGATTTCAATCAGTAGATCAATCTTATAATGGTACCTTATTATCATTGATAATGGTAACGATATAGATATTTTATTGAACAGATCATGTACCAAGCAACAAAATGTTGAACATAGATAACTAGTTGAGGTATCGATTTTTTGTTCGAACAAACATTTTTTTTTGTTATGAAAAGAACAACACTTTCTAATCGCTTCGCCCCAGTTATCGTTATAGTGCCTTTATACTTTTGCAGACCAGTGCTATTGAAAACATACGTATTAAAACGTTCTTCACTTCCTGATTTTCAGTGATGGGTAGAGTATCAAAAATAGACAAAAAAATCTCTGGTCATTTATGACAAAATACAATAAGTAACATTTCCAAATGTCTCTTATGCGAAAAACCTCTCATGGGATGTGTACTAGGGAATATAAAAAGGCATTACGAGAGTGTGCACAAACATAATTTTGACGATGCTTCATCATCAAGATCATCAAGAAGTAATCATACAATATAATCATATAACAACAATCATAACAAACCATCTTTTTTCATTTTATTGGGCAAATATAGTTCATTTACCTTATTAAAACATTATTTTTTCCTCATATGCATATGTGCAGTCCGCATCTGTATTTTGGTTTCATCTTCATATGTCAGCTAGTGTACAAAAATACAACAACAATCTTATATTTTGTCTAATAACTCTACGTACAAACGAACGTTCGTGAATTTTTTCTTCAAACGCTCATTTTGAATGAACAATTCAAAACGAACTTTTGTTGCTTTTTGTTGTTGTGTGAAAAATTCGTTCGAAAAAATACAAAGCTCACAAATTTATCAGTGATAAAAACAACGACGCAAGCAGAGCGTTCCTTTTTCGATTGCGAACATTCGTCTGCTTTTAAATTTTTCGTTTGAAAAATTCTCACACACAGCAAAAAACGAACGATAAGATCGTATTTTAAACAATTGCGAACGAATTTTTCCGCACCCTGCTTTATATAAGGTGTTGGCAACATTATTATTATTTTTTCGAAATCCTCTTTTAATTTTTAGGGTTATATTACTTGTTTATGGATTAAGGAACTTTAAGTTTTCTGCTAAAAATTTTCACAATGATGAAAATTTCACTATCTTCAAATTTTAACGTTTCGAGCCATAGTACATAGCGCCAAAACAGCTGAGTCTCGACTTTTGAACAAAGTGTTCATCAAATACACGCATCGTTCGTTTTACACAAAGACACCTTTTTACCGCCCACTTATCACTAAGAATATCGTAGGTATTAAACGCCTATTTTTAAGAAATCATTAAGACTCCAAAACTACTGGGCTGATTGAGACTAAATTTTGGCAGTAGATTTGTGAAACTTGGTATGTAGGTGCTTTAGGTCCTTATGGCGGTCACTAAATATATATATGTATAAATGTTTCCACGCCTACTTTTTTCGCCAATAAATCAATAAAAATGCCATATATTAGCCGGTTTTTATAGAATAAGAATAAAATTTAGTAATTTAGTTTTTATGTTTACTGTCTGCAACTGTGCCTAATTCATTTCCGGCGGCTCCTTAGCTACCGGGCCAAAATCGATGAAATTCGTCCAGAGTTTATATATGGCCCCAAACTTTATCTGGAAAAATTTAAAACTTTTACCTACACAGGTAAGGGCTGGGTGGCCTAATGAAATTTTGCAGCACTAGCTGCATCACATACCTTCACAGTCTTACTTGCCCATTTTAAAACAGCAAATGGGCTCTAAATTTATTTTAACATAAGTTCTTAAACTTATAATATATTGAAAAGCAATTTTCGATATTGCGATTTAAAATATTTTTCCGGAATTTTCAATAATTATAAAAACCCAAAAATTGGGACTCGCCGTGGGCATAAAATCCAAGTAAACGACCGAATAGACTCAAATCAAAAATAAAGTATATTGTCAAAGGTCCATACCAACATAATCCTTACAGTGCCAGGTAATATCACTTTCGCGCTCACCTGGAGAAAATTCTAAAGTTACTAATGCAAAAATGCACCAGTAGCAGAAAATGGGTTAAAATAAGCCTAGTCGCACTATAGCTACACCCACTTTTAATTAAAATTTAATCAAAAAATTAATTTTGATCGTTAGGAAGGAAGTTCGCCATGTTCACTAGAAGAATCATAAAGAAAGAGACAGACATATATACAGATAAAAGTTTATTAATACATTAAATTTATCGGGGTGCTTTCTGAGTGCCTCTCACAAAATATATTTTGTTATCTTAATTGTGTTAATTTTCGGATTATACTATATTATTTAAGCTACAAAATATTTCAGATATACAAGTTTAATCGATTGTTTTTTCATTTTGATCGTTGTCATTCTTGTATTAATACAAAAAGTTAAGTATATTCTTTATTAATTAAATATTTCACAAACACTGCTTAGATACTTCAACATAACATGATACAATAACTACAAGGTAGGAGTGACAGTTCATATTGCGACCATCGAATATCAAATAAAAGAAAACAAAATAAAGAGCGGGGGCAAGGGCGTAGGTCACACACATTGACCGCATTCAGCGGAGTGAACTGTTTTGAACTGTTATGGTAGTGATACCTAGTGCGCGATGTTTTTATCTGAATGTGTTTTCAAAAATTGTTTATTGAATGTGTTTACAACAAAATTTCAGAAAAGTTGTAAATTATTATAATTACGTAATTATATAAATAATTTAATTGCAAACGTTTCTCACTCAAATTTTAACACAACAGATGCCAACTGTTGACTTCGCTCAATGCGCCTATTCACAATCAGCTCTATCGGGAATATTTTTCTTCTTCGAAAACTTCTGTTTTCGAATCCACGTGAAAAATTATTTCCAATAGCTAATTGGCTGTTGGCTAATTTTCAATTTTAGTTTCTTTTGCAAGAACAGCTATTATTGAATGCTCTCTTTTTGTTTTCTTTTGTTTGATATTCGATGGTTGCAGCTCGTGAAAAAATAGGTTTCTGTCAAGGTTACCTTGTAATTATTGTATCATGCTATAAACGAAGAAGCTTACTTGAAAAATTGAAAATGAAAGAGTTTAATATCAAAGCTTGTTTAATTAAAAAAATCTCTCAACCGCGCGTTTTTGTGGAATTTTCGACTCTGTAACGTAAAAATGATACAAACAAATGTTTGAGTGAATTGTAGTCGCAAATACGAATTGGTGCAAAATAGGGCACACTTTGTATATTTTTTTGCGAATCAAATCAGAAAATTAAATAACCTGTTCTGTTTTCATCACCTCATAGTGACCCCCTTAATAAGATCATTGGAAAAAAGCTGCTTTCTGTATAAAACTTATCATCGACTTTCTTTGAAACTGACTGCCAACAATTTGCCAACTGTATTTTAATTTCCGACCATTTGCCATTTTGCTGAAGCGGCAACATTTACTAAAGCTGATGGTGTTGTTGTTGTTGACAAGAGCAAGCTATCTGCCACTTAGTTCGGTATGGAGTTTCTTTCCAATTTTTACCTTGCTGCCTTTGCTAAAGTAGTAGAAAAGAAATTTAAGCGCTGATAAATCATAATTTCCGCGTGCATCGCTGCATTTGCAACAGATATGGCAGCAATGCCAACAACATTTAACAGAATAAGTGGCAGCATAGCACGGGCAGGATGGCCGCTTAAAGGCGTTGCCTAGGCAGTCGAGGCAACAGTAGCAACTGTTGCTGTCGCTGCTGCCAGAGACATTAATTAATATTATTGCGCCTGCGCATGCGCGCAGGCAATATGCTTCCTTCAATGCTATAAAAATTGAAAAACTTAAGCAAAATTGCCAATGCTGTGCATGGTTTTTTTTTGTGCTGCCACAGCAATGGGAGGCTATCGCATGAGGTGGCTTTGGACGGGGCGTTGCTCTCTGCTGCACACTTGACAGTGTGGCCATTGCAGTGTATGAGTGATGCGCAATAAATTTTGTATTTTTATGAGTCTGACTGACAGTAAAAATTATGAAAATTAATTAAAATAACCATAAAAACCGCGATTAGAGATTTAAAAAATACAAAAAAAAAAAAATTAGAAAAACAGCACAAAAATATTTTTTTTTTAATTTAATTGTTAACACTGTATCCGCTTGTTCCACTACTAATGTGGTTCTGGTGAAAAGCGTGGCCCTTTCGTTAAGAAGCTCTTAAAAATGTTAACAAATAACATACCTCAACGGTACAAAAAACACACTTTCGGCCTTTGCACCATTAAAGTGTGAACATGTAATGCGTTGACCACACAAAACACAGAAAAAAGAAAGAACACTTACTTAAAGTAATTAGATTTATAAACATTGTGTTACTTTCAGCTAAGAAAAACCCTTTTTTTATTGTTTCCGTTGATGTTCAAAAACTTTACCACTGTGTAATTTAAGTGTATTAAATGCTGCTAAATGACGGAAGTCGGAGCTTGTAATGCTATTGTAAGCCTCAAGCCCATTAAAACAGCATAAACAGGTGAACAAGTTGGAACAGTTTTGTTTTATGATCACACATTTTGATAACCTTTGACAGAACCTCACGAACAGACGAGCTCCGAAAAATTGCTAGAAGTAATACAACAGCAGCAGTCAACAACAAACGTACGACTAGATGTCATTGCAGATTTATGACCAGACAAAAGACACCACAAAATAACATTGTGAGCAACCTGTGCGCATGCGCAGCTTGTTGTTCTTATTCAGCCCGACGGAAAATGTAAAACAATAAAAGTTCAAGTTCGGCATAAATGAATGAGTTTGACAATAAACCAGGGGAGCGATAAGAGCATAAGAAAAAAATTAAACTATGTCCAACAACAACATTAACAATTGTTAATCTTGTTTTAATCTCAAGTGTGCGGAATAGAATGTCTGTAAGCGCATTTGCTAAAATTTTTAACGAACATAAACGAACGCACGTATAAAGACCACTGCTGTCACCGTCCGCATCATCACCATCATCATCGTCGTCATATGCGTCACATTGACCCCGCATCTTGCGTCATTTTGCTAGACGTTTGCACTGCAGGTTGTTGTGGACACTTGTAAGTCGATTGATCACTATGCCGTTGTTGTTGCAGTTTAAAAATGCATTCTTTTGAAGATAAGCGGCTGCTGTGTTGCAGGTTTTAAGCTGTATTTTTTTTATCTCTCTTGCAATATGTTGCTACATTTGTTTCTTTGTTGCATTACTTTGCTCTTGTAAAGTTTGCGAAACAGTTGGCAGCATTCGGCTTTAAAGTAACTTTTTTTATTTTTTCCTTTATGTATAGAGTATGATATCAATAAATTCTGAACGTAACTAATTAAAAGTGAAGTACACTTTGCTTTTGTTCTTTTGGAAAATATAAAAAATGTTTTATACTCCAATCCAATATGATTGAACTGGTTCACGCATCTAAAATTTGGAATAATTAAGAGTTTATCTCACGATATAAAAAAAAAAGTGTTCATGTCAGCTCCGATGCGCAACTGGAGTATAGTCTTTTAGAACGATTACCTTGGAATTTGAAATATGTAACTTATAAAACATAAATACTTTATAAGTAAATTGATCAGTAAAGTAAAATAAGTAAATTATAAGTAAAAAATAGATCAATATTGATTAATATCATGGGCGTCCGTAGGATTTGTTCTAGGAGGGCGTAAAGGCATAAAGGACTCTAGAATGAACATAAACAAAATGTAACCTATATAATGCTATTTACTACGATTTTTGGTACTAATTTTGTAAACATGATACGCACACTACACCGATATGCACACGCTTGTACACATAAGAAAATGTAATATATTTTAAAGATCGTGTAAAAATCTTTCTCGTTTCATGTCCGAAATATTTAAAAATTTTACATAATTTTTTTCTTATCATACATTCAGTTATTATTTGCTTAAGGAAATATTCTTAATAGTTAAATAAGTTAAATAATGTAAGGCCTATATTCTTAAATGAAATTGCATTAATTACTATTGATCCCTCAAGTTTTCAACTTTTAAGATAAGAATACAAAAATTTGCTAATATTAAACCACAATATTTTTTATTGGAAAACTAAAAAAAACAAACTAAATTCTAAATCCATTTTAAATTTTGGAAGCCTTTAACTTGTAAACCAATTTCGAGCGGAAAAAGTTGTCGCTATTCTTGAAACGTTCCCTCGTATGCTAAGGGAGATATTTTTTCCGGGTCTCACACCGCATTGACACCAATCTTTTTATTTCTTTTTATAACATGAATCATCTCCTGCAATCATCATGAATTGCTTCTGAATCCTGGTTTAATGTAAGAACGTGACGCAAAAAAGTCCAGAAAATTCTGAAACTGGGTGGGCGCCGCTAAATAAAATGAATTTTAAGAACTATAAAACGGTTGTTTCAAATCGAGTTTCCTATTTATGTTTATGCCATAAAAAGCTTTTGACTATAACAAATTCTAATGTTAAATTGTTTGCTTAATACGATATAAGATTTTTTCAAAAGTTAGTCCTTGATCCAAAATTGGCCTACTTTATAGAATTTCCTAATTTTTAATTTCGCTTTTGATTTAGAAGCTTTGCTCCCGCATAGATCGCTGTAACTTTCTCAAATATAAATGCTGCAGGATTATTTGTCATTTTATTAAGTTTAGGAAAAACTAAAAAAAAAATCCAAATTGGATTATCTTTATGATAGGAAAACAAGCCGACTTATTGGAAAACATTAAGGTTTTTATTAAATTTATTTACTTTTTCTTCTACTTGTTTACAATGACTTTAAAACACAAATTTGCCTATCGTCAGAGTTTCTATTCGTTATTGAATTAAATGTACCTTGCTTTCTGTTGCTACGAAGAATGATCTTCGACTAATGATCTTCGAGTTCCTTAACATCCGTCAATTTCTCGTAGGAATAACTTCGTAATTTGTTTCATTACATTCGTAGTATTTGCTAAAAAATTCATTCGCAGGTTGACCGTACGCATTATTCGTAAAAGGTACGAAGTTTAAGTTAAGTTTAAAAAATTTACAACTGAAATCGTTCAGACTAGTTTGTCGAACAATTACCGAAAATAAGGGCATGTGTGATTGCAAGGTGGCCGGAGTCTACTGGAAGAGTACGTGCCGCATACGCTAAAGAACCGCGGTTCATACCCTAGCTGAACAGAAGGTTTTTTTCGTAACTAGGTAGTAGGATCATTCGTAAATGTATTCGTACAATATACATTTGTTTTTTTACGAATACGAATAAAATATTCGAAATGTGCACCAAACTACGTCCATTCTAAGAATTCTATTCGTGGCTGAAAATTACGAAAGAATACGTAGAAAAAAATTTTCATTTGAAAATACGTATTGAAAAATGTTTGTGAAACTAGGGTTAATGAAATGGTATCGTAACTTATTAGGCCGTGTTCATGTTACGTGCTTTTGTCGCGATTGAGACACCGCTCTCAATTTTTTTTCGCAAACGTGGCTGAAAAATACTGAATATTAAATAAATAAATGTATTTAAATGCATACAAAATTCAGTACTTTTCAGCCGCTTCTGCGAAAAAAAGTGAGAGCGGTGTCTCAATCGCAGCAAAAACACGTAATATGAACTCGACCTTACAGCAACGGGCACAATATACTATTTAAAAATTAATAGTTTGGCTCAGCTTTATTTATAAATTATCCTTAAAAAAGTATTATTATATTCTCTTCAAAATATATTAAAGACATAATGAACATATCGTCATATGAAATCAAATAACCGTACTTTACAAAAAATTCAAAATCGAATTTTTGATTGATTATGATGCACCGTATCAAAAAACATGTTTCGCAAAATTTTACACTTCTACAACTAAAAACGGCATTTTTATTAGCAAAGTTCTCAAAGCCTTAAGTTTAAGCGCAACTTACAATTAAGAAATCTGTTTCTTCTCTCTTAAAATGTTTTTATTTAAACTTACGGCTTTTTGATTTAATATCAAGATATATAAAAATGTATACTAGCCCCTCCCCTCTGCAGACGCCCATGATTGATATCATTGAATATAAAACTAATTATTCAAATAGAGATATTGGTACGAAAGATATTAAAAAAGTAATGAAAAATTCTAGTTTTAAAAATGTTTTTTATATTTGCGTAATATTAAGTAGAACTATGTAAAGTAAAAACAATTAACACAAAATTTTTATGACTCAAAATCTTACAATATTGGTATCAATCAACATATATATACAATTCTAACAGAACAGTATAGAATTGTATAGAAAAAAAACAAGGGAAAGACTAAGTTTTGGCTACACTGTGACACTTCAAAGTTAAAAAAAAATCATTTTTTGTTTAATTCGTTCTGAGTTCTCTTAAACAAATAATTGTCAAAAATATGTGTCTTGACTAAACTGAGCCAAGTTATTTTTTTTACTATAAAAAATATTTGAGTACATAAATAGAATAAAGAAATCTTAGAAAATAGAAAATTTGATATATTTTTTAGTAAATTTAATGAAAAATTTTAGAAATTGACAAATTTCAATGAAAAAAAAAGAACAAATCCTATTAAATTAAATTACATTTTTTCTTTAATCTACTAGTATAAAGTAGATTCTGTATAACCAGGAACTGCAAACAACATTTTCTTCTTCATCAATATTTTTTTTTGTTTGAAAAATTGCATAAAATAAAAAAAATATTTACAAAATCAAGTAAAAAAGTAAAATAGGACCGATTTCGACCATTTTCAGTACACATCTTTTTCATTCATATTCATTCTATTTCATTCTATACCATTCTGACGAAATTTTGTTAAGATCGGTCAACCTTTGTACACTCCGCGACAAAAAGATAGCACATTGGAATTTTAATAAAGTTGAAAGAGATTAAAATAAAAAATTTGTATTTACTATAAAGTAATTCGATTTAAAAACAAAATGATAATATATAGAAATTCCATTTAAAAATCAAACTAGTTGCTCAGAAAAACCCAAAAACATATTCAGTAGTAAAGGGTGTCCCAACAAGAGCGCAATTTTGCAATTTTAAATAAAACACAGATATTTAAAAAAAAAAAAAATCGTGAAACATTATTATATCGTAAAGTAGACAGAATGAGGTTATGTATGGAACAATATATCGTGCAGATGGCCGCCGCGGCTTTTCTGGCATACACGCGATCTTTTAATGAAATTTTCAATGACCGTTTTGCATAAATGCTGCGGTATTTCATTAATGCAGCGTCCAATTTCGTCTTTTAAGGCTTGAGTTGTCGTCGGCTTATTCGCGTAAACTATCGACTTCAAAAAACCCCAAAGAAAAAAATCTAATGGTGTTAAATCGCACGATCTAGGCGGCCAATTCTGATCTCCGAAACGCGAAATAACACGACCGGGAAATGACTGATGTAGCAATTGAATTGTTTCTCTGGCTGTATGACATGTGGCGCCGTCTTGTTGGAACCACATGCCCTCCACATTTATTTCTTCAATTCTAGGCAAGAAAAAACTGGTTATCATTTCACGATACCGAACACCATTGACTGTTTGCGCTTGACCTGCCTCATTTTCATAAAAAAAAGTCCAATGATTCCTCCAGCCCAAAAACCACACCACACAGTGACACGTTGAGGATGCATTTGCTTCTCGTGAATCACTCGAGGATTTTCCTCACCCCAAATGCGACAATTCTTCCTATTGACGAAACCATCAAGATGGAAATGGGCCTCGTCACTGAAGATGATTTTAGCGGCAAAATCAGCATTTTCATGTTGTCTCTCCAATACCCAATTAACGAACTCCCTTCGCTTCGAATGGTCAGCTGGCTTCAGTTCCTGAGTCAATTGAACTTTGTATGCATGAAGATGCAAGTCTTTCGTCAAAATTCGCTGCATAGTGGATTTGGAGACACCAATATGCTGAGCTCGGTGTCGCATTGAGGTGGATGGAGTTTGAGCGACATCATCACGTACAGCTGCGACATTTTCGGTCGATCGACCTGGTCGAAGGCGCGTTGTTGTCTTTACATCACTAACAGACCCAGTTTAGGCTAATTTATCCGTTAATCTTTTTACAGTTGACTCTTTTAGAGCATTATTGTGACCCCAAATTGATCGAAATTTGCGAACTGTAGCCGCAAAACTTTCACCATTTTGGTAAAACAATTTCACAATGAGAAAACGTTGTTCATTCGTGTAGCGCTCCATTTTTACTAACCTCGTACCTTCTACTAGCAAACAATAACAATTGTTTAAATGTCAAACAATGACACTTCGAATGGCGCCAAATTTAAAAATTGCGTTCTTGTTGGGACACCCTTTATGACAAAAAGATAGCACAATATTATTCAAAATCAAGAATTTATAAGAAATCAATTTTTAATTTCTATAATAGAAGTATTTAGTATTGAATACAGTCTTCCTTTGTTTCTTAAAACTTCAGTACCGCAATTTGGTAGTGATTAAAAAAGTTTTTTGATTTATTTTCTCGGTATCCCTTACCAATTCAGAAGTATGCTACTTTTAAGTTAATGAATGGTATTATATTGACTATTATTGGCATAAGCTTCCCTTGCAAGGTAACACCAACAGTTTTCAATAATGATCAGGTCAGGTGATCGTGCGGGCCACTCCAATATTTCAATATCCTGTTCTCCAAGGAAGTTTTTTACTATTATTGCTGTATGTACAGCAGAAATTTTTTATTGAAATATTAATGAAGTTTTATTGAATTGTGACCCAGGATTAACTATTTCATTATCAATTAAATTTAGATAATCTTGGCGATTCATTCTTGTGGAAGCCAAATCCAGCCCATACCATTACTTATCTACCCCCGTGTTGACGACGACTTAGGACACGCTCTTTCTTCCTCAAAGTTTTTTTCGTCAGTGATTAAAATGCAGCGCCATCATTTTCTCTACTTAAAGTGATCTCTAACAAACGTCAAATTTGCTGTTCGATGTTTCGCTGTAAGTGGCAGTTTTCTTTGTAATTTTTTGAGTTTGATTGCAATTGATTTTTTAAAAATCCTTTGCACGTTCCGGTCATGTGTTTTCACTCCAGCTGTTTCAGCAATTTTTCTGGCAATGAGGCTAGAATTTGAAGCTACCCGCAAAATGACGCACTCATCTCGGCGTGTAACCACTCTTGGACATCCACTGCTAAAGGCTTTACCATAATTTTGTAGGTTTTTTTAGTAAATTTGTTTTTTTAACGACTTTTGTAATTGTTTTACGATTTCACTGATTTTCACGTCTTTAAATTAACATTTAAAGCAACTTGCACTTCCACACTGTTAAGCCATTTTCCACATCCTATTCTTATTTAATTCGAAGTACTTTTACTTATTTAATGTGGCAATTTTGATTTATCGCTTACTAAGTTAGCGCTACCATTACAGTTCACAACAGTTGTCTGCGCTGAATGCGTCCAATGTGGTTTAAATGCTGGACACGAATTTAGCACAGGTTAGAATTACTGTTCGATATCGTATTTTACTTTCGTTCATTAAACTTTACTAGTAGATATACTAAATTTATTAAGTTTTTATTTGAGTTCTAACAAAAAATTGCAGAAAGATATGGCGAAAGGCTACTGATGTTCAGAGGCTCAGCGGCATTTGATTCAGCAAATGAAAAATGGTGGAAGCACAGTTTCAGAGAATGCTCTGCTTCTTAGATGTTCGTGAAAGTATTACATAACGCATTACAACATGTAGAGCAGTATTAGAGCATTAAAAATGTAAAATAGCGACCTAGAGCGTGAAAAACAATAGCAAGAGAGGGCCATTTGACTTATAGAGCTTCACTTAGTGATCCTTTTAAGACCTCAAATAAAATTTAAAATGAAATTTCATCAAAATATGGCATAAATGTATCCTCAAAAGGCATAAGAAGACGCTTGAGTGAAAACAGTTTCCGTAGCTTTATAGCCCAACATACACCACATGTGTCGCAAAAAAATATTAAATGCAGTCTTGCGTTTGCAAAAGAACATTTAAAAAGTCAACGAATTTTTGGAAAAATGTGCTTTGGAGGGATAAATCAAAGTTTTGCCGGTTCGCATCTGACAGCAAACAATATGTGTGGCATCTTCAAAACATGCAACACAATCCAAAGTACATGCTCAAGACTATTAAACAGGGTGGCTGAAATGTTATGGTATGGGCGGCGCATTCTTGGCACCGAGTTGGTCCAATTGTTAAAATTTATCAAAAAATGGATCAGCTCGCTTACAAAAACGTACTTGTCAATACCATGATACCGTTTCAAGAGGATAATTTGCCGCATTAATGGCGTTTTATGCAGGATAATGATCCAAAGCACAGTGCTCACATGGTTAAGAGTTGCGAGGAGGACAAACATATTGATATTTTAAAGTGGCCATCGCAATCATCGGACTTAAACCCGATTGAGAATCTGTGGAGGGATGTCAAGCAGCAAATACTAACAGTAATATCCAAAAATTTGCCAGATTTGTGGAGGGAAATCCAAAGGATTCGGTATAGTATTCCAAAGTACCGTTGTGAGACTTTGGTCGAAAGTTTCCCAAGGATATGAGATGCAGCAATTAAGAATAAGGGATTTCCTACGAAATATTGAGTTTAATGCAATCAATTTTGATTATATTTTTCATCGTAGACAGTTTTTCGCTCGTGTGCTAAATTCATGACCAAGTCGAAATGCTTATTTTTAATTTTTATTTGAAAAAAGTTTTGAAATAAAAAAATGTATGTAAGAAATAAAGAAGACATAATATATACACTAAAAAAAGTTAATTAAAAATTTACAACGAATAAATGGAAAATATAAGCATTCACTTTACTTTTTTAAGTGTCCTAAATTCGTGACCACTACTGTATATTTGGGAAATATTCAAGTGCTAACTCTTTGCCGCGTACTGCAGGTACCTCCTATACAAAATCGGGGTCTAACCGATTTTTAAGTTTTGCAGTTCACATCTTTTACTCTATGTGGCTACCCCTCTGACGAATTTTTGTTTATATCAGCCTACTTTTGTATGTACCTGCTATACAAAATCAAGTAAAAAATTAACATAGGTCCAAAGGAGGCACCCCTATCGTCTAACTGATTTCGACCTAACTCAACGATTTCTAACTTAATTTCGGGAGCGATTAAGCATACAAAATTGCATTATCATAGGAGCACTCCTTCTCTTTTTGTCCATCGCTTATGTGCACTGTGTAGCGTTACGTTAAAAAAGCAGAAGTGAGTTTTGACTTATATTACAAAACTCTCTGAATTGGGCTAAATTTTTTTTATACAAATTTTTTTGGAAAAGTTTTACGTAACATAAGTTTGTTTTCCAAGAGATCAAATTTAAAAGTCTTCTCTGGTTTTTTTTATTAGGCTTTTTGAAGTGCCGTGACGTTACTGGCCTTACGTAACTTAAATTTCCGTTGTAGTTCAATTGGGTAATTAAGTAATTAGGTAGTGAAGTCATTATGTAATTTAGTTGTTTAAAAACAAATTTAATATATTTTCCTTTTCTTGCTTTAACCGTTTTTTTTATTATCTTTAGACAATGCCTTCCATTTTTATTAAAACAAAAAAATTTTGGAAACATTGCCATTAGCAGCGGCAAATTATCCTCTTGAAACGGTATCATGGTATTGACAAGTACGTTTTTGTAAGCGAGCTGATCCATTTTTTGATAAATTTGGAAATTTTACTAAACATTTACGAAAAAGGAAACTACATTTGTGCGACGCGTGCAGTCGATTTGATCATCATGGTAAATTAATTTACGTAACAATTGCTTGAATTAGTAAAATTTAAATGTTTTTCTAATAACATATCATAAAATTATAAGCTTGTAATAACTTTTAATTTTTTAAACACGGTGGACCTGTCAGCGGAAATGCCCATATTATGTTTGTCATAAATATTTTATGTCCACTACAAACAAGCTAATTTTTTACAATGAATATATTGCAGTGTTCACTGCACTATCATATAAGCAATTTTATACTTAGTACAATAAATTTACGTAACTTTACTAGTAAGGGTGCTATGTAGCAATCAAAGCAAAAGATCTATGTTTCCCGTTTGCAAAAGGTCACTGAGCCAGGCTGGAATGGGTTTAAACCATGATACAAAGAACTCCAGATAAAGTATTGCGCATGTCCGCCATCTTTGTTGTGACGTAGTTCGAGCTTGTCAAAGTGGCTAAATAAAAACGTAGTCAAAATATATTTAAAGGGGATAATTTATTTATAGCGATGAAAAATATCGATATCTTCTTATTGAAACTTGGTTTATTGACATTAAATAAATTACATAATAAATATTTTTCTAAATAAATTTAAGCAAATATATTTTTCAGTACTATTAATGAATAGAAATTTATATGTAAAAGGGGTATTTGCTCCCATTTGTTCTCCTACACAAAAACTATAGCTACGTTGCTTGATGTGTTTGACAGCACTTTGATTGCTTCTTTTTCATTTTGTTGTTCTTCTCGTTTGTTGACAAAAAATTGTGAATTCATTTTATGGCCCAAATTAAAATCGTTGTTAATCTCATCAAAACCATCTAAAACTTTAGTACTAATTTTAATTACATACAAGATAATTGAAAATTATCGTTTACACGTACTATAAGTGCACAATATTAGAAATTAAGCTCAATGAATGCAATATTTCTTAAATGCTTGCAATTGTGCTGCTTGCTGCTTGTGTTTACTTTTTGCTTTTTCACATTTTCTTTTGTATTCACATTTTCTTTTGCTGACAAGCTCGAGTGACGTAGTGCGCAGAAGATTTCAATTTTTGCGCACGGAGTAAGCTATCTGGATATCTATGTTTCATGGGTTTAAACAATAAATGTGTCCCAAATTTGTTGTTTTATCCATTCGCAAGTTTTTATCGCTAATTAAACTGAATCAGTTCCTATAATTATGCTGTAATAGGCAAACTTTGTGAGAAATTCTAATAAAAACCCTAAGGAATATAATTTTGATATTGAAATTCTCTGAATGCGCTGGATGGCGCGCGCTAATTTTTTTTAAAACGTTTCTTACTATCATTATTTGTAGTGCAAGGTACATTGATCCTGGCCAACTCTGGCCATTTTTTTATTCTTCAAATTTAATAGTTTTTTTATTTTTAATTTTTATTCCTTATCGCAATAACGGGATGACAAAAAACTTAAAAACAAAATATCTTGTTTAAAAGTCTAGAGTATACCCTTTCATAAAATATAAAGATCTGTTCAATCAAGCAGTTTAACAACATGTTAAGGACTTTAAAAAAGTCTATATTTTTTATATTACAAAATATCAACTTTGAGGCTTTACAAAAGCAAAAGTACGCACTTAAAAAGAAAAAAACTGCCAAATTCAAATATATTTCTATCGAAATGTATCAAAATATTAAAATTATTTGCAAGTTGCACTTTCTTCTGTATGGGAACCCTTTGCATGGGATCGCCCCAACGTGCGCCCTAATGAACAATAAATAGGCTCTCCTCAATTCAAAAAATGTATTGTTGAAATTTTATTGGAACAAAATATTTATGTGCTTACATTAAGTCGCCTTACGAAAATAAATTTTTTAGGTCTGTTCTTCAAAATAATCCTTGGTTTATGTTATGATTATTCAACAAATTCTACGTTAGCGATATCCATCCTAGCTTTGAAATAACCTTTAAAAATCGAGTTTATTTGTAAAATTATTTGCTGGTGTGGTAGTTAAAAAGAAACACAAAAAGTAAAAAATAGTAGTTTTAAAAAAGTTCTTACAATCTGCTTCAAAATATATTGAACTTTTGAATTTGGACTAAAGATAATGCTTTTTTTCTTGGAATTTTTGAATTTTGTAAAAAGTATTTCCACAAAAATTAAAAAAAAATAATTATTTCTAATGCGATCCTCTCTTTCAAGATATCGTTGGAAAGGCATTGGTCAGAATTCCTGATTCCTGGTCAGAATTGCTTTAATCGATACAAACCTTACTATACAAGAATGTTGGTGCGTATGTATGTCTGACCCTCACGGTTAAACCACGGAAGCTTGCCACCTCCGGATTTGTTTTACATGTGTAAGATTCACCCTTCTAGGTGACACTGCGCTGGCTTTATTCAAAAATTCTTATTTATAAACCGATTTGACTCAAAGTCACACCATATAATGTTTAAATAAAAATTAGGCAAATGTTCACGACACAAGAACATTCTACTCTTGTACAGAAATTACTCAATTGGTGTGTAGGTATCTAATACCTTAAACTCTGGATCAAAGTTATCAAAAGGCAAAAAAAACCACTTCCCGGGCTTATTAGAAGTTTTTTAATTGAAAGTTTTTATTAGCAGTATTTTTTTAAAACCAGGAAACAGGAAACAGGAGGAAAACAGTCAGGATGTGAGTAAGAAACTGACAACTGTTTAGTTAATTCAAAGATCTTCATCAGAAATTCCTGTTTCGCGAGCTCTGTCACTGTCTCATCTGTCTCTAATATAATCCCTCAGCATTAAACACATTCCAAACTATGCTTTGCTAATAAATTTATGGTATTGTTTCCATCCAACTTTCTCAAAAATACTATGCATTTCTTAACCCCACCTTTTTTTCTAAAAATATGCAAAGCACAATATCTTCATGTGGAATTAAACAGTTTCCTAATATATCGCATAACTTATTATTTCGGTCGAATTTGCCTCAATCAATCCCATTATCATAATTCACATTGATGTTAAATTTATTAGTTAAACTGCCGAAAGCCTATTTGAAGTAATTTCAGTGTTTTAAATGTGCCATGCTAAAATAACAGCTTCGATGTTCACAAATTAACTATTAAGCTTAACATCAGGTAAATATTTACACGCAACGTTAGCCTATTAGAGAGGTATATTCGAGAGAATTCATTAATTTTCTATAAAGCTGTGCAAGATTAACTTAAATGTATTTGTTGGAATGTAATAATAAGTAAGCAAATTCCAACAACGAAACAATACACAACAACATCAAAAAAAAACCCTTTCAAATACGCTCCATCATTCACTAAATACTAGGTCGCAATATCAGCTGAAAACTTGCAACATATGCACGCTGCTGTTAAATACCTGGCAGCACTAAAAATTGTTAAACATGATCGAGATTTTTTGTGTATGACAGACACGCGTCTGCGTAGCAGCTCAGCCACAGTCTCATTGGCGCCATGACAATATATCTCTAAAATAATAATGTTTATAAATAAAATCGAAAAAAAAAAATCAAAGAGAAATAGGGTCCACCTCTTTGAAAGATACCATAAATCATCTTTTTTCCAAATTCTGTGGTCTGATCAAATATCACTTTTCTAACGCCATTAAAAGATTTTTAATGTTGCCTTTTTTCTTCTCTACACTGGTTTTGTTCATCTCATTGGTAGATGAGCTCAAAGTCTTGTCAAACATGACAACGCAAACATAATTATTTTGGCTTTTTTTTATTTACTATTCAGATTTTTTGAACTCATGTAGTGCTGATCTTCGGTCATTATGAAATCGGCTACAAACCACTTGAAGCCACACTGAAGGGCAAATGTTTGTAATAAACACCTTTTGACCCAAAATAAGTATTGATAAATATGGATTTTTGATTTATTATCCTTAGTTGGCTCAATAATATTACGTCCTTTTTTGAGCGTAGCAAGGTGTTTTCTTCCAAATCCCACTTTAGTATTATTGTGTGCTGTTGCATGATTATTGTACAAAATTGAATTACACTCAAAGCCGTCCTTCATCGCTGGATCCTTGTTGATGAGTCATCGTCTTTTACAGCCCCATTGTTTGTAAATGTTGTGATCTTGTCAAATTTTCTTGTTTTGATCTTGCTGTCTGTCATTTGGCCACCTGTAATTGTTGATGTCATGACTTGCATGACCTGTGCAGCAGAGAGCAGCGCAAAGCTGCAACTTTATGATATATGTTCTCGTTACTATTCACCATGATATCGTGCTGAATATTTGCATTTTTTATAGCTTTACATATATTTTTATTACTTTAACATTTTAACATTTAATTTAATTCAATGAGCGGAAATATTTATTTTATTGTTTTGACGATAATATATTTCACGGAAACACAGTTGAAGCGCACGCAATGAATCAATCAATCAATTTGTTCCTGAATGCGTTCAGGTGTTTTTCAAGACAGTGAGTGTCTTGCTCAGGGAAAAAAGATGCATCTGATGAATTTTAATTTTTGGCATGCAACAAATTTTGCAGAATGCGTTTTATTTTTTTTTAAATGAATACGCGTCATCATATGAACAAAACTTTATATATAATATTTTGTTGAAATGTATGTGGATGAATATTGTTTTAATAATCTGCGGCAATCATATAACTTTATAAAAAGAAACAAGTGCTATCAGTTCATTTAATAATTTCTAATAAAAGTTATATGCTTGGTAGCATTCCGAGAAAAAATACAATTTTCTTAACTAAAGCCGAACAATGGCTAAACAAGGGTCGAACAGCAGCAGTTTTTACGTAATTTGTGGATAACAGCGACCATGTGATAAGCGACTACTGAATATTTTGGCCGACCAGCTGCTGAACAAGGGCAAACTTTATACATTTATATTTGAGTGTACCTTAAAAGTTAAAGTTGTTTTTTTTATCTCTTACCCTCTAAATTTTTTCGTATGATGCCAATATAAATGCAAATAAAATTTCGACCACGGCATTGAAATATGACAGTTCTTGGTGATAGGAGGTAACAAGTGCTAATTATCCCAGAAAACCCAAATAGCTTACTTTTTCAAAATAAGCTATCAAACACGAAAATCGAACAAAAATTACCAGACTTGTGATTTTTTACTCTTTGAAAAAATTCTGCTCTTTTTTCTTGTTTAAATAAAAAAAAAAAAAATACAAGATCGCAAAAATCTTAATTTGAAAAAATTTTAATGAAATAAATATTTTCAAATATTTTCTTAAAATATACAGAATAAAGGTAAAATAAATTTTTTTATTTATTTATTTATTTACTTGATTGCTAAACCTTAACAGGTTTTATAGCAAATTTAAAATTATAAAATAAGATATTTTATAATTAACAAATAACAAACTAAAAAGTTTTAATAAATTGCTTAAAGTATATAATTTTATTAAAGTATAAAAAATAACAAAGAAAAAAGTTAAGTCAAATCGAATGATATTAGACAGCAAAGCAGGGTTGCGTTTTCAAGACAAACAAGGTCAAGTTAGCAACAATTTTTGTATACGGCGGAGTCGTGTGACAAACAAGGTCTCATACCCAATAAAACACCACTCCAATAGGTATATATATATATAATATATATCGTTCTGTCTTCCTGAAGCCGGTGGGATTCTGGCTTGACAGAGTGGTTACTCGACAAACTAGGTCAACTTCACCAAACCAATTTTCATAAAATAAAGAAAACCAATTGCGAACGCAGGCACCAAGACAAACTAGGTCTTATCGGCCACTCATATTAATATATTACAAATCGATCTAACGTAGTGTTTCAAGACAAATGTAGTCACAATCATCATGAAGATAAGAGGCAATTGAAGATCCCAGGTTTAGGTCCATTTAGATTATTTAGATGTTTATACACCAAAATTTTCCATTTTACGCTTAGGTCCATTTATCCATTTAGATTGTTATATTAATGATAATGTGTTTACTAATCACCAGATGCATCAGATATATGTTTGAAAGAACTTTACATAATCAACGTCGGTACTGCAGGTAATCTATAATTTTATGTTTGATTGAGTCCACGGATTCACTTAAGGATATAACATCAGATACAAAATTAAAATCACCGCAAGCGCTTCTAAGAGGTTCATTTTGCAAATAATTAGTTCTACAAAAGTTCATGTGGAGTAACTCAAAAGATCTTCTAGGACGAAGAGGAATATTAAAATTTATTTTACTCAATAAATATGGACATATGGAAATATGGTAGGTGAAAATCAGTATTACAATAAAGATAGCTTAAGCAAAACAAAAGAAATTGTTTCTGCACTGATTCAATGTCGTCTATGTAACAACCGTATCGTGGGCACCAAACAACTGAAGCGTATTCTAAGATAAGCCGCACTAGGGAAGTAAATAAGGTTTTCGTTACGAATGGATCATTAAACTCTTTTGCCCAACGTTTAATAAATCCTAAAGTACTATTTGCTTTATTTATTATTTTATTTACATGAATATTAAAGCGTAGTTTAGGATCCATTGTTATTATTATTGAAAATATCTAAGGACTCCAATGGATAACCACAAATTTTGAAGGTACATTTAATTGGTGGTTTGCGCGAAAAAGACATATGCTTGCATTTCTTCATGTTGAGGTTCATACGGTTCGTTTTGCACCAGTTATGAAGATGATCAATGTCGGCTTGCAAAAATACAGCGTCATTATCGTTTTTAAAAGAAAGGAAGAGTTTGACGTCGTCAGCAAACATTAAGATGCTAGAATGCATTATGACAGATGGCAAATCGTTTATAAAAAGTAGAAATAGAAGGGGCCCAAGATGACTTCCTTGAGGTACTCCTGAAGTAACAGGAAACTCATGTGATTTATTGAGCTTAAAAAGAACAGATTGTGTTCTATTGCTTAAGTAAGATTCAATCCACTTTACCAACGGTATAGGAAAACCAACAAGATGTAATTTTAAGATCAAGAGTTAGTGATTTACAACGTCAAAAGCTTTGCTAAAATCCGTGTAAATAACATCAGTCTGCATGCCTTTTCCAAAGTTTTCTATATTTTTTGATGTAAATTCGAGAAGGTTAGTAACAGTAGATTTTCCAGAAAGGAGTCCATGTTGGAAAGGAGACATTAAAGATTTAACGCTATGCGATAGTCGTGATGTAACAATTGCCTCTAAAAGTTTAGGCAAAGCGCTTAATTTTGCGATGCCACGTTAGTTATCAATTAAAGACCTATTTCCGGATTTATGCAGCGGAATGATAAATGAATGCTTCCAGGCTGCAGGAAAATAGCAGGATTTTAATGATGAAGTAAATAGTAAAGAGATTGGAGTTACTAATCAGGACCACTTTTATATGATGTTTTAAATTTTTTAAAAATGATAAGACTGTGTTTGTGTCAGTTATTGGGAAATAAATATCCCCATATTGAATATTAAAAGGATAACTTAAATAATCATAGGACGATGATGAATAAGTCGCCTTGAAAAAGTCAGCAAAAAGATTGCAAATACTATTATCATTATCAGACTCAACAGAATTATACTTCCTAAAAGATGGATAGGATTCTTCATAATTAGGATTCTTCATAATTATGCAATTATGTTAAATAACCTGGTCGTTATGCATTTTTTTGCTAAAAATCTACCAAAAATCTCAAGTTAGGTGGCAGTGCTAATTTTTTAAATTTTTGCAAAGGATGCAGCTTTATACGTAAATCGTCCTTGTGCGATGTAAATTTTAAGAGTTATATCTTAAAGTTGCACCATAACTTTTAATCATTTATGTCTCCTCAGTCAGAAGAGGGTGAAAGGAAGCTAAATTCAAGAATAAGACGAAACGAAAAAATTCACTAAATATAAATTGGGGCGGGAAAAACACCTGAAAATATTTGGAAAATTACACCATGTGCTACCATTTTTGTGATCAGTATGCGACTATTTTTTTATAGATTTCACTATAGATAGGTTTTCGAGATATATATTTTTTAATTTTTGACCCGACTTTTTTAGATATTGCTCCATACATTTTACCATATCTTAATTGACCGATTTGGTTATAATAAATATCAAATTAAAGAAAAATTTACTTTAAATTTGATTTAAAAATTTTGCTAATCTGTTGAGTAGTTGTCGAAAATCGAAAAAAATATAAAAAAGAAGTCATTTTTCAGATATATAAAAAAGAAGTCATTTCGAGCAAAATCGAAAGAAATATAAAAAAGAAGTCATTTTTCAGTTAAAAATAAAATCGAAAAATCCTTTAAAAATTTTGCAAAAGTAGAAGACACTTAAATATGCACAGTTTCTCATTTTATGCATGAAGATGGTTTTTTAAAGAAAAGACTGAGCTACTGATGAAGAAAATTTATGAAAGAATAACGAAGGTAGAGACTATAAGGTAAAGGTAGCAAAAATTGAATTTTTTCCGTTTTTAAAATTTTATTTCATACTAGCTGAAACCCGGCGCGTTGCTGCCACTCTCCCTATTCAAACGCCCATAAAGTGTTATCAGTTAAACAGCATGTCTAAATTGAGGTCAAATACTGAATTCTGAGACTGTGCGACCTATATCCACAAAGCTATTCGATATAACAAATTTGGGTTGTATAGGAAGTGCCACTCCCTGTTCATCACCGCTAATAGAATGTAATCAATTAAACTGGATGTCTACATGGAGGTCGAATACCGAATTCCAAAACTGTGCGACATATAACTCCTAACTATTCGATAGCACAAATTTTGATTGTATGGGAGGTGCCACTCTCCTTTTCCCTACGCCCATAAAATTTTAGCAATGAAACTGCATGAGTACATTGAGGTCGAATACTGAATTTTGAGGCTGAGTTACCTATAACTCCAAATCTATTCGATATCGCAAATTTGGGTTAAATTGGAGGTGTCACGCCCCCCCGACAAACTCTAAAAAATTTTATCAGTAAATCTGCAAGCGTAAATTTTGGTCGAATACTGAGTTCCGACGCTGTGCGACCTTGAACTCCAAAGCTATTCGATATCACAAATTTTCGTTGTATGGGAGGTGCCACTCCCCCTTGATCAACGCTCATAAAATGTAATCAATGAAACTGCATGTGTACATTGAGGTCCAATACTGAATTCCAAAGCTGTGAGACCTATAACCCCAATGCTATTTGATATCTCTAATTTGGGTTAAATAGGAGGTTTCACGCCCCCTTGTCGTACGCCCATAAAATGTAATTAATGAAACTGCATGTATAAATTGGGGCCGAATACTGAATTCTGACGCTGATATTCAATATCGCAAATTTACGTTAAATGGGAGGTGCCACGCCCCTCTTACCAATGAACATAGATTGAATCAATGAAACTGCATGTGTATATTGAGGTCGAATACTGAATTTCGGCGTTGTACGACTTATAACTCTAAAACTATTTGATAGCACAAAGTTGGGTTGTATGGGAAGTGCCACTCCCCTTTGCCCTACGACGACAAAATGTAAGTATTGAAAATGCATGCATAAATTTAGGTCGAATACGGCATTCTTACGCTGTCAACCTATAACTTCAAAGCAATACGATATCGCAAATTTGGGTTGTAAGGGAGATGTCACGCCTCCCTGTCCAACGCCCATAAAATAAAACCATTGAAACTGCATAAATTGAGGTCAAAAACTGAATTCCAAAGATGAATTCCTATAACATCAAAGCTATTCGATATCACAAATTTGGGTTGCATCGGAGGTGCCCCTCCCCCTTGTCCACTCCCATAAAATTTCATCACAGAAACGGTACGTCTAAATTGTGGTCGAATACCGAATTTCTAAGCTGTGCGACCCATAACTCTAACTAAAGCTATTCGATAACAACAATTTTTTATTTATATGTGGGAGGTAAAAGGGGGTGTGGCATTGCCCCTTAAACCATCTCGTACTCAAAGCAAAGCGTACTTACAAATTGGACAAATTTGAGCTCAATCGGACCAATGGTTTCGAAGTATTTTGATATTTTCTTTAAAGTAGGCGTAGATGAATTGTGACCACGCCCATTTTTTCAAAGTTAATTATAGTTATCATACGAACTTATTTACCAAATTTTAATTTCATACGACCAAAACCGTCTTAAATACAGCATTTTTATTGATTTGTGGGCGACAAAAGGGGGTGTGGTACAAAACCTGCAAAGATACACACATGCAATTTCTTATGTGCACCCTCCACACAGACCCCAATCACCCCTGAAAATTTCATTGAAATCGGGCAAGCCGTCTAGGAGGAGTATGCGAACAGGAAGTTTTGCCACTTAATTTTATATATATAGATATCAAAACAGTGGGCGCAAAAGTGGGCGTGGTCAATTTTTCTTTCAGTAAACACTTAAATTGGATTACTACGAACATTTGAAAAAAAATTATCCAAATCGGTCCAGCCGTTTTCCGATTTTAGATAAATTGAAAAAAGTGGGCGCAAAAGTGGGCGTGGTCAATTTTTCTTTCCGACAAAACTTAAATTGGATTACTATGAACATTAAAAAAAAATTATCCAAATCGGTCCAGCCGTTTTCCGATTTTAGATAAATCAAAAAAAGTGGGCGCAAAGTGGGCGTGGTCAATTTTTCTTTCCGTAAAAACCTGAGTTGGTCTATTACGAACATTTTAAAAAAAAATTATCCAAATCGGTTCAGCCGTTCTCAACTGATGCAATTACCAACGAACGACATTTGATTTTTATTTATATAGATAATTTAAGTATATTTTTTGTAAAGTTAAAGTTTAGGTCAAATTTTTTTAAAGTAATGATAAATGTACATTTTAAAAGTTATTTAGGCTCTTTTGTTGTTATCGATAGTTATTGATTAACCCAACATGCCAATGACTTTTACATCACAAAAACCTTTAACCAATTTGAAGTTTGCTTATATGTCCGATGCTGTACAGAGTTTGATTTGCATAATTTAACAATCCGAAAACTTCAAAAATGAGCAAGAGATCACGAGTTTTTTTGTGCAATAACCATCACGACGATTTTTGTTACGTATGCGGTGAATATGTCACTAATGAAAAAAAGCATATGGGGCATTCCATACAAAATTTGATACCATCATTTTTTTCAATAAAAGTTATTTTTTACGGTTCATTAGTCAAAAATATTTGATACGTATTTTTTTATTTAAAAAAAAGGACTTTACGAAAAAATAATTTCTTTATATTACGTTTTTAAAAAAGGACCTTTTTTCAACTCTTATACTGCAATAACTGAAGAAGTTCAAACTGAATTATGCAATAACAAACTGAAATATTTGTCCCAAAGAAGAAATGTGCGCATTTTTTTTAGTTTTCTATTGATGTTCTCTAAAACTTAATCACATAATTTTTTGATTGCCAAAAATTAAAAATTAACAACAAATTAGATTTTTTTTGTTAACAATAGCCAACACCTTTTTCTTATTGCTGGTAGATTTTCAGAGTGGGCACTTGAATACTTACGGAACAATAAAATTTTCAAACTATTTATTTAACATCACATTTTCTATTTATTAAATTTGGATGCTTTATAAAATGTAAATATTTCAAATGTGTCGCAAGAAGAAAATACTTTTATTTTCAATTTAAAATTTTCGAATTGCTCAACATAATGAAATGATTTTGTTCCAGGTATGGTTTTGCATTTTTAAAACGATTCTGGAGAAATTTTTCTGCTTTTCATAGTCTTCGGAACATTTGTAAAGAACTGAAATATTTGGCAAAGCAGAAGCTTTCATAGACTACTCGTACAATTCAGTTGCGGAGGATATTTTGCTATCAGTGATCATTTGCAAACTTGCTCGACGTGCTATTCTTTTAATAGTTGCTCCAGCCCCATCGTAAGGCCCTTAGCCATGTGCCGTTGCGTGAAAATGCCACTGTGCGGGGCGCTTAAAGTCATATTCGTGACAAAAATATTCGCAAAGTGTTTGACATTTTTGAATTGTTGAGGAGCGCCGTCACAAAAATAAATGCACTTTTGTATGTATGGATAGTTTTGTGATAAATTATCATTAAGGGTTTTAAGAAAAACATACACAGCTATCGCATCATATTTCATGCAGTCAGAAAGGATTATTAATGTCTTATGCTCCATTTCGTTATTAATTTAGTGATAAAAAACGATTGGAAATATGGTTGCTAGATCGTTGTTCCAATGAAAACCTGTTATAGCGTTTTGAATAACGAACGCATAATTTTTCGAAAAATCGCAAATTATTAAGCTATCATTCCTTAAATTTTTTTTTTGAACATTTCTAAAATACGAAACTTGTTTTTTGGCGAAAAAATTACTTGTAATAAATATTCTTTGAGCTCTTCAAAACCTTTGAGCAAACTCATCTAAAGTTGCACTTGTTGTTACTAAACTTGTTTTCGTTTTAGTTATCCTTTGCTTGTGTGTAACTTTTTGATTTAATTTTTTTTAAGACTTCAGAAATTTCTTTGGACATTTGATTGTTAGTTGAACAATTATACATTTTCAAAAAAAAAAACGATTGGAACTATCTTCGACTGTGAACATAGTTCTACGAACTAAACAGGTTCGGAACGACAAATCTCTAGTACGCTTCCCACGTGTAAGTTTCGATTGAAAATTCATTCCTCCGTAAGTATTCAAGTACCCACTCTGAAATTCTACCAGTATTAAGACAAAGGTTTTGGCTTTTTTTACAAAAAAAAAAAAATAAAAAATAAAAAAAGAATTAGGAACAAATTAAAAAAAATCCAATTTGTTGGAAATCTTTATTTTTCGCAATCAAAAAATAAAGTGATCATTCGAAAGCTAAAAAAATTTCAGCGCACATTTCATCTGTGGGACAAATTTTTCTTTCTTCTTCACTTATTGCAGTATAAGAGATTGGAAAAAGGTCCTTTTTTAAAAACGTAATATAAAAAAAAAAATTATTTGTTCGAGAAGTTCTCTTTTTTTAAATAAAAAATACGTATCAAATATTTTTGACTAATGAGCAATAAAAAATAACTTTTATTGAAAAAAAATTTTGGTGGCAAATTTCGTATAGAATGCCTAATATATTTACTTATGACTTCCAGAAAAATATGAGCAGTAATTTGGAATGGCACCCACATGTCTTGATCAATTGTGAGCACCAAGTTTGATATGCCATACGCCTCAATCAATTTTGACGGAATGGTCTTCCAGCTCTAGGTATGCATTTTCTTAAATAATAATATATTTATAACAGTGGTTTCTTTTTCTTCTATCGACTATCGATAACAAAAAAGACGCCTTAATCACTTTTAAAATATACATTTACCATTACTTCAATAAAATATTACATAAACATTAACTTTACAAGCAATAAAATTAAATTATTTTAAATAAAATTAAAAAAAGTTAAATTTTTGGTACCTTCACATTGTTGTCGCTAACTTCATTAGTCCTCCACAAATTTTCTTCATGAGTAGTACTCACTCTTTTTTTTAAAAAGCTATCTTATGCATACAATGATAAACTGTGAATAATTCGGTGTCTTCTATTTTTGCTAATTTTTTTAAGGATTTTTCGATTTTATTTTTCACTGAAAAAAATGATTTCTTTTTTTATATTTCTTTCGATTGTGCGACAACTACTCAAGTTCAGAAATTAACAAAATTAATTAATTAAATTTATAGTAAATTTTTCATTAAGTTGATATTTATTATAACCAAATCGGTCTATTTAAACTGAAGATATGATAAAATGTATGGAGCTATATCCAGAAAAATCGGGTAAAAAATTCAAAAATATATATCTCGAAAATCTAAAAAAAGAAAAATTTTTTATTACGATTTTCGTATTTAGCGGTCCAAAATCTATAAGAAAAATGAAGTGGCACACCGATCACAGGAATTTTTTCCTTTTTGGCACATAGTGTTAGTGTAAATGTGTTGAATGACCGCAAAGTGAAATTGAAATAGATACTAGCTAGCATCAGAGGCATCTTAAGGGAACGTGTAGGTCCTGTCATTCATGATTGTTTACATATAAGAAAGCTTTGAGCACGTTGGGTACCGCGTTTCTTAAGAACTTATTTTTGACGTCTTTCTTGAGGTATTAGATTTTTAAAGTATGTTAAAATTTTTAATGAACTGACTCGGGCACTTTTATCGTACATTTCATAAAATATAGAAAGTACCTCAATTCGAAACTTCACTGAGAGTCGTGTTTAGTCGTTTTTATATATGTTTACCTTACTTAATTTTATCTTACTTATCTTACTGGCATACATACTTTTCTTATATGAATTAATCACTAATTTTGGTTTACAACTACACACATATTCACCGAATGGCCTAGGTTTGGTCGCTCTTTCCTCGATCAAAAAAATAAAATCTATGGTGACTTTTATTGTAATTCTAAAAAGACAAATTCAAGATTAGCTTAAAACGTTACAGATTTTGAAGAAAAAAAAACTTTCTATAGATTTGTTATTGGTACCAAAAAATTTTTGTACTCAGTTAAAATTTTTTTTAAGTTTTGTGTTTTCAACGTAGATCCGGGCAAATACTTGCTTTATATCGGTCATTTTAAGTCTACTGCAAGTTTTTTTTTTTTAAAATTTACCTTATGTCTTTTGATTTGCCAGAAACTTTGGCTATAAGCTTGTATTCAATTCAGTTGCTTAATTTTGTTTTTTTAAAGTCACTCGCCGCGAAATTTTGTACAAAAGCAAAAATCGTGAAACTGGAAATGAAATTTATGAAAATTTCCGTAAGCTGAAGATATTAAGTCAATATATTAAAAAAAGTTTTTTGTCGAATTGAGGTCCATAATTTGCTCGTAAAAACTTATGACCTTTGATGTGATTTTTAGCCTCTAATTTTAGATAAACAATTTATTTTGTAAGAGCTTTAAGCTTTATGATCTAAAAATAACTTCACTGCTTTAACGTCATATGAAAAATGGCCGATGAGGAAAAATTCGTGTAATCTTAACAAAAGAATTAATTCAAACAAGTGTCAAATCATAAAAGGCTTAAACAGTGGGTTGGCCACAGCTTAATCACTCAAGACTACTGACGATGGAAGTACAGCTCCTTCCGAAACAGTTGGTTGGCCACAGCTTAATCACTCAAGACTACTGATGATGAAAGTACAGCTCCTTCCGAAACAGTCGGTCTAGTTTGCTGTGTGATTTACTCTAAACAGAGTTTGTTGTTGTTATTACCTTCTTCAAAACATACTTAATCTAAATGGCTTACTGATTAATCTTTTCTGATAAATTAAAATCAGATGTTTTTTAATTTTTAAAATTTCTCCAAATTAATTTATATGAGAGTGTAAAAAAATTTTAATGCAATCTTAAAGAACATTAAATTTTGACCAATTTTGTCGTAAAATTTGTTGTAGTCAACTGTGAAATAAAAAAGTTACAACGATTCATTGTAAAGGGCTTCTGGCCCAACTAAGATAAGCAAACTTAAGCACAGAGAGTTCAATTTCGAACATGAGCTCTGTTTCAAAGTGAAAGCAAATTCACTGAATTACGGCTCGAAAGCTACGGCTGTTATTGTGTCCACAGACGGACACACAGACTGACAAATGTTGTGACAAAGTTCTTATATTACCTACAATGTTATGTATTGTATTTCGTAAAAAAATGTTGATGTCAAAAGCCAGAATTTAACTTCAAGTTACGGAAAACTCGAGTTATAGAATAAAATATTATATAAGTAACATAACAAAACTGCCGTCTCGCAGAAACAGATTTTATAACTTTTTTAATGGATTATAGCCCGCTGATTCCAAAATTCGACGGAGCCGTTTTTGAGATAATTGCATTTTAAGTTTTTGCCATTTTCATATAAGGATTATTTTACCTGAGCGACTTTAGCGTATGACCTAATTGGTCAATTTAAATAAGCCTCTAATCATACTAAATAGGAATGTTGTGAGCATACTTTAACTACTTTATAATGAAAATCAGATGAATTTGCAAAAAATTTTAGCTTGCACACTTCGATTGTTGTCGAAAAAAATCAAGAAAGTATCGATTTAACTGTGCGTGACGGTATGTTTCAAATATATATTTTTTAAATTTTACTCTTTATTTGTATGAATTAAACCTATAAGCAAATTTTATGATAAATTTCAAATAAATCTGAAGAGCACATAATTTTTGGCAGTTATTTTAGTAAATTTTTCATTTTCATTGAAATTGGATGAATGTTGGAAAAAGGCAATTTAAGTTAAAGAATGCAGTACATAGCTCAAAAATTATTTACAGTAGTAGTTATGCGTCGATATGAGTCCATTTGAGATTCCGTACTTCACTGTCACTGTTGGTCCTGAAAGAAAAGATAATTTTCCCATCGCTGCATATTAACGGAGTACTATGATGCACTTAACCACTTGAATAGTTAATTTGCCAATCATTTCAGCGGTCGTCAGCGCCTAATTCTTTTTATTTTTTTACAACCACTTCAAGACTTTTCATGATTGTTTCAATTCGCAGAATCGTTCATAGGCGCAGCTGCACTAACAATACAGCGATGTACTTATGTTATGTACATTAAGGCTCTTCACGAAAAAAGTTGTTCGGGTCAGTTCCTCAAAATAATTCTTGGTGGATGCTATGATGATTCAACAAATATTTCGACACTAGTGATAGCTATCCACGAGCTGGAATGGTTTAATATAACCCTTGAAAATAAAATAACTCTTATGAAAAAGTTCTTCAAATCTGCATCAAGAAATTTCAAATTTTTACGCTCGGATTAAAGGTAATGCTGTTTTTCGTTCATTTTTATGAATTGTTTTAAAGTTTTTTCACTAAAATTCAAAAATTCTTTTTAACTGTGATACTCACTATCAAGATATCGTTGAAAAGTTTTTGAATGCTTGCATTGATTCCTGGTCAGAATTGCTTAAATTGATGATGAAATTATGATATGATGATTATGAATTATGATTTAAGCTAAAGCATTAATTATAAAATAAACTCTTTGCAAAAATATTGTAAGAAATTTAAAAAAAAAAATTAAAATGAAGTTTTTTGATTGGAATTTTTGGAGATTTTGTATGGAAATAAAATTAAAAAATTACTAAAAATTTGCATGATAAGCAACATCATCTTAAATCCGATTACAAACATTTATATTTCGCAGATTGAAAGCGCTTTTTTCGGTCAATAATTCCTGGCAGTTTATTTTTTTACAACTATTTCACCTGCCAATATTTTTAAAAAGCATTCGGTTTTTAGAGGCTATTTCAAACCATTTCAGCTCACGGATGGCTATCTCTAGACTCGTCATAACATAAACCAAGGTTTATTTTGGGGAACTGGCCCGATTAACTTTGTTTCATCTATGGAGTATGAGATGCCTTAATTTATGTATAATGGATGACTATTGTTGGCTCCTCATACGAGAAACCGACACACATCGGAAAAAAGCAATAATATAAGCCATGTCTAAGATTTAATCTATATCTAGACCGGCATGAATAAAAATATCGTTTTATCATAAAATGGCTTATTTTAAAAATTTAACGAAAATCAGGAAAATTTGTGAAATGCCTGCCAAAAATTCATTTTCCATCTAATCCATTTCAAAATGAATTTTGAATGAGCGCAATCCATCAGACTATTCCAATAAAAAACAAAACATGAAAAAATATTTTTGCAACGTTTTTTTTTTTTTTTTTTTTTTTTTTTTAAAAGATCAAAGAACCAAGGCATGCGCCTTATACAAACCAGGTTTGGTCTTTGACCTGAAAGGAAAGGGATAGATTATGTAGAGGAATTGATTGGAAACTATATGTGAATTATTGATTAGGGGAAACAACTGCGAAAGACAATTTGAATTGCTTTTTAACCGAGGCTAGTGTTATGCCTTAACCTCGGCAAGCATTTCAAGCCCTTAGTTGTTCCATTCCTTCACATTTTCCACAATTTAGTTGTGAATTTTTAGTTTTCCATAATTCTTAAATGTAGGACAAAGAAAGAACAAAGAAAGTGAAAAGAACCATGCCCGAGCCCGGATTCGAACCAGGGACCTTTGGGTTGAGAGTCTAGCGCACTCTCCACTAGACTACAAAGGCCGACTAGTGCCGTAATACACAGGTAATTCGAGATTTTCTTTATTTTTTCGCATAAATTTCAGGGTTGCTGCATTTTTTGTAGGTGCACCAAAGCTACTGGTCCAATTTTAATTTCTTATATAAAAGATAGATGCGCATAACTTTTCTTCTTCATTTAGTGAAACTAGCACTCAAATCGGTTTAAAAGAACACCTGCTAAGGTTACTAAAGCTGGATTACTTTTCGTGAAAACCGTGAAATTTCAAAATGTCATTATCTGGAAAGCAGCTCCGCAGATTTTAAAATGATTTACATTTTTGGAATATGTAGCCAAAATTACATTAACATTTTTTTTTTCAAATTTAATAGTGCAAACATTTTTTCCCATTTTGTGGAGTAGTGTAATTTAATTTTTGTGTGCGAAGTGATTTCCATTGAAAACAGTTGGTGGTGGAATATCTTCAGCATCATCATCATCAGATTTATAACTTTCATATAGTCGTTAAGTCAATAAGCATCTTCTAGAACACTGTTTAAAGAGCCACACTTAGAGCCCGAACAGAACTAAGAGCCCAAACAGAACCAAAGCGGATGTCGGATGACGGGCCCCTCTCAGCGAAATCCGCTGAGAACACGTCCAGAATTGGAGCGGTGGCGGTTGTCTGATCATGGTTGCATTTTATTTGGGAATGATACAAATTATTTTATATTTTGCTTTGATTTCACATGAATGCAACACAGGCACAAAAACAAAATGTCAGATCATAGTAAAAACTAAGAAAATAACACTGAACGTACCTTATCTTTAGCAAAAACATGGCAACATTTAAGTCACTCAGAGAGAGATCCGTCACCCGTCAGAGAGAAATTAGAATAGATTCTATTCTGGCGTTTTCCCGTCACGGATTCTACGGCGGTTTCATTTTTGGCGGCTGCATGTATTTTCATATATTTTTTTGCACCGCGAATCCGACAACCGACACCGGCTTTGGTTCTGTTTGGGCTCAAAAGCGGATGTCAGTTGTCGGATTCGCCGTGCAACAAAATAAATGCAAGTATATGCAGCCGCTAAAAATGAAATCGCTGTAGAAATCCGTGACGGGAAAACGCCAGAATAAAAACTGTTCTAATTTTTTCTCTGGCGGTTGACGGATCTCTCTCTGAGTGACTTAAATATTGCCATATTTTTGCTAAAGATTGGGTACGTTCAGTGCTATTTTCTTAGATTTTACTATGATCTGACATTCTTTTTTTGTGCCTGTGTTGCATTCATGTGAATTCAAAGCATATTATAAAATAATTTGTATCATTCCTAATATGAAATGCAACCGTGATCCGACAAGTGTTCTCAGCGGATTTCGCTGAGGGAGGCCCACCACCCGACAACCGCTTTGGTTCTGTTCGGGCTCTTACCTTGCAAATTAAAAAAATCTCTTTACTTACACAAAACATATACCAACAAAATACACACAGCACAATATACTTTTATATCTTTTGACGCATGCTAACAAAGATGCCATGCAAATTTTTGCATGCATCGCGATGCTCCTACAAAATCAATTCTTCGAATTACAACACTCACAGGAATATTGAAGATGTTGGAGGTGAGAGAAATTCGAGTTATGAAGATAGATATGCATGAAATTTTGCCTTATACAAATGAGATTTCGGTTCGAGATGAAAAAAAATTCGAGTAAGGGAAATTCGACTTATAGATATCAAAATATAAGAAAATTGTCTTGAGATAGGAAAACTTATACTACTTCACAATACTACTTCTAGTTATGGAAAATTTCGAGTTTCGGAAGATCGAGTTAGGGAGGTTTCACTAACTCGAACTAACTCGAGTTATTGTATTTTCTATTCAAGTAACTTATTTTATGTCATGACATTATCAAAAAAGCTTTTTATCGGACATCGTGTGTGCACAACTAGCTAGAATTTTTAGAAAAAGATAAATTTTTCCTATTTTCTACAAGTAGAATATTTCAGAAATATTCTCTAAAAATTTCAAGCTAATCGCATTATTATTTATATAGATTAATAACTTTTAATAGGGGCTTTTATCTGCATCTTTTGTCGTAGTCAAAACTTTAAACGCATTTTTCTCTAGAATGACTGTAATTTTTTTTAACGGTTATTGGTTCTTTTATAGCTGAAAATATGTGTGAAATTTTGTTCAAATAAGCAACTTTGAATTTCAATATCTGCCATTTTTCGAAAATCAAAATATTTAAAATTCCTTAGTTCATAAGAAGCATTATTTCATTAACTAATTATCCTTTTTTTATTTCAGATGATTCTGTGACGAGCAGCAGTGATCGCGGTAAAACATTTTTTTTGGCTACCACGCAAATTTGATGCATCCAATGTTTTGCCATAAAAATAAAAAAAATATTTTCTTCAAATATATATCTTTCATTTAATAAAAAATTTGTTATTAACTATTTTAATGTGTAAAAATCCTAAACAAAGACCCTTTTCCTGTACGTCACAACTAGTTGTGCCCCTTAAGCATACTTATCGTTGAGTTTCTGCCTTTCGCACTCTGTGCTTAAGCTTGCTTATCTTCGTTGGACCTGAAAACGCATCAGCTTGTGCCTGTGTCTGCTTGTGCAATAAGAAGCTTTTTACGATAAATCGTTGTAATTTCTTTGTTTGAAGGTCGATTGCAATAAATGTAACAACAAGTTTGGTTAACGACTCGTCGTAATAAACGACCTTTGGGATGGCATTAAAAAATGTTTACTCTCTCATAAGAATTAATGTATAAAAAATTAACAAAAAAAAAATATTTTCTTAAATTAAAGGTTAAAGATCACTTCCAAGGTCATTAGTTTTTATGAACAAATTATGGACCTCAATTAGGCAAACCACTTTGTTTAACATATTGACTTAATATCTCAAACGGTATTGAAGTTATCAACGATAAGGTATAACATTAAAATTGCGAAAATACATATCTTCTCTCAATCTAAATTTTTTTTTTAAGATCAAATATTGCTTTATATAAGAAACACGGAAATTTTAAAAAAAGATGCCTTTATAATATATGAGCAAATGAAATGGTTGTAGTAAAAGTTGGCAATCCTGGTAAAAAACCAAATAAAAAAAAACAAAATTTTTTCATAAATTTTACTAAAATACCTTTTCAACGATACCTTACTTATTAAAATCGGATAAAAAAACAACGAAGTTACGTTTTATTGAAAACTTACCTTATTTTCGCGAGTTTTACTTTTGGACAAAATTGGCATCTCCATAATTTCGCGACGAATGGCTTTAAAAAAATTGAGGGACCTTAGTTCTTATAATTTAAATACGATCTTATCCCCAGACAAAATATTCGACAGGAAAACGACATTATATCAGCATAATTGTGGCAAATGAGCAGAGTTCTGGCAGTATGTTGAAATGTGGTGGCGGCCAGTTTACTTTTTATTAAAAAATGCTGCCAGAAAGTAGCAGCATGAAGGCATGGAAAAGTCAGTAGAAGGCAGTGTGTCGAAATTCGGCATTGTATTGGACGGCAACTGAAATGTTCAAGCAGCTCAAACATTTTTGTTTTTTCAGCAGCAGCCTTCCTACGCACTATAACGACAGGCATATGAACTCTGTTGAATAAAATCATTATTTTGGCATTGAACTGAAATATTTAGGCAGGCTTAAAAGTTTTATTTTCTACAGAACAGAATGCTTTCGCCCTATACTGGCAGGCACATGAACTCTATTAAAAATAAGCATTGTATTGGCATCCAATTGAAATGGTATAGCAGCTTAAAAATGTTTTGCTTTCTAGACAACAGAATTATCTCGTCTTATTCTGGAAGACGCTTTTATTCTGTCTAACTCTTCTGAGCTCTAACTTTTTACTGGCTTTAACTTGAAATTTTGAAAACCTTTTCACATGTAACATGTGAACTTGACAGTTACAATTAATTTTTTTTTTGCCGAAAGTTAACATAAATAAACGTTATTTAAAAATTGATAAAAGTAAAGGTGCTTTATTCGTTTTCAATCATATTTAGTGGAACACTAAGAATCATATTTGGTGGAACGCAAAACATAAGAAATATCATTAAGATGTAATGCAAAATTCAGTTTTTAGTATATTGTGGCGAAATTTACTGTATTTCAGAAGATCTGAATGATAAAGTCCTGGGGTCATTCATGAATCTATTTTTGCATTGATTGCGATAGAGTTCGCTATCGTAAATGTCTTCTAGCCTGTCAACATTTTCTTTTTTCTGCTAAAATGGTAAGCACTTGTTTGCGGAAATCTTTGCGAAAAATAATTGCTTACCCCTATTGAAAAGGTGAGTAGATATCTGAATTCGCCTTTGCTATTATATTCCCCGCATTTTCTTTTACTGGTCTGTAACAGTTGTTGCAATGCGCAGTACACTTAATAGCGGAATTTATTTTTATGAAATGTTTTTTAAAAGACATAAGTGGAGATGGGCGTTTCAGGGCATATGGATGGAATCAATCAATTCCAACAAATTGTTTAATGCAGAACCACTTAGTTTGTGTAATAAAATAGAATTGAGGTGAAGACTTCAGATGTTGATACCGGAGATCCTAGAACAAATCTATCTTTTCCAGCAATCGGATCTTCACTATCCTCGTCTGATCCACAATTTTTTGATTCTGGGAAGGATGAGTGACCAGCGAATTCATCATCTCAATCAAAAACTTTAACTGATTATATGGTACAAACATTTCTCTGTCAAATTTCGTTAAGGAAATCTGTCAAACAAATCACCATTTGTTTCAATAAAACTGTTCGCACACGTAGCCTCTGGTATTATTAGTGGCATTGCTATTATAACCACAGGAGTGGATTTCCTTCTTTGTTTGGGTTTGCTTATACCTGATATACTTAAGATAAACTTTTTAAAAAAAAAAACTTAGAAATTTACGTTTGAAAAATCTCACTCAAAATTGTATGTCACAACATCAAAGCCCGTCAAAATTTAAGTGAATCGAAAAAAATCGACAAACCCAAGGACCAAAAACTGTTAGTTGAACAAAAAAAGTTCAAATATATAAAATAACCTAAAATATATAAAAGAAACCAATATTTTGCATTCTATGCCATGTTAATGCCCCATCCAATTGCCTGCCACTACCTGCTTGTATTCTGCTCTGTACATTCCCTGCCAAGTTGCTTCCACTGAACGCCACTTGCATGCTCTCTTATACATTTTTGAGCCTCTGTTAGCCAGTCTGCTGTTGTGTACAGTGGCAGTCAACTGGCTGGTTTTGGTACAATTCCCGCCCTGCCCTGCCAAAATTGGGCCAAAATAATTTCATTTATATTCCAATAAACAGACTAGCTGTCTGCCGTTTTAAGTTCATTTTCCGGCCAAAAATTTTGTCTGGGGATAGCAAAAAAACTTGGCAAACTTAAAGGCATGAAGTCAAGCCTTACTTATATGACGCTTGTAATGGCCAATATATTATATTATAAATTTAGTCATAACTCCTTGATTATATAAAGCTCTTAATTAAAAACACAAACTTCTAAACACTATTTCATACAATATATTTTAAGTAAGACAGACTTTTATGTTTCAAGTTTTCATATCTAAAACTTATAGAGTAAAGCAAGAAGCTGTTTCACAACCACCGTTGCTTAAATTGATAAAAGATGTTTTCAAAAAAGCTGTTTTTGGTGAAAATTTATGAAGTGTTGGATACACAATCTAAATCCAATTAACAATTTTAGTTATGCTGGCCAAATAACATCTGCATTTATAATTTATTGTCTCAGCGCAGACACAACCTTCAAAGCTAACACAACTTTATGTCATTTTGACAAATGAGCTAAACACTTGGAACTATTTTTTAAAAGTTCAAGTATCGATGATGACTTCATGAGGGGGCAATAAAAACTTCAAAGTTGTTGTTGTCTGCTAGCACCAAATACGGGCAGACGATCAGCATAGACTTTGAAATAAAATTAATTGGATGAAAATGCAACATAAAGCCAGAGAACTGCTACAAGTTAACCATCAACAATAATGTCAGCAACGCATCGGGGCGCAGGAAACCATTAGTGATAAAGTTGTGCGTAACACGCGTTCCTTCACAGCAGCAATACCAGCAACAACAGTAACAGCAAGAGCAACAGCAACATCATCTTTATCAGTAGGAATTTGATGAATTATATTTAACAAATTGAGTTATGGTCACAACAAAATAATCGGTCAGCTAAGTTCTGCTCATGTAGGAGGCAATTAAGTCATTGGCATTAAGTCCGATGTTAAAGGTATGTAGGAAGGTGGCTATGAAAAGCTTAATGCAATATATTTACCATGTGATTCGTATATGAAAATGACAACATATAAGCTGATGCATGCTGTTAAAACGAGGGTTCGCAATTAGCGACTAATCATTAGGCCTATGAAAACACAATTTTGCACAATCAATGCGCGATAGCTGCTAAAAAGAACAAAACTAATTTCAGTTTGAATCGTCTCCAATCAAGCAAATCACTTCGTCACTCTTATTCTATTAACAACTAGTAACTTCTAACTTATCATTTAAAATTAAACCATGTCGATTCCTTTTTGTAGTCATTTTGAATTTATGTGAGACACTTATTTAAACGGTCCACCGACTAAAAACAGTCACAAAAGTGCGCCACGATAAATAAATCTTAAATTCTCGGCAGGATGTGTTTGTTGTTGGTGGCTGGTGGACGTCACTGCAGCTACGTGGTACTCGCACATACGACAGAGGAGAGAGAAAGAGAGAGAGAGAGAGAGTTGGTGTTAATAATTTGTTGAACAACCTCGCTAAATGAGTAATTAAACATTTTGGTAAACAAGACCACGTCGGAGACCATTTAGCAAAATGTGCTGCTTATGAATGAATTATGAGTTTTGGCCAAGTTTTCGGTTTAATTTTTTCACCACTTGCTTCGAACTCGATTTAGAGTATGATTTGTGTGGTCATTCGGTCGGTTGGTTGTTTGGACGCCACTGTTGTTGAATAAGCGACATCAGCAAGGATTTCGATTTGATGTCGTGCCAGTGTAAAGGTGTATTTAAGTGAGGTTTAGCTAAAGCTGTTATTTAGGGTAAACTGCAGCAGTCACTTCATCAGGTTAGGTACTTTTAAATGGTTACTTAATGTTTTTATAAGTGGTTATCGAATACAGACGCAATGCTGGTTAGAAAAATGGAATTGAGTTGGTTACGCATTTAAATAGTTGAATGAACATGCAATAAGGTTTAATTGAGCCAGGCCCGTTTCCTAGGCCTATTTATTTTTAAGAAATGTAAAATAACTATATGGAAACTCTTCATGCCGAAAAAAGCGATTAAATCATTTTGTATCGATGACGATTTTTCTTAAAAAATTATAAATAATGCTCTGAAAATTTTCATATATATGTAAAATTAAAGATTGTTACCTTTTTTTTGACAAAACCCAATTTAGAAAAATGTTTATTATTTCAAATGCTGGCGCATTAAATATTCAAATATTTATTTATTTGTTGTGCCTGGGGCAACGGCCCTGCATGGTCATATTCGCATCCTTTTATTGTACGGAGAGATGTCAGGGAGGCGTTTATGCCTATGGACGGAAGGCAGAGAGTAAAAATAACAGAAAAATGTTATAAAACTCTTATAACGGATGGAGCCGTTTGTGAAGAAATCGCTGGTAGCGATATCAGTATATTCACAGACGGCTCTCTGATGAATGGCCGGGCCGGGGCAGGCGTGTACTCAAAAGAGTTAAGCCTATCCTGTGTACTAAGGTTGGGGAGGTTTGTGTCTGTATACCAGGCAGAAATGCTTGGCGTAGTGCATGCGCTGGACCACCTGATAGATGGCCAGATCAGTGGCAAGAAAATTGTCATCGCTCTCGACAATCAGTCTGTGATTAGGTGTATGCAACGGACAGACATCACTTCCAGGTTGGCCATAGAATGTCTTACAAAACTCAAAAGGTGCGCCCAGACGAATGAGCTCACACTTATGTGGGTGAGAGGACACTCTGGCATAGAACAGAATGAAGAAGCTGATTCTTTAGCAAGAGCAGGATCAGCAGAAGAATTCTGTGGACCAGAACCACGTATCGCCATAGGCGACAATATGGTGGCAGGCCTTATTAAACAATGGACGGACTCGGAACACAGTAAAAGGTGGGAAGAAGCTGTTAATTGCAGGCAATCAAAGGCGGCCGTGAAGTGGTCTCGTAGTGAGGCAGCAAAAGTTATCCGATACAATCGAAGAACTTTAAGCTGGCTTACTGCACTGGTCACAGGACACGGTCCCTTCATGTACCATCTCGGGAAGATGACTCTGACCGAGGACGATGCGTGTAGGTTATGCCTAGAGGAGCCGGAAACAGCAGCACACATTCTGTGCCAGTGTCCGGCGCTAGCAAGCATAAGATTGACCACTCTGGGACGCCCATTTATTGGCTAAGCCGAGATTGGTCAACTAACCTATCAGGATATGCTTGAGGTGACAAAGGATGCTTACACAAGGAGCATGCTCACGTACGAGTACTCCGAGCAGTAGTACCCTTTGTCCAATGGGGGACGAAAAGGGACCCACTGTGGTCTGCTTCGGCAAATCCCCAACTTATTATATATTTGTTGGGCCTAAAGCTTTTATCAAACGATTTTATTTTTTTTATTATGAATTTAATTATTTGAAAGCTACAAAACTAAGTACAGAAAAACAGTCATATTAAAAAAGCTGCAAATCCAATAAGAACAGAATTTTTTGTTTTTGTTTTGCATTACGTGACGTGAATAATTGTGCACTTACAGAGGAAAGTCAAAGAATAATGCTCAATAATATTTTACTTTGTTTTGATGCTTCCTTGTCAGTTTTTCGCATTTTAGGTAGGTCAGTGATCGTTTGTCTACGTTGAAAATATATTTCGCAAAAACTAAAAAGTTGTAGCTTGATTTGCACCGAAAAATATTTGTATTTTTATAATTTCAATATAGAGGTATTTTGCAGCAGCGATAATATAAGGCGATATACCTCTTCAGGAGCTGAGTCGCAGAGCTCAGCATTCAAAACATTGGGAAGGTGGTTTCTAGTGTAGCAACTACAGCTGGAAATATTTTTTCGAAAAGAATTGGGAAATCGCTACGTTGCCGTCAATGTCACAATCGAACAAAGTGATCTTGAGAACAATGCGATGTAGCTCTGTGAGTTTTCATTTTTTCATTTTTTAAAAATTTCTTTTTAAACTTTGGTGGTTAAATTTTAAAATGTTGGTGTTATTTTAATGTAATTTTGGTTTGGCACAATAGGGGTATTCACACTGAATTGGATAGTTGTGTATGGGTAGATAGAGTACTTTTGATAATTGCAAGCATCCTAAATTGTAATTCAGTACAATGGTAGAGTACCTTGTTAGTTTGATCTCCCCGGCTTATATTGCTGATTAGAGATGAGTTGAAAGCTGGAAGAGGGTTGCCACTAATTTTTTGTTGTCATTTCATGTGCCCAAAATGTATGCCATTAATTGGGCGTAAAAAAAGTTCTTTTATATACGAGTAGTTTTTAACGTGAACTTCGTAGCATTTTATAATTTACTAGTAGTCCCGGGCAGACGTTGTTCTTACCGCTTTACTGCAATATAAGAATTTTCAAGCCAATCGGCTATAACAATTTTATATGCATATCTGAACCGGCATTACTGTAGTGCGACCACTCCCATTTTTAGTTCAGTTTCTGAAAGTAACCATAAGAACTAAATTACAAAAATTTTGTCTAATGCGATCAACATCGTCAGAAATATAGCACTTTTATTGACTTGAAGGCGAAAAAAGGAGGTGTGGCAAAACATTTTTCCGTAAACCATCTCGTACTCGAAAAAAATTGTTTCAGGTGTTACCGTTCCTGAAATCTTAAGAGAACCATCACGAAAGATTTTATATACATAGAAGGGCGGTCAAAGTAGGCGTGGCAACATTTCTATATCAAGTGACCACCACTTGGTCTCATAGAACATACACACCAAGTTTCATAAAAAAACATGTACAATTCGGGAATTATAATGATTTTAAAAAGTAGGCGCAGTTAAAATTTGATCACGCCTATTCATGGTTGAGTTTCTGAAAGTAACCATACGAACTAAACTGCAAAATTTTAGTCGAATACAACCGAATTTGTTTGAAATTTTTTGAAGAGTTTTATTGAATTGTGGGCGGTAATAGGGGGTATGGACATTTTTATTTATTGTTCGAGATATTAGCCATGACAACAAATGTTGTAAGTGGGATGCCCTGAGGTCAATTATTGCCTATTTTTGCAAAAGGTGGTAGCACATGGAAGAAGTACTTAATCTGGCAAGAAATTAATCTACTCAAACTAGTCAGGGGGTCAGCTAGAGTAGATTAGTAGATGGGTACTTGGGTACAATGGCACTCTAAATGTAAATCGTATGGACTTCCCTAATCTATGGAGTACAAAGATAAATGTTCGAACAGCTCACAAGAATCTTGCGAATTTTTTGCAGATTTTTTTTGGGCCCGTTTTTAATAATGCTGCATTGCCAAATAATTATGATGGCGTTTTAAACATTAACCAGATTGCAAATGTGTCTAGTATAAGAATTTCATACAAAGAATTCTTTAAAGTCTCACAAGGGTTAGATATTAATGAAGGAGCTGGGTTTGATTTGACTCCTCCGGTTTTTCTTACGCAATGTGGTTCGTCACTCTATATTGCTTTAACTATTTTATTATTTTTAATGAGTCTTTTTCCACCGTCATATTTTTAGACAAATGGAAAAGTGCATTCGTATCGCCTTTTTGTAAGTCTGGTCAAAAGTTTTTAATAGAGAACTATAGACCGATTTTTAAGCTAAGTATCAGTTATTCCTAAGATTTTAGATAAGATTGTCAATATGCGACTATTTTCTGAGATTAAAAATTATATTGTAACGCAACAGCATGGCTTTTTCGCGGATAGATCAACTTGCACTAATCTAAAAATTTTTACAAATTTTTTGTCTCAATGCTATTGAAGATCGCTTGCAAGTTTGATAGTTTGGTTCATTCGATTTTATTACTAAAACTTGAAAATTTATGGTTTCACTTCGTATTTTTGAGATGGATTTCTTTCTATTTATATCAAATCGACAATCAATTGCTAAAGTAGATAACCATTATTCAAAGCCTATTGTTGTTAATTCTGGCGTACCACAAGGTAGTCATTTAAGCCTTTTGCTTTTTAATTTCTTTATTAATGATATTCCACAAGTTTTTCAGTTCAGCAAATGTCTGTTATATGCGGACGACTTGAAAATTTTTATCAAAGTTGAGCATATTTCAGATTGCTTTAATTTGCAGGAAGATAATTTTTTATATGGTGTAATAAGAATGGAATGAACTTAAATTATTATAAATGTGAAGTTTTGAGGTACTCCCACAAGAGTTCTCCGATTTTATATACTTATTCTTATAAAAATGTAGCGTTTTTCTGAGAGATAATATTATAAAAGATTTAGGTATAATATTTGATACCAAGTATTCTTTTGGGTACCATAGAGAGTTCATCATATCTAAAGCCTGTTCTCAACTTAGTTTTTAAAACGAAATTCAAAAGAATTTTTAGATCCTTTCACGGCAAAAACAATTTATGTTAGTTTACTTAGATCCCAACTTGAATGCTTGAGTATTGTGTGGGACCCGTGTAAAGAATGTGAGATCAGTCGTATAGAACGCATTCACAAAAGGTTCACTAGACTAACTCTACGCCGTAAATTTTCTTTTGAGAATATGCCATCTTATGATGCGCTCTGCAAATTGTTAGGCTTACAAAAATTGCCACAAAGAAGGCAAGCACAGAGCCTTTTCAAACGCATTTATCAAACGCATTTTAGATAGCAACAAGATTATCCGGAATTACTTGAGTTAATTCCGTTCTATGCTACGATCCGTCCATTAAAGGAGAATTCTTTGTTCTGCCTTCCATTTTATAGAACTAATTATGGCATGAATGAGCCAATATTTAGATGTTTAGTTAATTGTAACTTAAATGCTTATAATATGGATTTTAGTGATAATTTAATTGTATTTAAAAGGAATGTTTTTGAAACTATAAACTAATTTTCGCTGTTTTTATTTTATAATAATAAAAGGTATCTCTTATTATTGGTGGATATATCTTTTATAACTATGGAATGGTCTGTAAGATCTTGTATCAGTAGAATTAAATAAATAAATAAATAAATAAATAAATAACATAAATAAATAAATAAATATTTCTCTCCATTAAGCACAATATTAATGGTTATTTGGCTTTATGCCATTTTCTTGACTAACACCGTTAATATCTAAAGCTTTGAGTAATTGAAGCTAAATGCACGGAATAAAGCTACATTAATAATTTTATAAAAATAATAAATATTATTCCAAATTGAAAAGTAATCGGATAATTTTTGCATCTACATTCTAAGCGTGCTCGTCAAATACTTTCAATTTAGCTGCGGCCAGCAAATTCTCATCAAATCTCTAAACAAAATTACTTAAAAAACAGGACGCCAGCTAAAACTGCCACTTCAACAGCAGACTAGCAGCAACAACAGCAGCCCACAAAACTTCGCGAATTGTTGTGCCAAGGAAATTTTAATTTATGGAGAATTCGCTATAAATTAAATCATTACCTCGTTAGTGTGTAGATTTATTGCAAACATAATTCAGTGGACCCGCATATAAAACGAATAAACTCTTCACTGAATGGTCCTCTCCGTCACCTTCACCCTTTTCCACATCGAGGCGCAAACTGAACACACGCAGTTGCATAGCGCTGGTCACATGGTCACGCGGTCATGGATCTTCATTTGCGTGCAGCATCGAAATAATGTGCAACACATCTCTGCAGTTGCAGCAAAAAATAGTTTTTGTGCTGTGTTTCAATTCGTTTGCAATGCAAACAGCGCGCAACAAAGTGCGGAAAATAAATTCACGGAAGTCAGTTTTGGTTACTGCTGCACACCTTCAGTGTGGCTATTATTGAATGCTATTGAATAGGAGGAACCATTGAATGTGAATTGTATTGATTCTATTGGTTTTAGAATTTTGTGCGCTACGATTTGGTATGACAGAATTATTCTTTTCTTAAAAATATTTAATATTCTATTGAACTTTTAAGTGTTTGTGGCATATTTGTTGAGCCATTGAGTGGCGCCACTTGGTTGCTTTTGGTTGACAATTACACGATTTGTTGAGTTATGCGATACTGAAAATAAATTCACCAATCCAAGCATACATTCCAATGCAATTGGTTGTATTCTTTGAAATCTGCATAAAAATGTTACTCATACGCAATGGAGCACATTGTGTGAATGACAAAGCTTATTCATATAGAATGATGAAAAGAAGAATGAATTTGAAAGAAAAGAAATTTTAATCAACACACATATGCAATATGACAGTTTTAAGTTTACTTTTCTTGAACTCTGAAGTGAAAAATATACCCAATTTGCCCGCTATGGCAACAAATTTTTATACATCTTATGACTTGATAGTTTTTAGACGGTTTTGAAAATATGTAATAATATTATAGAAAATATGTAATAATATTATAGTTACCAAAGTTTTTTAATAATATTTTGTTTACCATTTAAACTACTAACCAACATGTTTAAAAAAATTACGCAATATTATATTTATAGGCAATTGTAAAAGAATTTTGCAAGCAATGCATTAGGAATTTTTTAATTTTCTCCAAATCATCATTCAAATGAGCAAACATTAAATTAGCAAAGCATTAAAAACAACTGCAGCTGCAGCTTTAGTTTCACGTTAGTCACAAACAGTCATATTGCAAATAAATAAATATTTAAAAGAACAAGCCAGTTTATGCATTCTTTGCCAATTATGCTTAACACACTCAGCTCATACTTTACAAATTACTTCACAGCAGCTTACGTTATGCTCCGATTATATGTGCATCACATCACTTGCAGCTACACGTAAATATCGTAATGCTTTTCATGGTATCTGATATTTTATTGCTTATAATTGCTGTATCGTGAACAACGTCATTTCTGTGTGCCGGTTGGCACTGACATATTTTGTTGTGTGGCATTTTTCACAAATATTGAAAAATAATGCTTTTGAAAAAGAAGTGGAAATGTTTGGAAAATATTTTATATATTAATTTTTTTGGATTGTAATTTAAAATTTTAACTTATAGCCAATGGTAATGCATACAACTTTGGCAGCATAGTCTTAAAGGGGAGGTTATCATGAAACTCGACCAAAAACTCAATGAATTTTTTTCATTTTCAATAGCTTATAATGTGTGGAGTATGTTCCAAAAGTGGTTTGGCCGATAACAATTGCGTAAAGAAGTGATCGCATGCAAAAGGAACCCATATTTTTCTAAAGGAAGTCGAAAAAATCTTTAACCAAATCTTAAAACGCGTTTTCTGAAAAATCATGCTTTTCGAACTGGTCTCCACGAAATCTCAAGAATTACTACAGGGTAGGCCAAATAAAACATACACGTATAACTTTTTTATTTACTATTATTTTATTTTTTTTCTTTTTCCAGGTTTTAATTTTATTCTTAAAAATATAAAATGAGTTTATGTACAACATAACTACGTTTAAAATTGTCTATTACAGGAGTAATTTCTAAATTTTTTTTAGATAATGTTTTGATGTCGGACTAAGTGCATTTCCACTTCAGTGGTTATGGTAATAAGCAAAACTGTAGATTGTGTGGTTCTGAAAATCCAAGGGTAACACATCAGCGTCAGTTACACGTATTAAGATGCATTGTTTGGTGCAGAGTTATGGGCGCAAAAGTTATTGGCCAAAATTTTTTCGAGAATGAGAATGACACTCCAAAAATAATTTCCTACAGAACCATTATCGACTACTTTTTGCAGAAATGACGGAACAGCATCCTTATTTGTGCTTCCAACAAGATGGAACAACTGTGTATATTGCTAGACAAGCTATGAACCTGCCAAATGCCAAATAAATATATATTAAAACTGAATTAAAAAAAGATTATTTAAAATTGTTATTACGTGCTTAACATTAAGAGGCCTTATTTGGCTTGCCCTGTCTAAGGATTGAATTGGTTTTTAATTAATTTTTTATTTTAAAGAAGATAACATTAATTGAAACCTTAACCTGAATTCAGATAATATTGGTCGGTTTGTTTTTTTGAGCACTTTAAAGAGCAAAAAATGTGAAAAAATGGTACTTAAAATTTTCAAGTATTAATTGATATTACAGTTTGGAGCTTGAAGCTGCATATAATATTTTTTATTTATTTATTTATTTATTCATTCGGTCTACTGATTTATATCTTACCGACTGTTATATAATTTCTTTATGCATACAATTTAATTAAATAAGATATAAAGATTAAGTCTAAAACGATTTTCATCTTCGTTTAAATTCAAAATATGTGAAATATTATTACATAACCTTAAGCATCTTGCGACTGGCTCGTTCAACGCATAATTTGTCGCATGCGTCGATTCTGTAAACAAACGATTTGTTCTAAGATTTCTTGGAGGTTCATAAAGTTTAAATAGGGCTGAAAGTTCAAAACAGACTATTTTGCCACTTAATGAATTACACTATGCGCCAAAATGGAAAAAAAAATTTCTGTGATCGGTATGTCACTATTTCTTTCTCATAGATTTCAGCTTACTGAATAAAAAAATTGCAGGCAAAATTTTTTTCTATGGATTGGTTATCGAGATATATATTTTTGAATTTTCGACTCGATTTTTTTGGATATAGCTCCATACATTTTACTAGATCTTCAGTTTTAATTGACCAATTTGATTTTAACAAACATCAAATTAAAGAAAAATAAATTTACTTTAAACCTAATTCATCAATTTTGCTTATCTGTTGAGTAATTTTCGCACAATCAAAAAAAAAATATAAAAATATAAATAATTTTTTCAGTGAAAAATAAAATCGAAAAATCCTTAAAAAAATTAGACACCAAAATATGCACAATTTATCATGTTATTCATAAAGATGGCTTTTAAGAAAAGAATGAGAACTAATGAAGAAAATTTCTGGTAGAATAACGATGTTATAGACAACAAGGTGAAGGTACCAATAATTAAATTTTTTCCGTTTTTTTAATTTTATTTAAAATAATTAAATTTTTTTTTTGCAAAGTTAATGTTTAGGTCGAATTTTTTAAAGTAATGGTAAATGTATATTTTAAAAGTGATATCGGCTTCTTTTTTGTCTGTCATCATTTTTGAAATTTGTTTTTCTAATGATAAATCATACATAATCGCCCATCATGTTCACGTTTCAGGATCCCTGATATCGTCGCTCCATTAATTTCATTTGTTAATGAAATCGTTCACCGTGTTCGTCAAAAATAACAAATAGAGGAAACAAACTTAAAATAGTAAAATAATAATAAAACATAGTATTAGTTCATCATATTTTTTTTTTTTTTTTTGGAGACTATACATAGTAAATATATGTTTTTTTGTTAGTGACACATTCACCGCATATGCATCAAAAATCGTTGCGATGGTTATTGAACAAAAAACTCGCTATCTTTTGCTCATTTTTAAAGTTTTCGGACAGTTAAATTATTCAAATCAAACTCTGTACAGCATCGGACATTAAGCAAACTTCAAATCGTTTGAAGGTTTTTGTGATGCAAGTCATTGGCATTAGTTGGGTTAGTCGATAACTATCGATAACAAAAAAGGAGCCGAAATCACTTTTAAAATATATATTGACTATTGACCTAAACATTATCTTTACAAAAAATAATATTAAATAATTTTAAATAAAATTAAAAAAAAACGGCAAAAATTCAATTTTTGGTACCATCACCTAGTTGTCTCTAACTTCGTTATTCTTCCATAAATTTTCTTTATGATAGAATAAATAGAATGAACTTTTATAATCGCTCATTCTTTCCTTAAAAACTCATCTTTATATATAAAATGATATCCTGTGCATATTTTTGTGTCTTTTATTTTTGGCAAATTTTTTTAAGGATTTTTTGATTTCATTTTTTATTGAAAAAAAATTATTTCTTATTTTATATTTCTTTCGATTGTTTAAAAACTACTCAACAAATTAGCAAAATTGAGAAAATAAATTAAAAGAACATATATTTTCCTTTAATTTGATATTTATTATAACCAAATCAGTCAATTAAAACTGAAGATATAGTAAAATGTATGGAGCTATATAAAAAAAAATCGGTTCAAAAATTCAAAAATAGGCGCATAGTGTTCTTAAAAAACATCAAAGAAAAACCGATCTTCTTTCTATCTTCTAGTGATTGTAATCCCAGTAGCGTACGTCTGAATGAATATCACTTGGCCTAGCTATGAATATCACTTGACCAGTGAATTTTTGAAAATATGTTTTTGGTAAACATTTTTTGTATTCTCTCAATACGGTGAGAACTCACAGTGTAATAAGGTTTCCAAACTATAGAACAGTAATCAAGTCAGCGGCATCAATGGGTAGAGCTAGGGGGGGGCATTGGCCCCCCCAAGGATCTGATACTATTATTCAATAAATCGATTCAATAAAACCATCTAACCGTAGTTACACTGTTATTTTGTAAATTCGTCTAATTTTAACAAGACTTATTTAACTAATATACCAATTTTATCGCATACTATTAATTAAAATATATCTGACTGAATAATTATTACGTTACATATTTTTTTGGCCCGACTAAAGTACAGTTCACCTCCATATTCAAACCATTATTGTTCTTTGTGTCATGGACTAGAGCGCCACCGATACGAAAGGCGATGGTATTTCTTCTAATCTTCTGATTAAATCAGTTTTATAAACAAAAGACGATTGTTCTTCCAAAAGCACCGTTGCCGCGTGTTTTGACAAAATTTTATCGTACTGTAAGCTGCGTGGCATCACCGCTTTTAGAAGAACGATTGTGTTTTGTTTATAAGACATAAGTGTCTGAGCCAGAGGAAACCAATGATTTCATTATTAACTGTATTCCACCCACGTTGATGAAATTGTTCTCAGGAACCAATTGAGTGTGGCGAGAGAATATTTGAAACAAAATAAAACAAAATCAATTAAAGAAATGGTACAGAGTTTAGAATTATACAACTTACAGAATTGTTTTGACACTGCCTGTGACTACAGCATCCAACGAAAGATTTTTCTCCACTTTAAGGAGAGTGCAGTCGTATTTTCGTACAACAATGGGAGATGACCGTGTAAGTCACTTCATGCTGATGGCTGTGGAACCAGAAATGGTAAAAAAGTTTAACATGGAAGATCTCATTAACGAGTTTCTCAAGCGTCAACGTCGTTATCCACTGGACTAAATCCAATATATATTTTTCCCGTTAAAGGCCTGTTTCCAGCTCTCAAGTAAAGCTTATTTTCATACATAAATCTGAAAAGTAATCGAAAAGTAATTTTTCCTTGTCAAAATTACTTGAAAGAGAATCCAGCTCGTAAGAAAAATTTTCTGTTCTTACTACTTTTTTTTCATTGAAAAGTGACAACGGTAACACTGTGAATGTCAAGAAATATATGCAAGTTATATTATTACTTCAAGTAAAATTTTGGCAACCAACATTCAAAGGCAAATAATTTTATTGATATCATTGATTAATTGATTTAAAATTAATAAAATAATATTTTAGACATGCACATGAACATTTCTACGGAGGGAGAAGAAGAGGCAGTCAATTTTGAGGGGCAGATGTCTTCCGAGAAGCGGTCGAAAGCTGTCCGGAAGAAGCTGTCTGCCAACATGTAAACAAAATGTAATAAAATGTAAACAAACGCTTTTCTCTATTACTTACCTTTGCAATTCAGCCATTACTCATTTAATGAATTATTTCAATATTTATTGCAACAAATTTATTTCAATGTTTGATGAAAACAAATCAGCCTAAATTTTCAATACAAAGTGATACAATGCTAGAACTGTCAAAACTCTCGCCGTCAAAATTACTTGTTTACTACTTTTTTACACTCAAGAAACTTAAGTAACTTTTTTCTTGAGTAATTACTTGAGAGCTGGATAGAGACCTTAAAGGATTAAATATTTTATTTTTATTTTAAAGTTCATGGATTCACAGCAGGGCTGGGCATTCTAACACAGTCACATTTTATTTTGTCTTGTTAGTATTGGTGCGCTTTCGAATAGCGCACATTGAGCGAAATAGTTGTCACAATTATCTAGATTTGCATCCATACACAAACTGTTCTATGTATTTATTTTTTATTTTGTGTTTTTACTTTTAGTCATCGGTATTGTTTATTATTTCTTCTATGCCATTATTGCTCCAGCATTTTATTCTAAGTAAATAAATTATATTAGTTTGCTTCCAGTGGCAAACTAAACATTCTGCTTCACCAGAAACGTTTTATGCGAAAAAGAAATCACATTCCAATTCAGATTCAAACATTGTTTTTAGTAGTTATGTTTTTATTTTAATATTATAAAATTTTATTACATACGAATAAACAAAATTATAATCAAAACTTCAAAAAATTAAGCATAAAGAAAATTCCTAATACAAATAATATAAAAAAATAGTGCAAGGAATCTTAATAGGAAATATGAAATTCTACGAAATAAAAAATATATGCATAAGAATTATGAATCTACAAATCAAAATGTGGGTTTTTTAAGAGTGTACATAAAGCTTCCGACATAGGTCTTCACAGCATCACCGTCAGCGAACGACGGAATTATATTCTCTACAGTTGTGAGTTTTGTGTGCATGTGAAAAGTTACGCTCAGAGAGCGCTCAGTGAGATATTCCCCAGCAGTGTTGCCGTTTGGATCCAATTGGATCCATTTGGATACTTTTTTCCTTCAAAAATTGATGGATAATTTTTTTAAGCCTCAGTGTAAGTCTGGATATTTTTTTAAAAAAATCTTTTAATATGTTTTAATATGAATACATATGTTTTTGTTTGCAAAATATAAAATAAGAATTAAGGGACTCTCGACAAAAACGTAAAGATAAATGATGACATTAAGGCCTTTTTTGGCAATATTTTCTTATAAAAAATGCATAAAATAAATCTATTTACGAAGAACTTGTAAATGTTGTGAAAAATAATTTAAGTCTGGCATAGCTAAGTGACTTTTTAAAAAAATCTGTAATTTTTAACCCTTAAGATTCTCGTAGCGATTGCAAATTGTAACGAGACTAAATAAAGGTTGTACCGTAAAATACTTTTATTAATATGCACTTTGATTTTTTTGTTTCCGACAAATTGGGAACAAAATATCTTGAACCTGTCTGAAAACGACTACTTTTTTTACGCCACCTAGCGAGCATAAGATGCATACAAAAACTTATTTGGAATATTGTTTTTGTATTATTTACGTAAATAAAATTTCAAGTTTTTAAGATAAATGCTTTTAATTAATATTTTTTTCAACGTGTAATGTTAGCTTAGTAAAATAAAAAGTCAATAGCAACCCAAATTACAGTGTTGCGCAAAATAATAGCAACAAAATAAGTGCGCTGCAACAAAATCGTGTATCTTTTTTAATATTGGGGTCACACAAAAATGATTACAGGAATCAAAGCATATATTCATACATCATATATAAAACAAATCAAATTTAAATTTAGTTTTTTTTTTTTTTTTTATTAAATTTAAAATTAATGTGACTACATTCAATTTGTCTGTGAGCAAAACAATAGCAACAAAACTTGAAAAATGTAAAAAGAGAACAGAAGTTCGAAGAATTATTGGTAAGAGTTCAGTTCATGGCAGAATAACCAGGTAGATGCAATTCGGAGAGCAAAAAACGAGAGAGCAAAACATTGGCGTAGCTATAATGTCACTATTGACAATTTATTTTTATTCGTTCAGCCATATGGATGTATAATTTACTCGTAACCGTGTAAATAAAGCGCGTACCCGGATTTTTTGTGTGAAAATATAAGAAATATTATTAAAATCATTACAAATTTAATAAAATGAGCTGTGTTTATAGTTATAATACAGAATTAATTGTATTTTGGCTGTAAACAAAGCAAATACAAATTAAATTTTAATAAAATTTTCATTTGACTACTAGTTAGAATGTTCAGTAACCAATTTGTTTGTGTCGCTATGTACGGCTGCTTTGAATTGACAAAATATATTTTGACATTATAGCTACGCATTTGTTATTGTTTTATTTGTCGTAGAGAGCATGTTTCTAGTGAGCCTACCTGGTTATTCTGCCATGGTTCAGTTATTGTAATGGCACGTTTTAAATACTGTGAAGCTCTTAAATTACAAATTATTTCCGAATATAAAAACGAAAATTTGCAAATATCTAACGTGAAACAGTTTGATATTAATCGGTCAATAGTTTGCAGATTAATAAAGAAATGTACCTTCACAAAAGACGTAACAACGGTACATTAAAGAGGGCGACCGCGGAAAACATCGCTGCGTAATGACAGGAACATTTGTGGTGTGTTCAAGCGAAATGCATTTGCCACAGCCAAAGAGGTTGTTCGGACACTTGATTTAGATATCCACCACAGCACTGTTTGAAGACGAGCCGTTGAGAACGATTAAAGAAGTTTAAACCGGCAGAGAAACCTTTGCTTACAGCTTAGCATAAAAAACAAGGTAAGGTGTTACAATTTAACTAATTCTGTCTGAAATCGTGGCAACAAGTTGCAATTTATTGTTTTTTAGACTCAGTCTTAAAAGAGCACCTAAATTGGACCGTTCATGGTCTGGACTTGTTTTTCCTATAAAGAAGTTGAACCATTTCAAAAAATCTATGGAATTATGGATCGATTTGTATATAATGACATTTTAGAAAGCAAGATGCGACCACATTCAGAGTAGAATATGTCGCTTCAGTGAACGTTTCAGCCCGACCACGACCCGAAGCACATTTAAAAGCTCATCAAAGATTACAAAAGAGGCAAAGGGATTCAAGTCCTTGATTAGCCGGCACAGTCACAATGACTTGAAACACTTTGAAAATCTTTTTGGGATTTTGAAGGTAAAAGTTTCTGGTCACAGGTTTTCCAATAAGACTGCACTGTATGAAGCGCTTAAACTTTATTGGGAACATATACTAATACTAACATATCTACTTTGCCGCTCAGCTGTGCAGCGGTTATCAAGAATAATGGATCTTACACCAAATATTAATTATGTTGCTTTTGTTTTGCTCTCAGACAAACTGATTGCAAACTGATTAATTAATTTTAAATTTAATAAAGAAAACAAAACCAAATTGGAATATGATTTGTTTTTAATATGATGTATGCTTTGTATGCTATGATATATGCTATGATATATGCTTTGGTTCCTATAATCATTTTTATGTGTCCCTAATATTTAAAAAGATACACGATTTTGTAGTAGCGTACCGATTTTATTGCTATTGTTTTGCGCAACACTGTATATATTTCACACTAAACTAAACAACATAATTATTTTTTATGCAATTATATATTGCTTCTTTTAAATATTATACTTATAAAATAAATTTAATTAAAGGTCAATAGCAACACATATAATAGACAGACTAAACTGAAATTTATGTTGCTTTTTAATGTTATTATCCATGTTTTATTTTCTATTATTATATATTATTAAAAATATGTGTTTGTCTAAAAATGAAATAATTAAAATTGTTTAAATAATTGGGTTTAATTATTTAAAAATATTAAAATTGTATATTTGTGTTAAAAAAATTAATAAAATATTGGTTTTTGGATTTTGATACGTGGATACTATTTATTGAAAAGTGGATACTTTTGGATACTTTTTTGACATTTTCATGGATACTTTTTTTAGAATTGTCGCGGCAACACTAGCGCCCAGTGCTGATTTAAAGGCTTCTAGGTGTTTATTGTAATATGTATAAAATTCATATATGTGTGTATAAAAATGTGTATAACTATGGTTTTATTAAATGTTATGTTTTACGAAAAAAATCTTACAATGTCATTTAAATTTTCGTCCCCCCCTTAGGTTTTGGTGAAATGACGCCACTGAATCAAGTCTACTATGGACCAGAATTAAGAACAAAGTTTTAAGAGACCTATGGTCACTAAAGTCTGTAGAATTTCTTTTGAGAATGCTTATCATGTAGTACGCCTTTGAAGTTATGAAGTCTACAAGGGCATTAAATTTTAATTTGGAATGAAATAAACACCGAAATCCTTTTTTTTCATCATTTCGATTGAGCCAATTATTATATTTTTATGCAGTATTGAAATGTAATATTGTTTATGTAGATATTATATAGATATAAGATATTACATGACATTTAGTAATATTCAGAGAAAGATTATTGTGAATGCACCAGTTATGCAAACTTTCTAAATCATTTTGAAGATTTAAATAGTCTGATATGTAAGTGGTTTGATTGAAAATATTAACATCATCTGCAAACATTAAGCATCTAGAGTGTTTAAAAGCCATTGGCAGATCATTTATAAAGATTAAAAATAGAAGAGACCTACAGTGTGAACCCTGAAAAGCTCCAGAAGTAACATTTATAGTATCCACTCTAAACGAGCCAATTTCAACATACAATTTTACTCGCAAAGATAGCTTTTTAAAAAAATTAATAATGGATTTAATATTCCATATACAATAAATAAAAATCCACTTGTTCTTCATTGTTCTGACTAAAAATTCAGCGTCATAGTAGTTCAGATGTGTTTACTCTAATATGTGTTGAATCATATGCACGTAAAAACAGTGTGTTGGTAACAGTTGAATCACTCAAGACTACCCCAAGTAACAATTTTAGCCACATATTAATACTTGCAGAACCATAGTGCCGTCTTATATAGCAGCAAGCTTCAACTATAGCTTCAGTCGCGTTAATAAAACTTTTGCAGAGAATATATAATAGCTTTGACACATTGGCGTAGGTAATCTTGGTTATCTCTTGTAGTTTAAAATATAACCATTGGGGATGACACACTCAATATTTTTCTTAACTAGTTTAAAAAAAAATAACGAAAAATATAGAAGCAATGGGCGAGCGAACAACACTATAATCGTAAAAGTTTAGCGTGTGTGCTTGAGAGAGAGCACAGTAGCTATCAACGAAAGTGTAGAAAGAAGAATATCAAAATCAGCTGTTAAAACTCGTTTAGCTGCGATAAACGACTTTCGGAAACTAGTTTTGACTAAACGAATGCTAAACATAGTTTATCAGAAAATTAAACTACAAAATCGATTTAAACAAGTTTAAGTCTGCCAATGTGTTAGGTATAAGGCTACTTTCTTGAGTTTAAAAGCACTATTTTTATTTCATATGAAGAGTAGAACTAGCTGTCAGCTTTTAAAAACGTCAATGCCAAACCCAAATAAAAATATGTTCGTGTATTAATTACATGCTGCGAATTTCGGTACGCTTTTTAATTTATCGGAAACGTGAACTTCGAAAAACTACAACAGGCTTCAAAAAAACTTAGAATTAAAAAGTGTTTATTATTTAAAAATAATTCGAAAATATTTAACATTCTTTAAAACCAACTAAAAATTATTTCAATACTGTATTTTTTTTTTTTGGATTCGCCCGGAGGTGTGAAATCTTCCAAAGATACGTATACCCGTCCTATACGCATGCACGATTTACATTCTAAAATCTGCCCGAATCAGCCGGGACAGACAGAATGCACCTACGTACTAAAACATACCCCTATTGGCAATTAGGATTTTCCACTAAGCACATTAATTGGCTTTTCAGCGGAATTTAAAAATTGAATATATATAAAACGCGTATTTAAGTATACTTGATTCTATATAAATAAGCAACAGCGTATTAAATAATAGTAATTATCAATTTAAGGTACCCGAAAAACAATCAAAAACACTTAACTCATTTTAACTGGTTTGCGGCCATTGTCCAACCCAAGGACCTACGTGGAAATGAGATAAATCTCATATCCGCCAAATCAAAATCTCAATTAGTTGGATATGCATTTGGGCCAACGCAGGCATAAACTTGTGTGGTAAAGAGATATACTCTGGCACACCAATCCAGGTGATAGTGTGAGTTCACTCTAATTTCAAATCAGGAAACGACGTGAGCACGTAAATCCCAATTTGATTAAAAATTAAAATATTGAATAATTAAAAAGTAAGTTTAAAAAACGATTCATATTTGATGGTGCTTACTTTATAAAACATAATATCGAGACAAAAAAGAGAAACAGAACAATCTCAATTACCAATTTTACCAATTGTTATAAAACTGCGTTAGGTATAATAGCATGAAGTTAAATTGATTTTATTATTTAAATGTAATATAATTTTCCGTTTTAAGACGTCTACCGAATCAGAAAAATTAATCATGTTGAAGTTATCATTGAAATCACTGCACATACATCGTAAAGGCTCATGAAGAGCGTAATTAGAACTGCACTGACTCAACTTGAAAAACAGAAAATGTCTAGTTCCTCTCCTTGGGATGTCAAAATTTAGAGCTGAGATGAGATTTTCCGACAGAAACATGACATTAAGCATCATTCTTCTGCTTCTTAGGGAAGGTAGTAAAATAATTTTAAGGCGTATTTCATACGATGGAAGCATAATATTGGGGTTCCAACGACTATGACGTAAAGCAAAAAGTAAAAACTGTTTTTGAACGGATTCTATGGCGTCGATGTAGACATTATATTGTGGGTTCCATACAACTGATGCATATTCAAGAATTGGCCTTACGAGAGAGGTATATAATAATTTAGTAGTAAAGGGATCACTGAATACTTTAGTCCATCTTTTAATGAAACCAAGGACTCCTCTTGCCTTATTTATTACCATACTAACTCGTAGATTGAAGCGAAGTTTTGAATCCATAATAACACCAAGATCGAGAAAACTGTAAACTTTTTCTAAGTTGGTGTTATTTATAGTGTAATTTATGTTACTAGCAGATCTTCGCGAAAATGTCATTTGCTAACATTTTTTTAAGTTGAGATTTAATATATATTTAGATCAGATTGTAAAAGATGTCGTTCTTCGGGTGATTTGTAACAAAGAAAAAGTTTCACGTCGTCAGCGTACATTAAGACGTTACAGTGTTTTATTACCGGAGGAAGATCATTAATGAATGGTTAAAATAAAACCGGTCCAAGATGACTGCCCTGAGGAACGCCAGAAGTGACCGAAATACTTTTTGAAAGAGAATTCTTATATAAAACCTTTTGAGTACGTCTAGATAAATACGAATTTATCCAATTTAATAATGTGACAGGAAACCCAATAAGGTGGAGTTTTTTCAAAAGAAGATTATGATTAACACTGTCGAAAGCTTTGCTAAAGTCCGTATAAATAACATCAGTCTGCAGTCCCAAAGTAAAACCATTTATAACACGCGTAGTAAACTCTAAGAGGTTTGTTGTAGTGGACTTACCCTTTAGAAAACCATGTTGAAAGACAGAAATGGTGGAAGCCACGGAGTGTGTTAATGGATCAGTTATGATTTTCTCAAATAACTTAGGGATTGCACTTAATTTTGCAATTCCTCGATAGTTAGAAACATCTATCTTGGAGCCAGATTTATGAAGGGGTATAATATAAGAATCCTTCCATATAATAGGAAAATAACCACTATGCAAGGAAATATTAAAAATGTTTGCTAGAGGAGTACACAGGTTTGTAGCACATTGCTTTAAAATACAGCTTGGAATTTTATCAGGGCCGGTCGTAAAAGAAGATTTTACTTGTCGAAGATAACACATGACAATATTTAAGTCTATTACAGGAGTTTCAAAAGAGTTAACTGGCGGGAGAAAAGGATACACAGTGCTAGTATTAAAAAGTATATCGGAGTAAGTTGATTTAAAGAAGTTTGCAAACATAATAGAAATCACATTGTCACAAGATGATTCTTCCTGATTTAATTTCATAAGGGGTGGAAAACTGGAGGCTTTACGTTTTGAGTTAACAAAACTATAGAAAAGTTTTGGATCATCTTTAAATTGAGATTTTATGTTAATTATATTAGCAGAATAGCATTGTTTATTTAATAGTTGATACCTCTAACGACAAGAAGAATAGGAAGCAAAGTCTAAACTAGAACCAGATATTTTATATTTTTTAAATAAACGATTTTTTAAATTTTTAAGTGAATTTAGATCATTTTTAGCCAGGGTGGATTTAAAGAATTGGAGAAACACCTTTTTTTGGGGCGGACAATAAGAAACACCTTTGCAGAGTATTATTGAAAAACTGTACAGAAGATTCGACATCATAATATGAATATGATGTTCCGCTAGTTAAAATTGGAGACCAATCAGTCTGCGAAAATAAAGAATTAAGTTTTACATAGTCCGTTTTCTTAAAATTATAAACTTTTTTATTTCGCGCATCAGAAGTTACTTTATCTTCTTTTTCGTGGGGGAGTAAAACTGTTATTTCAAGAGTTGGATGATGTACATCTTCTGGAAGAGATACGGGATTCGAACAATGGAGATTAACAGTAGTGTATCTATCTACAAATACAAGGTCTAGGATTCTGTGGTTTATATTTAAAATATCATTGACTTGTTGAAGACACAGATCAGAAAGCTTATCTAAGAAGTCATTTATCCAATCACTATTGGAAACAGGAGTAAGAAATGTAAATATCATAGAATTCATAAACTTTGTTTAAAATAATATTGTAATCTACGATATTTAGCTTTCTTCAACTCCCAAGATTTTTTATTTTTAATAAGATCGCCATTTGTTTCATAAAAGCTCTTTATCAGATTTGTTTATCACTTGTTATTCCCAAAAAATTTATTGCATTAATTTACAGTATTTTACACCTATTCGCTTTAAAAATGCAATACAAAAATACATTTTAAAGCAAACATTACACTGAATCAACGGGTTTCAAAACAGCTCTCTAGTTATGTTTCTTACTTTAAAAGAGCCTTTACAGAGAAAGTTCTCAATTTTTAAGTTCTGCTCTTTTGCAGATTTTATAAAATCCTTTACAAAGCTGTATAAAGTATTAGAGCTTAAAATGGTAAAAATAATCATATATCGAGCATTTTCTTTAAAATTAAAAGCAACTAGCAGTAAAAAAATCTGCGGTAAAAGTGTAACTGCATATTATATACCTATTGAACACTTTTAGAGCTCGCTCGCTCCAACAATGTTACTTGGGACTGAAGAGGAAATGTAGCTATTTCCGAAACAGGATGTCTAGTCTGCTATGTGATTAACTTTTACAGAGTTGTTGTTGTTTTATTTACTTTAAATTACTTTACCTAAAGCTCAAGAGAACAGTTAAAAAATCAGGCATTCTATGCTTGAATCAGGCAAGTAGGCTATCAGTTTATATTAAAGAGTAAATTTCTCATATCAAGCATTATTTTGCTAGAATTGAGAAATTTTAAAACACATGATATTAAGGAAAAAATGTGTTATTTAAGAAACGTTAGCTTAAAACTCTAGAATATTTCTTTCTAGATTCAAGTTTGATATTTGCTTAAAGTGAGAAAAATTTGCTTAATAAATGTAAACTATTTGCCGAAAATTAGAATAATTTGCTTGATTTGAGAAAAATTTGCTTAATTCAAGTTAATAATTTACTCCAAACTAGAATAAAATGCTTATTTGAGAAATTTCTTTTACATGATATATTCTTTTCGTAAAAAAAATATTTGAACTTAATACCAATGAAGTTCATGAAGCAACAGGTTACAGCAACAACAAATTTTTTGCAAAACAAACCACCAAGCAGACTACTGCTTCTGCCAAGTAGTCTTCTGTGGTCTCTGCAGTCCATATACTTTGATAAGCTTGCACGCATAACTTATTTTTAATCAAAACAGAATTATCTGAGCATTTTTTGCCTTTCAAAGAAATATTTTTTTACTATTTTGCAAAAATCAAATGTTCAAAAAGTGACTTCTTCCTTGAGTTGAGAACAATCTGTTTTATTCAAGTAAGCAAATATCTTAATACTGAAATGCTTTAAATTAAGTTATTACTTCAATAATATTTTTAATAACCAACTCTGCGTTTTCTTAAATTAAGAAAATATTATCTTGATTTTAGTCTTGTTACAGGTTCTAGAATCAAGTATTTAATTATTGTTTTAAGCAATCATTTATTTTACTCAATTTTAAAAATAAATGCACATTATAAATTGTTTTCTCAACTTCAGTTCTTAATTAATGATTTAAGCAAATGAGTCTAAATTTTGAATTTTCTTAAATTTAGCAAATTATTTGCTTTATGTATATAAAAATATTATTTCTTTCCGTGTAAAGTATAGTTTACTCAAAAAAAAAAATAGGACTGTTGACATATCCGTGTAAAAGTTTAATAACCCAACATGCATTTAGAATAATTCTCCGATTGTTAAAGACGGAACATTTAAAAGCTGTAACCGATATTCATTAAGTGGTAAGTGAAAATCAGTTTTGCAACAAAAATTGCTTAAGAAAAACAAAGAAATATTTTTAGTGTTTTAATTCGTGAGAAAAATTTCATATCATTCAGAATAAAATTGTATCTAATCCTGGTTATGATACTAAAGATGTTCGTTTTTTTAAGTGATACCATCTATTGAGCTGAGTGGTTTAAACGTGTCACCATTGTCAATACAAGTTCATTCATGGCTAACTTTATGATTGCTTTCAATTATGTATTATCTTTAAATATAAATCTAGAAAATTTTCTTGTCAGAGATGCTTTAGATTTTGCTTCAATTTTTTTAAAGAACCTTTACATCGCATGGGTCTTATATGTCATGTTCATATGAAATAATATCAAACAAAACAAAAAGTAAAGAATTAATTTTAACAATTTCTTTGAATGTTCTTTTCTAGTCTCCTTGTTTTTATACGCTTTTGTTTATCTTCCAATTAAACTTATAGCAAAAACCACGACATGTTAAAGATGCAATTTTTCAAGTTGAACAAAACTAAACGATCTCCTGTCATCAATTAGAAACTCCCGCACATTCACACCAGCAGTCTTTTAGCTCATCTGTCAGACTGTTACAATCAGAGTTCTAGCACAGCGCCATACTTTTGTGTGTGTTTTTCGGATACGGTACATTGAGTGTTTATAGATCAAAGTGTTTGTAATTGGCTTAACAACTACAAAATAAACAAATCAAATGGAGAAAGACTAAAAAATTAAAACAAGCCACACGTTGCCAGATTGCAGAAAAACCAACAACAAATACAGTTAAAGATAGATATGTTGATGTATGGCTGTGAAGTGTGAGTGAAATCCTATGGAAAATCAATGCAATTTTGTTATATTTTGCCCAGATATTTGGACCAGCTTTTGCACAACATGAAGGTAAATTGGGCTAAGTAAAATAATTATATTCAAAATTTTTGATTTAAAAAAAAATCCAAAGTCAAGAAATGCATGACTTGCTGCTTGTTAGCAAGTCGAAAATTTAATGTTTGGCATCAAAGGAACTAGCTTATTTTTACACATAAATTTTCTATACTGACAGTTTTTTCATGAATCAAATGCTTAGGAAGATGTTTATATTAATAAATTCAACAGAAATTTTTGTTATCTTTTAGTGGTGTTGAAAAAAGAAAAGGTTTCTAAAAACAATTTTGCAAGTGCTGTAAAGTGAATAGATTAGTATGAGTTAGACGATAAAAACTATTTCATGGACTCTTATGGTTGTTTTCGATATTTTTGGTGTGAAAAAGTACGAAAACATTGATATCGAGAATTTAGGGCTTGTGGGCGTGACACAATGTTTTTAATGAAATAGATCCATATAAAGCATTTTTAATATTTAGCAACATTTTAAGAGTTCATGTCAGTGATTGCTCTTCAACGGTAAATAATAATAAAACTTAATTAATAGGGCTAGAAGCTTGGATTTTTATACAACTTATGAGGAAAATTCAGCGCAAAAATAAATATATAAGATAAATGTAAAGTAACCTGGTAGCTTGAATAAAAAAGCTAAATACAAAGAACTTAGAATAGAACTTAAAATAGCTTATACTCTAATGAGTTCCTTAAAATAAAAGGTGATATAAAAAAATGGCAACTTGTTGACAATTTATTGAATAACTCTTCCCCGAAGGAAGAAATTGGCAAAATAACTGAGGTATCTTTTTCAGACCCAAATGAGAAAGTTAATGCGTTCAGTAATTTTTTTGTGTCTGTAGATAGCGATGTTGCTTCTGTAAAAAGCTTCAGCAACCGATATTATAAATGTTTAGACAAGGGACAATCCTCATCTACAAGCTGTTTTCGAGAATGTAATAACATTCTTTGAGATATTAAAAATAATGAAATCTTCGAAAAATTCTAAACCTGAAAACAGTTTTTTCAAACAGTTAATTTTTAATAAAGATTATTTTCAATATTGTTGATGTCCTTTGCAATCTACTGAGTAAAAGTATAAATTCGGGTGTTTTCCCTGACTTACTAAGACATGCTGTTGTAATTCCTCTATTTAAAAAAGTTGACAGATTTTTACTCAATAATTATAGGCATATCTCACTTCTTTGTTTTTTTTTTTTTAATAAGACAAAACTCTGTAGTTAATGACAATATGAGTTTTGTGAAGGTATGTCAACGGAAGATGCTCTCATTGTTTTTGTAAAAAAGTCTGTGTTTTTACAAATTAAGACTTGAACTTAACAAAGTAAAGCTTAAAAAGATGCACAGTTGAATTTATTTTATTTAGAAAGAACATATTTTTTTATAATAGAATCTTAATGATGCACTGTGCGCTATCAGCTGAAGTATTCATAAGGTCAACGTTTGACTTGAGTTTTCATTTAAGTGTGCACAACATGACTTAGTGACACTTGTGACAGAAGACATCAACCCACATACGACAAATTCGGAACTTCGGCCAACAGTTTCACCATTTCTTCACACTCACAAATTCACCATTATTATATGGCAACATAAAAACCTGTGTCATTTTGTAAAAAAAAAAAATACGCAATGAATGACAGTCGACCGAGTTTTAAGAAAAATCTTGCATACAAGAAATGAATACAATGTGTGAGAAAATTAACAATAAAAAGAATTTATAAAAAATTTCAGCGACATTTTTCAATTTTATCACAAGTTTGTTTCTTCTGTAGTGGGAATAAAACGGATGTAGATGATGACGCTTATATGTGACACATAGGATATACGCTGAGTTTTCTGTTGAACATAAAAGGCACTTGGAAAAATTTCCTTGCAAAATAAAAACTTTCTAAATACTTTAATCTGAAAAATTATTTTTTTTTACCAAAAAAGTACCGGGAATTGATCATAAAAAAGCCCACAAAGAGGGATTGTCAAAATGATTTTTATTGCTAAGTTGTTTCTCAACTTTCATTTATACTGACGTTGAGTTTGAGCGTGATCTCTCTTTTAGTTTGTTAACAGTTAAAAATTTGATATGCAAACCCATCCTGCAACAGTGTCGAAACCAGAAAAGCACGTCAAAGTTCATCAAAAGCCAAGGTAATTCTTTATTTTGTTATCGCGGTTTTGTGCACTGAGACTTTTTGCCAGAAAGTCTGACGGTAAATAAAGAATATTATCTGAGCGTAATGTGGCGTTTGAAAGAGAAAATTCGTCGAAAAAAGCCAGATTTGTGGAAAGAAAACTTTTGAAATTTAAGGCAAGAGTTTAAAATTTTTGAAAATTTTGCGACTCACTTTGATTTGAGTTGCTCCATTTCTTTGGTTTTAATTGTTTCTTTGTTAGATTAATTTCAATACAAGCTATGACATTCCATAAAAATATCCAGTTGAAATAAAGCGTAAACAATAGCATTAATATAAACTATATAAACTCACAACTAACAAATTCGGGTTAATCAGACTCAAAGTAAGACAAGTGATGAGTGTAAGCACTTGACAGCTGTCCAGAGCAGTACAAACTTATCGAGTAAGGCTGCAAACAGAGTGAACGCCGAAGCGAAAAGGCAGGCAGACAGTCGCAAAACTATGTGAACAAGCGAGACAAAAGTTAGCTTTGCTTTATTTTATCTCGTTTCTTCGCAGGTTATTGCACACATTTTTTTCTTCAATTTGTACTATATGCGTATACACTCACACTACTTGCATTTTAGACTTAGCACTATTTAAAAAGTTCCAATTTCATTGTCAATGAATAAAATAGTGAGATGAATATGAGAATATCAACAAAAAATTAAGTGTACGGCCAATAGTCAGTTAATTTTTGAATTAAAGATATTTTTTCGGCAAACAAATTTTATATCTCAATATAGTCTGCTTTTAGATTCGTACATTTAGTCCAGCGTTTTTCCAATTTTTTTATTCTTTCCAAATAAAAGGTTTTATCAAGGTCCTCAATCTCTTAATATTTTCAGGTTTGGGATTATTAAATAGTCGCAGGGGCTTAATCTGGAGAATATGGTAGATAGGGTAGCAGTTCGTTGCCAAATTTATGGATTTTCGCCATGGTGACTACACACGTGTGCGCTGGTGCATTGTTATGGTAACATCACCAAACATTCCTTGAAGTGGTCACAGGGCAACGCTAATGTTCAAGTGTGAGTAATAGCAGCATTAATGGTGCAGATAGCTTTTTCATGTACAAATATTCATGTAAAATGTGATTTTTAATCTCAGTTATCAGATATCTACATCCTAATTCACCTCACGCACTTTCATTCTCTGATTGACCAATATCATTACATGGATTTCGTCGACGATTTCTGGCGTGGCGACATCTTTTGGGCTTCCTAACCTGGTACGATCAATTTTAGCTTTTTTAATTGTCGTCGCAATTCACGAGGTTGCCTTTTTTAATACCTATCAAACACTAACAAAATGACACAAACTGCTCAAAATATGACAGTAGTTCTTTAACAGATGGTGGTTCACAGGAACAGTGTTGCGTATGTTCATGTCATCTATATTATATTATTATATAAAATTATATCTATATTATATATACTAGCTGATATACCCGGTGTTACTCGAGAGTCATTTATATAAACATTTTAATATACACTTCTCGATAAAATGTTTTTGTAAATTTTGGAATTTTGTAAAAACGTGTTGAATTTAAGTTTGCGACCACTATAAAAATATTAGTTAAAAAATTTACCAAGCTTTTTTAACGAAAAAATAATTTTTATCACTGTTTTTTACAATCAAAAACTGTTTTTTAGTTCTAAACTGAATTTACTGGTTACTGGTAAGCATGTTACTTGCACTTCGCTAATGAAAATCAAATTTATAAAAATCTTCCTAAAATTTTTTAGTAGTTTTTTCAGTTGGAAAATAACAATTGGATTGTCTCTAAATAAAAAATTAATATAAATTGAGTCTGATAGTTGATGCAATTTCTTAAATCTTCTGAATTCCTATTTTATACGAAAAATTGTACAGTCGTTTTTTAATGTAAATTAGCAAAAAGGTGTAAGTTAAGAAAGCAGTCGATTTTTAATTTTTATTATAAAATATACAGCAACCTGTAGCAATATTATCGACGTTAACAGATCGACATAAATCCAGCTGAAAAATTTGCAAGAACTGTGCAAGAAGTGCTATTATGTTATTTGCTGCAAGTTTACGCTGTGTGCGAAAAGAACTAAATTGGATAACAGTTACCGACTTTTCTAATATATTGGAATCGTGTCGGTAGTGCAGTACATATTCCTAATTTATAATATTTTCCAGCATACTTTTCAGCATACTTTCGGTTAGTATGAAATTGAACCGAAAAATTTGTTCAATGCAGCCAAGCTTACAACCATGATTGGAGAGTTAAATTGTCAAAATTTTGCTGTCTTTAATATGTCGGTACATTTAATTGGCGTGGAAATTTGACTTTCAACAATATAGTTCAAATAACACATTAAACATGAAAAAATTAACTTTTACAGCATTCTTATTCACAGTCATCTTTTCGATGATACAGTGATATATATAGAACATTTAAAGTACCAATGATAAACAACTGAGTGACAACGGTGAAGCAATAGTGAAAAAAATGACAAATCACAACAAAACAAATTTAACAGGAGGGGGGCAGGGGCAGGGGCAGGGGCAGGGGTGGGGAGGCAAAAAGTAAGATTTTATATACACATGTGAACCCAAAATCTAGGTACACATGTAGAGCTATTGGGGTAATTTTTTCACATAAATTATTTTTGAGACTTGACTTTTTTGTAAAAAATATAAAAACAACATTTTGGTAAAAATAAATTTCGCGAAAAAAATTTTGATGACAAAAACAGTAAAATAATTTTTGCGCTTAGCTGGAAGAATTTTTGCAAATAAATGCTATGTCATATGAAAGGTAGCCAGATGTGCAATTTTTAATTGCTTTCATTTTTACAACAACAACAATTTTTGAGTCATTTTTTGAGTAAAAAGTCAATATTTTGGACCTTTTTTGACATAATCATAAAACATATATACACTGACTTAACGGTACAGTTCAACCTATTTTTGCGAAGTAATTTTATTGAACTTTTGAACAAAAAAAATTTGAATGAATATATTAATGGAAAGCGGAGATATTTGCATCGAAAGACCAAACTTTGATTTTCATGTCGTTTTTTTCTCATTCTTAGGCAACGATGTTTTATAAAAAAGTCGTTGTAGTGAAAATTTCTCCAATTTTAAAGATATGTCAGTTTTTTTGATGTCAAAATAACAAAAAAATTTTAAAATTAAATACACAAAAATCTCCGATGCTAAAAAGTTTTATAATAACAAAATTACCGTTAGTTGAAAAATTTCAGAGGGGGCGTGGCAAAAACTAAGTATGTAACATTTTAAGTTGGGATAAACTTAATATGTGTACCTAGTTTGAGCGAAATCCGTTGAGCCGTTTAGATTTGTATAAAGGCCAAACAAACAAACAAACAAACAGAAAATGAGTTTTATTACTATAGATTGCAGCTTGAACCTACAATCTATATATAAATAGGCGTAGGAAAAACAGTCGGTAAACAAAAAGATCGACACCACTCAAGGTAATATGAGTATGATAGTTACCATACGGCAATTCAACACAAAAACATTTTTTTTCAAATTTTTTTCAATTATTTTTGTTAGAGGAGAAGTAAAAATATTTTTAATAATTATTATGTTGCCTTTATATGATTTAAATACCAATTCTAAATGTTTGATAGTTTAAATCATACTCGATTTTAAATAAAAATTCTAGTTGTTTGATAGTTAAAAATCGTTTTTAATAATTTTTAATAATTTTTATAAATTGTAAGGGACTTTTTATTTTCAAAAGCCTAAACTAATGCTGGCTTCGTTCAGTCTTGAGTTTTCCTATGTTATTACTTTCTACTGGTCTTAGACTTCACAAATATTGTACAAAAGAAAAAGTTCATGGTCACCGAAAGGTCATAATGAATAAAAGCTTTGAAAATTTTGAAAATTAATTCTGAAAATATGTAATTTCTTTCATTTTTCCTATTTTCGATTTTCAAAACTAAGAGTTTTTATACATACTTCTACTATACAGGGTGTTCCGTAATAAAAGGACAATCTTGCGGCTGTTGATTTCTTGGGTCAAAAAATCCAGAAAAGAAAAAATTTTATGGCAGGGCACGGTCCATCTCCCCCCTGTTCAGAGTAATAAGGAAAAGTTTACTTAAAATCACTTAAAAAAATTTTATCAGTTCTACGCTTATAACTTTAAAATTAGTGGAACCAGAAAAAAGTTAAGGACCATTTTGGAAACGTTATAAAATAAATAACTAAGACTTGTTGCACTTTGTAAATTTTATTCTGCCAAAAAACTTCAAATAATTGTTTTTTATATAAAAAATTGCAGTTTGAACCTTCGAAATGTTGTTTTCAAAATTTTTATTATTAGTTTTTACGTTTAGTCAATAACTAACCAAGAATTTATAATTTTTTGATAGCATTTATTAAAAAAACGATTAAAAAATTTTTAATTTCATAATTGCTCAAAGTGCTCTCCATGAGCACGAATGCATGTTTAAGCTCTCTTTTTAATATTTTTCAATAAATCAAGCTGGGGCAATGTTTCCTTCATATGAGTTGCCGCAACTTTAATTCGTTCCATCAGCTTCTCAGTAGTGCTTATTTTCTCGGAATAAACGAAATCCTTAATTGCACCCCAGAAATAAAAGTCAAAAGGTGTTAGATCTGGAGATCTCGCTGGCCAAGCAATCGGGCCATCTCAATTTAATCGAGACGGAGCTGTGAATTTTCATAATCCCATCTGAATCTGTTGAACTTTGATTCATCGCTAAAAAAACGGTTTTCGATTCTTGAACGGTCCAATTTAGGTGCTCTTTTGGAAGACTGAGTCTAAAAACCATAAATTGCAACTAGTTGTCACAATTTCAGACAGAATTGTTTAAATTGTAACACCTCACCTCGTTTTTTATGCTTAGCTGTAAGCAAAGGTTTCTCTGCCGGTCTGTACCTTATTTAATCGTTCTCAACGGCTCGTCTTCAAACAGTGCTGTGGTGGATATCTAAATCAAGTGTCCAAACAACCTCTTTGGATGTGGCAAATGCATTTCGTTTGAACACACTACAAATGTTCCTGTCATCACGCAGCGATGTCTTCCGCGGTCGCCCTCTTTAATGTACAGTTGTTACGTCTTTTGTGAAGGTATATTTCTTTATTAATCTGCTAACTATTGACCGATTAATATCAAACTGTTTCACGTTAGATATTTGCGAATTTTCGTTTTTATATTCGGAAATAATTTGTAATTTAAGAGCTTCACAGTATTTAAAACCTGCCATTATAAATGGAACAGTCAATGTCACAACTAGCACAAAAAAAAACTATACTTAAATGTTTATGACTTACAAACAACACCTGCTTTACAACAACGGAACTTTTACCAATAATTCTTCAAACTTCTGTTCTCTTTTTACATTTTTCAAGTTTTGTTGCTTTTGTTTTGCTCACAGACAAATTGAATGTAGTCAATTAATTTTAAATTTAATAAAAAAATAACAAAACCAAATTCGAATTTGATTTGTTTTATATATGATGTATGAATATATGCTTTGATTCCTATAATCATTTTTGTGTGTCCCTAATATTAAAAAAGATACACGATTTTGTTTCAGCGCACTTATTACGTTGCTATTGTTTTGCGCAACACTGTATGTCTGCTTTAACATTTTATAGCATGTTTTTTGTTCTGCTTATTTCAAAATTTTTTAGATGAGTCCGACATATAACTTCTTGATGAGGAATAAAGATTTTTTTAAACTTCGATAGTTTTGCAAAAGATTTAGAGTTGGAAGAATTTTGGACCAATGTCTTTAAACTCAAAAAAGGTTTAAATAATATCATGTTTCCGAAAATGCGTAGTTTTATTGCATCCATTTTTTCTTTTCCTCATAGCTGCAGGAGGGAAGTTTTTTTATTTAAACCGTATAAAAGATCAAAAACGCCATTCACTTCTGACGGCTACGATCAATTCTATTTTGATGTCGAAAGAATTATTGGATAGTTATGATGCAGAAAAATAGGTGCCATCGGAAATATGGCTTTCAAAATATACCAAAACTAAGTCTCGAAATTAGTGCATAATATTTACCTCATTTTTTAAAAACATACTTAGTCAAAAAGTACATTATATATGTAAATAAATTTGCAAATTCATCAATTGAATTAAAAAATTTTAAGGGCGGAAATTTCAAACAGAAAGAACTGCAGTAAATTCGTTAATGCATTTAACTTCTTCTACAAAAACTGTTCTTAAAAAACATTTAATTATCCTTAACTCATATTTTCTTGATTAACATCTGAAAGATAATTTTTATTTTAACCATAATGTGACTTTAAGCTTTTTAATATAATTTCTTGTCAAAACAGGTACCTCTTTTATTCATATATAGGTTTAAAAGATACAGCATTAACATTGTAAAACAATATATAGGTTAAAACATTCTCAATAAAAACTGTTTGCTTTTTTAAATACATACATATTTAAGTTTTATTTTATTTAATAAAAATTTTAAAAAAACTTTCGGTACTACCCTGTACTACCCAAAAAACAGAAACTGTTCACCTGAAAAAAATTTAAAAACGGCAGCCCTGGTTAGATGTATGCGCTTGCAGTGTACTCCTTCACAAAAAAGCAGGGTTTATTCGCTTGGTGAATATATTCATACAGGTCTCTAGTGGACAAAAGTTTTTGTATTGATATTGGCGCAGTGAATAGAGAAAATATCCTCTCACATAAAAAAGCTCTCTTTTAATTTCTCAAATATGTCTCGTAAGAAGACTCCTCTGCATGGTAAGTAAAAAAGTGTTAATTTATTGTAAAAAAGTACAATATGTCCATAATCTGTACATTTAAAAACTATTACCTTCAAAAAAATTTTTGAATGAAAAATGCAAATATGTCGTGTAAGAAGGCTCCTATGTCTGGAAAGTAAAAAGCATGGGCGTCCACAGGATGGAAGCAGAAGGGAACTTGCCCCCTTCGGCGGGGAAAATTTTGTATATATATCTTCATATTTAATCAAAAAAGCTGGAAGTTTAAATTAAAAAATTTTAAGAGCGAAGCAAAAAACTTTCTAAACTTCAAGTTGCGCTTAAACTTAGGGTTTTGAGAACTTTGTTAATAAAAATCTCGTTTTAAGTTGTAAAAGTGTAAAATTTTGTTAAACATGTATTTTGATAAGGTGCATCATAATCCATCAAAAAGACGATTTTTAATTTTTTGTGACCTAAGGCTTTTTTGATTTCATATGATGATATATTCGTTATGTATGTTAATATATTTTGAAAAGAATACAAAAATACTATTTTAAGGATAATTTATAAATAAAGCTGAGCTAAACTTTTCATTTTTAAATAGTATGTTGTACCCGTTGCTGTAAGGTTGAGTTCATATTAAGTGTTTTTGTTGCGATTGAGACACCGCTCTCACGTTTTTTTCGCAGAAGCGGCTGAAAAATACTGAATTTGGTATGCATTTAAATACTTTTATTTAGTTAATATTCAGTATTTTTCAGCCGCTTTTGCGAAAAAAAAAAATTGAGAGTGATGCCTCAATTGCAACAAAAACGCGTAATATGGACACGGTAATAAGTAACGACACCATTTCATTAACCCTTGTTTAACAAACACTTTTCAATACGTACTCTTAAATTAAATTTTTTTTCTATGATTTTTTTCGTAATTTTCAGCCACGAATAGAATTCGTGGAATGGACGTAGTTTGGTACACATTCCGAATATTTTATTCGTATTCGTTAAAAAATAAATGCATATTGTACGAATACATTTACGAATGATCCTTATACCTAGTTACGATAGAAAACTTTCTGTTCAGCTGGGGTTTGAACCGCGGTTCTTTAGCTTATGGGCCACGTACTCTTCCAATAGGCTACTGTCATCTTGCACATTTCCTTATATTCGGTATTCTTCGACAAGCCAGTCTGAACGATTTCACTCGTAAATTTTTTTAAATTCAACTAATAATTCGTACATTCTACGAATAATTCGTACGGTCAATCTACGATTGACTTTTTTTACTAAAACTTTTTTTATTCGAAAATAGTACGAAACCATTAGTAAATATTACGAATGTAATGACAGAAATTACTAAGTTATTCCTACGAGAAATTTACGAATGTTAAGGAGTGATATCCTTTATTAGTCGAAGATCATTCTTCGTAGCAACAGATAGAAAGAGGCATTTAATTCAATAACGGACGTAAACTTTGACGATAAGCTTAATTATGTTTTAAAGTCATTGTAAACAAGCAGAAGACAAAGTAAATCAATTTAATAAAAAATTAATTTTTTCCAAAAAATAGGCTTGCCTTTCTATCATTAAGGTGATCCATCCAATTAGCATTTTTTTTTAATTTTTCCTGAAATTAATAATATGACAAGCAATCTTGCAGCATTTAAATTTAAGAAAGTTGCAGCGATCTAGGCCAGAGCAAAGCTTTTTATTCAAAAGCGAAACAAAAAAATTAGGAAATTTAATAAAGTGGGCCAATTTTGGATCAAAGGTTTTTTTTTAAAAAAAAACCTTATATCATATTAAGCAAACAACTTTAGAATATGTTATAATCAAAAGTTTTTATGACATAAACATAAATAGCAAACTCGCTTTGAAACAACCATTTTATATTTCTTAAAATTCACGTTATTTAGCCCACCCAGTTTGAGAATATTCTGTACTTTTTTGTGCTTCCATTTGAAGAAAAAAGCGGTTGAAGCACAACGCACGCTTACTGAGGCTTACGGGGACTATGCTCCATCGATTTCTACTTGTGAGTACTGGTTCCGTCGGTTTAAAAGTGGTGATTTTGATACGGAAGACAAAGAGCGTCCGGGCCAGCCGAAAAAGTTTGAAGATGAGGAATTGGAGGCTTTGCTCGATGAAGACCCGTGTCAAACCCTTCAAGAATTGTCAGAATCATTGGGAGTCGACTTATCAACGGTCGGCAAACGCTTGAAGGCCATGGGAATGATTCAAAAGCAAGGAAATTGGGTGCCGTACCAGTTGAAGCCGAGAGACGTTGAACGGCGATTTTGCATGTGCGAACAACTGCTTCAACGGCATAAAAGGAAGAGTTTTTTGCATCGTATTGTCACTGGCGATGAAAAGTGGATCCATTACGATAATCCTAAGCGAAAAAAATCGTGGGGACCACCCGGCCATGCATCAACATCGAGGGCCAAGCCGAATATTCATGGCGCCAAGCTTATGCTGTGTATTTGGTGGGATCAGAAGGGTGTCGTGTACTATGAGCTGCTGAAACCTAACGAAACCATCACTGGGGAACGCTACCAACAACAATTGATGCAATTGAGCCGAGCATTAAAGGTTAAACGGCCGGAATATGCCAAAAGACACGACAAAGTGGTTTTTCAACATGACAACGCATGGCCACATGTTGCAAGAACCGTCAAGGAAACGTTGGAGGCGCTGAATTGGGATGTGCTACCCCACCCGCCTTATAGCCCAGACATAGCCCCTTCCGACTACCACCTATTCAGATCGATGACGCATGGCTTGGCTGAGCAGCGCTTCACTTCTTACGAGGATACCAAAAAATGGGTCGATTCGTGGATTGCCTCAAAAGACGAATCGTTCTTCCGGCGCGGAATCCATATGCTGCCAGAAAGATGGGAAAATGTTGTAGCTAACGATGGACACTACTTTGAATAATATACATTGTACCGTTGTTTCTAAATAAATGCTCAAAAACCGAAAAAAAACCTTTAAAATTAATTCCAACCCCCAATAATATGTATGTTTCCGTACTCGATTGTAGTAACTTGCAAGCTGCTTTAACTGATTCGTGTTGGAAAAAGAAATAAGTGGATTGGTGTCAATGCGGTGTGAGATCCGGTTAAATATATCTCCTTTATTATACGGGTAACATTTCAAGAATAGCGACAACTCCAAATCTAAAAAATTTCAGTCTACTCGAAATTGGTTTAGGAGTTAAAGGCTTCCAAGGTTAAAAAATGGCATAAAAATTTAGTTTTTTTTTCAGTTTTCCAACAAAAAATATTTTTTATTTTAGGAAATTTTTTTTTCTTATTTTAAAAGTTGAAAACCTGGGGGCTTAATAGTAATTAATGCGATTTCATTTAATGATATAGGCCTCACATTATTGAATTTATTACACTGTTAAGAATATTTGCTTTAGCAAAAAATTACTGAAATGTATTACATGAATAAAAAATTAAATAAAATTTTTAAATATTTTTGACATGATACCAGAAAGGTTTTTACACGATATTAAAAGTATATCAGATTTTTTTATGTGTTAAAGCGTGTGTCGTGTGGGTGTAGTGTCCGTATAATGTTTACAAAATTAGTACCAAAAAACCTAGTAAATAGCATTATATAGGCTACATTTTGTTAATGTTCATTCTAGATTTCTTTATGCCATTCCCCCCCCCCCTTGAACAAATCCTGCGGACGCCCATGAAAAAAGTGACGCCCATGAAAAAAGTATAATGAATTTATTGTAAAAAAGTATAAAATATGTTCAGTGCATACATTGTGGATATTTAAAAACTATTACTTCCAAACAATTTTTTAAATTTTTTTTGCAGAAATGTCTTAAATGGACCTTGTTAAGTAAGAATAATACCTTAAAAAATATTTGTTCACTGTATTTCTTGGAGCGGCATTGAAGAGGATAAAAAAGGTCTTTTGTTATATAAAAAACAAAAACTGGGTAAAAAATAAAATCAATTATTCCTATATTAAGAGATCAAATATTTAAAATAAAGAGGATTTTTAATTTCTTTATACAAGAGTGCACTTTCAATGAACTCTATGAAAAATAGATACAAGTACATGAGGATTTCTATTATTTTGATTTTGATAATAATACTGTTTAGTCAAAAATATTCATTTCTTTTTTGTAAGCTTGTGGTTTTGTGTTTGTAATGGATTACAAAACTAAGCATAAATGTTATCGCTTAAAATCAAATAGAATATTTTCCAAAATATTTTTCTGAGTGTACGACAAATTGCCAAATGTTGTGAGCAAAAAAAAAAAACCAAACCAAATTTTTACGAAAACGCGAGTAGGTACAAAAGTGCAAGTGTCTGTCATGTTAGTGTCAAGAGCTGTTGACATTCGAGTGAAATTTAAATATTAAAGTGATATTGTTTTAAAAATTTTTTTTTCTACGAGTTACTTGGTTTTCATGTAGTTGCTGTCACTTGGAACGCGAGTGTTTTATAGCATTCTGACTTGACATATGCGATGATATTAAATGCCAAAATGAATAATTTGCGTGGCACTTTTCATTCAACTATTTAACTAGCAGGACGCTTAAGCGTCTTAATTCTAAAAATAACTACAGTTCATAGTACACCTAATCCTGTTTTTGCACGGTCTTTTTTTACACGATTTTGAAATAACACGGTCGACAGAAATAAACTTATCCTGTTTTTACACGTTATTTTCACGTTTTGATTTTTTTTTACACGATATTTTCTGGAACGTATGTACCGTGCAAAAACAGGATTAGGTGTATTATCTATTGAAGAAAAAAAAATACAGACACTTCAACTTTAACAATTCAATTTATATAAATCCTTGTTTTTTTTAAGGTTTTAAGAATCAAAGTTTCATCTTATCTTAATAAGGACGATGATGCCATATAGCATCACTAAGTCGTGTGTTGCAAACTAACGGTTTCACATAAAAATTAGTCAAAATCAAAATAAGGTCAAATTTAGCCCACGTGTGAAAGAGGTAAAATTTCTCAATTCAATTCTGTTATCTTTTTTGTCTTATTTATTTTCAATATCGAAACCATAAGAAATAAATTGTAGTATCACCTGTCAGTGCCCCCATTAACTCAACCACTAAGCCATTTATTAACCCTCTAAACAGCTGTACATCTTTTCACCATTTATGTATGTGTCCGTCCCTTTAGTTCGTTTAAACATTTCTCATATTCATTCGATTTCTTATCCCAAGTCAAGCCTCTAATTTGCTAATGCGAAATATTATCTTTTATTTCTCCGGTTTTCAGCCACAAAGCGTGCTAAACTTGGTCACAATGATCAAGCACACACGCATTTGAAGAGCTCTACATCACACATGTATACAAAAAATACTCCATAACAAAAACAACGAATAACATTCTAATAACCTGACATATCCTAATTTCGTGCACAAAACAGAGAATTCTAACAGAAACGCACATCTCAGCAGCAAAGCAGCAGGCGGCGGCAGAAAATGTGTAAACCAGAGCTCAAGCCCATGCATAAAGCCTGAATTCTGAGGCCGCAGGAGAAGAAGAGAATTTGATTAATGCGTAGCTGTCACTGATATGTCACATGCATGTCAAATTCTGACATTTGACATTTTTGCGAGTGTTGCTATGTTTCTTTTGCTGTTACTTGTGTATTCACTCGTATCTGGTTGTTGTTGCTGTCGCTGCTTCCCGTCAGTTTGCCCCTTTTTCTTTTTTGAATTTTTTTTTAAGTGCGACCGACACTCTTGATTCCATAATGCGTTAATTCGTTTATTCGCTTGACTGAAAGTAGCATGTTTTCTGTGACTATATTTGGTTTTCTGATCTCCATGTAGTACCACTTTCTTTCGTCCTTTATCGATTGCTTACTTCGTTACGGGTTGTCATTGTTATGTTCGGTATTTTTTTCTTCTCTCTTCCTGCGCCATTTTATTTCGTATTTTAATTTTTTAATAGCTAGATATATTTCATCATTGAACGTTGAGCTTTGCGTTGACAATTTCATGCATTGAAAATTGAGCAAACTTGAAAATACGTTGATTTTAACAATTAAATATCAGTTAAGTGTGAGCCGTTGCTTATTTGACATCGAGTTTGTCATTTGGGGACTTTGATGAGGATGAGAACAAGTGTTTTTTGATGATGTATTTTTAATTTTTATAAAGTCAACAGTTGAATTTGTTGCAGCCAATCAGCAGGAGTGGGTCACAAAAGTGTGCGCTGTACGAATTACTTAATTGAAGGAGGTACATTTTTTTGTCTTATTACTAGTAAACCTTTTAAAAGTGTTGAGTTAAAAAACGAATTGTTCCTTTTAGTCCTTGAAAGTACTTTGACAGAGGATGTATTGATCAATAGATCAACTGGAATCAGTTCAGTTACTTTTCCTCGCAAAGTTTTTACTTTTCTCAAATACTGTAGCGCAATTTTAGAAGGATATTTATGGACAACAGATAAATTTTGGTAAATTGCTGAAATGATAAATTATCTATACTATCATAATAAGTTGTAGTGCATATTTTACGTTGTCATTTGACTATAAAACTACTGAGCTGATTTTTATGAACATTTCTTTTAATATCACATTTGTGCTACAGCATATTTAAAGGGTATTTTTCCTTCGAAATTTTATTAATAACTAAATTTAATTAAAATATTAAGTTTTTTCAGAAATCAAACAAGCTGCAACGCATTGCTTAAAAGTATTATTTTCAAGCGGTTGTGCTTCGAGAGTTTCAATTGACTCCATGTTGTTCTCTACCAGTCTATTTTTTGCACAGCACAACAGAAAAGAAGCCTCGACCAATTCGAATGCAGTGCTGCGTTCCAAAAAAAAAAAAATAAAACAACAGAAGAAATATTTTTTTATTTCGTTAGACATTTTTTGTCTTATGGAAAAAAGAACAAAACGAACATTAAATAATAATAATATACTTAATAATTCGCAAAAAATTATTAATTATTTTTTTGATAGTTAATAATTAATAATTAATAATTAATAATTAATAATTAATAATTAATAATTAATAATTAATAATTAATAATTAATAATTAATAATTAATAATTAATAATTAATAATTAATAATTAATAATTAATAACTAATAATTAATAATTAATAATTAATAATTAATAATTAATAATTAATAATTAATAATTAATAATTAATAATTAATAATTAATAATTAATAATTAATAATTAATAATTAATAATTAATAATTAATAATTAATAATTAATAATTAATAATTAATAATTAATAATTAATAATTAATAATTAATAATTAATAATTAATAATTAATAATTAATAATTAATAATTAATAATTAATAATTAATAATTAATAATTAATAATTAATAATTAATAATTAATAATTAATAATTAATAATTAATAATTAATAATTAATAATTAATAATTAATAATTAATAATTAATAATTAATAATTAATAATTAATAATTAATAATTAATAATTAATAATTAATAATTAATAATTAATAATTAATAATTAATAATTAATAATTAATAATTAATAATTAATAATTAATAACTAATAATTAATAATTAATAATTAATAATTAATAATTAATAATTAATAATTAATAATTAATAATTAATAATTAATAATTAATAATTAATAATTAATAATTAATAATTAATAATTAATAATTAATAATTAATAATTAATAATTAATAATTAATAATTAATAATTAATAATTAATAATTAATAATTAATAATTAATAATTAATAATTAATAATTAATAATTAATAATTAATAATTAATAATTAATAATTAATAATTAATAATTAATAATTAATAATTAATAATTAATAATTAATAATTAATAATTAATAATTAATAATTAATAATTAATAATTAATAATTAATAATTAATAATTAATAATTAATAATTAATAATTAATAATTAATAATTAATAATTAATAATTAATAATTAATAATTAATAATTAATAATTAATAATTAATAATTAATAATTAATAATTAATAATTAATAATTAATAATTAATAATTAATAATTAATAATTAATAATTAATAATTAATAATTAATAATTAATAATTAATAATTAATAATTAATAATTAATAATTAATAATTAATAATTAATAATTAATAATTAATAATTAATAATTAATAATTAATAATTAATAATTAATAATTAATAATTAATAATTAATAATTAATAATTAATAATTAATAATTAATAATTAATAATTAATAATTAATAATTAATAATTAATAATTAATAATTAATAATTAATAATTAATAATTAATAATTAATAATTAATAATTAATAATTAATAATTAATAATTAATAATTAATAATTAATAATTAATAATTAATAATTAATAATTAATAATTAATAATTAATAATTAATAATTAATAATTAATAATTAATAATTAATAATTAATAATTAATAATTAATAATTAATAATTAATAATTAATAATTAATAATTAATAATTAATAATTAATAATTAATAATTAATAATTAATAATTAATAATTAATAATTAATAATTAATAATTAATAATTAATAATTAATAATTAATAATTAATAATTAATAATTAATAATTAATAATTAATAATTAATAATTAATAATTAATAATTAATAATTAATAATTAATAATTAATAATTAATAATTAATAATTAATAATTAATAATTAATAATTAATAATTAATAATTAATAATTAATAATTAATAATTAATAATTAATAATTAATAATTAATAATTAATAATTAATAATTAATAATTAATAATTAATAATTAATAATTAATAATTAATAATTAATAATTAATAATTAATAATTAATAATTAATAATTAATAATTAATAATTAATAATTAATAATTAATAATTAATAATTAATAGTTAATAATTAATAATTAATAATTAATAATTAATAATTAATAATTAATAATTAATAATTAATAATTAATAATTAATAATTAATAGTTAATAATTAATAATTAATAATTAATAATTAATAATTAATAATTAATAATTAATAATTAATAATTAATAATTAATAATTAATAATTAATAATTAATAATTAATAATTAATAATTAATAATTAATAATTAATAATTAATAATTAATAATTAATAATTAATAATTAATAATTAATAATTAATAATTAAATTGGTAATCTGTGTCCGTAGGCGGTTGATGCTAATTTTTTCACACGTCATTGTTTGCAGTACCAAAGGCAAATGTACTCCACAAAAATCGGGTTCTTGGACCATGGTGCAGTGATCGGCATAGTTTTTAAGTCAGTAACACTTACGTGTGGGCATAAACCGATCATATTTGAATACAGCATGGAAATTGTTTAAAATTTGTGTAGTCGTGCAAAACCGAAAATCTCGTGTAAAAAAATTTGTTGGTGATCCGTGTTAATTCAAAATAGTGCAAAAAATGACCGTGTAAAAAAAAGAGTCTTTAGCATATGGGCCACACACTCTTACCAGTATGCTACTGCCGCCACAATTTAATTCCCTATGCAGCACAGTTTTTTAATGTTCTGTTTCTGTCGTCTGCTGGAATTGGGAAATTTTGGTCCAGTTTTACTTACGCAATTTTCACCTCCCTAATTTTAAAAATAGTAACACGAGGCAATTTTTCATTATTGCATAAATTTTTCCAGCACTTAACCTTATTAGCTTTTCTATTAGCCAAACAAAATTACCGTAATTCTGATGTGTATCAAGTATTCGACCCCTCGCAGAAAAACAACATGGAACATGCTGCCAAGCATAAAATCTAACATATCCGCTAGCCTATTCAAGCTCAAAGCACAAACAACAATGGCACTAAAAACAACAAACACCCGGAACAATAGATGTATCCTGCGAATACCACAAAATCAGAACGTGTTTAGCTGCACACAACCCTAGCTCAGTGGCACGCAGAGTGGCAAATCCTGTCACAAATCCATCACACAGAAAAAGAAAGACAACAAAAATCATTTTGTGAAAACCACTTTGCACTTCATACAAATAATTCTGCCAAGTATCAGCGGCAGAAAAATAACAACAACAAAACCAGCAACACGGTACTCGCCAATTACAAAGGGAAACGAAGTGTCATGATAGAACAAACAATTTAGTTGGCAGCCACCAACACTGACTTAAAACTAATAATTTTCAAAAGTTGCGAATAATATTGAGAAAAGGTAAAAGTCTTTTTTTCACACAGGCAGCTGATGCAGGATTTAAATACAGTTCCGCATAATGGAAAAAAATTTAAATAGAGTTAAATGAAAAACAAGAAATTAAATTTCCACAGTTAAACGCTCTCAAAGTGGAGGGTGAAGCAGGGGGCAGAGCTAGATAGGAAAACGGATAAATGTCATAGTAGCCGTGTGTCTGTGCATTCAATAGTCTGTTGGTCTGTCACCAATTAACATGCTATTCATCAGCTTTCAGCCAGACATTGACTTCACGATATGCATGAGCAATTTTTAAAGGATATGACGATATGACATTCACGCTAATACAAACAGGATCAGCCAATGTAATAGTTGGAATAAAAAAAAATCTCTTGACAAAGGCCAAACAAAGACTTAGTTAAATTATGTGAAACTTTCAGATGCGACAAAAACTATTTTTTGTTTGAAAAAAAAATAAAATGGTGGATCATACTCAAGAAAAAATATAACTACTGCGGCTTATGTTGCGTATAAAGTCCTATTAGTGACTAAGGGCAAATTTTTCAGTCCGAGCTTAAACTCTAGTCAAATTAAACTGAGGTTAATTCACCAAAATTTGACGTATAAACTCGGTTAAGGCAAAAAAGAAACACATTATATGATAATTTATGCCAATTTAACTTTAAAAAATGCTAAAATATCTAGTAAAACCGAGTTTAAACATCCAATTTCGGTGAGTTAACCTTAGTTTAATTTGACTAGAGCTTAAGCTCGCACTAAAAAATTGGACCTAAGTGGGTCAGGTTATTATCATTATTATCAGGTTATTATTCATTATTAAAATACCGCTCAAATAAAAAATTATTCTGATTTTGTATTCAAAATAATATTAACTACATATTTGGTTACAGTAACAAGAAATATTTTGACAAAAATATATTAAATAAAGCAATTTTTTTTTAATTTTATTTGCACAATTGTTGTCAACCTTATGTAATATATTGTTAAAATTTATAAGAACAAACATAAGAAAAACATCCCAGTGGCGAAAGTAGACTTCGAAGACATTGACTTTTAAGCCGTCGTTGAAGACAACGGACGGTAACAATACGGATTTTTTGCTGACCTGTGTTCATAAATTCAGAGCCAAAATAAATCGTATGAAATGTTTGTCAAATAAAATTTTTTTCAAATATATTTTCACTTAAAAATCAGAAAATCTGGCTTCAAAGACGGATCGATTCATGAAGAAAATGAGGGAGAGTGGGAAGCATAAAGCAAGAGAGCGCGATGGGGCAATCACAAGTAGAGGTGTACTGGTTGTAAGCGAAGACATGACGAAGATAGTCTTGCAAGTCGTTTCAAGTGGTCTTTGAGCACAGTTATGGAATTGGAGCGATCTCTCCTCGAAGACTGAGTGCTGTCTTGAAAGACGTCTTCGAAGACGGCTGCATCCGTTCGCCACTGGGAAACGATGGACAAAACATGAGACTTTGACTACATAAGCTCGATATACAACATTGTACTAATATAGTAAATTAAATTTTACCAATATTACATAAATCCTAATAACGATTTTTCAACATAATTTTGCGTTGTTTAAATTGTATATGTCGTTTAAATGTACCTTTTATTTTAAATTCCAACGGGCCGGCAGGTCAGCAACTTCCTCCAGGAGCAAAACATCAGCACTTATTTATGTTGTTGTGCAAGCAAACAGTTAAAAAGCTTAAAAAAAAGATCTGCTTTGCCAAAGCTTTTTAGGAAAGGCCTTTTAAAGCAATTCAGAGAAAGCTTAATTGGAGTGCTTTTTTCCTATGACATGCAATGTTTAAATTACAATGGTGTGTCATACGTTAGCTCAGCGCTTTCAGCTAACTTGTAAGCACTCAAAAGGCCTTTCGGAGTGCTTTTTTTCCCGATAATATTGTACAAAACAAAATAAATTGTGTTGTTGTTCTTCCCTATGTTGATTGGTGTTCATTGGAGGGAAAATGTTTTGTATGCTTATGTTAAAATGCTAACTTTAAGAAAAATCCAAAGTTAGTTTGCAAAGCAACGTGCTCTAAAGAAGCATTCAACAAAATCTCGGCAAACTAAAAAAAACGGCAAAAACTAAAAAACTTAAACCTTAAAAAGTTTGAACTTTTATTCATTTCTAACGGTCGCTAAAAATTAGCCTATTTTAAAAATGAAATAACTTATTTAGTATGAGCACTGTAAAGACACTACTATGACTTTTTGTAATTTGTGTTTATTATAATGGCAAGAAAATAAAAAATTCCAAAATACACATATACGATTTATAATTAATGAATTCTTTTCATATTTATTTCCAATACTCGTAAATTCTATATCAAATTATTTTTTTATGATATTCTCTGTATCGAATGTGACAGCATGGCACGCGTGCGCCATCAACACTTTAGCTTGTCATTCAGTCATTCATTAAACTGTCAAATCAATGAAACAATATTTTTTAAACTGCTTTCAATTGTCACTATAAGCTTGACTTAGTTTGATTGTTGACTCAAAAATGACAGGTATCTTTTTTTATTACCTTAGCATAAAATGGATGTTTTTTAAATTTTTCGCTCCGATATAAAGTGTCATATCATCGGCATCACCATCATGTTTGCCGACAAGCTGTGCCTTTTGACTATTTTTGGGTTTGTCACTTGTATGATCAGCTGTCATGTGAATGTCTTAAAAGTAATTTTCTTCATGATGGAACACTAAGATTATATGAGGGAATTGCATCAAATCAGCAAAACATGACTCCGGTCTAACATATGTATATAAATGTATTTTGCATTCAATAAATTTGTTTGATCTAGGCTTATTTCAATAGAGTCTGCAGTGTTTTAAAAAATGACTTACTAAAATAGCATTCATTGAAGGGAAATAAGATGTAATATTTAGTAACACAATTAATTACATATGAATAACCCAACTAACAATTGAGCTTCCAACAAGCTAATGCGAGGTACATTTCTTCTCCTTAGAAGCAATTGTACGAATCAACTTCGAAGCTTATTTGCAGCTCTTTAGAAATTTGGTCTCATACGAAACAGCCTGGAAACTGCTTTTCTCACAAGTAATATGGAAACTTCTTGGAAGTTTCCTGAGCTTTGAATTAGTGCTTCGTTAGTGACTCTACGAAGTACCTTAACGAGGTTGTACTCTTACATGACACTGTTGTCAGATTAAGTTATTTTCCATTAGATTTAGCTGATTTTTAGACGTTTAGTAGAAAATTTGGGGGAAAGAAATCTTTAGGGGAAAACTCAAGTAGATTTTAATTATCTGTTGGTGGATTTTGGGTATGTTTAGTAGATTTAAGAAAAGTATAGCAGCATCAACTGTGAACTGTATCTGTAGGTTTTTACATTTAGCAGTGTTCACATCGTCAGGTTGTTCGTAGAACTTTTGATCAAACAGCATGAAATTCCATAGAACTTCATTGTGCTCTATTGTAGTTTGACCACGATTTGAATACGGTGTAAGCACGTAAAAGTGCCAAATCCTGGGATTTGAACACAGTATTCATCGCTCGTCAATACAATAAGATTCGGCTAGGCTAATATATTGTTCGATTTTTATAGTATTAAGTTCATATCAATTCATATTGTAAAAAGAATTGTTTAGGTGCTTCGTGTGTTTCTGTAGGAAGCCTGTAGAAAGCACGCACTTTACACTTATTCATTATCATAAAAAATAAATAATTTACTTCCGCTGACAAATTGAGAAGGTGCTTCATTTATACATGTAGGCAGTAATCACAACAAGCTCAATCCGTAAAATTTGTAACTTAACCTCACAAGTACCTTTGATGTTCGATGGAAGGAGACAACTTTGTAATATTCCACTATAAAATCATTAAATTTTTTTAGGTTTACTTTTTCCCATTTTCGGTTCTTAAATAGCACGAGAATTACAAATAGATATACCACGTGACAATTCTATAAATTAAAATTAATTAAAGTTTTTGACGTAGAATTACGTTTTATAGCGCGGTTTGTATGGGGGTCGTTTTCACAAATTTTTTCAAAGTGATATTTGACACTTTGGGGTATATCTACAGCCTTTAATATTCATCGTACAAAGAAAAAAAAAATGCCAAAATATCAGTTGGAGTGCGAATAAAACGAATATCTAATAAAATAGCAAAATCTAAGAAGAAAGAAAATTCATATATTCGTATGAGAAATGCACAAGCTGCTTAGCTGCTTTAGAATTAAATACAAAACAATTAGAATTTGTATTTAAATCATAGAAAATCAACATAATAAATTACAAGGTCATATAGAAAACTTTAAGTAGTATATAAATTTTATTTGTTGTTAAACAATTGTAACCTTTTTTTAAAATGGTTTTTATTAAGTTGCAGCAATAAACTAAACAATAAACGGCAACTCAACTGCACTACCTTGATTTCAATACAAGATTTATTGCATATTTCAGAGTTTTTTGGCGAACGGATGAAAAAGAGAGGGAAAAAGACAAGAACAAACGACGCATCAAGCGTCAACTTTACAATTAAATAGAGAACGGTTTAAAGGTACAAAAACATGTCGTTTTCATACCAGCAAATCAGACGCTGCCGTTTTAAGTACCTTTTACTGGAACAGTGACATTCATGGCTTGTTGGGTTGTAATACAATAGAGAATACAGATGCATGTAAATATTTAGAGAGCCAGTATGTGGTCACAAAAAAATGTACTACTACTAGCCAAGGTTGCCAGTTAAGATTTAAAACAATTCCGACAAAAAGTTACTTTTTTCACAGTAACATAAATTGAATGCAACAAAAATTACCATGGTAAAGATAAACAAAAATGTTTTTACCGCAAGAAAACAATATCAAAAAAATCCCACGGTCATTAAAAACTATCTCAAAAATACCACGCGTTTTAAAAATACCACCACAAATTCCATATGCATTTAAATTGCATTTAAAAATACCACAATAAGTCCCATATGCACAAACAATTTATAAAACATTTAGAAATACCACAAAGAAATTTTGCTTGCTAAAAGAAAACAAAAATTTTAAGAAGAATTTTACCAAACTGCCACGGAAATTCAAAAAATACCCTACTGAATTCCCACGCCAATTAAGAAATACCACGCTGACTTAAAAAATTCAATAGGAATTCCCAAAAACAAAAATTCCTAAGGGCAACTAAAAATTACCACGAATGGTAATTCCTGCTTGCGGCAAAGGCAATTATTGCCGAGTGAAAAGCGGGGCAAAGAGATCTTGCTACCAGAGCAAGAGAATTATTGCTCTCGGAGCAATGATTGCTTTCGCCGCAAGCTCGAGCATTTTCGTGTGTGACGAGTGAAAAGCGGGACATAGTAAGCAAAGTTTTGTTTATTTTCTGTGTTTTTTGTTTATTTCATCCCCTCTAATGTTGCTCAACCGTTGTGATCATGCTCTTTTCTGTGCGTCGTTGTTATAGATTTGCTTGGTAATTGTTGTTGGTTCAGTTAGCTGAAATTTTTTTAGATATTTTTAATTTTTACTCGACATGAACAACTTATTTTGAAAACTAGCTCGCTTTTCTCTACTTTCTTGGTTATTCTGCCATGAGTACGAATAAAACGAATGTTTATTTTCAGCAAGATAAATACAATAGAGAATACAGATGCTTGTAGCTACAGTATGTATGTATACTACTACGCAAATTTGCTCATGCGTTACTAAGCATGCGTTGTGCTTTAAAAACTCCATTTATTTTTTAAATACCATAATAAATTCGAATTATTTATATTATGCATTATATTTTTTCCATATTACAAATTTTTTTGTTTACTAAAATTTTAATTATAAATTACTTTTAAAATATACATATATGTATATACTCTTTACTACAGGAAAAATAAATGATTTAAATGTACCCATATTTATTTCCATTAATTAAACATATCTTTGAATTACATTTAGTTTTAACCAACAAAACTAATGAACAAGAACAACAAATTTATCACCAAAATATCAAACGAAAACATTTTATAAAAAAAAAACAAATTTTTACATGAATTTAATAGTGAGCTTTTTAGATCAGGTAAGTTTGAAGAAGGATAACAATAATAAATTTGTTTTTGAATAATTTTTATTTAGAAGATGAAATGCTTTAAAATAGTTTTGAAAAATATAAATAAAAAAACCAGAATTTTTCTCTATTACTTTATAAAAAGGAATTCTACGTCTATACTTACGATACTATCGAAACTGTGTCTTTTTTCTAAATGACCTTGTTATTTATTATGTTGATTTTATATGATTTAAATACAAATTCTAAATGTTTGATAGTTCAAATCATACTTTATTTTAAATACAAGTTCTAGTTGTTTGATAGTTTAAAATCGTTTATTGAACTTTAGGTCAAAGTTAGAACAATTAATTACTCTAACGAATTTTTCCAAAGAAACAACAACAACAACTACGTTTTTTAAATATGAAAAAGAAAAAATCTCTAGCTGATTTTATTGCAATTTTGGCCCTGCTTAAGGCTTCATCAGTAATCTTTATGATACCCGTGCAACAACTAGATTTTGTATTTAAAATCAATTATGATTTAAACTATCAAACACTAAGAATTTGTATTTAAATCAAATAAAATCAACATAACAAATAACAAGGTCATTTAGAAAAAACTTTAATCAAATGGTAGAGCACGACCAAACAGAAACAAGCTGAAAATATATCAGCAAAAATCTAATACTAAAGTAAAGCAAAAATAGGAAACAAATGTAAAAATATGCAATGGGTCAAAAACTGAGAAACTGACACTTAAAATCTCATCGCCTCTGTGGTGCAGTGCGCTAGTGCTCGCTTGCACGGGTATCACAAAGATTACTGATGAAGCCTTTAGCAGGGCCAAAATTGCAATAAAATCAGCAAGTGATTTTTTCCTTTTCATATTGAAAAAATTTGTTGTTGTTGTTGAAAATATTCGTTAGAACCATTAATTGTTCTATCTTTGACTTAAAGCTCAATAAACGATTTTAAACTATCAAACAACTAGAATTTGTATTTAAAATCAAGTATGATTTCAACTATCATACATCAAAAAATTATCCAAATTGCATCATCTTTATGACAGAAAAATGATTTTTTTCAAGCCGACATTTAGGAAAGCATTTAGTTTTTTAAATTAATTTTACTTTGTTTTCTTCTTGTGTTTAGATATTAAATTATGAATTCGTTTATCGTCCAAGTTCATATTCGTTATTGGCTTACCATCTGTTGCTCCCAAGAATGATCTTCGACTAACAGGGGTATTATCCTAATCATTCCTCAATTTCTCGTACGAATAACTCAGTACTTTCTTCCATTACATTAGTAGTATTTACTAATGTCTTCGTTCTTTTTAGTATTAGTTGAGTTTAAAATATTAAAAACCGATATCTTTCAGCCTAGTTTGTTGAACATTTACCAAATATAAGGAAATGTATGCAAGGTGGCCGTAGTCCAGCTAAGATAGAATGCTTCTTTTTTGTTATTTGTAAATGTCAGAGCTGTAAAATCTTCATTCATATTCAGAATTTTAAGTACAACTGAATTACTACATGAGAATGGATTTAATGAATGCAATATTGATTTATAAATAAAATTTTTAATTTACATTCATTTTTACAAAAATTATTTCTTATTCATTTTAATTATTCATTTTTGTTTTTAAGAATAATGAACTAATTTTTTATTCATTGCTCATTTTTTATTCATTTTTTATTTTGCATTTATTGTTCATGTTTTTTTATGTCTCATTTGTTATTTTTTATTAATTTTTTATTCATTATTCATTTGTTATTAAATTTTATTACTAAGCCATAAATAAAAACTAAATAAAAAATGAATAATGAATAAAAAATGAATGATGAATAACAAATGAATAATGAATAAAAAATTAATATTGGATAACAATGAATAAAAAATGATTAATGAATAACAAAATTATTCATTATTCTGAATAGCGAAAATAAATTATTGCGAATGAATAATTAGTCATCAAAAATAACAACTTAGAAAGATTTTGACTCTCCCGAAAAATGATTTAAATGATGATTTAATATGAAGATATTTAAAAAAATTCCTTGCCTAGGGGGGCACTTGCTCCGCCCTGTGGACGCCCATGGAGACGAGTGAGTGAGATGACATGAGTGTTATTAAGATTTTCACATAATTTTATTCATCAGTAAAAAATCTTATTAAGCAATGTTAGAACAGTTTTAATAAGATTTTCTCAATCGAATTAAGAAGATTCTGCTATGACACTAAATTGAAATGAAAAATTACTATGAAAAATTCTTTTAAGAAGAAATTCTAAAAAAAAATAGCTCAACAAAATCACTTAAAAAGAAGAATAACCTTTAAAAATACAACAACAAATTAGTGTTTGGACAGTTAATTTTTTACACATATTCTTCCATACGTAGAACGTACTCTGCATTTGAACTTTGGCAAAATTGGATGAAAACCACGCCCATATTTCATACAAAGTGACATTATCCAACAAATTTTTGCATGCTTTATTTGCTAATCTTTATAATTAGAATGCAACTATGGGGTATTTTTACTTCGGTTAAGTTGAAGATAATTCCTTACTATATTTTTATTTCAGGATCTAAAGGAGAATTAAAGGGCTATTTGTAAATATTCAACAATAGGGAAAAATGCTGAAAGAACATGATATTTTCTCACTTATATCTTTGATATAAACGGTTCGAGTAGTAATCATACGAAAAAAAAAACTAGACAAATTTCTGTATACCTTCTCCACTGCGGTGCGTTGCGTTTCATTTAATTTTATCATCATTTAATTTTATCATTTTATATCGCTTAGATTATCAGAGTATTTTGATAAAATATCGTTAATGGTAATAACTGTGAGTGCCACCACTGTGCCTCGAAAGAGATATGACAAATTATTGTCAACATTGAATTTTGCTGCGACATTGATAACAAAATCAGGAAGCTATGGTAAGGGAGCTGTGGGTATGGCGCAGGTAAATTACTTGGAATGTTCGTGCCTAAATGAGGCGGACACAACGTGACTATAAACCAAATATTTACATAGATATATTTGAACACAGTTCTACTTAAATTTATAGCTTAAACAGTAGCCAAGATATTAAGTAAAATATTTGCTGACAAGTGATTTAGATCGTAGCTCATCAGCGGGGAGAATAAAATTAAATAAAAAGGCAAATATTTATGTAGCACACAGTGTCGGCTGTTTATGAAAAAAATGAATTTAAATCTCAGCTATAAACAAGAAAATGACTTGAAAATTATGACGATATGAAAAGTTTTATAGAGCTATTAGAATAGTTTGAGAGATGCAACAAAATATCTACGAATGCATCATCAGCAAGCAAATAGCTTGTGAGATAAATGCAACAAAACTGTCAACAAGCAAGACAGAAAAACAACAATATATCTAATAAAAATTATTGTAGAACCGATACACTTTGAACTACACGGGCAATAAATAACATTGTGCTACTATTATTTCAAAGAAACTTGATTTTTTTTTCATAAATGATATCTATATATATATACGTACTCAGTCAGTATTTCAAAGATATGCAGATACTTGATTTTAATCTTTATTTAAAGTTATAAAAAAACCTTTTTAAATATTATTTGCGCTGTCTGTCAGCTGTTGCAGTTAATTAGTTAATTGTTAAAAAAGAATACAAAAAATGGTTTCACAACAACAATAATGAAGCTTGAAAAATAACCCACTAATGTTTCCAAATAAATTTCCTCATTTAAGCCAATTAGTCGACGGTCCTTTTGTTTCATGTTTGATGTCATTTCTTGTCGCTGCTGCTGCTTATATGAACGATTTTTTTTATTCTCTTTTGTTGTTGTTTGTTTTGCTTTTGGGCCAAATCTGGGTACCTGCTGCCTTCTTCTACTGACTCAAAAGCTAGCTTCCTGACATTCGCCGGGATTAAAGCTGTATCTGCAGCTACTTGAAATGATACCGTTGTTTTTCTCTTCTCCTCTTCTACTCATCTTTTTACGCACTTTCATATTATTTTATTTTGGGTTTTTTTAATTTGATTTTTTTTTTGTGGGCTTGACTCGGATTATTGAAGTGCAATTAAGCCTAAATGTCAAAGCGAAAAGTCAGCAAAAGCGAAATCTTTAAGCGACTCTTTGTTGTTGTTGTTGTTGTTGGGTTGTTTTTTCCCCTGCTCTTCCGCTGAGTCCAACATATTTATAGGTTCTGTTAGGTTAGGGCATTTTATTTATTTATTTGTCGAAAACCGCTTCAATACGTAGCAACGAACACAAAAGTTATCGACTTAATCCGTTGGTTATTGAGCATTTGCTACTTTTTGCTGCTGCAATTATAACAATATCAGAAGCAAGAAAAAATCTATTAGCGAAAAGTAGTTAGGCATGTATTTTGAAGAACATGAAAAAGTACAAAGTTGATTTTTTTTTCTACTTTTTGCAATCACTGTCAAAATGCTTTGAAATCTATTTCATGTTCGTAGCTTAAATGCGTTCATTATGAAAACTCTTCTGCACTCAGCTCAACCCACCGAAAGACTTGATCCTAACTCTTTGCTCCACATCCAAAGGCCAAGGCTAGCTCCAACTTCTGGGCTTCGTATACACCATCTTCTTGTTAAGCCTAACCAAGCAGCAGCAAGTTTTTTTAAGTCAGTCAAGGAGCATCAGGGATCGTGGGTACATAAATTGTACGTACTTCAAGTTATCAGTAAGTTTTTTCTTTAGTTATACTGTTGTTGTTCTTGTGTTTGTTTTGTACCATTTCCAACATTATAAACTCTCAAGTGGAATCTCATAATATATGTAGTTTATGAATTTTGAATTGTTTTCGTAATCAATATGAAAGCGGCTTCTTTTGAAGGATATTCTCGGCGATTGACATTCTGACAGCTATTGAAACTTATTCGTTTTCTTGTTTCAGTTGCGCACAATTAAGAAATCTTAATGCTTTCCAAAGCGAACACTTTAAGCCACGAAAAAAGTGCCTTAAGAACGTTGCTGATGCTATTCAATAAATGTACATAATATTTTCTATAGATTAAAAAATGGACATCAGCTCAGAACGCTTAAGAAATGCATGATCAAAAAATAAAGATCAATTTAATTTTTTCATTAAATCGATTAATATTTTTAAAAATTTTCCTATCGTGTCCTTAATTTTATTGGGCTCAGCTCTCCTAAAGTGTACATGTGTTTTAACGGATCGTTTTTATTTGAACGGCTCTGTTTAGGATTTTTTTTTTTTTTGGAAAAACTATTAACTATTATAAAAAAAAACTTTTGTACATTAAAGTTCATATTATTTAGAATATATTGTATATATATATTTTTTGTTATTTTCCTTTTATCTGCCCTTGTAAGCCTTTCGTAGTTTGGTGACAACGATTTCTCAGCTTTTAAAAGAGATAAATAAAAGAAATCTGTATTCATATGAGAGATAACACTAAAAACTATAAGAATATCTATTATCAGTCTATCAGTACACATACTTTTTACACAATTTTGAACAAAAGAATAACACTAGCTTTATACCTTTAAAAAATTTTAAAAAAGCGAGATTCTTAATTTTAAGGTGTGATTGTAGGTAATCTTTAGGTTTTTCAATAACAAAGGGTGTTTTTTATTGAGTGATACAACTTTGTGTTGGCATCACTGCTTTATTTGACCACCCATTTAACAGCTGATAGTTGCTTTTTGTTTATTAAATTTTATTATAAATCGACTTACACCAGAGACCCGCGTGCAAATTGTGGACATTTTTAATCAAAATAATGGTTCTGTTCATCAAACTTATCGTGCACTTCGTCCATTTTATAACGTACATAATCGTCCTTCAGAGCTGCTAATTCGAAGAACAATAGATCGTTTTCGGACCACATTTACTGTTACTGATAATGTGCATCCCGTGATACGCCGAACAGTGTGTACTGAAGAATCTGTAGCCGCTGTACAGGAAAGCATTGAAAATGATCCTAATCAATAAATTCGTCGCCGTTCTCAGTAACTGGGGTTGTGTCCTTCCTCTTTATGGAAGATTTTACGAAAAGATCTTGGCTTAAAACCTTTCAAGATTCAACTTGTGCAGGAATTAAAGCCAAACGACCATTGTATGCGTCGCCAATTCGGCGAATGGGCTGAAGCACAAATTGATATTGATTTTGAATTTCCATTGAAAATTTTATTTTCCGATGAAGCCCAGTTTTGGTTGAATGGGTACGTAAATAAACAGAATTGTCGTATTTGGAGTGAGGAGAATCCACAAGCTTTTGTTAAAACACCATTATATCCACAGAAAATTACTGTTTGGTGCGCTTTATGGGCTGGCGGAGTCATTGGCCCATATGTCTTCAAAAAAGATGATGGTCAGAATGCTACTGTTAATGGTGAACGGTAAAGGAACATGATTCGAAGTTTTTTCGTACCTCAATTAGCTGACTTTAATCTTGCTGATATGTGGTTCCAACAGGACGGAGCCACATGCCACACAGCGGGCGCTACAATTGATTTACTCAAGGAAACTTTTGACGAAAAAATAATTTCACAAAATGGCCCAATTAATTGGCCCCCAAGATCGTGCGATTTAACCCCATTGGATTATTTTCTTTGGGATTATGTAAAGTCACTTGTCTACGTCGATAAGCCACAAGCAAATGCTGCAAAAAGTTTGTGAAAATTGGTGTTCGAGATTGCGTCTTGTACGCGCCAGCCGTGGCGGCCACATGGCCGAAATCAGATTTAAACATTAATATAATATAATTTTCTATCTAATAAAGCCCGTTTCATTGATATTGAAAATATATTACTATGTTTTATTATAATTTAAACTAGTATCACTCTATAAAAAACACCCTTTTAATATAATATAGAAAGTTTTAGCTTGAACTTATGGTTTTTCCATAACTAAGTCTGACGACTTAAAAAGCACAAGCAAAATTAATACAAACGAAGTCCATCGCACTTCGTCTTAATGTCGTCACAACTTTTTTCATTTATTCTTAAGTTGACGTGTCCGAATTTTGTTGTGGCGACATGAATTGAATTTTTACAGCCATGTGCCTTGTTCGATATGAAAAAATTCCAAATTGTTTAAATAAGGCTATGTAAAAGGAAATCCGATAAAGTACAAAATGAAGCGGGTAGCGAATCAAATTCTTGTATTTTTCTTCAATTTATGTAAAAAATTGATGTTTCTATAAATTTTATTTAGATAATATTCCATTATTTACATTTATTTTTTCACAAAAACTAGTTGCACGTAAAAATACCTTTCCATTAAATCCAAGAGCATCGACATAGGTCCAGAATTCGCCTTGATCGTAAAACACTGATTCACATTAGGGCATTCGATCCCGGAATCCCGAAATTTTTTTAAGTCCTAACAGTCCTGGGACTGTCTCTATTGCAAAAGAATTCCAAAATATTCCACCAAAAAGTTTTAAATTTTTTAAAATAAAAACCTTTCTAAAAATACCTGCACAAAATGGCACAATGTGTGAAACACGTAATACTACCGAAGAAGTGCTGAAATGTGATTTTAATAACAAAAAAAAAAAATTTTTTAACTAGGTGTACAAAATATGACGTGAATAATATAAAAATATAAACCTTTGTTGAACTAACTGTACAAAATACTAACTAAGAAAAACTAAAATGTGACCTTACAAAATTAAAAAAAAACTTCCTTAAACAAGCTGCACAAAATATCACAAAATTCTTACTTAGAAATACTAAAATTATTATACTACTTACATATTTTATTTTCTTTAAATAATTTTATGAGCCTTCTGAATGATCTCATTCAATAATTTTTTTTAAAGAATTGATCTTTTTTTCTGAAATAAACTATAAATACTATCCAAAAATCTTCTGCAATATTTTTTGCTGTAAAACAAGACATAACTATTTTGGATATTCATATTACGTCTTGCACAAAATTCGTTTTCTAAGGTTTGTCAAACCCGAGACTAGTCCCGAGATTCCGGGATTGTGTTTTTCAAATCCCGAAATCCCAGGATTGCCGAAACCTCCCGAATTTGGACGCCCTAATTCACATGTATATGTTTGCTGCCATTCAAAATGCTCTCATTTCGTCAAATCTCAACAAATTTTGATCATCTTAATCATCATCTTTTGATCGTCGTTGGAAAGACAATATAATGAGCAACATGTTGCGATACAGAACCTTGAAAAATAAAAAAATCACTATGGAACGAATTCACTTTTTTTGAATGAATGAATGTGTGAAAGATGAAATGAAAGAATTTCATATGAATTTGTACTGGGGTGGGTTGATTTGATGAAATTATTAATTATTTTATGCCAAAAAAAAATTTCACGGCTCATAAAACCTTTTTTTTTGCAAAACTTTAACAAAATCGATCGGTCGAAAATGAAGTTACAGCACTATGAATACACTGGTCAACAGTGGTTATGCCACACGAACTTTGATAGCTAATATTGCTTAAGCTGTATTCCCACGTTATGAAACTGACTTTTTTTTTTTATTTGGCCTCAGATTTTTTGTGATTTTGGACTTTGTGTATTTCCGACTTTGATCCTGTTTCTATGCTCTGGAATCCAAACAACTTAACGCAAAGCAAAAAAAAAAAAGCACCATCTTATAGCAAATTAAACAAGCTTTTTAGTGAGGTATTTTTTATTTTTCTGCCATATGTAGTCTGTCAGATTTTCAGGTTCAAAATAAAATTTAGGATTTTTTTGTTAAAAATTTTGACTTTAGACAAGTAGTTTTTTTATATTTAGAGCCATATTTAAAAGAAAAATTTAGTTTTATCGTAGTTCATATTTAATTTCCTTAATTCTAAAGGATAAAAGCTAAAGGAATAAAGCGACCATAATATTTACGAGTTTGAGACCTATGTGTCGAGACGAGTTAGACCTATGTGTCACTACGCTACATCATTAACTCTACACTGTGACCCAGAATAAGTGTCACTTTAATAAATTCAAATATTAACTTAAGCAGTCAATGAAATTTAAATATTATTTTAATGCATTAATATGTATGTTTTTAGAAAATAAGTAATTTTAATTCAAATATTTCGACTCTCCCCTTAATTTTTTGACGCAAACTTTTGAAGAATGATTTGCAAGCGACACGCACCATATCTTGATCTATTTGGTCCCAAGTCTGTATTGGTCTAGCCATGGTTTAAAAATATCAATATAATCCTCAATCAGTGATGAATTGATAGGTCGATAATCTTAAGATTTCTTGTGGTAAGCCTCAAACATCTCAGTAGGGGAAGTAATCATTGCTGAAATAGTTATATTACGATTACTTGGTACACGGTTGTTAAAAATTTTGGACTACTTTTCATTCCAAACTTGGATTTAAAGAAATTTTTAATCCAAAAAGTACTATTTTTTAATACCTACTTTATTTTAATTAATCTGTGTCTCAAACCCACGTTCCTGAAAGCTTACGAATGCCATCGTAATGATGCAAAATAAGCGAAATTTTGTTAACAATTGAGATGGACTAGTGGATGAGGTGTTGGATCAGCACATCAGAAAACGAGTGTTCAAGTTATGAAATGGTAAGAGTAAATTTTATTTTAAGTTGATATTTATATTGCTTTTTTAACTTTTTGCGGATTAAAAACTAATCCTTTTTGGATTAGAAAATTTTAAATTTTTTTTTTGGATTAAAAAGTAACCTTTTTTTGGTGTTTTCCTATATGTTATCCAAAAATGTTTAAATTTTAGTACAACATTTTTAACCGTGTCATGGAAGGTATTTTTTTGCTTTTTTTATTTAATATCTGAAGATTTTTCTAAAACTTAAGTTTTTAAAATACTTTCATGTGCTTTGGCATGAACATCATTGTCAAAAAAGCGAAAACACACAAAATTTCTACAAGAGTTTTTATAACGTGGCTTTATAATGCATAAAAAATGTGGAAGTAATTTATAAAAGTCAATTGGTCAACTTTTAAAAAAACAAACATAATATTTCTCAAAATTAATATATATGCAAAAACATTAATATCTATAAATGAGTTCAAAAAGTCACTACAAATTGGAAAGAAGCTACTTTCTACAACGAAGCAGAACAACAAAAAAAAACAGCAACACGCCATGACTCTGTGATATTTTAATTAGCGGCAACCCTCATAAAAATGAGTGCAAAAACGAAAACAGAAATAATTGAAAAAAGGTCGCAACAAAATAACCACAAATGTTCTATATTTTTATAAACCAACTTGGCGGGTATAAAACAAAAAATAAAAAACATGAACTAATTGCGAGCAATATGGTCAAAATATTTAAATGTAATTGCTTGTAATGCTAAGGCACACAAACACATATTCACACACAAGAGCAGACACATTCACGTGCTCATATTTACGCGCACGCACACTTAGTAACACCTTCTAAGTCACTAGCTCAATAAAGCGTTAAAATTACAAAATAAAGCATTTCTACGTGCCACTGTGGGCCAACGAGAGATAAAAACTGGCCAAAAGTCAAGTGTTCCAAATAAAATAAAAATTTATGACATCAAAGATACACATTAAAGTGGGCCTTATTTGTAAGGGGAATAAGAAGTATCTAGGAACTTCATTGAGCAAGACAGGGGCTCAAACTGTTCTAATTAAGAAGAAAAAAAAATTCGTGTAAAATTTTAGCAACATTGTATGCATATAAACCCTAGCATATACGGCTTAAAGTTTGCACGAGCATACGAAAAAAAAAAATTTTTTTTTGTAAATATACGAGTATATTTTGATTTGAAACCGCTATTGGAATAAGGTACTATTAAGTTTTTTTCTTATTTTTTCCCAACATTTTTCTGTTGAATCAGGGTATTGACCACAAATTACTCTAATTACTCAGGGGGACGATATAATATATATTTTGGAATTTTCCAGCGTTATTAGTATCATTTTCGACTAAGATTGGTGAGCTGATTTAAAAAATATTATACTTTTTTCTAGTATCACCAGTTTTTGAGATAAGCTTCATTAAAATCTGCAAGTTGCAGTAATAAGCTTGCAAATATTTTAATGTTTATTTAAGTTGAAGAGAAAAAGAATATAATATTACAACAAAAACAACAACAATAATGTTTATCTCTACATAATAAGAAAGAAAAAAAAAACTCTTAAGGTTTTAGTTTTATTTTTAAGCAGTACATGTAACTAACGATAAACTTGCTCTTTATTTAAATTCAAGCAGTTCAATTGAAAGATTATTAATGTTCTGTTTGCGTGGATATGAATCTATTTGAAGGATAATTGCTTTTCCTGCTCATTTTTTAAATATTGTATGCCAGAACTCGAAGAACCTGTCCGGTTCGATGGTAGTTTTGCACAAACAAGTTGACATTGGCCATATTCAAGAAGGTATAACTTCTTCCAGAAGGCATAGTTTTTGTTAAACATGGTTTTAAAAACTTTTTCCACTTAAATCTAACTTACCGCATCTTAACGGTTGAACAAATTTTAATATATTAATGGCCTTATTTTGTATGCCTAACGAATCATTCAACAATCGAATGCTTGCGAACGATGTTGTAAGCAAATGGAAATTTGTATCCATAACGAAGCTACTCGATAACTCTTACGACATGCTTACGTTTCTGATGTAATTCAAACTGTTATACAGAAGCAGTTGTCAAATGCGGCAATGCCAGATCAAACATTTCAGAAGTTTTCTGTTTTTGTCTATTTAATTTAAAGATTTTTTAAGAATTTTGCTTCATTTATTGTTTTCTGGCAACGCCGTTGGTTGGTTTATTTATGTGAACAGCTGTTTTGTTTTTATTCAGTCAATTTATTTTGAACAATAAAGTAATTCGCTTATTTGTCTTCATTGTGTTTTAAATAAACTATAACTATTGAGCTACAAGTGTTCAATAATAAAGTGACATTGAAGTGTTTAGTGTTTAAAAAAAAATGTATGCAGCTTTAGCATTTTTTGATTTTGAGCAGGCTGGTGAAAGCGAAATGAGGGTGCACAGGCGCAGAATGCGAGATTGCACTAATGTGCTAGAGCTAGCAGACGCTGAGTAAGTTTTTAGATTATACATCAAGTGTTTTCCATTTTTTGAACAATCTAATTCAACGAACACAACACAACGATAGCATTTGAGTATTCGTGTGCTTTTGACGTTTGAATTCGCCATTTCATTGATCGTTAGGGATGCAAACTGCACAAATATGACTCTGTTACGTCGTCGTTCGCCAGTTCAACAGCTGTTATCTGTTCGAATTGCAAATTTCAAAACCACTAACGAACAGTGTTTTGCACGAAACGAGTGTTCGGATAGGCATACAAAATAAGGGCATAAATCTAACTAAAGTTTTCGCTGAACGATTTCACTTAAGCGTATCTCAAAAACTATGGCTGATAGAGAAAAAAGAATGTGATTTTCGGAATCAATGAACCAAGTTTACTAGAAAATGATACTAATGTTGCTGTAAAATTCAAAAGAGATAAACTTCATGCTACTGTGATATTCAAGTAATTTGAGGTGAATATGCTGATTAAACCAAAAAATGTTGGATAAAACAATAAAATCTTAATTATTGCCTTGTTCCAATAGGAGTTGCAAATTATAATAATTAAAAAATTTTATTTTCATATACTTGTGCAAACTTGAAGCCGTGTGTGCTAGGGTTTATATCAGCCCCGTATTTAGGGTACAGCGGGAGCATGCTTCGATTTGAAAAATTTCCTTGCTAATCTTTTAATACTTAGGAACTTATATTTTTATATCAGTGCTATCAAAAAATCTAAACGATTCTTGAGCGCTCTATTGTTAATGTTAATGCTCTATTATTAGAAGTGAAAACGTTGAACATACCCCGCTCCTTGAACGTGATGTATAGAGCTGCGTTATGTATTTTTCACTTAATCAAAATGTAAAAAACTGACGAAATTTTTCAACGCATACTCTCTACACTGACAGAGATTTGAAAAATATTTCAAATTGCCAAACCTGTAAGTAGAGGACGGTTGGCAATAATCCGTGAAGAAAATTTGCTGTTATCATTGTTTAATAAGTGCTTTGACGTTGTTATCAATAATTTGAAAGCACGCTTTACAAAAAGTAGCGATATTTTTATTGCAGCATATCCTGTTGAAAAACTGAACTTTAAATCATTGCAACCACTTTCAAAAACTTTTGAACTGCCGGAAGAATGGGAGATTTGATCAGCAAAATCATACTTCCAAAGGCAAATATTTTAACTAAAAGCCAAAACATGTCTATTTGGAAAACATTTAGTGATTTTAAAATCGCTTTTTCAAATGTGTTGTGCTCAAATGAAAGAAAAAAGTAAGCAAAATTGGTATTTATTGCAATCTTTTTTACAATAGATGGTAAGTTTTTATCATATTTATACACATATATTACTTTATATTCAGCGAAAAATTAAAAAAACTTTGCAGTTTTCGTCACTGTTCTTATTTTTTTAAATTTCGGTCAAAAACAACTTTCTCTTCCGCAAAAACTTTTGTTTTCTTGAATTTCCATATTTTAATAACAAGTTTTTGCGTTGTCTGCAAAGTTATCGATCGCAAAATTTATTAAAACAAAATCTTTCTGAAAGTCTCAAAATCACAAAAGCAGCGCAAAATATATACAACATTAAAGTAAAGTATCAGCTGAGCATCTGCAACAGAGCTGCCATTGAGTAACAGTGTTGCAGTATAGCTGCAATTATTGAGGGTCGCGAACAAGCCCATACTATACTATGTTAGAAGTAATTTAGACAATTGGCTGCAGCACAGCTGTGAATGAATCTTTCTTTTCTTCGTTGTTGTAAGTTGGAGCAATTATTCGAACGCAAACTTACGTTTTTGCACTCAGTGAAAAATACTAGGGGTATTCACGGGTTGTTGCGAGTTGCAAAAGTGTGAAAATGCAAGATATTTTGCGCACTAACGCCTGAACATCAATATTGCAACTTAATTATGCAATAAAATGCCCAATGAACAGTAAATATATTGCCACTTCATTTCAAAACCACAAAAAGTTGTTAGAATCAACGTACAAACTTAAGCTTTTTAAAGTTTTACCCAGGTGGCAACTTTGTTTGAGAACAGACAAAACATGAAACAGCTGTTTAGCATCACTGCTTGTGCGTTCTCGCAATAGGTTTGGGCAGAGCGTAATTCAAGAAGACTTGCCAAAATGCTTCTAATGCGAAAGTTCGCAATCTTGCATTTTCGTATCGTCGCAACTGCGTTTCGCATCAACCCGTGAATACCCCTACTCTAACCTGATCCATGTTACTTTTACCTGGCGAATTTGGTTAGGAGAGTCAACCACATCGTATTAACCTGATTCCCTTTACTTTCACCTGACGGATCAGGTTTACAAAAATACATATAGAAAAAACATGGAAAAACATGGAGGCTTATAGCGAAAAAAAAACAACTTGCTAGCTGTCAAATTCTGCTCTAGTGATGCAGAATTTGTAGCAAAGGCTATTTCGGGATAAGGTTGGTGAATTAAAACTTTCTGTAAGATTTAAATTTTATCTCATTCTATGGTCATTTGGGCTTAAAATATAAAGTGACCATAACTCATTTGCTCTAGTTCTCCCTCTTGCTGCTGTTGGGGGAAAAAAGAGTTTTTTTTCTTAATTTTCTTATTTTTTTCAAAACTTAGTCTTAATTTTGTTTCCCGTGATGTGATTGTTGAAAAATTCCAGAATTTGCATGCAGGTTATTGAGGTAAAATCATTTGAACCTATCATTTGGTTATATTAGCCTGATTCAATTCGATTTAATCGCAAATACTGGTTAAAGTTTAGTTAATATAACCACATTTGTCAGTTTCATCAAACCACAAAAACAGGTTAAATTGACCTGAATGGCATGTGGTAATCTTAACCTGACGATTCATGTTGGCAAATTTTAACGTGTAATTTAGTTTAAGTTTGGTTAAATTAACCACATTTTTTTCCTGGGTGTGGCTTTTGATTCGGATGAATTACGAAGAGCTTAAAAGGGGGTAAGATGGTTTCCAAGGAAGAAAAAACTGATTTTTGGGATTTTTTTTTTCTCAGTTCTGAGTGAATATAATTTTTAATTTTTTCTTACACATTAACCTCTTTAACCCGCTTCAAGAAATACACTGAACAAACATTTTTTAAGGTATTATTTTTACTAAATAGGGTCTAGTAAAGACATTTGTGCAAAAAAAAATTCAAAAAAATTTATGGAAGTAATAGTTTTTAAATCTGCACTTATGTGCACATATTGTACTATTTTTACAATAAATTCCTTATTTATAGACACTTTTTTACTTGCTAAACAGAGAAGCCTTCTTACGCAACATATTTGAGAAATTAAGAGATGGCTAATGAGGGAGAATATTTTCTCTATCTATTGCGCTAATATTTGAATGAAATAACGTGAAATCAGCAAATATTTGCATACAAAAACTTTTGTCCACTATGTGATCATTTTACTAGAAGAGTTTAAAGAGCTATCTTTAGAGAGTATATAGAAAATTTATTATTATACTTTCAATTGCTTTTAAAACTTTAAACTAGTTTTTCTCCAACCCACTTATTTAAAACAGGTGCGTAACATAACTCCAAAAGTTATGCACCGATCTTAAAAAAACTTTTACAGACATCTTTTAAATGATAAATACTTGCATATGAATGAGTTTTTATTAAACAAATTTTTAAACGATTTCTTACAGGCAATAATAAGCTTATTTGTTTGTGAAAATGGTCCCTCTAAATTCAAAACCGCGCCAAGAATCTTAATATTAATCTTTTTATTCAATTTCTTCTTCTTTAAGTCGATAGAGGCAATAAATTATTAATTCAAGCTCATACAAGCTCAGTGGCGAATTCGGATAAAGTAAAAAAAAATTGTAAATATTTTTTTCGCATTTTCGAGATTGAATTTCTTTTTGTAAAAATTTTAATTATGTTGACTTTATATGATTTAAATACAAATTCTAAATGTTTGATAGTTTAAATCATACTTGATTTTAAATACAAATTCTAGTTGTTTGACAGTTTAAAATCGTTTATCGAGCTTAAGGTCAAAGTTAGAAACAATTAATTGTTCTAACGAATTTTTCTAAAGAAACAACAACAACAACAAAGTTTTTTCAATATGAAAGGAAAAAAACCACTAGCAAATTGATTTTATTGTACAATTTCTGCGTGCTAAACGCGTCATCAGAAATCTTTGTGATTGCCCGTGCAAGCGCGTAGACGCACTGCACCATCGGGGCGATGAGATTTTGAAGCTTCAATTTCTCATTTTTTCCCTTAATTTCATAATGCCACATTTTGTTGTTGTATTTCTGTTTTACTTTAGTTTCTATGCCTATATTATATGTAGTCCAACAGCCTGCTGGAATTCTGCACTAACAAAGCATGTTTACTGAAGTTGTTTTTAGAATTTTTTGCTGATTTTGTTTTTCAGCTGTTTCCGTTTGGTCGAGCTCTACCATTTGATTAAAGTTTTTTCCTAAATGACCTCTATGTTTATTATGTTGACTTTATATGATTTAAATACAAATTCTAAATGTTTGATAGTTTAAATCATACTTGATTTTAAATACAAATTCTAGTTGTTTGACAGTTTAAAATCGTTTATCGAGCTTAAGGTCAAAGTTAGAAACAATTAATTGTTCTAACGAATTTTTCTAAAGAAACAACAACAACAACAAAGTTTTTTCAATATGAAAGGAAAAAAACCACTAGCAAATTGATTTTATTGTACAATTTCTGCGTGCTAAACGCGTCATCAGAAATCTTTGTGATTGCCCGTGCAAGCGCGTAGACGCACTGCACCATCGGGGCGATGAGATTTTGAAGCTTAAATTTCTCATTTTTTCCCTTAATTTCATAATGCCACATTTTGTTGTTGTATTTCTGTTTTACTTTAGTTTCTATGCCTATATTATATGTAGTCCAACAGCCTGCTGGAATTCTGCACTAACAAAGCATGTTTACTGAAGTTGTTTTTAGAATTTTTTGCTGATTTTGTTTTTCAGCTGTTTCCGTTTGGTCGAGCTCTACCATTTGATTAAAGTTTTTTCCTAAATGACCTCTATGTTTATTATGTTGACTTTATATGATTTAAATACAAATTCTAAATGTTTGATAGTTTAAATCATACTTGATTTTAAATACAAATTCTAGTTGTTTGACAGTTTAAAATCGTTTATCGAGCTTAAGGTCAAAGTTAGAAACAATTAATTGTTCTAACGAATTTTTCTAAAGAAACAACAACAACAACAAAGTTTTTTCAATATGAAAGGAAAAAAACCACTAGCAAATTGATTTTATTGTACAATTTCTGCGTGCTAAACGCGTCATCAGAAATCTTTGTGATTGCCCGTGCAAGCGCGTAGACGCACTGCACCATCGGGGCGATGAGATTTTGAAGCTTCAATTTCTCATTTTTTCCCTTAATTTCATAATGCCACATTTTGTTGTTGTATTTCTGTTTTACTTTAGTTTCTATGCCTATATTATATGTAGTCCAACAGCCTGCTGGAATTCTGCACTAACAAAGCATGTTTACTGAAGTTGTTTTTAGAATTTTTTGCTGATTTTGTTTTTCAGCTGTTTCCGTTTGGTCGAGCTCTACCATTTGATTAAAGTTTTTTCCTAAATGACCTCTATGTTTATTATGTTGACTTTATATGATTTAAATACAAATTCTAAATGTTTGATAGTTTAAATCATACTTGATTTTAAATACAAATTCTAGTTGTTTGACAGTTTAAAATCGTTTATCGAGCTTAAGGTCAAAGTTAGAAACAATTAATTGTTCTAACGAATTTTTCTAAAGAAACAACAACAACAACAAAGTTTTTTCAATATGAAAGGAAAAAAACCACTAGCAAATTGATTTTATTGTACAATTTCTGCGTGCTAAACGCGTCATCAGAAATCTTTGTGATTGCCCGTGCAAGCGCGTAGACGCACTGCACCATCGGGGCGATGAGATTTTGAAGCTTCAATTTCTCATTTTTTCATTGAATAAAATCAATTTGCTAGTGGTTTTTTTTCCTTTCATATTGAAAAAACTTTGTTGTTGTTGTTGTTTCTTTAGAAAAATTCGTTAGAACAATTAATTGTTTCTAACTTTGACCTTAAGCTCGATAAACGATTTTAAACTGTCAAACAACTAGAATTTGTATTTAAAATCAAGTATGATTTAAACTATCAAACATTTAGAATTTGTATTTAAATCATATAAAGTCAACATAATAAACATAGAGGTCATTTAGGAAAAAACTTTAAAAATTTTAATTTTTTAAGGTTTTTAAAAAAAAAGTTTTTTTAACGTACTTTTTGCTCTTATTCTTTGAAATGTCAGCTACTATTTTGTTCACTATCGGTTGTCCGCTATTTTCAGTAGTCCTTGTCAAGCGCGTCGGAAGCGAATTTCATCTGGGGGGGCAAAACAAATGGGGGGCAGTACAAATTGTGGTGCAAAAAAAGTTCACTAAAATTTCTTCAAAGAAGCATGAATGTGAATACACAAATTTTTTATTTTAGTTTAAAATAAAAAAATATAAAAATATATAAAAATATTAAAATTTCATTATTTTTAAAAGATCTTCCAATTTCAATATTAGAGATCATTCTTTTAAGGATCTTTCATATGGTAATATGAAAATATAAGAAATAATGGTTGCTTTTATAAAGCAAGACTAGGTATATCTTTACATGGTTTAAATGCAATAAGGTACAAAAAGTTATATCAATTTAAATTATTCCAAACTGTTTCTTTCTGTCCTTGCGAGAAACAAACTCTTTCACCACCTCCATTGAATTCAATTCTTCGGTTTTATCTTTGTGAATGTGTATAAGTGCCGCATGAGTGAGTCGTTTCTGTGTCATAGTTGCTCGAAGATACGTTTTAAGTCGTCTTCGTGCACTAAAAAACGCTCAGATGAAGCTGCTGATGCAGGCACAGTCAAAAGCAAAGCAACAAGTTTTTCAACTTCATTTAATAGTTTTTTTTACAGTATCCGAATTTTTTGCAAATTGGGATACAATGCCACTACAATTTGAAGGTGTTTGGCCAGGCAATTGCTTTAGCAATTTAAGTTGCGCGTGAAGGTTGCTCACATCAAAGTCATCTGCATAAAGATCTAGTTTTGTTTTTAGATTTTGTTCAGAAGGCACTTTTCCGTTGAAGGCTTCGATTACAATATTACAGTACTAAGCTACATACTTAAGGGTACTTTTAAACTGAAGTGGTGGGTTTGCAGTAGAAACTCTACATTTTATTCTATCTTTTTGCAAACACAGAGAAAGAAAATGGTTATCCGCAAGCATGCTTATGAAGAAGAGAGAAAGAAGAGGAAAACATCTAATACAAAAATATTATCGTTGTAAAAAAAACTGACATTTTGAATAACTTTTGAAGTTTTCTTTTTAAATTGTTTATCTAGCTAAAAAAGTGGGGGGAGGGCAACTTTCCCCCTTACCCCCGCTTCCGACGCCAATGGTCCTTGTAAAAAAGTTCACTATTACGAGCGTTCACTATTTCGGGGGTTCGTTATATCAAGATTTTACTGTATAGCTGTATAATATTACATATAATATATGCAGCAGGGACGAAAAAACCCGTATCTTCTTCTGGTTCTCAGTGCAAAAGTGACGCTCTGATTAAAAATTTCGGATTTTTAAATGCTCTGAATTTGACTACCCTCAGAAATTATTTACATCATAATTTAAAACATTTTTTTTAGCTTTTATTATTTTTTATTGCTTCTTTCTCTTGAAACTAACAATAATTTATCAAATCTTAAACTAAAAAAAAAATATATTAAACTTCATAACCAGTGCTTAGAAGAGTGTATAGTATGCAAATAAAAATAAAACATTAACAATATTAGGTTACATTTTGTCAAAATTTGACGTAGGTGTGAAACTTTTCAGTTTAGGTGGACGATGGCTTTCTCAGGGTAGTTTTCTTGGTAAAATCAAAATAGAAGTTCGATTAGAGCTGTGTTTGATATGAAAGGCAAGACGGACGGGGCCTTCTTCGAACATATACTAGATCAGACGGGCGAGGTCTTGTTCTGGATAATCATATTCTGTTTTGCAATCTGTATGAAGTCGAATAATAAGACTACTCAGTATTGCAATCTGTATGTAGACGGATACTAAGACTCTGGATAATAATTTTTATTTTATCAGGAGCTATCATCTATGTTTAGTACGATGGTAAATTCCGTATTTTATGACCTGTAGTATTTGTAGTTTGAGCAAGCTTTTTTGCCAAAGAATTCGGATGATGTTGAAGTCGTTCTTTGTATTTATGACCGAATGCATTAATACTTCTTTTTACTAAAGAAATATTTATACTTTATGAACTTATGTGCATTAGTGCAAGTTCGTAAGATTTTGGATTTGGTGAACGCTCTATAAGCTATAACATTTGAAGAACTTGTTCTCCCTAAAGCTGCGCATCGTAAGTCCAAATCGGTTGAATTACAGAATTGTATAATAGAACCTTATGTTCCAATCGAAGTCTTGAGTTACTGTTAAGAAGCCAGTATTGCTTGTATGCGTTACACAGACTCGTTAATGGTTTGATTGACCAAAATTAAAATTTTAAGATATTTTGCAATGCTGATCAAGCGGTTGATGTGTGTAAGGACTTGATTGATCAATCTTTTGTCAGTTCGTTTGTTTTCGTCGTGCAGTTAACATGTGTGCAGGAAAAAAGAAGCAGTAAACAAAAAATTTAAGAGGACAAACAATTTTTAGCAGAGTTTATCGACTCTTTTCCTTTTATTTTTACGCTTTTTAATGCGTAGCTAATAATTACTTAATTAGCAAGTAATAAATTATACGCGGTACATCGCAGTACATCGCAGTACATCGCACGTCTGTGTTCCATGAAAAATAATGAAGTATGAAAATTTGACGTAATGAGGAACCCATTTTTACTAAAAAATATTATTAATAAATAATTATTATAAAATATCAAGCACATCATATATTAAACAAATAATCACACATAAAACATAAAAGTTATAATATGCATCCAGAAGATGTCAGAAAAATGTTACTTATTCCGAACGTAAATGATTCTGATTCTAAAGAAACAGATGATATTTTTTTGCGAAAATAAATGAACGAAGATAAAACTAATTTTAAAGAGAAAGAAAACGATTGCTCAGACTGTAACATAGTAATAGTTATTGATTGATGAGTGCTTAGAAGAATTGTCAGATGTAGAAGATGTAGAAATTTTAGTTACAAATGAACTTAATCTCAATTTTATCAAATAAAAAAACTTAAAATATGTTATACATAACTTTTTTTATTAATTAAAAAAACAATAAACAAAATACTAAAAAACAATAAAAAAATAAAATGTCATACAAAAAACAAATTAAATACAACAAAGTGAGAAATGTTGATCTTATTATGTTCTGAAACCTCCTCGTGGTACACATATTTCGAGAAATGCAAATTGAAGACATTTTATACAATTTAATTACAATTGTGTAGGTTCAAAAAGGGTTACATTTTAAATCTTTAGTCGCCGTATTGGTTCGCCATTTAGTATTTTTTTTTTTATAAATTTAAAGTTAGGACCATAAACAGTTTTTTATTATATGGTTACGTTTTTAATTTTCGGACGCCATATTGGATCATCCATTTGGTTTTTTTTTACATGAAATCCAAAAGTAGCGATGACAAAAACATACTTGTATCCAAATTAATATAAATCTGGTGGCATTTTAACCTCAAAAACCTCTTTCTATTACGTTTCATACACATACGATATATTATATATTGGTTTGTGGCCAGTTTTTCGTGTCGGCTGGCTCACTGTGCGTGCGCCTAAACATTTTTCCATTTTTTCCCCATTTTTCCACCAACTGGACCTCATCATGCGCAACCACTGTCCAGTTTTTTTTTCAACTACCTCTTCTCTTCTTTTTCTACTTCTTAGCCTTCGCACATATTTCCATAATTAAGTAATTAAGTGTTCGGGGGTAGAAAATTTCATGCCTCCAAACATAAGCAGGACCCACCCATGAATGGGACACAGTTTTGATGTCTCGCAAGAATAAAAAAAAAAATTAAAAACACCAAAAAAAAAATTTGCTGATTAGAATAGAAAAATGTTGAAATCATTAATTTTCATTTGTGTTCAAGTGCTAGTAGTAGCGTGAAAGTCCCTCCCGCGTGCATTACATGTCAGGATAATTATTTTTCTCTTTTTTTTACCGTTCTACCATTTCAGCATTTTGCATGCTGAAGAAGATGAATTTCTTTTTTATTTAAATTTAATTTGCGTGAAACACCTTTTTTCAAAATAATGTTTTACTTTTTGACGCGTGTATATCCTTTAAATATTATGAGCTGTCATGTTGAAATTCATTTAAATCTAAACATTTCACTCACGTGATTCTTTTGGCAGTTTTTGCTGCGTGCCAGTGGATCATTCTTACACGCCTGCATGTTATTTATTGCTTATGTTGCTGATGTAATTATTTTCATCACCTAGTTTTATTTTGTTATTATTTTGTTGAAGTGACAGAAATTATTACCAGCTAATTTTATAAACTTGAAAGCAGATTTTCAATGAATATTCGCGTTTTTATTTACTCATTAGCTTGTGTGAAGAATACACAAAGCAAAATTTTAAAAGCCCAAACCTTGGCCGATGTGACGTATGAATAAACCTTGAATAATTTTTGCCTTTTTTGTTTTCTAAATTCTTTTCTAAAGTTTGTTTTTTAAAAACATTTACTTATTTTATGCAATCACTAGCTAATATACCCGGTGTTACTCGAGAGTCACTCATATAAACATTTTAACATACACTTCTCGATTAAATGTTTTTTAAAATCGGGAATAATGAAAAACATGTTGAATTTTATTTTATTTAATTTTATTTTATTTAATTTTATTTATCTACCGTTAGAAAGGTAATTGAACGAACATTAATCCAAAAAAGTTTAGGAAAATTTTTGTTGTTGGTGGTTCTATCTCTTGCGGTGAGCTAATTGAATTCAAAGAAAGCGTACGAAAAACATATTTTAAAAATTAAAAAGAATTAAAAGTAAAGTTTATATTTACTTAATCTTAAAGCAAGCACAATTACCTTTTCAACAAAATAAAAATTATGGTGGGACTCAATGCGTCCTTGAGATATGGACATTTCAACGTCTAAACAAAGATTAATATTAAAAACATATTGAACTTTTTAACAAAAAAAAATTTTAATGAAATATATTAAAAACAGCGGAGTTATTGGCATTAAAAGTAAAAACTTTGATTTTCATATAATTTTTTTCTCATTATTAGCTATCAATGTTTTATGAAAATTCGTTATCGGAGATCAGGATCATATAATCGCATTTGCAAGCAAAGCAAAAACAACAAAAAGTCCAGCAAGTGAGGCAAAAAATAAGTAGATCACTATAAAAAAGATTTTATATAATCCAAAATAATCGTAACTACTTTACACACACAACTGCATTCTCAGAGATAAATGGGGACGTTCAAACTGTATAGAGAATTCTAACACAAAACTAAGTTTTTTTATAAATAGTCTGGTATGAAAAAATAGATTTTTAGCCATAACTTTTGATTGGAAAGAGATATTGGGGTAATTTTTTCACAGAAATTATTTTTGAGACTTGACTTTTTTGTAAAAAATATAAAAACAACATTTTGGAAAAAATAAATTTCGCGAAGAAAATCAAAGTTTTGATGAAAAAACAGTAAAATAATTTTTGCGCTTAGCTGGAAGAATTTTTGCAAATAAATGCTATGTCATATGAAAGGTAGTCAGATTTTCTGTTTTTAATTGATTTCATTTTTACAACAACAACAATTTTTGAGTCATTTTTTGAGTAAAAAGTCAATATTTTTGACCTTTTTTGGCATACTCATAAAACATATATACACTGACTTAACGGTACAGTTTAACCTATTTTTGTAAAGTGCTTTTATTGAACTTTTGAACAAAAAAAATTTGAATGAAATATATTCATGGACAGCGGAGATATTTGCATCGAAAGACCAAACTTTGATTTTCATGTCGTTTTTTTCTCATTCTTAGGTAACGATGTTTTATGAAAAAATCGTTGTACTGAAAATTTCTTCAATTTTAAAGATATGTGAGTGTTTTTGATGTCAAAATAACAAAAAGTTTTTAAAATTAAATATACAAAAATCTCCGATGGTAAAAAGTTTTATAATAACAAAATTACCATTAGTTGAAAAATTTCAGAGGGGGCGTGGCAAAAACTAAGTATGTAACATTTTAAGTTGGGATAAACTTAATATGTGTACCTAGTTTGAGCAAAATCCGTTGAGCCGTTTAGATTTGTATAAAGGCCAAACAAACAAACAAACAAACAGAAAATGAGTTTTATTACTATAGATTTTGAAAAATAAAAAAATGCAAATCAAAAATCCAGCTTGAAAGATTGAAAGATAACGCAGCGCGACACAATAAATAATTGCACAATAGTCACTTATTTTCGGGAGTAAATTCACCTTTAGAACATTCTCACCAAAGGATTCATTTGGAATAGGTCAGATTAGAGATTTTCCATAGAGAGGTCAATAGAAGGAAGTTTGCTTTCCTTGTCTCCTTAACTAAGCTAAATTTGGATTTGAAAACTTTAACAATCTTTTTTAAAATTGTTTTACACACAATTGTTTTACGCTGTCTTAAATTATTATGAGATAATTTGCCCACTCAAAGTCTAAACATTAATAAAACTCAAAAAAGGTTAGTAATATTAGGTTTATGAGTCTGAGAGAAATGTTTTATATACAAATTTGCAGAATATTTAACAACAACATGTTGAAAGTCTCACAAAAGCATACAACTTTCTCTTTTCCCTATAATTGCAATGTCCACACCAAACAATAACGGATTAATCGGTCATAATGAGTTAGACATTTTCGGAAACATTCTTTTATTTTATATATATATATACTTGTAACAGAATGATCTGGTCAAAAAATATTTGGCAGTTAATAAGTGCAGTAAAAAAAACAGACAAAGTTTAAAAAATGTCAAAAAAAAATTTAAGCACCGACGAGAAAATCAGGATTCGGGCACTTTCAGCAACAGCGGAAGTGTCTGGTATTTAAATCAGCAATCAAATTGGTTGCAGCAATTCGGCGGTTAGCAGATTAATAACAAAAGTTAAGGACACGGTAGCCCAATGCGCAAAAGAGGATCAGGAGTAGTCAGGAAGAAAAAACTAGAAAAAAAAACTCAGAAAAGTAAAAAAAAACTATTACTAACTCCAATAACTAAGATTTCGCAACTTAATTGGGCCAATTAATATGAGTAATGAACGGTATTAAGGCTGGCGGAAGGTTATTTATTTTTATGAGAGTAAATCTAACCTGTTCGGATCAGATGGCATCCAATATGTTAGGCGCTGAACTGGAGAAAGATTAAAAGAAAATTTCCTCCAGAAAACAGTGAAGTATCCAGCTGGACAGATGATATGAACTGCCATCGTTGGAAAACTATTTATCTGTGGCTTAGGACGCCATTTTCAGAATGACATAGTTAAAAAATGATAACTAATAATACTTGACAAAGTCCTATTAATTGTTAATAAATTGACCAAGAAATATTTAACAATTTCTTCTTCTTACATCTGATATCGTGGAACTTCAAATTCCGACGTTAGACTGGCCTGGAAATTCGCCAGACTAAAACCCAATGAGAGCTTGTGGCACATGATGGGGTCGAAAATTAATAACTGCGAGCCTTCGTCAACAAAAAAAGTATAGAAGTGAGAGGACTGCCGACCGAAGCGAAAACCTATATATAAAATATTTGTTGAATAACGATAAACTATAAACAATCGAGAAATAAAAACACCATGTTGTTATAGTGGAAAAATTTATAATAAAACCACTTTCTTTATTTTCACTTTGACGACCATACTTTCCGACATTCTTTCTGTGACTGACTCAACATTCTTTATGCAAAAGCATTAACAGCTCTTTTACATTCGTACACTAGTATTAGTGTACGATACAATATTAGTATTCCCTGGAAGACTTTGTCCTGCCACGGACCGCTTTACTGCTTTATAAAAATTTTCATGCTAATCGGAAAAACCTTTTATATTTTCACTCTCTCAGACTTTGGTTATATCTTTCAAAATATTTTTTATTCAGATAGCATTTATATTTTATAATTACACCAAACTATATTATTACATTTAAAATGAATATTGTTGATAGAAAAATAAAATACAGGAATGAAAATTGAATGAAAAATAGTCCTCATAAAATAAAATAAATTTTCTATTTTTTATATATGATATTTTATTTGATTCGCTTTGAAGTCTCTTTTAATGCCTGCATTTGAGATCATGCTACAAGGAAAACAGAGAACATAGCAAGCGATGAACCCCGATTCGGTTCATCCGTACATCCGGTTCATCATTAATGCACATTATTTTCGTCTTTTAACATTTCATTATATTTTAAATTATGGGTATTAATATAAAAAACAGAGCAACACATAAACAAAAATATAAATTAATAGTAAATAATAATATATAAATTATTTAAATAATTAATCAACACATAAAATACGTATACATAGAATTTGTATATAAATAAATTTCATTTACATTATTTTAACTGTTTGCGTCATTAATAATTGAATTATATTCTAAAAAAGATACTATAGGTGGATGCATGGTAGCTGAAATAAGAAACAAAAAAATTTTTGTACGGTGCAGTCCCAGTCATGATAAAACTATTATTAGGTAGCCTTGACAATTACTTATTTTCTCACTAGCTGCGACCATCGAATTTCACACAAAAGAAAACAATATAAAGTGCGTGTATCACACACATTGGCAGTTTTTAGAGGAGTCAATAGTTGGCAACTGTTTTTTTTTAAATTTGAGTGAGAAACCTTTACAATTAAATAATCCATTCACAACAGATGACTCCTCTGAATGCGGCGAATGTGTGTCACACACGATCTCTATTTTGTTTTCTTTTTTTTGACATTCAATGGTTGAAACACGAAATGTCACTCCTACCCATTACTTATTTTACCATGGTCCAAGTCAGAGAATATGCTGGCGACATTTATAAAACTACCAATGTTTTTTATGTTGGTCATGAAACTCAAACACACGCTCTTGGATATTGGCTATCAGTCGCTCAGCAAATGCAGCAAGCATGGCAAAATTAGACAAGGTAGTGTTAGGGCGGAGAGCCGGTGACCGAAACTGTCAAAACGAAGTACAAAATCTGCCGAGCATACTTTTTGTGTTTAAATATAAAAATTGTTATTTTTCAAATGCAGAATTAACTTTAGAATTAAGTACTTAAATAAGTGCCTTAAAATTGAAAAACAACAAAAAATTTTAGAAAATAAATAACTATCAAAAAAGTTGCAATAGTAATAATATCCCACTTTTATTTCAAGGAAGTTCACTTAAAATAATTTATATTTGTATTTGTATTTGAGTTATATATATTGTTGACAAATAAGATTAAATCTTTTGAATGCCACATAGATGAATGAATTGCGAATATTATTTATTGGGGAGACTCCGATTATCGGGGCGCCAAGCTCTGAAAATGCCGTTTTGAAGTACTCATTGCGAAAGTAAGATTCACGGATAGAATTATCGATACATCGATTTTTTATAAGATCCTTAAAGAAAACTGGCTTCATTTTTCTTAATATATAACCGATATTGATGGTTATGCTTTATTTGTGCTATTTAGAGCTAGTATAAGTTTTCACAAAAATTTCAAATTAACCAAATCCTTAGACTATTTCATATTTTATAGCTGTTTGTATGCAAAAGTAAAATATTTTCTTACATAAAACCGGTATTTTCTCAAAAACTACCGTTATTACTACGAATTATGGAGAGTAAATTATTGAAGTCCAAAAATTCATCTTTCATTTGGTGTATAAAATATATGATTTATTTATTCTCGGTTGAAATAATTTCATAATTGCAGAAATATTTAAGAAGTAACTCGTACCAAAATAAGACAAGAAGAATCAAGATTTCCCAAATTACGGAATGTTTATTTTAAATCATGTTAATTCTATTTTTATACCATATTTGGTGAATTTATACTATAAAAACACCTTTGAAAATTGTTTGTTTTTGTTTTTTAGTATGTAGAGTAAATGTTATCTATAATTTTGTCTAATATCTTGTGATATATAAAAAAAAATATATATATTTACATATCAACTGAAAGGTTTAATTATAGGCTTTTTGAATAAGATTTTTTTTTTGCATATTAATAACGCAACTTAAGGAGAAAATAACGGGCTTATCAGTAATAAAAAGTAAATATAATATGAAATCTCTAATATAATGAAATATGTTTCTAAAATATATATGGTTTGTATGTTTTCTGACAGATAATTTAATTCCCTTTCAAATAACGTGTCAATATTTAAGGTCGATTGGTTATTGGCAAAGATATAGATGTTTTAGAAAAAAAATTTGAAAATTGATATATCGATAATTCCTTTCGTATATCTTATATTCTCAATGAGTACTTTAACACTGCATTTTCAAATCTTGGCACCCCGGTAATCGGAATCGTGCCTATAGATTTATTGCAACTACATATATGATACAAAATAGTAATGTAGAAGTATGCATACTTAAGTACTAAAATATAAGTACAATAGCACTAATCTGGTAACTATGAGTGTAAGATCAACTTTTTTCGTTTGACATGATTTTCACAGAATTGTAGATATTGTCGAAAAGGAATCAAAACAAACACAGAATATAAGGGGTACTTTTTAAAGTCTCTCCGTATCGAGCCTACCTGGTTTATATGCCTTGCTGAGCGCCTGGTAGTCAAGATCCAAAACCGTCGTTTAAAAACCTACTCGCTGTCATGGCAGCATAACCAGGTAGGGCCGGTTCGCTTAGTGCCCTCAACTCTATCTAACAGTTGATCGATTTTTCGGTCAAAGTCATGTGTAATTGAACATTTGGTTGTGAAAATAGCCACCTTTCAGTTGGAACACTAGCTTCTGGCGAAGCAAAAACTCGTTTCATTTCTATGGTGCATTTCGACAAACTATCGAACACCAATGAATATTGAAATAAATGAAGAAGCAACTAGAACAGATGGCAACCCTTGATAGAGTTGATGACGGTGATCTATAAATGCCTACTGCTTTGAAGAGTCATATGATTAGCAGCCATACAATTCATAAGAATGAATTCCAAAATCTGCACATTCATATGCTAGTTTAAACAGTGAGTTGATCACAGCCTAATCACTCAAAGACTACTGAAGAGGAAAATGTAGCCATTTCCGAAACAGACTGTCTAGTCAGCTAAGTGATTGACTCTATGCAGAGTTGTTGTTGTTGTTGTTGCCTTCTTGAAAACTTACTTGGTCTAAAGCTCACAATCTTAATTCATGTAATTATTCAATAGATCATAAAAACTAATTAACTGAAAATTATTATTGGTTGCAAAGTAAAGAAAAATAATGTACATATTTTAACATAAAAAATATACGACACTTAAAAATTAAATCATTTTTATTCTTTGAAGACTTTGATACTACATCCTATACTTGATTTCCTCTGAATCACGCAACTTAACTTAAGATATCACAACTTAAGATATCGGAAAACCGACCACGCCAAACGAAGAAAACCCTGAAAACATAAGGAGCCGATTCTAACGCAAAACGGATAAAAAGCAACATACGACACCTAATTTCTCAGGCGATGATTTAATAAACTACTTATTTTTAATAATCATGCATTGTCTTTACCTGTATATACTAATACCATATTTTTGAATGCTCCTGTATTACGAACTAATGCGATGGTAGAATTATGATGTCATTTTGTGCAGATGACAAATCGTAGAGCATTTTTTTAGCTGTCATTAATCTCTGACTAAATATTTAGAAAAAACCCGACTTTATTTTTGGTGTGGCCTTTTTATTTCTCTTATAGCTTTGACACATTGGCATAGGTAATCTTGGTTATCTTTTGTAGTTTAAAATATAACCATTGGGGATGACACACTCAATATTTTTCTTAACTAGTTTAAAAAAATAACGAAAAATATGGAAGCAATGGGCGAGCGAACAACACTATAATCGTAAAATTTCAGCGTGTGAGTTTGAGAGAGAGCACAGTAGCTATCAACGAAAGTGTAGAAAGAAGAATATCAAAATCAGCTGTTAAAACTCGTTTAGCTGCGATAAACGACTTTCGGAAACTAGTTTTGACTAAACGAATTCTAAACATATTTTATCAGAAAATTAAACTAGAAAAGCGATTTAAACAAGTTTAAGTCTGCCAATGTGTCACAGGTATAACTATCATGACATAAATTCAGTTTAATAATCATCTGAACTGCTCAAGATCATTGATCTTTTATTCGTAATGCTTTTTATTTATTGTCATCTTTATCAGTAGTTATACGCTTATTTAATCCGGTATTTATTAAATTTTAAAGTTATAAAAATAATTTGCTTTTCTACTCTGTCATTTAATTTAAATAAAGCACAAAAAATCAAGTTCCTTGGCACATGCGTTTTAAGCTTTAAAACGGCTTTTGTTTTGCCAAAAATAGGAAAAAATAACCACCAAAACCACAGCGTTAAAGTTTCCCACGCGCAAATCAGCGCGATAAATAAGCAAAAATTCTAGAAATGCTAATAAAATAATGAAAATTCCCACAAAAGCTAAGATGATAAACTTAACTACGGTTGTTTTTGTTATTGTTGTCACAGAAATCGGTTAATCTGGCAAAACCATCTTCATCACTTTAAAAAAATAAAAAAAAAACACTACCCGCTCAGAGTGAGCTCAAGAATATGTTAATGTAGTATAAAGCTTACTTTTGTTCTATGAAAATATACGATAACTTTTACGACTAGTTCGGAGATATCCAGGTTGACACTGTGAAGACCAAGTGCACTAAGGTTCCAAGTCGACGCATACGATATTATTTTACAAACGTTAATAGAAAATGAGGACTCAAGTTTTTTTTTAATACTTTTATGGTTATCCAAAAAAAAAAAAGATAAGCCCGGTGAGAAGCTGACAAGTTAAAGTGTTTCTTGCGTTTTGTGTCGTTATGAAAAATGATTTTTTTATAACTTGACAATTGTTAAAATTTTGTTAACATGCTTTTTTAGTTACTGCGGTTTTTCTGCCCAGACAAAAGAAGCAAGTAAACATAATTTGTGGTCACCAGATCATTACTTTACAACTTATAGTAGAAAGCTAAGCTATTCGTGGCTTTTGTGTTTTTTTTTTGCTTCAAACTATGCTATTGTCTTCATATGTATGCAAATCGCGTTTGTTCTCACGGTAGTTTTTGAAGTAGCTACGAAGTTCTATGCTACCCTACATTTTTATTTTGCTCACTCAACACCCTCTCTTCGAACCATGAGAATAATATTCGATACAAACTGGAATTGTTTTTAAATTTTTAAATATCTTTAATTCTATTAGTTCAGCGGCTGTCTTTGGAAGAAATGCCATCTTCTACTTGGAAATGCTCCGTCGACCTTTTCCTCTTTTAGTTTTTAAATTTAGTTTTTTTTTTGCTTGTGATGCTATGCATAGGCAAAGACTTCCCTTCGTATATAACCTTAGCTATAGAAAATTACTTTGCTCAAGCCGTGTGCACAACTCCACGCAATTCCATCTGCAATAAATCAAGCAAAGACGACATTAAATCTTTTTCAGCTCATTCTTCTGGTGACTTTCTCTATTCCTTCTGTTCTCTTTCTTGCTTTCTTTTATTTAATTTTATTGAAAATAAACACATTTCCATTGTTATAGTGACAGAATTTTTTGTCAAAGTGTGCGACGCGCAAAGGAAGTCAATTATATTAGCTGCGTTTCTTACGAAGGGTCGGCCGAGGTTCTAAAGATATGTTGCGTTCCGTTGTGAAAATGAAAATGCATGGGAGTTGGAAAGAAAAATGGTTGATGTGCCATAGCGCAGTGGCGTGAAAAGTGAAAGGAAGCATAAGGACACATTCCATGACACCTTGTTTTAAGTTATTTATATTTATCATTTATGCATATTGAAATATGTATGGCCTTATAAAGTCAATTTAGTATGATTTTCTGCTTAAGTTTTGTAGTTTGATTTATAGCATCTTTTTGAGCTACTTAAAATACTTTGAATTTGAATATCTATCTGCTATCTGCCTACCAATCTACTATCCATCTTTAGCTTATCTGGATTATATTTGCATTAATAATTTAATTTTATTTCATTAATGTTTGTGTTAATCAATCATTAGCTCCATGTCGAGACTGTCTTATTTCATTTGTTGTATTTTGAAATAAATTTATGCAAGCCATTCTTTTTTATGTTGAAATTTTAAAATATTCATTATATAAATAAGCAGCAATCTTATTTTTTATTCTGGTAAAACAATTAAAAATGTAAATTTTTTGTTGAACATTTAATGAATTAATATGTAGTGGGATTAAGAAAAAGTCTGTACAATGGCTTGGGGCAGTTTTTTATTTATTTTTAATTTGTTTTCAAACCAGATATTGAATTATTTCAAATACTATTTTCTGATTTTATTGACTTTTAATCTCTTTAACATGTTTGGTTAAATTATTACGACTTACGATCCATTGGTTTTACTCATCATTCTTTTTGATAATTCGTTATATCTTTTATACAATAAAATTTCCGTTCTTAAAAATATTAAGATTTACTTAAGTTTCAATTTTATTGAAGATTAAAATAAAATATTGTTCATATGCTGTATATGTATAAAGTTATTATTCCAGAGTTTAATACAGGCTTGCCAAAAAAAAAATTTATACAATCAGGAGGTTTTGAATCTTTGCAAACTACTACTACTAGAAAAAACACACACTTACTAACATGCTTCGCCAAGGACATTATACCTTTATTAATCTTCTTAAGACAATCTGCCTAGAAAATTTACGAAAGAACTTCCCGCTACGAATATGAAAAATTTGGTGTAACTGTCTACATGTGAACTCAAAAAAAATTGATTCCATACTGAAATGCCAACTTTTGAAGATTCGAAATCAGCTGGCTCAATGGGGGTTATTACGATTTCCGTTGCCCCTCGACTTGAGTGGGCAGTTTTGCAGTACTCTGTGAGAAAATAAGATTCGCCGAAGGATTTATCGATATATCGATTAGTTATCGATATATCGATTTTTCAAAAAATGTTAACTCTGAAAGTTGCCAATATTAAAATTCGTTTATATCTTCGCTAATATCTGTCCGATCTGAATGATTCAGGTGTCATTCGAAAGATATTTAAAATGTTTTTAATATGAAATGAAAAAAATATGGTTCTGCCTTTAACAAAATGTACTTTTTCTGTAAAAGGAGCCCTTTTATCAAAGGATGTTTGTTGTATTCTGAAAAACATATTGATATTTTTCCTAATTATGTTGACTTTATATGATTTAAATAAAAATTCTAAGTGTTTGATAGTTTAAATCATACTTGATTTTAAATACAAATTCTAGTTGTTTGATAGTTTAAAATCGTTTATTGAGCTTAAGGTCAAAGTTAGAACAATTAATTGTTCTAACGAATCTTTCCAAAGAAACAACAACAACAACAAAGTTTTTCAATATGAAAAGGAAAAAATCACTAGCTGATTTTATTGCAATTTCAGCTGGGCTAAAGGCTTCATCACAAATCTTCGTGATACCCGTGCAAGCGCGCACTAACGCACTGCACCACAGGGGCGATGAGATTTGAAGTGTCAATTTCTCAGTTTTTCTCAATTTCATAATTTCACATTTGTTGTTGTATTTTTGCTTTACTTTAGTCTCTATGCTTATGTTATTATATGTAGTCCAACAGCCAACAGAAAAACTTTTTTGTTGTTGTTGTTTCTTTGGAAAGATTCGTTAGAACAATTAATTGTTCTAACTCCTTAAGCTCAATAAACGATTTTAAACTATCAAACAACTAGAATTTGTATTTATAATCAAGTATGATTTAAACTATCAAACATTTAGAATTTGTATTTAAATCATATAAAGTCAACAAAATAAATAAAGAGGTCATTTAGGAAAAAACTTTAATTTTTCCTAATTTTTATAAAAAAAATGGCTCTGCCTTTTTTCAAATTGCACAATTATTTGTTTTTTTAAATGATACCCAAACTATCCCGATTGGTCAAATATTTGCATAGATATAGTCGAATTTACATTTAGACTTATTTTATTAATTTTTTTTGAAAAATCGATAACTCGATAACTAATAGATATATCGATAAATACTTATGAATCCTATTTACTCAATAATCTTATCTTATAGAATCTTATTTACTCGGCGGCTCACTCGCTAAACATAGAAAGTGCACAAATATTACAACAAGAAACAAATTATAAAAAACGGTACACAATCGAAATGCTGCATATAATAAACATACCCGCTACAAAACGAATGAACTACAAAACAGACACAGAAAAATGCGCACATATTTACAGACACATAATAACAAAACATAAACAAAACTAACATTTAGTAATAAATTGACATTCACAAGTGAACAGACAATATTATTATTCGTAAGAACACTTTAACTGTTTTTAGTTTGCTTAGTTTTAAGTGCTTATTGTTTAATGTTGTAAAAAAGTGTTAATTTTTCAGATTTTTCCTGAAGACGGACACCAAAGGTGTCTGAAGTATTGAAAAAATAAAAAAAACAATTTAAGAAAACAAAACAAAAATTTTTTTTATAAATTTTGAGACCTAGAGCCTGAAAAACAACAAACAAAAATTTTGTAAGAAAAAAATGTTATGTATTAGAGGCGGCGCTTATGCCGGCCCTAGGGCGCCAAAGTACCTTAATCCGCCACTGCGTTGACACACATTTCCCACTATTTTGCGTGCGGCTGCTAAAGAGGTGACTGGCTGCCACCGTCCTCGTCAAAACCAGTTGTACAACTATGTTTGGCGACAGAAATTAAACCCAAAAGTGCTTCGAAAGGATTAGACTTAAGATAAGATATATTATTTTTTTAAAAATATAAGATTTTAAACCGCACTGTAAAAAGTAAATCTTATTATAAGGTGAAAAAACTGTCTTCTAGTAAGCTGCAACAGCTTTAAGACAGATTTTGCTGAAATTACACTCGCCTTTATTTGCTGCAAACCAGCATCCAATACTGTCTTATTTTAAGGCTCTTAAATTGTAAAAGCAGCAATAGCTTCGCTGAATTCCAGCCCTTATTATTAGTGAAAAAGTAGACTATACGCACAGAAAAAAATTTGTTCATAAATTTTATGAATTTGTCCTAAAATATTATGAATTGTTCATAAAGTTTCACCAGAGAACAGATTCATAGTAGCAGTGAACAGCGTTCCTATCACTTCATGTTATGAACGAAATCATAATATTTGTGAATATTTACCTAAGTTTTAAGAATGTATTCATAATATATATGAACGAATTCATAATATCTGTGAATATTTACCAATGTTTTAAGAATTCATTCATAATATTTATGAACGAAATCATAATATCTGTAAATATTTACCAAAACTTTAAGAACTATTTCATAATATTTACGAACTAAATCACAATATCCGTGAATGCTTCCCTAAAGTTCAAGAATTTATTCATAATATTTGGGAACGACATCGTAATGTTCCTGAATACTTACCTAAATTTAAGGTATAATATACGTGTAAAAAATTTTTACTTAAAAAAAAAACGGTGGCTTGTTTTCAAACGTTTTTTTGAGATACAAGGAGTTGTTGTATTTTTTTGAAATTTATACAGGCGCCGAATTACAGCATCCGTGATCGAGCAAAATTGAACTAGATTGATAGGCACTTGTATCGTCGTGCCGTTCGTAATTTTGCTCGATCACGGATGCTGTAATTCGGCCCCAGCTTATTGTACATAAAAAATATTTTTCTTTTTTTTTAGCAATTTTCTAGCTTTTTATAGAACTCGATAAAAATAAAATTGGAAAAAACATCCAAAACGGTTCGATAGACAACTCATAATCTATTACTTCAATTACTTCAACTGTATATTTGCGAAAGCAAACAAAGAAAACAGTTTCCCTATATCCTTATGTTTGGTTCTTTGCTGCAAACAGAAATGCGAACCAAAGCGAGCAGAAAAAAAAGAGAGAAAGAAAACTATTGCGTTGATTTATACGAACACAACATTTATTTGGTTTTTTTAGATTTTGTTGTCACGAACAAACAGAACGAAAAGAAACGCTTCCTTAGAGTTTGTTTGCGAGCCCTGATTTTTGCTAAACTTGCAATTGCATGGCAATAAAAAGTGATGCTTTCTCAAAAGGGGATTTTTTTATATTTTAATATCTAAAAAAGGGGTCATTTTTTGTTTCTAAAAGTAACTCTATGCAAGCAAGTACTTGATGCGTGTACTTGACCTTGCATGTGAAATAGGCGCGAATACGCAAGATTTTTTTGCACTGTTTATGAAGCCTGGTAAAAATAAAATTACGGCCCCTATTATGAATTACAACTCAACTAAGTTCACTATTTTCAACTATTTTTTTTTTCATATAACTAATTACATACATTTTAGTTGAACCATGTAGTTTGACAATTCTTAAAAGGTTATGTCAAACTACATGGTTCGACTTAAATATAAGTAATTAGTTATACGAAAAAAAAATTAGTTGAAAACAGTCAACTTAGTTGAGTTGTAATTCATAATAGGGGCCTACATTTTCAGGTCGAGGGAAATAATGCACAATAAAATAACGCCCAAAATAATAAATTAAATAAAGTAAATAAATATTTTAGGCGATTTTTCATTGATTTTTGGGTCTTTTTTTATTTGGGAGATCTTTTGTTTTTGTGTAATGTTTTTTGGCCGATTTTGCGGAGAGCCAAAGTTAATTTTAAACTCTTTAAAATGTTCGAAATTATATTAAATTTAATATTTTGCCAGCAGGTTTCTTGTAAGAAAAAACCAAAATCGAATGCCAATATTGGGGTAAATTTAACTTCAGAAATAAACTAGAATTTAAAACACTTTACAACATAATGCTCTTTAAAGAGTTGTGCGTCGAATGCAATGAATCTCATTATATCTGGTCGGCAAAAAAACTATTTTAAGTTATTTATTATTTTGTTAATAGCATATAAAACGTTTAATATTTTTGCAATGCGTACACTAAAAAAACATAATTATTATAATAAATGTTATAAAATCGTTTTATTAAAAAAATTGGTACATTTTTTTTCTATTTGGTACATTTTTTTGAAGAATTTGGTACAAACAAAAATAAGCAAGTGGCAACCGTGATTGCAATTAACATTTGCGATATTACATATATAGTTTTTTTTTAAATTAAATCAATGCACACTGAGAAAACGAAAAAATTTGCTACTAATTTCGTGTTATTTAACATACATTTCAGACCCAAATAAAAGATCGTTGATAAAATCATCATTATTTTGACTTTTTTCTGAGCAAATCAAAATAAAATCAGTTAATAGGCTATCATAAAAATCTGCCAAGTGTCGAATGTTAAGTAAAAACACTCATAATAAATGCATATATAAGACACTTTCTAGATCCAAAGAACGCAGTTTCATCATAACTAAAATACTTAAAGCTATAAAAAATAATTCCTCATATGTTCGTCATGTAAAATAAACTTTTTAGAGTCGTATTTATAAAAAATATATTCATATTTACTGATGTCTATTCACATGTCTTACTGAGGTTAAGCGAAGTTAAAATTAAAACGCCCTATTTCATTTTTGCGTGTGCAACATTGATTTTTGCTTACTCCACATTTTACAGTTATTGCTAATTTCAAGGTTTTTTTCTAGCATCTGCTTTGCCTTTGCGCTTATGAAAACAAACACATGTACAAACAACAACAAGACAAGCTTCTGTCGTCGGGCACCAAATTTTTGACGATCTACATAAAAGCAAATGCGTGCAAATGCAACAAAAGCAACTTTCACTTGATTTGAATAAAGAATGGTTTAAGCTGTAAGCATCTATCGTATTTTGTTTGTGATCTAGAAATTCAGGTGCATTGAATGTTAACCATTTCGACCCCAACTTTTTTCCTGTGGCACAATGTTTTTTATTTTTAATCATATTGTATTTGTTCAAGAATTGTATTACCAAAATTTCTAACTGACACGCCCATCAGTTTGAGATTTAATCTTAAAATTATAAAAAAATTTTTAAGAACACAATTCATAATATTTATGTACGCGTTCTTAAAGAATATTAAGACAGCGAACGAGTTCACAAGAATTCTGAATTGTATTCACACATAATATGAAAGGTTTCTTAAATTTTATGAATCCGTTCTTAGATTTTATGAATCAAGGTTTTATGAACGAAATTCAGAAATATTGTGTACAGATTTTTTTCTGTGCGTAAAATTAATGTGAGCCCTACTGAAAATTAGAGTAAGACTGCATGATTCTCAACAGACACGCTTAAAAATTGTGAATTTCAACTTCCTACTGTCTGAAATTAAGACTGCATAAACTTAATATAAAGACGACGATGAAATTAAGGCTTTTGATGTTTTTAAGGCAGTGTTTAAAATAAGACTTAGTTTTTACAATGCGGGGCCTCTTTCTGCAAGTATGAAAACGGAAATCTAGTGACAGATGTTCAGAGTACACTGATGTTAGGGAGGTAAATCTTTTCAAAGCTTCAAAATGACGACTTAAAGCTTTAAATGGCAATTACCGTGGGATAAGTCCTTAATATTGCATATAAGGTCCTGTGGAGCATTTTATGTGAAATATTGATGCCATTGTAAACCAACTGGTTGAACCTTATCAGTGTAGCTTCAGACCTGGAAAGTCCACCATCGACCAGAACTTCACACTACGACAAATCTTGGAGAAAACCCATGAAAAATAAATTGACACCCACCATCTTTTTGTAGACTACAAGGGATACATATACTCCACCATGTCTGAATTTGGTATTCCTGCAAAACTAATACAACCTTGCAAGATGACACTGAACAACACCAGCAGTGAAGTTAAAATATGTAAGGACCTCCCGCAACCATTTGTTACTAAACAAGGTTTCAGACAAGGTGATTTCTGATCGTGCGACTTTTTCAATCTAATGATGCAGAAGATCATCCTAGCTGCTGAGCTTAAACGTAGTGGCACAATATTCTTCAAGAGTACTATGCTGTTTGCGTATGCTGATGACATCGATATCATTGGAAATAATACGCGCGAAGTTAGTGCAACATTCTCTAGAATAGGAAAATAGTCAAGTCGAATGGGTCTGGCAGTGAATGCAGACAAGACGAAATGCTTTGTGTCAAAAAACAAAAAGTCCCAGCGTCTTGGAGCCCAAGTTATAGTTTACAATACCGCAATCGAGGTTGTGAAGGACTTCGTTTATCTGGGATCCAGCATAAACTCAACTAACGACATCAGCATTGAGATCGCGCGACACCGCGGTTATAAATCGCTCATCATATCCGTTATACTTTAGTCATCACAAATAAACGTCAATGAGTCTCGAATTCGGTGGAATGATGAAGTCTATTAGCTTTACGCTGACATCAATGTAGTTAATCGCATTCAGAACCCATTCAGAACATGAAAGACGTTGCTCAGTGAAGAAAATATTCGATTCAGTACCCAGCGGCGGTCAACGCAGAAGAAGACGACCGCATCTCTTTTGGAAGGGCCAAGTTGAGGACAACCTGACGAAGATTGGAATTTTCAAATGGTGCCAGCAAGCGAGAGCCAGAAATGGCTGGTGCACATTCTTAGATGAGGCCAAGACCGACATACGGTTGTAGCACCAACTATGTAAGTAAGTAAGATTAATCTTTATGTTTAAAGTAGAACAAAGTTTCATATATAAAATAACTAAGGATTTATTAATTCGTTATGGTAGAGGCAAAGATAATAAATCCGTTTATTAAATTGTAGAAATTATTGTGAAAATAATTTGTGACGACATTTGCTTTCGTTTGTTTCTTTTTCGATTGCCTTTTCAATGTGTTTGCTCTAGTTCGTTTTCGTTGTGCTTTTGACTTAGAGAGAATTTTCTCTCTGGTATGTTTTTGATATTCTCCTCTTTTGTGCATCATAAGCAGCCAACCTACTCACATCGTCGCTTACTGTGTAAGGTAGATGCCATAAGTTTCTTAGCGAATTGTTTACACGCGTTGGAGGCTTCGCAGTTACATTGCAATTAAGAAATGATTGGTTACGTCATGTGTCCATTTACCACTAGGGAGCAACATGGAGTTCATTGAAACGCCCGCAACAGAAACACGTGAAAAGAGAACGATTTTTAAAAAAGCTATACAATATAGTTAAATATGCTTATTATTAAAATTTTCCTTATTATTAAAATGGAAAATATCCATATAAAATGTTGTAGCAAAAATTAGATATTGTATAAATTTTTCATAAATTTGGCACATAACTTTTTGAGTTTACTAGTAAAAGAAAATTTGCTCTTTAATTTTATGTAATAGTATAGATATAGATATAAATCCTGCGTTAAAAGTATAACAACTACCAAATGTGGTCCAAAAAATTGGACCATAGACCATTTTTTGGACCATAAGCTAAGCTAACCTCTTCTATCTTATGAACATTTATCGCAAGCAAATAGGAGGATTCGATACTTTGTTGCATGTGGCGAGGGAGGACCTAAGCCACTTTCCTACTATTTATTTTAGTGAGTGTGAAAACTTGTATTTGTTTGCCCACTGTATTTCATATTTTCAAAGATTTTGAAAGATTATATCACATACTATCAGACATTAATATACATATATACATATGTACCTTAAATTTAAAATATCAACCTGAGTTTTAAACGGTTATTGTATACCACTAACTTTAAGAAGTTTCCCTTCTCTTTATCGCACATATTCAACACATTGAATCACAATAAATAAATAGAAAAAAATAATTATATTTGTTTTTTAACTAATTGCAAGGGCTAGTATTTGTTACATCTAATCGCTGGTCGTCTCTTCGTAGTCGTAGGTTGTTGTTATATTGTCATCTAGAGCCATCTATGCTGATGCACAGTACAGAAATCTTCACATTTAAGTTTTTAATAATATCGAAAAATAGTCGTTCAATCCTTTAATTATTACTACTGTTGAAATTGATACCTAAATAATGTAAATAAGTTAATGTTGCAACTATCACTAATATGGAAATTGATACCAAAATAAGCTCAATTTCTTCTTCGAAATTTATAAAGAATTGCAGCCTCCGCCATACACAATAAAATACAAAATGACAACTTGGCAAAAGGTTTGACAGCTGTCATAATGGCAGGAAAAATCAATAAACAGCACTCAGTCAAGCTGCTTCCATTGGGCGCTACTAAAAAGGCGCTCTCAGCGCATTTCTGTCTCTAAGAATCGGTAGCTTCCAGTGTCAATACGTTATTGTTTACATCTGCTCCATCATGTTGGACCATGCATCAGTGTTGCCCCTGAGCGATGTTCGGCCATGGCGATGCTGCTGGGAAACTGAATGTCGTATCATGCTGCTGCTACTGCGGTTATACGCCGTTTAGCCTGGAGGCCTGGAGCTAGACTGAGTGGGTTGGGGGATGAAGATGTGCTTCGAGGCTGGGTGTGCACATTTCTGTGGGTTAAATTCAACGCGTATTGTTTGAAAATTTTTTGTGTCCTAACATGGCGAGAGAGTGTTGGTTGCGTTGGATGATATATTTGGCGGTTGAGAGGGGTGGTCTACTCAAAACGAGTGACAAGAGCACGACGTGATGCGATGTCGCGCTTAGTCCAGCCGAAGAAGGACGAAAAAGGATTCTGTCGCGTTTTGCTGATGCTGCTGCTGCTACTGTTGGTTCTACTTTTAGTTTGTTGTTGTTGGTGTTGTTGTTGCTGCTAAAGTTGTCATCGTCCTCCTGTCATTCACTCTGTCAAACGCGACACAAGTGATTTTTGGTTTTTTTGACCAACTCTTCGTGTTAATTTTTGTGATATTTTTTTAAGCAAAAATTACAACAAATTAACTAATTGCAATATACAAAAAAATGTTCCTAAAACGTTACTGTGTCTGTTAAGTGTTAATTTAATGATATTGCATGCTGTTTATGAATTACTGAGTTCGAATTTTGCAAAAATCGTGTGGTAAAAATTTGTCTAGAAAATAGATTTTTATGGTGTCGCGTATTGTGAGTACTTTTTTCGTATAGGTATTTTTTTTAATGGTTTTTTGTTGTTGTGTGGTGTGAAGACTACAACAGTCACTGTGCCGTCTCATTGTGTGTGTGGTGGTGGGTTGTTATGGTGGGGTCACCTGGTGAGGGAGAGCCCGGCGCGCTGTATAGTTAGAGTATTTCGAATTGAACCGCGAGCGCGAGTTGAAGTTGATACTTGCTAGTTGTCAAACACTTTACATTTGAGAGCATCCTCGCGGTGACAGCTACGATTGCGGCTGGGTGGATTTGGTGGATGCTGGTGAAGCAAGGCTCGGTGGTCATAGCGTATGTTGTGCAAATAATTCGCATGCGTGTTACAAGTGTTTTCTAATGATTTTTGTGTGACTTTTTGTGAACAACGTATTTTTGACGTTTGTGCAAATTTGCTCTTGTTTACAAAACTCCTGGCACAGAATTACACTCTTGAAATAGTTTTGCCTCTCGTTGAGTTGGAGAGAGTGTGTGAGAGACTTGAGTTGTATTTTGGCAACTGTCATTTTTAAGATGTCATCAATGTGTTGACAAGCAAAGCAACACAGTGAAGTCCTTAGAAGTTTTTGTGTATTTTGATTTATTTATGTTTGAAATGAATATTATTAAAGGATAATTTCAAAGGATTTCACTGCTATCTAAAAACGTAATTAAGACATTCATGTGTAAAATAGATATGACTACATAAATTGATTAAATGGACTTGAAAATGGGTAAAAATGGGTAAGTTTTGAGTTATTACATGAACATTTGCTTATATTTTAAAATTAAAATTATGTTTGAGCAAGCTTATTTCCTTTGCTCAAAAGATATGTATTATAACAAAAGACCGATCTTTATCTTATCTATAGCTTTACGTTTTATTAATGTAGAGAAAACATTTTCTTGCTTCGAGAATTTAATGTATTATATGTAATATTATATTGTATTTATTTACATAAATATGACTTCAAAATATGTGAAACTAATCAAAATTTATTTTAATTTAACATTTATAAAAATTAACGAATATTTTTTTACTATTACTCTTAATTTCTAATATAAACAATTATTTACAAATTATTGAATCCAGAAAAAATGGCGTTATTTAAGTAGCTTAAACAAAAACTGTGTATATGGGGCATTCCATTGTGACTACTGGGACACTTGACTCCATAATTTAACCAACTATGAGTTATAACGATATCATCATAACATATTTAACAGCGAAATATATTTTAAAACAGAGATGTATATAACCAATTTTTAATATTCCTTTAATATAAAAGCCAAACAGTTTCTATATATTGTGTTACTATTATTTAAAGGAATGTGATAACTGGGACACTGAAAATCCCACTCCTTAACATAAAAAATGTGCAACTCTGTATGGGTCCTTTTTGCATGGGACGGTAGAACTAACAATAGTTAGCGACATTTTGTTTATTTAGTGCTATAACAAAAACATTGTTTTGTTCTTTGCTTTGGCTTATTTTTTCTACTTACTTTATCTTTACTTTTCGCAAATAGCGAAAATATAAAACTTAGTTTTTATTACTAGAAAAAGTTTTCATTTAATTATAACAATGCTTAAAATGATCAATTAAAAACCAATTTTTAAAAAGTGTCATTAGTTTCATAATGCTTTTAAAATACGAAAATATTCTACCTTATGTGACAAAAACTACTTTGGAGTAAAAAAAGCTAAATATTTAAAAAAACATGTTTTTGTGAAATACAAACGTGAGCTGTTTCTTTAACTTCTTTGTTTTATGCAAGAAGGGCACATCTCCCTTTGTCTTTTTTTACAGATTTTGAATAATAATATCGAAAACAGATTTTTTTATACACAAATTGGAATGACAATATATGAGTAACAATAAATATTAAAACCTTTTATTGTTTACTGCTACAACAATAAATTTATCACACATCAAAAACTTAAAACGCGAATATCTCAGAATGCAGTTTTAACAGAAGTGCCCTTATTGCATCTAACTCCTCAATTGTTACTACTCAATTGGTAACATTTCTATGTTTTGTTGTAATTTTTTGTTTTCAAAACAAAATTTGAAATGTTAGTATGCTTACCTTTGTAGAAAAAGTAGAAAAATATTACAAATTGAACTGGTCTTTGTGACTTGCGGGACAAGTAAATAATATGTGTTAATAATTAGTTATTTTAGTCAGTTTTATTATTGTTTTAAGCCCAATTAATGTAGTTATTTACATATATATGTTTCTGTAGCACATACAAAATAAATCAAAAGCTACGACAAAAAAATTACCTCTAACACTATTTTTTAAAGATAATGTTGACTTTTTTCCAACTTGGTTAAATTTTACAGCTCAATAATTTTATAGTAGGACGTAAGCAAGTGTTATGCCTTTGCGTCAAATCAAGTTACTAAGCAATCCTACCACCACCAACTGCACCTTTTCTTTTCTTAAATTCATGTGTTTTAAAATTCTTTTTCTTAGAAGTAAGAAAAGAGAGGTTAAAGCATGCATGGTTTGGCCAGGATTCGAACCCGGGACCACTGAGTAACAATCAAGCGCGCTACTACTAGACTATCGAGGCCGTCAAAAGGCATGATTAATGCAATTATCTCCTTGGGACTTAAAATAGTGGTGTCTCTGTAAGTGTAGATTCTTACAACCATTTAACACTAAAGGTAGACATAAAGTAGCTTTGACTATTTAATTTTGGGTCATAAAAATAAGTTCAGTTATACACAACGGCATTGAAATGAAAAAACTCTGTTTACGGTGACTCCTGGGATACATTTTAAAACAGTCTCGAAAGCATAAAATGATCGCCTTAACTATTAAGAGAAGTTTTAGTAGTACACCACATGTTTGTTATTACTCCTAGGAAGTTTTTTTAAAACAAAACCCAACATCAAAATCACTACAAGGAAGAAAGTAATTTTAAATTTATTTTCCTATTAATTTCTTGATCAAATTTGCTAATTTATTTATATAAATTCTTACATTGGAAATCTTATTATTTTCATTTTTTCTAATTTGTTTTATTATCGTAAATATATTAATTTATTTATGAAT